>HG995414.1:8939009-9565268 GCA_905333125.1 Pheosia tremula | reverse complement strand
GCCGTCCACTCGTACACTCTGGCGAGCACCCACGCCTCGAGCTCCCAAGGAGGGGTGCCGGCCAGAGCGCACGCCGCCGCAAAGCCCACCGAGCGGTAGGCCCTCGCCACCCGCAGTGCAATGGCCCTTTGGGGCCTGCGGATGACGGTGGCGTTCTCCCTCCTTTGGAGGGAGTCCGCCCAGATGGGGGGCCCCGTAAAGGGCCATGCTCCTCAGGATGCCGGCGTACAAGTGCCGGCATCGTGCCTTAGGCCCTCCCAGGTTTGGGAGGAGCCATGAGAGGGCATCCGCGGTCCGCAGCAGGCGGGTCGACAGCGCGCTGAAGTGCGGGCCGAAGCGCCACCTGCTGTCGAGTATGAGGCCCAGATATTTCATCTGGGCCCCGACCCCGATCCTGACGCCCTCCACGACAATGTGGGCGTCAGGAGGGACGCGCTGCCGAGGCCCGTGGAAGAACACGGCCTCGGTCTTACTGAGCGCCACCTTCAATCCTAGGCGGCGGATCCTCCCTGCGACTAGGGATCCGCCAGCCGAGGCCAGACTGGCCGCCCCCCGTAATCCATCCCCCGGGCAGTGAGGAGAGTGTCATCCGCATAGCAGATGACACTCGTGCCACGGAGGAGGGTTCCCCGCAGGAGCCAATCGAATCCGATGTTCCACAGGAGAGGCCCTAGGACCGACCCCTGCGGAACACCGGACTCTGCGCCGTATCGCCTCACTGTGGCCGTCTTGTCCACGAGGAGGACCACACGGTCCTCCAAGTAGCTGGCCAAGAGTTGGCAGCAGGTACTGAGGCACTCCGTGGTACCGGAGTGCCTCCAAGATTGTCGAGTGGGGGACGGAGTTAAACGCGTTGGCTATATCAAATGACACAGCCAACACCCCGTCCCCCGCCTCAACGGCCTCCATCACCTGGCCCTTGAGTAGGGCCAACGCGTCGACGGTCGAACGCCCCCTTCGGAAACCGAATTGGGCGTCCGACAGGTCCGGCCCCTCCACCCGCAGGAGGCCATTCAGCCGGGCGGCGACAATCCCCTCGAACAATTTACCGACCTCATCGAGCAGAACGATGGGCCGGTATGCCGAGGGGGAGTCCACCGGGCGTCCCTCCTTTCGGAGGAGGCATAACTGCCCCTCCTTCCAGAGTTTCGGGAACCTCCCAGTCGTGAGACACGTACTGAAGAGGTCCCGAAACCTCTCCTCCATTTGGGAGGCGGCGATGGCCACCACCCGTGCGGGGACGCCGTCCGGTCCAGGGGCCGTCTTCTTCGCGCGGAGGCGAAGAGTCCCCGCTTCAAGCTCCTCCGCCGTGACCGGGGGGACCTCCTCATCCGGCGGGGCCGCCTCCCGCGGAGGGTCCATCACTGGTGGGGCGAAGTCGGTCCTGGACGGAAACAGGGACCGGACCACCCCATCCAGCAATGCCGGCTCGAGGGTCTCCGTCAGAGGGGGACCACAGGGGCGCAGTTTATTCCGCGCCGCCTTGTATGGTCTCCCATACGGGTCCCTATCGAGACCCTCCAGCATCTCGGCCCTCGCCGAGTCGTCAGCGGCACACATTGCCAACTTGAGGACCGTCTTTGCCTCTACGTACAAGGCGTAGAGGCGGTCCTCGTTGGCCGGATCCCGAGGGTTACGCCGCCGACTCCGCGTGTAGGCCCTCCTTGCCGCCACGCAGGCGGCCCGGAGCCCCGCCAGTTCCTCTGACCACCAATAGACGGCGCGACGGGGAGGCGGGCGGCGAGACCGAGGCATGCTGGAGTTGCACACCTCGGTCAGAGACCCCCTCATCTGGACCGCTGCGGCGTCCACGTCCAGGACACCAGCACGGGGCGCGAGCCAGTCTTGGAGGAACGCCGCCTCCACAGCTGCCTCCCTGTCCAGGCGGGTGAGAGCCCACCGTGGGAAGGGAGACCGGCCCGAGCGGACCGTCCTCCGGGAGCCCTGGGTGGAGATGTCGAACCGCACATATCGGTGGTCCGACAAGGTCTCCACCATCTCCACCCGCCAGTTCACGACGCGGGCGGCAAGCACGGGGGTGGCAAACGAGACGTCGACCACCGACCCTCCCTGCTGCCGCACACACGTGTGGACCGTCCCTCTGTTTAGGAGGGACACACCAGTGGAGGCCGCCCAAAACTCGGCAGCGCGTCCCCGGACGTTGCAAGAGCCGGCCGGGTTGCCCCAGGCCGCCGACTTGGCGTTCAGGTCACCCAATACGGCGACCTGGCGTGGCGCCGCCCTCCCTACCACTGCGGTGAGGATTTCGAGAAAATTCTCGAAATCCGAGAGAGGGCGGTTTGGGGAGAAATAGACCCCGACCAGGGCCACATCTCCCCACGCGGCGGCCACGTATCCCGGTCCCCTCTCTAAAAGCGAGAGGGGAGGGGAGTCTGTGGAAGACCGCGACACCAATGCCACCAAGCCGTCCCGATCACCCAGCCAACGGCCAGGCACCGAGTACGGCTCGGCAACCACCGCCACGTCCACCAACCACTCAGCCATCGTCTGCATCAGCAGATCCTGGGCTGCTCTGCAGTGGTTGGTAACCTAACCTAACCTAACCTAACCTAACCTAACCTAACCTAACCTAACCTAACCTAACCTAACCTAACCTAACCTAACCTTTTTTTTTTTTTTTTTTTTTACATGTGGAAATGCAATTACGCATTCCCTCCTATCCCGGGGGGGACCAGAGGGGTATGTGGGACTCCCCGGCGGCGGCCGGTATACCCACTAAAACCACATGGTGCTTCCGCACGGTCGCATAGCCGGGGTCGCGGGAACGCTAAAGCATACTTCCGCGACGTCCCGGCGCGACTTGGCCTTGCGGCCTCCTCACGGCCTTTCGGCCAGGCGCTGCGTTGAAAAACGCAGCACCTTCCACACGAGCCATGTGTTGGGCGGCAGACTCCCCCGAATCCGCCACCCAGGCTCATAGGCCGGCCACCGGCCCCACTAGCCAGTGACCAGCCAGGTCGGACAAGCGACATCAATCCGTCACTCGTCCAACCAGTATGGGTTGAGTGGGCCCGCCGCTACCGAGCCAAAGGCCCAGCCGCAGCCTCCCTCCCCTCCCTCCTCACGGTGCCGTCACCCGAGAGTTGGGCTGCCGCTACCAGACCATAAGCCCAGCCGCAGCCTCCCTCCTCCCGGGGCGGACACCCGAGGGTCGGGCAGCCGCAACCGAGCCGAAGCCCAGCCGCAGCCACCTTCCCCTCACTCCACACGCCCCAAGGGGCTGGCACCCAAGGGGTGGGTCCGCCGCTACCGAGCCCTAAGGCCCAGCCGCAGCCTCCCTCCTCTCGGGGCCGTGGTCCAAGGGGTGGGCCCGCCGCTACTCACGCAGCCTCCCTCCCCTCCACGTGGTGGGTCCGCAGCGTCCAGGCCGAAGCCCGGTCGCGCTCCCCCTCCTCGTCCCCAACAGGGCAGGTCCGCCGCGTCCGAGCCGAGGCCCGGTCGCAGACTCCCTCCCTTCCACACGCCCCTTGCGGGGCTGCCCGATCGGTGGGTCCGCCGCAGCCGGGCCCTCTGCCCAGCCGCAGCCTCCCTCCTCTCAGGCATCCGTACGAGGGGTGGGCCCGCCGCTACACACGCAGCCTCCCTCCCCTCCACGAGGTGGGTCCGCAGCGTCCAGACCGAAGCCCGGTCGCGCTCCCCCTCCCCATATGTCCCCATAAGGGTGGGTCGCCGCGTCCAGGCCGAGGCCCGGTCGCAGCCCCCCTCCCTTCCCCACGCCGGCCATTCGCCATCGCCGACAATACATCTAGGTGACCTAGAAGATTATCAGCGATGTTCAGAATGCACCGGCACCTCCCATTGCCGTTCCTCTGGACGTATCCTCGGGACTGACAATGGGCTTCGAGGGGTGGGCCCGCCGCTACTCACGCAGCCTCCCTCCCCTCCACGAGGTGGGTCCGCAGCGTCCAGGCCGAAGCCCGGTCGCGCTCCCCCTCCTCCTACGTCCCCATAAGGGTGGGTCCGCCGCGTCCAGGCCGAGGCCCGGTCGCAGCCCCCCTCCCTTCCCCACGCCAGACTATTCGCCATCGCCGACAATACACCTAGGTGACCTAGGAGATTATCCTGCGATGCCCAGGGTGCACCGGCCCCTCCCATTGCCGTTCCTCTGGACGTATCCTCGGGACTGACAATGGGATGAGCACACGAGGAGGTTGTCTGACATCAGCACCCCAACCTAACCTAACCTAACCTAACCTAACCTAACCTAACCTAACCTAACCTAACCTAACCTAACCTAACCTAACCTAACCTAACCTAACCTAACCTTTTTTTTTTTTTTTTTTTTTTTACGTGGGGAAATGCGTTACGCATCCCCTCCCGCCTCGGGGGGACGGGAGGGGTATGTGGGACTCCCCGGCAGAGTGCCGGTATACCCACTAAAACCCCACGGTGTGTCCTCTCCGTCGCAGTGCCGGGGTCACGGGAACGCAAAAGCATACTTCCGCGACATCCCGGCGCGACGACGGCCTCATCAGGCCTCCTCTTCGGGCAACCGCCCAGGTGCTGTGTTGGCACACTTCAACACAGCACCTCCTCGCGAGCCCTAGACGGAACGACGGACTCCCCCGAGTCCGCCGCCCGGGCTCTCATCAACGGCCGCTATCCAGTGGCCATTGGAATTTCCACCGCGGCCTCTCCAGCCGCCGCAGGACGGGCTGGCTGCGACTGGACCTTGGTCCCGGCCGCTGCCTTCCTTGCCTTTCCTCGTCTCTTTGCGGGCTTTGCACCGCAAGCCCGCCCGCCCATCTTGTGCCCGGCAGGTTGTTTCGCCGCGGCGCACACTAAACAGTGCGGCGCGGCGTGACAACCCTCGGACTTATGGCCGGTTACTCCACACCGGAAGCAGGTGCTTCCGTGGTCAGCCTCGGCAGTGCACTGCTCCCTGACGTGCCCCAGATTGAGACACCGGAAGCAGCGCATCTGTCGAGGCTCCAACAACTGACGGTGCACCGTCGACCACCCTATTAAGAGGCGGTCCGCGCCCATAATCTTTTTGGCCGCGCCAACCGGGCATCGGACCAAAAGTGTGCCGAGACCGGATTTGTCCCGGCGCACCTCTCCCACCTTTAAGGAGGTGAGGGGACACTCGCCAACTCGCGAGAGCACGTCCATCGCCTCAAACTGACCGACCGAGTCGTCCAGGCCCGAGATACGCAGACTCGCGCACTTCTCCGGCCTGGAGACTCGGACGTCTTCCTCCTTTAGCGCCTGTTTAAGCTTTTCGGCCAACAGGTTCGCCGTCTCTCCGCTTGTGGCCCCAGGTAACACCAAAAGGCGCGCCCCTGTTGCCGCTTTCTTGAAGCCTAGGGACTGAATCCCTAGGCTTCCTAGGTCGACTGCCTTCTTCGCCTGCAGCAGTATGCGGGCGTATGTGATGCCCCTTTCCACAGCGTCGGGCTGCAGCTTGAGAGCCACAGCCGACGTGGTAGGGGACCTCAGTTTAGGCGGCTTCTTCTTCTTGGCGGGCCGTTTAGCCGACTGGCTAGCTGGCAATGGGCCCGCGGTGCTCTTGGCCTTACGGCGCGTCACCTTCGTCCACTCCTCGGAATTTGCCTGTGGCACATCCCGAGCCGTCTCCTGAGCGGGGTTGCTAGGAGCAACCCGCTTTTTATTCTTCCCTTTCCTCTTTCCCTTATTCCCGTTCTGCGGAGCAGTGGGAGGGAAGAGTTCCGGGGCATCCGCAGCGACCAGTGGAACTGGTGCAGCAGGGGTCTTCGTCCGTGAATTCGCCCTTGGCGCCGCCCTTAGGGCAGCAGCCGGGACGGGCTGGGTCCTCGTCACCTCAGAGTAGGCCCTATCCGAGGCCAGTGGTGGGCGTAGGCGCCTCTCCGGAAGCAACCTATCCTCCAGGGCCTCGAACCGGGCGTTGACCATGGTCCCCACCGCCTCTATGATCGAGCGCTGAAGCGCCTCGGGCTCAAACGGAGCACTTGTGAGGGGTGGGGTCATCGTCGTCGCCACCTGTTGGTCTTGCTGAGACCGCCGCAAGTCCGCCCGCAACGTGGCCATCTCGCCGCGGAGTTCAGCTACTTCCGCTTTTAGGCGTTTGTTGTCGAACGCCAACCTTTTCGTTTCGGCCGAAACCGAAGACCTGCTGAGTTCTTCTACAGCATCCTTAATCGTCACAGCCGCCTCCTTAAGGGTCCTGATGAAGGTGCCCTTAAGGTTTGACGACTTTCCAGCTACCTGATTTATCAGGTCGACTTGTTTGAGCACTTGCTCTCGCAAGTCGCCTGCTGTCGGTCCCTCCTCTGTTGATGACTCCGAGAGGCGGCGCGGTCTCAACAAGTAAGATTGCCGAGCCGCTTCTGCCACTTCCTTTTCTGCCTGGAGCTCTAGCGCTTCGCGCTCAGCAGCAACCAGAGCAGCTTTGGCCTTGGCCAGCCCTACGTACTGTCCCGTCGTAGGGGGCCTTCCTCGTCCTTTTGGCGCATCGGTCAGTTTCGGGATGAGGCGGATAATGCCCTCATTCCCACTTCCCGAGCGCGAGCGGTCAGTCCTTATGGGCGTCTTTTCAGACGCGTCAATCCGTTTGAGAAAGCGTCCCATCTTGTCCCTTACTAATGCAGGGGTGGCACGCCCTCTCCCACTCTTACTTGAACGCACCTTCGGTGCAGGTCGATTTTCCTCACATGAGGAGCTAGAAGAGCTCAACTCATCGTCCGCTTTCTTGTGTCTCGGGCGCTTACGCCCGCCCTGAGACCCTCTACTCTCCGGTCTTGAGGCTGTGGAGTCGTCAGTGCCAGACATTGCCGACTCCACATCCTCAGAACGCATCGCCTCCTCACAGGCGGCCAACCATTCCCGCTCCGCTTCCGCTCGCGCGGCGCTACCAACAGCTGGTTCCTCTTCCCTCTGTTCCAAATCAAAGAGCAATCGTAGTTTTCGTCCGGTTTTCAAGCCAAGGTCGTCGTTTGCACTAACGTGCGAGGTGTGGGGCGCCCCCCCCGTATACATGGGGCGGCCAGAGCCCGAAGGCTCCGCGAGGGATTTTGATCCAGACGAGGCTGGTACCCTCCCGGGGAGTTTAATTCCATCACCTGTATTTTCCATGTCGAGTTTGCCTTGGTTTTTAGACTGGCCAAGGCACCCAGTTTCCCCTCCCCCCCAGCGCTAATGACGGGGTTTAGCCCCCCCGCCTTCCAGCCTATCGGCACGCTTTACCTTCAGCATTGGGCACTTCCATACATCACGCAATCACCCACACTTAAAAATATATACATATATAAGTAATACCCCCCCCCTTGCGTCGCTAATGCTACTCCCACCCCTCTCCGAAAGCCGGAGAGAGGCAGGAGCAGCACTCGCAACGCCCCCGCGCCAGACTATTCGCCATCGCAGACAATACACCTAGGTGACCTAGGAGATTATCATGCGATGCCCAGGGTGCACCGGCCCCTCCCATTGCCGTTCCTCTGGACGTATCCTCGGGACTGACAATGGGATGAGCACGCGTGGAGGTTGTCTGGCATAGCACCCCAACCTAACCTAACCTTTTTTTTTTTTTTTTTTTTTTTTTTTTTTTTTTTTTTACGTGGAGAAATGCGTTACGCATCCCCACCCGCCCGGGGGGGCGAGAGGGGTATGTGGGACTCCCCGGCAGAGTGCCGGTATACCCACTAAAACTCCACGGTGTGTCTTCTCCGTCGCATGTGCCGGGGTCGCGGGAACGCAAAAGCATACTTCCGCGACATCCCGGCGCGACGTCGGCCTCGTCAGGCCTCCTCATTCGGGCAGCAGCCCAGGTGCTGTGTTGGCACACTTCAACACAGCACCTCCCCACGAGCCCTTGACGGAACGGCGGACTCCCCCGAATCCGCCGCCCGGGCTCTTATCGACGGCCACTAGCCAGTGGCCATCGGGGTCTCCTGCGCGGCCTCTACAGCCGCCGCAGGGCGGGCCGGCTGAGTCTGGACCGTGGTCCTATCTGCAGCCTTCTTCCCTCTCTTCTTTGCGGGCTTTGCGCGAGCGCAAGCCCGCCCACCCATTTTGTGCCCGGCAGGCTGTTTCGCCGCGTCGCATACCAAGCAGTGCGGCGCGGCGCTACAACCCTCGGACTTATGGCCCGGTTGCCCACACCGGAAACAGGTGTCTCCGTGGTCGACCTCTGCGGTACACAGCTCCCTAACGTGTCCCAGGGCGAGACACTTGAAGCACCGCAGAGGTCGCATCTCCAGCACCTTTCGGTGCACGGTCGACCATCCTATAAAAAGGCGGTCGACCGCCATCACCTTCTTTGCAGCGCCAATAGGGCAGCTGCAAAGCAGTGTGCCGAGTCCGGATCGGTCCCGGCGCACTTCCCCCGCCTTTATAGAGGCGACCGAGCACTCGCCAACCTTGGCGATCGCGTCGACCGTCTCCCATTTCCCGACCGAGTCATCCAGACCCGAGATGCGCAGAGTTGCGCTCTTCTCTGGTCTGGAGACTCGGACGTCCTCCTCCTTGAGGGCCTCGCGCAGTTAACCTAACCTAACCTAACCTAACCTAACCTAACCTAACCTAACCTAACCTAACCTAACCTAACCTAACCTAACCTAACCTAACCTAACCTAACCTAACCTAACCTTTTTTTTTTTTTTTTTTACATGTGGAAATGCGTTACGCATCCCCTCATGCCCCGGGGGGGACGAGAGGGGTATGTGGGACTCCCCGGCGGCGGCCGGTATACCCACTAAAACCACATGGTGAATCCTCACGGTCGCTTGTGCCGGGGACACGGGAACGCTTGCGCATACTTCCGCGAACCCCGACGCGACTGCGGCCTTTCGGCCTCCTCCAGGCCTTGCGGCCAGGCGCTGTGTCGGACCACCAGACACAGCGCCGATCCTCACGAGCCCGGAGTGGTACGGCGAACTCCCCCGAGTCCGCCGCCCGGGGCTCAACGCCGACCGCCTGCCACACCAGCTGGCGGTCAGCAGTCCTCCCGGATGACAGCAAGCTGCCCCCCGGTCGGCCTCTTCACCCGAAAGGGTGGAAGGTGGGTCCGCCGCGTCCAAGCACAAGGCCCGGTCGCGGCCACCCTCCTTTTCCTCACGCCCCTTGCGGGGCCGAGAGGTGGGCCCGCCGCTACTCACGCAGCCTCCCTCCCCTCCACGAGGTGGGTCCGCAGCGTCCAGGCCGAAACCCGGTCGCGCTCCCCCTCCCCATATGTCCCCATAAGGGTGGGTCCGCCGCGTCCAGGCCGAGGCCCGGTCGCAGCCCCCCTCCCTTCCGCTACCCCTTGCGGGGCTGCCCGAGTGGTGGGTCCGCCGCGTCCGAGCACGAGACCCAGAACCACAGCCTCCCTCCTCCCGGGCATCCGTACGAGGGGTGGGCCCGCCGCTACTCACGCAGCCTCCCTCCCCTCCACGAGGTGGGTCCGCCGCGTCCAGGCCGAGGCCCGGTCGCAGCCCCCCTCCTCGTCCCCAACAGGGCAGGTCCGCCGCGTCCGAGCCGAGGCCCGGTCGCAGACTCCCTCCCTTCCGCACGCCAGGCATTCGCCATCGCCGACAATACATCTAGGTGACCTAGAAGATTATCCTGCGATGTTCAGAATGCACCGGCCCCTGCCATTGCCGTTCCTCTGGACGTATCCTCGGGACTGACAATGGGCTTCGAGGGGTGGGCCCGCCGCTACTCACGCAGCCTCCCTCCCCTCCACGAGGTGGGTCCGCAGCGTCCAGGCCGAAGCCCGGTCGCGCTCCCCCTCCCCATATGTCCCCATGCCAGACTATTAGCCATCGCCGACAATAACCCAGGACAACCTGGAAAATTATCGACGATACCCAGGGTGCACCGGCCCCTCCCATTGTCGTTCCCACAGGCGAACCCGATGGGACTGGCAATGGGAGCAGGCACACGAGGAGGTTGTCTGACCGCGCCACCCCAACCTAACCTTTTTTTTTTTTTTTTTTTTTTTACGTGGGGAAATCCTCATGGATACCACACCGCCACGGGGGTGACGGTGTGGTTATGCCGGACTCTTACCGGCTAAAACCCCACGGTACCGCTCTGTCGCTGGTGCCGAGGTCACGGGTACGCATAGCTGCATTCTTCCGCGACCTCGGCGCGATCGTGGCCCTTGCAGGCCTCCTCTCCGGGTGCTGCTGGTGGAGCACCCATTCCGCATTTTGGCGCTGCGTTGGCACACTCAACGCAGCGCCCCCTCACGGGCCTCTGTGCTGAGCGACAGACCCCCCCGAGTCTGCCGCCCCGAGGCCCTGTTAGGGCGGGATGTTTCGCGCGTAGGCTAACCTCCTACGCCCTGGTCTTCGGCGACGGATCGCCAGGTCGGCAACGGCCTCCCTTTCCCTCTCTGCCGCCTCTTTGCGAGACACGGTCTCCTCGCAGAAGGCGATGACCGCGTTCCACGACCTCTCGCTGTCCACCATGGCGCGAACCACAGCAGGCAGCGAGAGGTCGCGCCCTATAACAGCCCGCAGCTCCTGACGCTGCTCCGCCCAGGCTGAGCACTCCTCCAGCGCATGCTGGGCCGTCTCCTCGGCACACCCGTCACAGTGGTGGCATACCGCTGTGGGCTCCCTCCCCGCCACGCGCCACAGGTACCTCCCGAAACAACCATGTCCCGAGAGGACCTGCGTCGCCCGGAAGGAGAGGACGCCGTGCTGCCTGTCCAACCACTGTTGCAAGATTGGACGGATGGCCTCAACGGTTCTTTGGCCGGCGCTGGGGTGCTCCAGCCTTCGCTCCCACTCTTCTACTGCACGTTGGCGTAGTTCCCGCCGGTGGCCTTCCACTTCCTCCGGAGCCGGTAAATGGCCCCGGGCTTTCGCCTCCTCGCACCAGGAGAACAAGGACGCGAGAACACCGGCGTCCAGGTCCCAGGGCAGGGAACACGCCAACACGCACGCCGCCTCGCCGGAGATCGTGCGGTAGCCCCTTATGGCCCGGACAGCCAACACCCTCTGCGGTCTGCGCAAGAGCGCGATGTTCCGGCGATCCAGGGTGTTGGCCCACACGGGAGCTCCATACAAGGCCATGGACCGTACGACTCCAGCGTATAGACGACGGCAGGAGGCATTAGGGCCCCCAACGTTCGGGAGTAATCTCCCGAGAGCTGCCGCTGCTCCCTTCAACCTCGGTTCCAGGCGCTCAAAATGCGCACAGAAGTCCCATCGGCGATCGAGTACGAGCCCGAGATACTTCATCGTCGACCCGACGCCGATGCGGACTCCACTCACAATTATGTGGGCGTCTGCTGGTGGCGCGTTCCGTGGCCCGTGAAAACACAGGGCCTCAGATTTGCTTAGGGCCACCTCTAGCCCGAGCCGTCGTATCCTCCCCACTACGTGAGCCGTTCCCGCGGTTGCGAGTATGGCGGCTCGACGAAAGTTGGGCCCCCGGGCTGTCACGAGAGTGTCGTCAGCGTAACAAGTTACGTCTACGCCTCGGAGGTTCGCGCCACGGAGGACCCAGTCATATCCAATATTCCACAGGAGTGGTCCTAAAACCGACCCCTGTGGAACTCCACACGTCACGTCCTGTAGCCCCTGTCCATTTCGGCAGGGGTAAATAACTCGTCGCTCGCATAAATAGGCCCCAATAATGCGGCACAGGTAGGCCGGCACACCGTGGAACCGCAGCGCCTCTCTTATGCAGGCCCAGGGGAGGGTATTAAAGGCGTTGGCGATGTCAAGAGACACCGCCAAGACGACCTCGCCCCGGGCAACCGCCTCTTGCGCCAGGGACTTCACCCGTAAGACCGCGTGAACGGTCGAGCGGCCTCTGCGGAAACCAAATTGGGTGTCCGCTAGATCCGGTCCGACGCTCTGTAGGTGCTCGATGATGCGACCAGCCACCACTCTCTCAAAGAGTTTGCCCACATCATCGAGCAGCACTATTGGGCGGTAGGCCGAGGGTGAATCCGCAGGACGCCCCTCCTTCCGTAGGAGGACGAGCCTGCCTGTCTTCCACCTCTGTGGAATTATGGCTTGAGCCAGACAGGCAGTGAACATCGTCCTCAACCTCGGACCCAGGGCGTCAAGGGCCAGAACCCAAGCTCGTCCCGGGATGCCATCGGGACCGGGGGCCGTATTCTTGGCCCGTAGCCTTGAGATTGCCGCACCCAGCTCCTCCTCTGTCACTTCCGGTAAGTCACCATTTGAGGCAACTTCTTCCACGCTAGGAGGGACCATCGCGGGTGGAGTGTGATTCTCCCGCCGCGGAAACAACGATGACACTATGGTCGTCACCAGCTGGGGCTGAAGGCTCTCCGTAAGTGGGGGGGCCCAAGGGCGAAGTTTCTCCCTCACCAACTTATACGGGCGTCCCCACGGGTCCTGATCGAGTAAGGCCAAAAACTCTTTCCTGGCCTGGTCAACTGCCTTGGCAATGGCCACTTGCAGGCCCATTTTTTGTTGCCTATATGCGGCGTACAACTGGTCCTCTTGGGCGTGGTCTCTGCGCCTTCTCCTCCGGCATCGGGTGTACTGGCGCCTGGCCGCAACACACGCTCTGCGCATTTGCGCGAGCTCTGCCGACCACCAGTACACCCGACGCCTAGGGGGATGATTCCTGGTCCGGGACATTGACGCATCACAACACTGCGTCATCGCATCCCGGAACCATTCGGCCTCCTCCTCCACCTGCGAACTTGTGGGCTCTGGAACCCACGACATAACCATTGCTGCCTCCTTCAACAGCTCCCTGTCGAGACTCTTTACCTGCCACCGTGGGCTGACCTCTCTTACGGTCCGGCTTGGGCCGGAAGGAGTATTCGCGGTGGAAACATCATACCGAATATATCGGTGGTCTGAAAGAGTCTCCACACCCTCGATAACCCTCCAGCCCCGGACGCGGTGCGCTATGGCAGGGCTTGCGAACGAGATGTCCACAATGGAACCGCCCTGCAACCGCACACACGTGTCCACGGATCCTCGATTGAGGACAACCAGTCCGAGCTCAACGAGCCATTCCTCTAAAACCGCACCACGTGCATCAGTCGCAGGAGATCCCCACGCCAAAGATTTGGCGTTGAGATCCCCAGCGACCAGCACAGGAAGAGGATGGAACTGCCGGACTATGGGGCCCAACCGATCGAGGAAGGCCTCAAATTCGAACAATGCTCTGTTGGGGGAGAAATAGACCGATATGATCACAATCTCCCCCAGCAGGGCCGCCACAAAACCGGGGCCCCTGACAATGCCGCCGAGAGGCGGAGAGCCGACATTCGTTCGACAAACTATTGCCGCTGTCCCTAATTGGTCCCCAGCCCAATTGCCATTGGGGGGAACGGAGTACGGTTCCGAAACCACGGCCACGTGGATCATCCACTGCGCCATGCTCTGGGACAAAAGATCCTGAGCTCTGGCGCAGTGATTGATATTCGCCTGTAAAAGACTTATGGTGGCCATTGATTATTGAGTGGCCATTGCAGTCCCCTCCTCCCCGGCCACATCGGCTGTGGGGCTGGCTGGCTGTGCCCGGGCCGTAGCTCCAGGAACACCCTTCCTCCGTCTCCTTTTACCAGATGTTGCGGCAGCACAAGCCTTGCTCCCGACTTTGTGTCCGGTAGGCCTTTTTGCTGCCGCACATACCAGACAGTATGGGGCCGCAGAGCACTGCTGGGACAGATGTCCCAGCTGCCCACAGCGGAAGCAAGTGCTGCCACGATCCACCTCTGCTGTGCACTGTTCACGGACATGTCCGAGCTCGAGGCACCTAAAGCACAGAAGGGCTCGGGGCGCGAGCAGCTTCCGGTGCACTGACGACCAGCCAACCAAAAAGCGATCAGCACCGAGAACCTTTTTAGCCGCAGCGACCGGGCAGCTAACCAGAGCTGTTCCAGTGCCGGACCTACCACGACGAATTTCACCTACTCTGACAGAGGACACTAGGCATCCACCGACCTTTGCCACTGCTTCAGCCACCTCAGCCTTATCGACCGAGTCGTCCAGGTCCGAGATGCGCAGGTCTGCACATTTCTCGGGCCTGGAGACCCGGACGTCCTCCTCCTTGAGGATCTCCCTCAGTTTTTCGGCCAATAAATTCGCTTGGTCACCACTCGTGGCCCCCGGAACCTCAAGAACACGTGCCCCTGTGGCTGCCTTCCTAAACTTCAGAGCCGTAATCCCGATACCCGCAAGGTCAACTGACTTTCGGGCCTCGGTCAATACTCCAGCGTATGTCACCCCTCTAGCTTGAGCGTCAGGCAGCAGCTTTATGACTACTGCCGACGAGCTAGGGTTTTTCAGCTTGGGCTTGGGTTTCTGCTTAGCTGGCTGGCCAGCCGGTTTGCCAGCCACTACAGGGCTCGCTCCACTTTTGGCTTTCCGCCGAGTTACCAGTGTCCAGCCTTGGGCTGATGTCGCCGCTGGGGGCGAGTTCAGCTCACCCGAGGGGTTTGAAGAAGAGGTCTGCTTCTTCTTCCGCCTATTCCTTGTTTTCTTCTCCCGCGGAGCGGTAGAAGAAGAAGGTCCCGCGACGGCTTCGGCTGCTGGTGCAACCGATGCAGCTGGCTGAGCTTCAGGTCTGACCTTAGCCCTGGGAGCAGATCCAGGAGCAGCCTTCGGCGCAGTATGTTCCGGGTTGGCCCTATCCGCAGCAAGCGGAGGGCGGAGGCGCTTTTCCGGTAGCAGCCTACCCTCAAGAGCCTCAAATCGAGCGTTTACCATCGTGCCCACCGCCTCGATGATAGACCTCTGGAGCACCTCCGGCTCACTGATAGTGGGCGGGGCCATTGTCTCTTGCTGCTCTTGGGTCCGCCGCAAGTCTGCCCGTAATGAGGCAAGCTCGCCGCGGAGCTCGTTAACTTCCGCCTTAAGGCGGCTGTTATCAACTGACAGCTTTCTTGTCTCTGCTGTGACCGTTGTTCTACTAAGGGCTTCTACAGCCTCTTTGATAGCCACAGCCGCGTCCTTTAGAGTCCTCACAAAAGTGCCCTTTAAATTGGAGGACTTTATGGCCACATGTTTAATTAGGCCCACTTGAGTGAGCACCAGCTCTCTTAGGTCGCCAGCAGTGGGACCCTCGTCAGATGTCTCCGAGAGCCGGCTCGGTCTCAGCTCATACGACCTACGAGCCGCCTCCGCTACCTCTTTTTCGGCTCGTAGCTCCATCGCCTCCCGTTCAGCCGCGATGAGCTCAGCTTTGGCCTTCGCAAGGCCAACGTATTCCCCCGTTGAGGGTGGCCTTCCTCTTCCGCGAGCAGTGGAGCTTTTCGGGGTGGTTACCGACCCTTCACTTCCACTGCCTGTTTTCGTCGCGTCAGTGCGTTTGAGGAAGCGCCCGCTCTTGTCCCTCACTTGCGCAGGGGACGAGCGCCCTCTACTACCTTTGCCAGCTAGCACTTTAGGCGCCGGCCGGTCCTCACCACCCGAGGAGCTGCTGGAGCTCAACTCGATGCTCGCGCCATGACGCGGGCGTTTGCGACCGTCCTTGAAGAACCGAGAGGTTCTTTCTCCGGACGCTCGGCTGTCCAGTACTGCAGCTGTGGAGACGTCCGAATCGGACATCGCCGACTCTACATCCACGAGCTGCTCGTTCTCACTCCTAGCGGTCTGCCGCTCAACTTCTACCACCACAGACGCAGTCTCCACCGCGTCCTCACGTCTTGTGCCAATCAGATCAATCGATCCCCTGAGCGAGTCAGGTTGTCCGTTATCATTGCCAATGTCCGTCGTTAATTTTTCCACCGTAACTTTTAAAATTTTCTCCATATCTAATCCCACGAGTGAGAGGGAAATATCGTCGGTTCGGGTGGTGCCCTCTGCACACCGAACAAGCCTAATTACGCCAGGGGGGCGGCCGGTACCCTGGGATGGGGGTTTTTTAACGAGGTTTCTCCTCCGCGGGACTCCGCGTATCATCTCCTTACGGAGGGTGGACCTTTTAGAGTGGATCCCGACCACTTGGCTAGCCGGTTAAGGCTAGCCCCCGTTTCCGCTTCATCGGCCGCGAGACTTAACCACGACGCCTCCGCTAGAACTACGGGATCGCCCGGTGGCGGCCGAAGCCGCGTGCGCCTGGCAAACGCACCGCACGAATCACACCGTCCCCTTTCGGGAACTTCCTTACATACATCACGCTTTCACCACTTCGCCCATCCACGCACACTTATCCACCGACCTTAATATATATTATAAACATAATACACCTCCCTGCGCCACTAACGACGCCCCCGTGATTTTTGCAGGTGGTTATCTCCACCGGAACGACATGGGAATTGTGAAGGAAAGGGAAAGGAATAGAGCAAGTCTGCATCGCCAGTCAACTCTCAGGAGAGAGAAGTACCGGGAGCAGACAGGCCCTTTGAGGTTATGGGAGAGGACAAGGAATAAAGGAAGCCCGGTGGCGGCCGGAGCCGCGTGCACTTGGCAAACACACCGCGCCTTGTCAGACTATTCGCCATCACCGACAATACACCTAGGTGACCTAGGAGATTATCGGTGATGCCCAGGGTGCACCGGCCCCTCCCATTGCCGTTCCTCTGGACGTATCCTCGGGACTGACAATGGGGGAGGCACACGAGGAGGTTGTCTGACCTAGCACCCCACCCCAACCTAACCTAACCTAACCTAACCTAACCTAACCTAACCTAACCTAACCTAACCTAACCTAACCTAACCTAACCTAACCCAACCTAACCTACCCTTTTTTTTTTTTTTTTTTTTACATGTGGAAATGCAATTACGCATTCCCTCCTATCCCGGGGGGGACCAGAGGGGTATGTGGGACTCCCCGGCGGCGGCCGGTATACCCACTAAAACCACATGGTGCTTCCGCACGGTCGCATAGCCGGGGTCGCGGGAACGCTAAAGCATACTTCCGCGACGTCCCGGCGCGACTTGGCCTTGCGGCCTCCTCACGGCCTTTCGGCCAGGCGCTGCGTTGAAAAACGCAGCACCTTCCACACGAGCCATGTGTTGAGCGGCAGACTCCCCCGAATCCGCCACCCAGGCTCGAAGACCGGCCACCGGCCCCACTAGCCAGTGACCAGCCAGGTCGGACGAGCGACATTAATCCGTCACTCGTCCAACCGGTATGGGTTGAGTGGGCCCGCCGCTACCGAGCCAAAGGCCCAGCCGCAGCCTCCCTCCCCTCCCTCCTCACGGTGCCGTCACCCGAGAATTGGGCTACCGCTACCAGACCGTAGGCCCAGCCGCAGCCTCCCTCCTCCCGGGGCGGACACCCGAGGGTCGGGCAGCCGCAACCGAGCCGAAGCCCAGCCACAGCCACCCTCCCCTCAAATCGACACGCCCCAAGGGGCTGGCACCCAAGGGGTGGGTCCGCCGCTACCGAGCCCTAAGGCCCAGCCGCAGCCTCCCTCCTCTCGGGGCCGTCGTCCAAGGGGTGGGCCCGCCGCTACTCACGCAGCCTCCCTCCCCTCCACGTGGTGGGTCCGCAGCGTCCAGGCCGAAGCCCGGTCGCGCTCCCCCTCCTCGTCCCCAACAGGGCAGGTCCGCCGCGTCCGAGCCGAGGCCCGGTCGCAGACTCCCTCCCTTCCACACGCCCCTTGCGGGGCTGCCCGATCGGTGGGTCCGCCGCAGCCGGGCCCTCTGCCCAGCCGCAGCCTCCCTCCTCTCAGGCATCCTTACGAGGGGTGGGCCCGCCGCTACTCACGCAGCCTCCCTCCCCTCCACGAGGTGGGTCCGCAGCGTCCAGGCCGAAGCCCGGTCGCGCTCCCCCTCCCCATATGTCCCCATAAGGGTGGGTCCGCCGCGTCCAGACCGAGGCCCGGTCGCAGCCCCCCTCCCTTCCCCACGCCGGGCTATTCCCCATCGCCGACAATACATCTAGGTGACCTAGAAGATTATCAGCGATGTTCAGAATGCACCGGCACCTCCCATTGCCGTTCCTCTGGACGTATCCTCGGGACTGACAATGGGCTCCAAGGGGTGGGCCCGCCGCTACTCACGCAGCCTCCCTCCCCTCCACGAGGTGGGTCCGCAGCGTCCAGGCCGAAGCCCGGTCGCGCTCCCCCTCCTCCTACGTCCCCATAAGGGTGGGTCCGCCGCGTCCAGGCCGAGGCCCGGTCGCAGCCCCCCTCCCTTCCCCACGCCAGACTATTCGCCATCGCCGACAATACACCTAGGTGACCTAGGAGATTATCCTGCGATGCCCAGGGTGCACCGGCCCCTCCCATTGCCGTTCCTCTGGACGTATCCTCGGGACTGACAATGGGATGAGCACACGAGGAGGTTGTCTGACATCAGCACCCCAACCTAACCTAACCTTTTTTTTTTTTTTTTTTTTTTTACATGTGGAAATGCGTTACGCATCCCCTCATGCCCCGGGGGGGACGAGAGGGGTATGTGGGACTCCCCGGCGGCGGCCGGTATACCCACTAAAACCACATGGTGAATCCTCACGGTCGCTTGTGCCGGGGACACGGGAACGCTTGCGCATACTTCCGCGAACCCCGACGCGACTGCGGCCTTTCGGCCTCCTCCAGGCCTTGCGGCCAGGCGCTGTGTCGGACCACCAGACACAGCGCCGATCCTCACGAGCCCGGAGTGGTACGGCGAACTCCCCCGAGTCCGCCGCCCGGGGCTCAACGCCGACCGCCTGCCACACCAGCTGGCGGTCAGCAGTCCTCCCGGATGACAGCAAGCTGCCCCCCGGTCGGCCTCTTCACCCGAAAGGGTGGAAGGTGGGTCCGCCGCGTCCAAGCACAAGGCCCGGTCGCGGCCACCCTCCTTTTCCTCACGCCCCTTGCGGGGCCGAGAGGTGGGCCCGCCGCTACTCACGCAGCCTCCCTCCCCTCCACGAGGTGGGTCCGCAGCGTCCAGGCCGAAGCCCGGTCGCGCTCCCCCTCCCCATATGTCCCCATAAGGGTGGGTCCGCCGCGTCCAGGCCGAGGCCCGGTCGCAGCCCCCCTCCCTTCCGCTACCCCTTGCGGGGCTGCCCGAGTGGTGGGTCCGCCGCGTCCGAGCACGAGACCCAGAACCACAGCCTCCCTCCTCCCGGGCATCCGTACGAGGGGTGGGCCCGCCGCTACTCACGCAGCCTCCCTCCCCTCCACGAGGTGGGTCCGCCGCGTCCAGGCCGAGGCCCGGTCGCAGCCCCCCTCCTCGTCCCCAACAGGGCAGGTCCGCCGCGTCCGAGCCGAGGCCCGGTCGCAGACTCCCTCCCTTCCGCACGCCAGGCATTCGCCATCGCCGACAATACATCTAGGTGACCTAGAAGATTATCCTGCGATGTTCAGAATGCACCGGCCCCTGCCATTGCCGTTCCTCTGGACGTATCCTCGGGACTGACAATGGGCTTCGAGGGGTGGGCCCGCCGCTACTCACGCAGCCTCCCTCCCCTCCACGAGGTGGGTCCGCAGCGTCCAGGCCGAAGCCCGGTCGCGCTCCCCCTCCCCATATGTCCCCATGCCAGACTATTAGCCATCGCCGACAATAACCCAGGACAACCTGGAAAATTATCGACGATACCCAGGGTGCACCGGCCCCTCCCATTGTCGTTCCCACAGGCGAACCCGATGGGACTGGCAATGGGAGCAGGCACACGAGGAGGTTGTCTGACCGCGCCACCCCAACCTAACCTAACCTAACCTAACCTAACCTAACCTAACCTAACCTAACCTAACCTAACCTAACCTTGACTTTTTATTTCTCTCCTGCGAAAAAAATATTTTAAAATTATTTCTAACGGTCGGATTTTGTGGAAGTCGGTGTCCAGTGATAAGTGCTCCCCTGATTCGCCAGGATATATGTGGGTGGATCAGTAAGTGCAGTGGTTCCTGAGATACCAATCAGAAAGTTTGGATCACGATTGTGGCCGCTGCAGGCATCGAGTCGAGACGGAGGAGGCGCAGTTACACACCGCAGGCACAGACCAACCAGCCACCACCAACAATCCGGTGATCCGACCACTTGAGTCCGGATCCCGGATCGAAAATCGACTTGAAACTGCACGTCACTAGCACCGCTCCACTCATCGCGCGAGCACCACCAGACGGCCCCGGATTACGGAGGGCTCCGAGATCTACCAAACGAGCCCAAAATCGGGACTCCAGGACACTTGTACAAGGTAGTGTGACACTTTTTCCTTGACTCCATAAACAAGTGATAACTACGTAACTTGAAAAGTGCCTTCTTTATTTCGACCCCTGGCGCGGTTTTGTTGGGCTAAATCGGAGGAGGACTCCCCAAAACCAGTCCCCACGGTGAAAAACCGGGACAAATTCATCTGTCTTGGGAATTACGGGACTCCAAAGTCCGAAGAATCCAACCTACTCCTGGCGCCATCTAGGGTCGAGTAGCGGAATCACACCGAAGGTTCTAGAAGAAGGCGCTATAAGCAGAACTGTCCTGGCACTTTTAGGCCACGCCCACAGCCAGTCTCACCCCTGACACTTTTTGGCGCCATCTGGCGACAAAAAAGAAGAACAAACGACACAGGATTGCTGTTTGATAGTTTAGTTTTGTAATTTATTGTTAATTTATTGATTTATTATCATTTAATCATTTAATTATTAAACATTATTGAATTAACATAGCCTTCGGGTAGACTGGGACGCTAGGTTGTGATTCGAAGGCTAGACTCGGCTGGAACCGAAGGTTTACGCCACCCGACACAGGAGGCAGCATTGGTTGCATTGTATTGTAGCCACGCCCAGGTTACGCCCACTACCGGAAGTCACATTGACCATAGGTACTCTATCCAACACGGGCGGCGCCACATGTTGCAGGCGAAATTTTTACGCCAACTAAAACGACACAGTTCAGATTTTTTCCTGTGATATAGATATAGAGTACCTATTGTGACTCGGAGAGTACTCTCCCGAGGAAAAACATTTTTAATAATTAAGTATACTAGAGTAATTCCCTCTCATTTTAAGTTAGTTTTAAGACAGGGTTCGTACTAGGGCCACTATTTACCTTGGCTGGAACCGGTTCGTACTAGGGCCACTATTTACCGTGGTTCCGCCATTCGACACAGGAGGCAGCACTAGTTGTTTTAGCCCCGCCCACTTTCACGCCCACATCACGCGACGCCATCTTGACCGTAGTTTACACTACTCGACACGGGTGGCGCTACGTGTGTGATCGGTTTAGGCCCTGACTTACCTGACTTACCTGTGTTGACCGACGATCCAAGCTGCTGAACCTGAAACAGAAGGTAGTGTTAGTGGAGAGCAAAAGAAACAAAAATACTTACCATAGACTCACCCATCACCTGGCTCCCCGCTCCGCTCCGTCTGGTTCGGGAACACCTGTAAAAATAATAAACTTACATACTAGAACAAAATAGTTCAGCTTTTCGTCACCCGAGACTGGGCAGCACTAGTTGGGTCTAAGCCCCGCCCACTCTGCGTAAATAGTTTTGGTTTTCGCCACCCGACAAAAAGGCAGCACTAGTAGGGTCCAAGCCCCGCCCACTTCCTGTGGAGCACCCTGGAGCCCTAGACAATAGTTTGCGCAAACCGACACGAGAGGCGCCACTTGTATGTAAACAAACCCAAATTGAATGAAGAGCTGACTTTACGTCGACCATATTGACTGCCAAATTTACAATTTACACCACTATATACACTTTTTTATAAAATACAATTTGCAACACTTTTACAGTTGCACAAAATCGACAATTCTTACATAGCTGTAAATTACAGTGACATAGGTATTGAGTACCTACTATAAATATATACTTACCTGATACGGGGATCCTGGTGGGGCTGCTGGAACACGCCCGTTGCTCTCCCGGCCGCATACACCGACACCACCTGAAACAAAAAGAAAATTAATGACAAAAAGAAATTAATGACAAACTAGACCAGATTCTCAGGAATCGTAAAATTGACAGATATTGTGATATTGTGATATTGTGATACATGTAGAACATTTGTGAAAAATTAACCTCGACTAAACATATAATTGACTGCACATAACGCAACGTTACGGCCCCGTTACCAAGAAACGGACTGGACGCTGCGTTAGACACATAAATTTCGACGTGAGAGACGCCCAAAATATTTATTTTTGGGAAAAACCAGACTAAAGGCAAAAGTCTTAGATTTTATATTTACATTTCATACTATTATTTACACCTTTATTTACACATTTATTTACACATCTACAACTTTAAACCACAATTATTATTGGTTATCAAAACCACTGTGATTAAAACCCATAGGTTGTTAGGTTAGGTCAGAGACGATCATTATACATATACTATATATACCATTTTAAAAATTTTTACAGCGATTATATTTACAACTTATACAAACCTTAATCGTAAAACTTTATACCGCGACCCTCTACAAACATGTATGCGGCCCAACGTACCCCCCTTAAAAAGACAGACGACCCAAACTCCCCCAAAAAGATCGAACAGGCTTTAGCCAAAACATTCACAGTCAGGAGGAGTATTGGAGAATGGGAGACGGGAAGAAGTCATACGCAGCTAACCCCTCGGACGCCCCCGAAAAAACTTGCTGAGACTGAGACCGGTACTTTGGCAACCCCCGAGAAACAAAAGGTAAAAACAACACCGTCACAGGAAGGGAAGCCGACAGTTGTCAAAACAACAATAGACGTGCCGGCAAGCCCGCCTCCGAAAACGGCCTATATATCCAGAGTTGCCGAAGCGAGAGCGTGCATGAATAAGGCCAAGCTACACCTCGGCAACTCTAGAAATACTAAAACTGAAATAAAGAACGGGGTAACATCAGCCGTAGAACGCCTATACCAGCTGGTGAAGGAAGGGGAAATAGAGATGACAAAAATTCAAAAGAAGGCAGGGACTTCAACACACCAAGAGGGAGAAACGAACACCAGCAAGGAATGTAAGGACAGGGATAAGGAAAGGGATAGGTTGGAACAAAAGATAGAGCAACACTGCACTTTACTGAAAGAGAACATCACAGAAATGGAAGAGCTGAAAAAAGCTATAAAAGAACAGAAGGAAATAGAAACTCAGAAGGAAAAGCCTAGCGGAAGTGAAATACTGGCAGAAGTCAAAGCTCTACGTCTGACTACGGAGGAAGTGGGAAAGCAGGTCTCGGAGATGAAAGGAAATGCCCCAACATACGCAGAGACACTTGCTGTGCCCACCCGCACACGGCCAAACACCAAACCAAGTCACTCAATCATCGTGTCTTCCGATATCGATCAGGACACGAGCGAAATAGTAATGGAAAAGGTCAGAAAGGCACTAGACCCGAGAAAGTCAGGAGTAAAGGTGGATAAAGTCCGAAAGGCAAAAAATCAAAAGCTGGTCCTGAGCAGTAATAGTAAGGAAGAAATAACAAGAATGACAGACATGATTAAAACAAATAAGGACCTGAAAGTGATGACAGCAACAAACAAAAACCCCCTCATAATCCTAAAAGACGTGCTCACCTACAATACCGATGAGGACATACTAGCCTCAATAAAAACACAAAACGCCCACCTGATAGGAGACCTATCGACCGAGGAATCTCAAGCCACAATTAAGTACCGCAGAAGAGCGAGGAACCCACATGAAAACCACGTGGTACTACAGGTCTCGCCAAAAGTATGGCAGAGATTTACTTCGGCAGGCAAGGTCCATATCGACTTGCAAAGCATATTGGTTGAAGATCAATCCCCTCTAATCCAATGCACCCGTTGTCTGGGATATGGCCACAGTCGTAAGCTGTGCACAGAACCGACCGATTCGTGCAGTTTCTGTGGTGGACCACATATAAAGGCGAAATGCGACAAGTTCGCATCAGCTGACAAGCCCACATGCCGCAACTGCGTAGCCGCCGGACACCAGGACACGAAGCACACGGCCTTCAGTTGGGAATGCGTGATCAGGACCAAATGGGATAACATAGCGAGGTCCAGCGTATCTTACCACTGAAGCGGAGGTGGAAACAATGATCCCTGATAACCCCGGCACAGCAACCACTACCTGCAATAAAAAATCCTACAAGGTAATTCAGGCGAATCTCCAGAGGAAACAACTGGCAACGCAGGAGCTTCTTCTGGAGATGTCTGAGCGGAAGATCAGTTTTGCAGTGGTCCAGGAACCGTACGTAGGAGCAGCGGGCGAAGTCAGACAGTATACAGGAACACGCGTGATCCAGGCGGGAGGAAACAGGACAGGACCAGTTAAAGCTGCCATAATAGTTGCCGACGACCAAATAGAGATAACACAAGACCCTACACTCACCACGGAAAATATAGCTGTGGCAGTCCTAAAAACCGACGCCTGGACCATAACCGTAACGTCGATCTACTTCGAAGACCACAAACCGCTAGAGCCGTACCTGGAACACCTGAAACAAATAAAAACCAAATTAGGAAAACACAAAACACTAATCGCAGGAGATGGCAACGCATGGAACGAATGGTGGGGAAGTGAAAGGAATAACGAAAGGGGAGAAACGCTGGTGGGAGCATTAAACGAAATGGACATGCACATAGTAAACGAAGGATCAGAGCCAACTTTCTATACTATCAGAGGAAACATTGAATATAAAAGCCACGTGGACATAACGACCTGCTGCGAGAGGTTGCTTCCAATAATCGGGAACTGGAAAGTGCGAAAGGACTTAATCAGCTCAGATCACAACGCCATCACGTACACGATATACCTAGAAAAACCAAAAAAAGACAGGAATATGGCGACTACCAGGAAATACAACGTAAAGAAGGCCAACTGGGACCTATTCAAGGAAAAGCTGGAGACAGCTTTCACAGAGGAGGAAATAACAGAAAGGAAAATAGACAACATAAACTCGAACACAGAAATAGAACTATACGTAGAAAAATACACAAAGTGTATAGAAAAAGCATGTACAGACAGTATACCTAAAATAAAACATAAAAGTAGAAAAATAAACTTACCTTGGTGGAGTAGATCCCTCGAAGAGCTGAAGCGAAGCACGGCGACGAAGAAACGAAGAATCCGGAACGCAGCACCACATCGTAGACAGGGTGTAGTAGAAGAATATCTGAAAACAAAAGAAAAGTATGAGACAGAGGTAAAATTAGCACAGGGAAAAAGTTGGAAAGAATTTTGCACGAAACAGGAACGAGAAAGCTTATGGGACGGTATATACAGGGTCATAAGGAGTGCAGAAGGGAGAAAAGAAGACACGCTGCTCGTAAAGGATGGGAAAGCCCTCGACCCGACCGAAAGTGTGAAATTACTTGCATCCACGTTCTTTAAGGACGATCCGCTTGAGCAAGACACACTGGAACACAAAACGGTCAGAGCAAAGGCGAAAAAACTTCGAGAGGAAGAGGAGGAGGAAGAGGAAGTAAAGGACCCGCCCTTCACGAGCAACGAACTCAGGCAGTCAACACTGAGTTTCAACCCTAAAAAGGCCCCAGGAATCGACGGCTTTACGGCGGACATATGTGCAGCATCGATCCAAGTCAACGAGGGAATATACTTGCACTTAGTAAATAAATGTTTGGAGAAGTCATATTTCCCCAGAGCTTGGAAAGAGGCTGTAGTAGTCGCACTAAGAAAGCCAGCGAAGAATGACTACACCAATCCAAAAGCATACCGACCGATAGGCCTGTTACCAATATTTGGGAAGATATTGGAAAAAATCGTAGCAAGAAGAATAAATTGGTATACTCAGCCAAAAGCCAGTACTCGGCAATACGGGTTTATACCACAGCGCTGCACCGAGGACGCCCTCTATGACCTCATACAGCACATCAATTATGGCTTAAACAAAAAACTGATTAATGTGGTTGTATCACTAGACATAGAGGGCGCCTTCGACGGAGCGTGGTGGCCCGCGATAATATGCCAACTCGCCGAAAAACAATGCCCACATAACATAAGAAAACTCGTACACAGCTACCTGCAAGACAGGAAGGTGAGGGTACGATACGCAGGCCACGAGCACACAGCAAAAACGGAGAGGGGATGCGTGCAAGGATCCATAAGCGGCCCAACGCTATGGAACACTTTGTTGGACCCACTCTTGAAGGAGCTGGAAACCCAGCAAGTTTACAGCCAGGCCTTCGCCGACGATATCGTACTGGTGTTCTCGGGCAGAGAAACCCTAGAAATAGAAATTTCAGCAAACAGAATATTAAACTTAATAAACAAATGGGGAGAAAGAAACAAATTAAAATTTGCACCCAACAAAACAAACGCAATAGTAGTAACAAATAAATTAAAATATGATACACCAAAATTAAACATGGGGGGGATAAATATACAAATACAGAAAGAAATAAAAATATTAGGATTAACAATAGACAATAAATTAACATTTAACAAACATATAGATTTAACAAGCAAAAAAGTAATAGAAATTTACAAGAAATTGGCAAGAATGACAAAAGTCACTTGGGGACTCTGTCCCGAGATAACCAGGACGATATACACGGCGGTAGTGGAGCCGACGATCCTGTACGCTGCCAGTGCCTGGGCACCAGCCGCGCGGAAGAAATCGACCCGCAAAAAGCTGAACGAGTTACAGAGAGGCTTCGCACAAAAAATTATCCGGTCCTACAGGACCACTTCTTTAAATGCAGCATTAACGCTTGCAGGGTTGCTGCCCCTAGACCTGAGGATAGCGGAAAATGCGAGTCTCTACGAAGCAAAGCGAGGGAAGCCACAAAGAGTACTGGCAGGCAGAGAAGTTGAGGAGAAAATCTGCTTCCTGAAAAAACCACACCCAGCCAAATTGATTCCCATCGAGTACCAGAACACCGGTAATATCGAAAACGTGACTGGAATAAACATCTTTACCGATGGAAGTAAAATTGAAGGCAAAGTTGGAGCCGCACTCACGTGCTGGAGGGACGGCGTGGAAATTTTAAACAAAAAATTTAAACTGGAACCATTCTGTACAGTATTCCAGGCTGAATTGTATGCTCTTTTGCAAGCCACACACATAGCAGAGCAGATCCAAGGGAATATAATTAATATATTCAGTGACTCTAAGTCTTCCTTGGACCTGCTCGCAAACAATAAACACCTACATCCACTGGCATATAAGATATCAAAAAACATACACGGAATTCAAAGGCAGAACAAAATACTGAAATTACACTGGGTTAAGGCACACATCGGAACCGAAGGTAACGAGAGGGCGGACACCTTAGCAAAGGAAGCAGCACTCAACACAAAGACGAAACCTGCATACGACAAATGTCCGGTTTCATTCGTCAAGCGTCAAATCCGATTGGAGACGCTTGACGAATGGAATCGTAGGTTTACAACAGACACTACAGCATCAGGCACAAAGATGTTCTTCCCTGACACCATAGGAACATACAGCACAATAAGAACAATACAACCCACCGGCGTGCTCACACAGGTACTGACGGGGCACGGTGGGTTCTCCGAGTACTTGAATCGTTTCAAGTGCAAGGAGGACCCATCGTGCATCTGCGAACCAGGTGTGAGCGAGTCGGTTGCACACGTGCTACTCGACTGTCCAGTCTACGCACCCCAGAGATATGAACTAGAAATGTTCCTGGGCAGGGAGCTTAGTTTGGACAGTCTGAGTGACATAATTAAAAATAAGAAAACGAGGGGAACCCTCCTAACCTACTGCGAGAGGCTGGCAACCAGCGTCATTAATAGAAACAAGAACTAAAATGGAAAGAAGGAAACTGCACAGATACTATAATAATATTTGGACCAGTACTTATAACCACCATAGAATGCACTGGTTGGTAGAATCCTGCGTTGGGAAGCGGGGAAGTCCCAATCAAAGCGTTGTAAAAAACCTATGTAAATGTAGTAGAGTTGAAACAAGAACAGAACAAGAGAGAAATACTACACGGAACCATGTACATAATATAAAACCATTGTAATAAAGATAGAAATAGAATAAGAATATAACAATAAGATATTATAAGATAGCATAATATAAGTAAAGAATAAGCATGTAATTAGCACGTAAAACAAGATAAGCATTGTAAACTAAAAGCACGTTAGTAACATTATTTAAATAAAATAAACCATGTATATTCATTAAATTATAATAAAAAAGGCTCTGACCTAATGTTAGAGGTAGTCGCGGGCCGGGCCAGAAAGCGCCCGGAATAAAAAAAAAAAAAAAAAAAAAAAACCTAACCTAACCTAACCTAACCTAACCTAACCTAACCTAACCTAACCTAACCTAACCTAACCTAACCTAACCTAACCTAACCTAACCTAACCTAACCTAACCTAACCTAACCTAACCTAACCTAACCTAACCTAACCTAACCTAACCTAACCTAACCTAACCTAACCTAACCTAACCTAACCTAACCTAACCTAACCTAACCTAACCTAACCTAACCTAACCTACCTAACCTAACCTAACCTAACCTAACCTAACCTAACCTAACCTAACCTAACCTAACCTAACCATGGTTTGTACAGCGACTCAATGTCAGCATTGCAGACGCTGACAAACCATGGCTCCCTCCATCCCCTGGCGGTCCGCGCGAGAGCCAATTTGACTCTAGCCTTGGAACAGAGTAAAGCAGTAACTCTATTCTGGATCAAGGCCCACGCGGGCCTGCCGGGGAATGAGCGTGCTGATGAGCTGGCGAAGGAGGCGGCATTGAAGTCGCGGAGGAAGCCTGACTACGGCGGGTGTCCGATTTCGTTCATCAAGCGGCAGATCCGTATGGGGTCGCTTGATGAATGGAATCGGAGATACGTGGGTGGGGGGACAGCCTCCGTGACGAAGATGTTCTTTCCCGACGCCATAGCCGCCCACCGCATAATAAAGCAGGTGCAGCCAACGGGTGTGCTCACGCAGATCCTGACGGGGCACGGTGGGTTCTCCGAATACTTGAACCGCTTCAAGTGTAAGGAGAACCCGTCGTGCCTCTGTGATCCGGAGGTCAGCGAGACGGTTCCGCATATACTAATTGAATGTCAGGTATATAGCTATGAAAGATACAACACTGAGCAAAAGATAGGCTATAAAATAGATGCACACAGCATAGGAAAAATCGTAGCAAACAAGGAGCATAGAAAGGAATTCCTAAATTATTGCATTAATATAGCAAATAAGACAATAGCTAAAAACAAAACAGACTTATAACATTATGTCACTGAAATATTGAATATTTACATGTCGACATAAGATAAAAGAAGGTAATATAAGATAGCAATAAGTATGGAATAAGCAAATATTATGTATTAAAAAGTAATTTAAGCATAACTGTAAACAAAGAAAAAGTAAATAAAAGCACTGTACATAGTTAATATCCCTATAAATAAGTTAGAATAGAATAGAATAGAATAGAATAGCATGGGAGTCCCACCCAGTATGACCAGCAGAGGATGTATGAAAGAAAGACAAATGAGGAATGAAAGTACGAGAGGCATAAAAGCGAGAATAGTATGAAGAAACCAGAGAGAATAGGCGCCAATACATGTGGCGGAGACAGTATAAAAAAAAAAAAAAAAAAAAAAAAAAAAAAAAAACCTAACCTAACCTAAACCTAAACCTAAACCTAAACCTAAACCTAAACCTAAACCTAAACCTAAACCTAAACCTAAACCTAAACCTAAACCTAAACCTAAACCTAAACCTAAACCTAAACCTAAACCTAAACCTAAACCTAAACCTAAACCTAAACCTAAACCTAAACCTAAACCTAAACCTAAACCTAAACCTAAACCTAAACCTAAACCTAAACCTAAACCTAAACCTAAACCTAAACCTAAACCTAAACCTAAACCTAAACCTAAACCTAAACCTAAACCTAAACCTAAACCTAAACCTAAACCTAAACCTAAACCTAAACCTAAACCTAAACCTAAACCTAAACCTAAACCTAAACCTAAACCTAAACCTAAACCTAAACCTAAACCTAAACCTTCCTTCCTTCCTTCCTTCCTTCCTTCCTTCCTTCCTTCCTTCCTTCCTTCCTTCCTTCCTTCCTTCCTTCCTTCCTTCCTTCCTTCCTTCCTTCCTTCCTTCCTTCCTTCCTTCCTTCCTTCCTTCCCTTCCTTCCTTCCTTCCTTCCTTCCTTCCTTCCTTCCTTCCTTCCTTCCTTCCTTCCTTCCTTCCTTCCTTCCTTCCTTCCTTCCTTCCTTCCTTCCTTCCTTCCTTCCTTCCTTCCTTCCTTCCTTCCTTCCTTCCTTCCTTCCTTCCTTCCTTCCTTCCTTCCTTCCTTCCTTCCTTCCTTCCTTCCTTCCTTCCTTCCTTCCTTCCTTCCTTCCTTCCTTCCTTCCTTCCTTCCACAAAACGAAGTATCTTGGGCAGATGGCGCTACATATCACCTAAACCAATATTGATGCTTACATCAGCGCCATCTACATGGCCTACGGCACATTGTTATTATGCGTCTTGCCGTTGTAGATAGGTACCACTTTTATTTCGACAAATAAATAGCAGTGCGAAGTATCTTCGGTAGATGGCGCTACTTATTACACAAACCAATAGTGATGCTTACAACAGTGCCCTCTATATTACATACGTTGAGTTATTTTGCCTCCTTATGTCGCACGCCGGTGCCACTTTGCTATCGATGAATAGCGGCACCAGGTGGTACTAGGCGGCTTCAGCAGATGGCGCCATTTATAAACAGTAACTACATACTTTTATAAACGCCATGACGACAAACACTATTTGAAACATGAACATACACGCATGCTTGCGCTGGATTATTTAGAGTTTGCCCGTGGTTAAACTGCATGCGCTGGATTGTTCAAAGATTTGCTCTAACAATGAAAAACGTTTGCACGACGACAGGGGTGAAATACATAGGAATTGAAGGAAAAATAGACTCACCACTTATTTACTGGTAAACTGTCTTGTCCAATACTCCGGGACTCCGGGAGGCCTCCCTTGCTTCACACACTTATTTATCACACAGATCACTCACAATGCCAGATGTGATTTTTTTTTTTCCTAATTTGAAATAATTTTTCTCCAAAATGATACAAATTTGCTTGAGTTTTACCCAAAGGCAAAAAGTTTACAATATCGGTTAATTAACCTAATGGATGATTTGATTTTATTACCTTTTGCATTTTTCTTATTTTTTCCTTGAAATACAGTTCTAATTTCCAAACTGAAACAGCAGAATAACCTAACAAACAAAATAGTATAATGAGCGAATTAAAAGAATGAATAATAGAATATGTTCATTTTATGTAGAATTTAACGACCAAGTGAACTGTTTTAAACGGATGCGTTTGTTCAATGCACTCAAATACATAAATACAAATGTATTAATTTATGGGCTACGGTTACACTCTAAAATTAAAAAAAAAAAAAAAAAAAAAAAAAAAAAAAAAAAAAAACTCCATGATTTTGACTTGTCTAAATTTTTCTCCAAGTATTTTATTTCTCCAAAATTTATCCAAGAGCCAAATTTTTACCCAAAATTGCAAAAAAAAAAAAAAAAAAAATACCCAATCTGGGAACACCAGCATGGGTATGACATACCTACAGTGTCTCCAACACTCTTTGTTAAAATTACGGTGTTGCCTGGTCTAAAAATACGGAGATGGTGGAAAATGGCAGACCAGTGTTGCTTATTTTTCTCCAAAATGATACAATAAAAATACCCACGCGGTCATTCTGCTGCTTCTGTGTGGAAGAAGCAGCAGAATGACCTTTTTTTTTTACATTACGCATCCCAATGCAATGTTGCCGTTATTAACTAGTAATATTTTACTAAATGAAGTGTTGTCATTATAGAAATATGGACACGGACGAAATTACGGTAAATTTTGAAATGTCTACGGTAGGTGGTAATCTAGAAAAATTACGGTATATCTACCTAAAAAAGAAGAATTACTAAGAGCAAGAAGGAATGATAAATATACGAATTATACACTATACCCTGTTTAAATTTTGGTGATAGGAATAGTTTTTCTATTAAAATCTGTATATATTTCGTAAAATAAATGAAATAAGCCATTTTTGCTTTGTTAGGGACTACCGTAACCGTTGAGTATAAGAGGTGTACAGTGGGGCTAGATTACGGAGGGTTCTATAATAGCGATCATAGTCGGTCGGGTTAAAAATTCTGTCTTTTGTTCTAAGCTGAACATGAATGAGCCAGCCGACTAAAAGAGGTACTACCTACCCCTTTACATCCCATCTCGATATATCTTATAAACTACTAAGTAACTCGCCCTAACTCCTCCTTATTTGTCACATCCTGATCTCACTCAACCCATGTCAAGAATGCAGAGCTATTCGTATGAACTTCCGCAGCTAGCGCAAACAGCATACGTACAGTATACCCCTTCGGCTTACGCTACCCGGTGGTAGCAAATATTGTTTATATCTGAATCGGCCTTATAAAATAACGAAAAATACATGACTGGTCCTTAGTGAGGTGTGCCCAAATATTCAAAGCACGTAGTAAAGTGAATCGTTTGGACGCTCGTTCCACTTTTCGTGTTGATATCGGATGAAGCCATTTCAGGGTACGTGGGAGATAAGGGAAAACGGGTAGAGATTAACGAATAATATTTTATTAGAAATGTCGCTTCATCACATGTCACTTGAGGCTTACAACTAGGAGCCGCGCGGCGCGGCGCGGCGGCTAGCCGGAGAGGTCGCCGTGGTCGAACAGGTCCTGGTCGTAGATGGCGGCGCGCACGGTGCGGCCGCCGAAGTAGCGGCCGTTCAGCGCGCCCGCCGCCGCCGTCGCCTCTGCGGACACGCACCACGCCGGCTCAGTGAGCGCATACACAGTGACGACAATACACATGCAACCCGGTCCAACTAGACTTTAAAAAATTACTTTTTCTACATTTTTAGTTGTCTGGGATTTTAGTTGAGGTCATTATATGTTAAGTTTCCCACTCGATTAAGTTTCGTAATAATATTTAGAAATCATATCGCGCGTGTACAGACCGTCGGGCTCGGTGAACTGCACGAATATCTTGACGTCGGCGTGCGCAGGGTCGTCGTCCTCGGTCTGGCGCTCGTTGTAGATGACGAGGCGCTCCACGCGGCCCCACTTGGAGCACTCCTCCTGGATCTCGTGGTGCAGCGCCTCGTCCACCTCCTCCGCCGACACCATGTTGCACAGCAGCACGGTGCGCGACACGCGCCGCCGCATCAGCCTCTGCGGACAAGCAGCTCGCCGGTCAGCGCGGGCGGGGGCGACTCGCGGCCGCGCCCTCCGCTGCCGCCACTCACCTGCATGACGAGGTGGCGCGCCGACTGGCCCGAGATGGACAGCGACTCCTGCTGCTGCAGCGTGTCGGGCGACGTGTCCAGCAGCTTGCGCTGCAGCGCCGCCTGCTGCGTGCCGGCCGCGTCGGGCGGCGGCGGCGGCGGCGCGGCGGGCGGGCTGGGCGCGCGCGCCGGCGCCGGGATCACCACGCCGGGCGGCGGCAGCGCGGCGGGCGCGGCGGCCAGCGGCAGCGGCAGCGGCAGGGGCAGCGGCAGCGGCAGCGCCACGGGCAGCGCGGCCGGCAGCGCGGCGGCCAGCGAGGGCAGCGCGGCGGCGGCCGACACGCCGAGCGCGTTGAGCTTGGTGAGGCCGAGCGCCACCGCGTTGCTGGCGACCGCGTCCATGGCCTGGATCTTGGCGGTGGCGGCGGCGGCGGCCACGGCGGCCGCGGTGGGCATGGCGGAGGGCTGCGGCGGGCCGGCGAGCGCGTTGGGCGGCGTGATGGCGCGGCCCACGCGCAGGTACTGGCCGCCGAGGTCGAACAGGTTCATGGAGGCGATGGCCTCCAGCGCGGCCGCCAGCGTGGCGTACTCGATGAACCCGTAGCCCTTGTGCTTGTGCGCGGACGCGCCGTACGCCAGCTTGCAGTAGGTGATCGGCCCGAACGCCTCGAACACGCTGCGGAGCGCAAGGTGGGCGCGGTGAGAGGAGATTACGAGCAGGCCGCGCGAGCCGAACTACGCGAATGCTAGTATCTTTCTTACTTTTTAATATCATCCTCGGTCAGTTCCGGGTGTATGGAGGCGACGTAGATGCGGTTGTACTGCTTGGCCTCCTCCTGAATCTCGTCGATGACCGCCTGCGCCTGCGGCATATTGGACGGCCGACCGACTACTTTAATATTCCTACATTCAAACATATAATAAATATTACATTGTATTTTTAAAATTAATCAAGATTGTACCTTGATTGACTTTGATACCGAAGCTGAATGCGACAACTAGCAGACGGTTTTGGATAAAACTTACATGGTGGTAGCTATAACCCGGGTCAATATATAGGAAACCAATTATCTCAAGAAACTATGCCAAGATTAACTTGGAAGATTGTAATATAAGTTTGCAGAGTAACACCACCATTTAGTGGTCTAATTTATATCTTATATTGTGGGAAATATATTATGAGTTATAAGTTAAAAACAAAGTCCCCGCGTGCGAGGTGGCGGGCGCGGGTTTTTTTTATTACAATACTAGCTGTTGCCCGCGACTTCGTCCGCGTGGTATTTAACAAAGACTCAGCCGTTGGCAACAGCCTGCTCGCGTTCTGATCCCGCGAGACGCATTGCAGATTGGTGCTATCAAACTTTAATCAGGCGCAGCGCTGCAACATTGGTTTTAATTTTTTTTCGAAAGATCCAATTTTTTTTTTTCTAAAATAAAAGTAGCCTATGTTACTCCTTGTTACATCAGCTATCTGCCAGTGAAATTCCCGCCAAAATCGGTCCAGCCATTTCAGAGATTACCCGGAACAAACAGACAGACAGACAGACAAAAATTGTAAAAAATGTTGTTTCGGTATAGGTAACGTGTATACATCCAAATGCACTTAGTAAAAAGCGGTTATTTTAATATTACAAACAGACACTCCAATTTTATTTATATGTATAGATAGGCAAGTATTTGATCTCGATCTCACCTGATGGTAAGTGACGATGAGATCTACGATGTAGCATACTTGCCTAGAAGGTACCTGTTCACTCTCTACTTGAAAACACCCAGATTATAGTTAACGGGGAACAAAGACGCCGGTAGCGTGTTGCATTCCTTGGCAGTTCGCACGATGAAGGTAGAAGCAAAACGCTTATACGTAGCGAAGGAATGTTCACAGTGTACGGATGACACTTCTTCGTGCGTCTTGTCGACCGACGATAGAATATATATAATAGGGTAGCAATGAGTGGAGGCGCGTACCTGCCGCCGAGCATGACGCCGTTCATCTGCTCGAGGCTGAGCTGCGCGGCCTCGGGGATCTCGTACTCCACGAACGCGAAGCCCTTGTGCTTCTGCGTGACGGGGTCCCACGACATGTTGATGGACTTGATGGGGCCGAACGGGAGGAACGCCTGCCGGATCGTGTCCTCCTTCAGCTCGAACGATATGGAGCCCACGTACACTCTGCGCGGGAACGGTACATCGTAATCAGACAGCCGCCGTGGCTAAAACTCAACTCGGTTCGTCTCGTCTCGGTGGCGAGAGTGAAGTAGACGCGCGTCCGCTCAGATCTTTTCAGCACAAGAGTCACGGGCTCGACCTGCTCTCGCGGGAGCCTCTGCAATCGCCGTCATCATCGCGGCGCGCGCGTCACCACCGCCATCGCCAGCGCCATCACCACCATCACCAGCAACATACCTGCACATGAGCGCGAGCGCCTGCTGGCGCTGCACCTGCGTGCGCTGCGAGGCCATCTGTTGCTGCTGGTGCGCCAGCGTCTGCTTCATCAGAACCATCTTGATGCTCTGCTCCATAGCGTACTTCTTGGCGCGCGCCACCGCCTCCGCCTGCTCCGCCGACAGCCGCGGCAGAGACCCGCCCAGGATCGCCGGCAGCGGCGAGCACTTGGCGCCCGGACCTGCGCCATGCACACAAGCACACCCACAGGCAGCCGTGAGACAAACACGCGACACGCCCGCTAGGCTTGCCACCACCACCCTCAATGTGGCTTCCAACCACACTTGACTTTAAGGAATACAACGCACGAGCGCGCACCGGAGTGCCCGGGGGGAGTGGGGGAGGGGGCAGATGCTCGTTCGCCGCGAGCCAGTGTAGTCAATGGTGCGGTGCGGGTTCTCTGTCACTGATCTTTTCTTCTCTTTCATTTGGTTATTTATCTGACAAAATAAAATTATGCTTTGGAACTCGCATTGGCAACCGACACACACCGCGGCCAGCCTCGGTTCGGCGCCGGCGGCGCGTGGTATCGTCGTAAAGCCACGCACTGTTGGAAGCCACATTCAGAGATCGAAATCAGTTTACAAATTATGCACTGAGGTAACAATTTCCTAAGACGGATAGTATGACTTCCTTGCTACTATATAAATGTGAGTGTTTGATTGTTAACAATAACTGTGCGAGTCGCGGCGCAGTAGTAAAGAGTCGAGCTCACCTGTGAACACATCTCCGACCTGCTGCAAGTCGTAGATGGGCGCCGCGAAGAATCCACCTGTAAAAGCGAGCTCCGGTCAGTGGGTGTCGGGCGCGCGCTCGGTGTGGCGGCAGTGGACGCAGGCGCGCGCCTCTCACTCGTCACCTGGCAGGGCGCGCCACGCGACGCGCGCGCGCCGCCGCCCGCGAGCCGCCCGACCGCGACCACTCGCCCCTCGCCTCGCTCACACTCGCGCGCTCACACACCTCGCGCGGCGGGCTCGCGGCCGGCGGCGCGGCGGCGCCGCGGTGCGCGCGGCCGCTCGCACTGCTGTCACGCGGGGTACGATGCGGTATAATGAAGTAGGTACATTGTGACGCCGGCGGAGGGCAGCCGGCGCCGCGGCCGCAGTCGACTCGTCACCGGCACGCCTAAGCGTATAGCAAAAACCTAACTTACATCTAGTCTGAAACAGAAAGCAGAAACACTGATCACTGAGGATGGTTTCGAACTAGAATCGAATCGAGACGGAGGGGGATCCGGGGCGCGCGCCTGCGGCGGGCGGCACGGGCGGGGCGGGCTCGGCGCGGCGGCGGCGGCGGCGGCGAGCGGCCTGCAACAGCGAGCACTGAGGGCGGGGCGGAGCGGGGCGGGGCGGGCCGGGCCGGGGGCGGCGGTCGCCCCGCAGCTGCCGGCGCGGTCGGCGGCGCACTTACCGGGCGGCGCGGCGAGCGCAGGGGCGGGGGCGGGGGCGGGCGCGGGCGCGGGGGGTGCGAGGGGCGCGGGGAGCGCGGGCGGCGGCATGCTGGCCGGCGCGGGCGGCGGCGGCAGCGGCGGCTGCAGCGCGCTCGTATCACCGCCCTGCAACTGTCACCGACGACCACTCCATTAGTAATCTGCACTGGAAGCTTCTCTGTAGCCTTTGTATCTCTGAGAATTAATAGCTTCCTACTACGAGATCCGAATCTGTGACACAATGGACGGGCCATGAAAGATAATAGTAGAACAAAAAAATAATCATTTATTTATACTTAAACTTGTTTGTGCATGATTAGCACAATCCAGGCACAGATGTTCAAAAATAATAACATCAGACATCCTCGACACTAGCATGAGTACAAATTGACAGACCCAGTTGTATTTGTAATATAAATAAATGATTTATTTATTGGTAGCCACACTGGTTTCGATTTGGAGGGCAGATACATACCATGTGGATATCAGTAATCAGAGTAGGCTGAAGCCGACCCCAGTGAAATTAAAAACACAACTAAGATTAAGAAGTAACTTGAAGTAAAAGTGTTCACTAACTAAATTATCTTAAATGCAGTGTAGTCAGCTGTTACCAAGTGCAATGAAAAACAGCCCACTTTACTTTTTCTTGCATAAGGCACATAGGTACGAAGGTAGTTGACAGTGCAGATCTGGGCATTTAACCCTAGAACTCACCATTCGGCAGCTATTTGAGCCACAACTTATAAACCATTATGCTAATCTTCTGCCCAGTTCTCTTGAACACATGCAAGGTTGACAGACATGTTCAAAAGACAACTGGAACCGTCAGCATACATAATGCCCTTCCAAACATTTGGTCATTACCAAAGCAACTTGTAAATAAAGTTACAAACACTACAAATGGTCCAATAAATGATACTACACCATTTTGTTACAAATAAAAAAATAACCTCCCTTTTTTTTCATCAGGTAACATCAGATCAAGAGGTGGTACTATTAAATATAAAATCTGCCACTTTTTTTAAAGCAGTTTCATGTAGTTACCGTCATATTAATAAGTGATAATGTATAGACTCTATGAACAATCAAACTTTACACCTAATTTGTACAATTCTTACCAATTGGCAGGGAGTCCACAAATACAGATAGAGCCAGTTAGGCCATTCTTGGAGGAATGTCATCACCATTCTATGGTTTGAACATTCCATAAGTTACTTAAGTAAACGTTTTTTACCATTAGGCTACAACTTCCTTGAGCTACACATCAAAACAGCATTTGTATTTTAATTAAAATTCAACCATATAGTATGTATAAGTGAGTGAGTGTAAGTATATTTACAGTGTAATTTTCAACCAGTTTCTAGCTGGCTATTCCATTCCAACACATTTGCTTTGCTGTAGTTAATAGGTATAACTTTGAGGTTAAGGACCTAACCTGGGTTTTTAAGTACCAAAATCGTTATGAAGGTAAGTTGTTTGGTCGTCAGGAATTAAAAGGGTTATATTGGATTCTAAAAGTTATTTCTTTTTAAACCAGTATAAATTCTGAAATCGCCACAAATTGGTAGGCTGCATTTAGGTAGCCATCATTCTGTCAGCATCTGTCTGTGTAACATACTACAACTTACCAATTCCATATTTGCTGTATATGCTTATGTTTATCCCACAACAGCCACTAATGATTACTAAAAATAAACTTAGAAATTAATAGAAAACAGTCTTCATAAGATAGCCCCATGCAAACAATTATTTGATTTGACCACAGACGAACTAGAGCCACTAGAGTAGAGATGGCTTTGACAATAGTCACGATCACGGACGAACGCACGTCCTACAATATAAAATCTTCGTGAATTGAATTATTTTATTTTCCTCTCTATGGTCCGAAACATTGTTGCCAGCCCTACCAAACTGAAGATCGGCAAATTACTGCAGATAAAAAAGTACAATGAAACAGAACAATTGATATATTGGAACATTCTTTCGAACATTTTACATTTTTTGTCTCGTGGCAGTTTTTTTACGAGATGAATAATGATGATGATTCATCATCTGAAAAACTCCAACCGCGAATGGAGGAAGGTTTTACCTTGAACCAAGGCCCCAAGTCTGCCAACACTTTCGATTCATAATCGAACAGCAACCGCATAGAAACTGTCACTTTTGACAGATATTGTATGGATATATGTCAAAAGTGACCGTTACTATGCGGTTGCTGCACTGACGTCCATGATACAAGTACGCCATAGAGGTCAGTGGGTTGCTGTTTGATTATGAATCGATTGTGTTAGCAGACTTGGCGCCTGGATTATTTTTTTCTGACCACTTTTCATAGACTATACCACTACTCTCTAGCGTGATATTTGGAAAATAAGCACTGATTATAGTCGGCAATTATATGAAAATCTATGTTGTCAAGAAATATAACTGTTATCAAATGACGTGTACTGACCTTGTAACAGACAGCATCAAAAATTAAAAAGAAACCGTAGGAATATGAAAAGCAAAGTATATATAAACTTTCCGTTATGAAGGGGTTTCTGGACTTTTTGGCGGAAAGTTAAACCGTGAAGTTGACAATTTTGTTTTATTTTCCAAAAAAAATGTTTTTTTTATAAATAATATGTAATACTAGCTGTTGCCCGTGACTTCGTCCGCGTAGTATTTAACAAAGACAACCGTTGACAACAGCCTGCTCGCACGTTCTGAGCCCGCGGGACGCCTTGCAGGTTGTTGCTATCAAATCATTGCTATCAAAGTTAATCAGGCGCTGCGCTGCCAACATTGGTTTTAATTTTTTTTCGTGAGATCCTATTTTATTTTCTAAAAAAAGTAGCCTAAGTTACTCCTTGTTACATCAGCTATCTGCCAGTGAAAGTCCCGTCAAAATCGGTCCAGCCATTTCAGAGATTAGCCGGAACAAACAGACAGACAGACAGACAGACGGACAGACAGACGGACAGACAGACAGACAGACAAAAAATATAAAAAATGTTGTTTCGGTATAGGTAACGTGTATACATCCAAATGCACTTAGTAAAAAGCGGTTATTTTAATATTACAAACAGACACTCCAATTTTATTTATATGTATAGATTAGTGGTATTAACCATTGTGTGTTCATAAACATGCACGAGTGAAGTTAATTAAAATTTAAATAGTATAATATCCTTTTCAAGTTCGCCCAAGATGTCCGGTAAATTTTCAGTAAAGCATCCATAGCTTTACCGATAGGGGTAGGGGATTAATTTCATCATCATCCTCGTTATCCACATTATCATTATCATCAGGGGTACATACACTGACGTCCATGATACAAGTACGCTAGACTAATGATATCCTTTAAAATGACAGCTATCTATGGTGCCTATTTGAAGCGCCCCCATCGTGGGGGAAAGGAACTAAATCTGACGTAAAATGCAAATGGCCGTTGTTTTGTTTACATTGTCTCCGTGTTTATAAAGTGATTTTGAAGGTTTAACGCGATTAAACTTGTTTGTTGTGTCGTATTAATATAGTTAATACATAAATAAGTGGCGTTAGTTAATAGGTAAACCATGAAAGAGTGCGTGTTATGCAAAACTCTTTACCAGAAGGGAAGTGGGGTTACATTCCACAAGTAAGTGAATTTACGGCTAATATTCAAGAAATTAAAACTTCTATTGATATTATAGGCACTTAAAAATATGTTACTAATCTTATTTATACGTGATTACAACGCATTTGTCTTTGTATTATCGGTTTTTTATAAACAATAAAATTCAATAGTGCTGTAAAAGTTCCTTGTCGATAAAATTTATCGATATTTTTTCTATCAATATCTTAAATAGATAGAACGTTCAAGAACGTAAAAATCGCCGAAGACAGATTTGTATGATCAAATACATATTATTTTAAAACAATGTTTACTAATTCACAGGTTTCCGACTGACAATAGAAGACTAGAATTATGGCTCAAAAACATTGAAAAGCCTAGTTGGCGTCCGAAAAAATATGATTACATCTGTTCGAAACACTTCTCTGATGACTGTTTTATTAAACATAACTCATGTACTACTTTGATGATTTTTATTTTCCATTAATACCTTACCTACTCCATTGCTTCCCAGACAACATTACATTACCTCATTTCTAATTAAAAAACGATCCTTATTTAAGTAGGATCTAGCTAGTCACACACCACCCTTTAGTCCGGTTTCGGCTTATACTAAGATTACCTACCCTACCCATGAGCGATTCGGCTAATCATTATCATTATTTGCTTCATCTTAGTATTAACCACTCGACTATTTTGGACATTAGCCATTGTTAAAGGAATGGATCATAATTATTTTAATTTTACTGCATGGGTAGGTTTAAGCATAAACATTTTTATCGATGTATCATATCACTGTCCCATCTCTATTATTAGTTCCATTCCCCCTCACTGCCGCTATCAGCGCCAAAATGGCGAAAATCAAATAGGCACACGATAACCGGGCTTATGATTAGTCCAGCGATATATACCATAGAGGTCAGTGGGTACATATAATTCAATAACAAATATCAAGAATTACACAACACTGGCCAAAATGGCACTATTTTATAGCTGATTGCCAACCTAAAAAAGAAAAGGAGTTTCTCTCGGAGTCCCTTCCCTGGGATTCATCCAGAATTTTACATAAAATCTACTCTTTTCTATTTAAAATAAGTGTGTGATTTATGGGAAACTCTTTCTAAGGGGTTTTGCAAATAATTTAAGCAAATCCATATTTACCTTGTATTATAGGAAAGGCCTATTAAGGTGGAAGCTCAGGTCAGGGCGCGAAATTCAAAATGTCAATACAATAATTTTTTTACGAAAAATTTTGACATCTTTACGATGTAATTTAGTGTTTTGCGATATTAGCATTATGCATTGGATGTCTCGATGTATTAAGTTTGCTTAAAAAATACCTAAAGCGATACAACACCATAAAGTTAGTAAAAGTAGCGGATTTTTAACAATTGTTTGATTCCTTTATGGGTGTAGGGTGCCTCTTGACGGAGGCGCAACCCTGTGGAGGGTGCCTTTCAGCAAAGGCATCAGTGGATTTGGTTAGGCAGTTAGTGAAGTTAGCGCGAGAGCTTCGAAATTGGGTGGTGCGGTGCGCGCTTCAGTCGGACTCGGAGGCCGCCCGGCGCAGTGTAGCGCGAGATCGAGAGGCATGCGCCAGCGCGAACCGCGAGTTAGTGCAGTGTTGAATTAGTTGATGCGCGAACGTACGATTAGCCACGAACAATCTTCACAATTGTGAAAGTGTGCGTGAATCGATGTTTTTTGTTTTCAAGTATAGCTACTGATTCTGTGATTTTTGCAAAACATTGTTTCAAGGTACGCTTATATTTCTAATGTAGTGGCAGCAGATTCTTGTCGATAGTATGTATTATGTAAGGTATATATTAAATATGTTTTAATACTTTGAGTTAAAGTTTATACTTTGATTGAATTACATTACCTAATTACATATCCATAATAAAATTCTGTACTGCCAATATTTAAATAAAATATATAGAGTCGTCCGTACTCAGTGCACTTCCGTCTACTTATAGGTAACCACTAATAAATACCTGAGTAGTACCTATTATGTTGTAAAAAACGCACATGCTTTCAGACTGTATACATAACTTTAGGTAAACATTTTTGCACACGGTTTTCTGTATGTTTATCCTTGTAATAAGTAACTTAAAACTCATCTAGAGCTAAAGTACCTTCCTACTTTTTTTTTTCATCGCTATTATAGCTCCTATCGATTGTGTTCAGCAAGATAATTTGGGCTTTAATGTGCGCATAGGGTGCACCTTCAATAATTCTAAATTCTATATGTCATCATCAGCCTGTTGCTCTCCACTGCTGGCTGCTATAGGTATCCCCCAATACACGCCATTGAGTCCTCTGCATCCAGGTATGCCAGCCACTTCTCGCAGGTGATCCCTGCACCCGATCGCAGGGCGCCCTACATTTTGTTTCCCTTGTGGCGTTCTTCACTTCAGAAATCGTGGGTTGTCAGTTTTTCGGGAAACAAAGCCGACTGCCAGGTCAGCTAACTAATCCTTTGCGTATGCTCGAATTTTGTGTCGGATTACATCGTGGCGATGTGTGGGTGCACTGTAGTGCATCACGCCTACACCTTCGAGGGCTACGGGAACAAACCTGTTATACCCAAAGGAGTAGGTCTACTATGGCTTGATGTTATGTGTAATTTGTTGCTTTCAGGGCAATACCAAGCATATAGTACGATCTCCAGAGTACTTTGAAATAAATATTTTAAGAACTAGATACCTCTGTACTTTTACCGTGAATTTCCAATTTTTGCCTCCGTATGTCTCTCAAAGGCCAGGGAAACATTTTATTAAGGCTATTGGTAGAGATTGGTCTTATTAACACGATGACTGACAGACAGGAGAGGAGAACCGAGATAGCGGTAGTAATGAACATCTTCGGTCGTAGGTCAGGGATACGCAGCCATGGACGTGAGTGTCGTAATCACATATTTTACCAAAATAAACCTACTTAATCTAAGGAAATACCCCTCAATTCATAGAAAATATATTCCACTTATCGTGTAGGTATTGCATTGATATCCCTCGTTAGCTGAAAAGTGCTTTGTAATGCCATTGTATATGGAATATACCTTTTTAACAATAATTTAGGGATATTTTGTCGGAGGCTTTTAGGTTTTGGTTGGTGTCTATTATTAGCAACATTAAAATTTGATTGGCGTATATTCAGAACACGGCTCCCGGGAAGGGCCCGCATTTCTCCCTCCACACTATTGAATGTGCTTCTTAAAATCGTGCTCTTATTGAGTGCTATGTGCATTCACCTCGTGGCGTTTAATCGTAGAGCTGTCGTCCATCAATCAAACGTGATGTGGTCACTTCACTGGTTCTGCTGCCAGGTCAGGCAAGTGGCGCGTGGCGGTGAGTGTGTAGAGGCGCCAAATGAATCTATTTCGGTGGCGTGACGCGTGTTGTGTCAACAGAGTAGGCATTTTCCGGTTGCGCGATCTTTAGCACGAGTTTTAAATCACTCGTATGGATAATTAAGCATTGTAATAGTCAACATAAGCGCACACGTGCAAGATCGGCTCAGAGAGTGCTGATTGCCATGTCGAATTATGACTCTTAATTGAATTCCAAATGCTGACTAGGTACTCTGCTCTCACGAAGCAGTCTAGCAAGTATCATGCACTAAAAGCGCTCCGGAATTATTACAAATACCACACAAAAACAATCAAATATTACAATAAATGGTGTAATATAAACGTTACAACCGATCTACCAGCGAATTTAGAGGGTAATAGATCTTGTTATTAGAACGCAGCGCTCATCATAGGAACTGCTAAAGATGTTTAATTAATCAAATGGTGTTTATGCAAATTGATCCACGTCCAACAGTTCGTGGCTCGTAAATAAACAACGCTTGATAGTACGTAATAGTAGTATAGCGTGCGGTGTGAGGGCGGAAGGGGGTCGGCGCGGGCGCAGCAGATGCAGGCGGGTGCGCGCCGGCCGCTAGCGCGCCGCGCTGCGGTGCGTGCTGTCGATATTTAGCTAACCTTTGCGCGGTATTCTGAGCGCGCTATTTGTGGGCCCTTCGATAGCGCGCGCAGAAATAGCTGCACGCGCGCACTGACACACACATACACACACACACCCGTCGCACTGCGGTCAAATGCAGGATATACACACACAGAAATAATGCAATTTAACCATAGAAAAGGAATATAATTATTTTGTTAAAGACTTCGGCGAATCATCATCGTGGTGCAGTGATGTGCTGTTGGATTCAATTTAATGATTCCATGGCCCATATAAAGAATCCTTATAATATCGTCCAGTTCGTCTATATCCTACGGTTCGTCCCAGTCAGTGACAGAGTCATAACTTAACAATGATCTGTGAGTGAACCGAGATACCGAATAATTACGATGTCTTGGTAGTTTGCCTGTGGCGGGTTTCCCACGGGACGCGCGTGAGGGGTCGTGGTCGCCAGCCGGGTGCGCGTCGCTGCACTCAGCTGTAGTATGTAGACGTGTGTAAACAAACATTCCGCGCGCTCCTGCGCGCGCGCAGCCACACCGCACACATCGCCGCGCGCTATTCATACTACGCCAATTTTTTTTTTTTTTTTTTTGGGCCCTTTGGTTTTGCCAAAGGGTTTGTTTTGTTGGTTAAAATTGTACATTTTGGGTTTAATTGGCGCAAAAGATCGTAATAATGGTGCTTTGGTTTTTTGTCTCTCTGCTAATGGATACAGAGAACTACGCCAATATTATAAAAGGAGAGTAGGTAATTAGTTTATTACCTACTGTCCTTTTATTGATTGATTGTCGTATATAAAGTAGTAAGTAAGGCCTAGCATACATTTCATGATGGGTAGCATAAACGTCACGGACCTGAAATGTAATAAAAATCAAAAGCCAAAATTCGTCCACGCGGGAGGCGTCGCGGGCACTTTATACACGATGACATTAGTTTTTTGACTGACTTGAAGGAAGGAAATGGGAGGAATATCCCGAAAAAAGTGTCATGAACCGGTGTATATAAGTATCCCCATATTAAGTATTAATATTGTTACGTGCGGGGGTAATTAAATGCCGATTACGTGAAAATTACTTTAATCGCTCTCCACACAGAAGGCAAAAATAGTACACACCAGTACACTAACTAGTAAACACTCAAATCACAATTCACCAAATCACTTAGAAACACAGTAGTCCAGAGTATTCGCTAGAGTCGCCGGTATAGTCTTCTTAGTTCGCTTCCGAGAGATGTGTTCACTATCGCTTTCAAATAGAAACTGTCTTGTCGCTGGTCCTGCACACTATTTATAGTCCGAAAATAGCGAGGGTGGATCTTTCCAGAAAGGTGTCGATAAAAACCTACTAAACACAAATGTTCCATAAGGAAAATGAACCTTATTTACACGGTAATAAGGAGGGTCCAGAATGTTCTAGTGTACGTAGCTGCATTCGTGAAATCGGTATTATTCCGAGAACTCCCAGTTCCAGGAATTGCATTGTCCTCGCCTTTTGTTTACTAATAATAATTTTAATAAAAATAATATGAGGTATATTCCGGAAGCCGGTTGCAACATTGTTGACGATTCTAGATCTTTCTTCACAGATCGATAGGGGACCTTGGACCCAACAATGCGTTTTTGTTTCTAGAAGATTCAATGACTATTTCTCGAGTTATCGATACCTCTTTTATACGCATCGTAACAATATACATAGCCCGGTATTCTGAGGAATAGAATATTCTTAATCCGTACGCTGGAATTTAAAGTATAGTCTTTTAGCTTTCCCAGTGAAACGGTAACCTTCTATTTGCCAGGAAAAAATTATGACAATGCCAAAAATCCACCAATTGTGAATTTTGGAAACACAAAGATTTCTTTAGCTATTTCGCGGTTACCCATATATTTTCCGGGATAAAATCTATCTTAGATGCTAACCTAGTTTATATGCTATTACTATTTTAAGTTTCATCAATATCCATTCAGTACTTTCCTACGTTCAGACAGACCACATAATATAGAAACCGAAAGAAAACCGATGCAGCCTCTGTACCAAAAAATATTTCTCATACGATCGTGTTTTTCCAAAAATATTCAATAATAAAACGTAGACCAAAGATAGTCAATAGAATAGTCTCAATTGACGCACTGTATTATATCAAGGACTAAAGTACCTACTCTCTATAATATCAAACGTTAGCTTTTGAAGCTACCGCCGAGCCGCTGAGCCGCTAGCTATGTCTCCAACATCATGGGGCTCAATGCCGGCTACTGACATCCACAGCGAGCGTCACCGTGGCTTCCGTCACAGTCTTAATTATATCTGTACTTTCTTTGTCTATTGCGTAAATAAGTCCAGTATTTCCAACTACAACCTTTCAGGATAAATAGTGTTGACTGGCGCGAGTATGCCAGGCCGCATGTCCAGGGTGCGGGCGCGGCGAGAGCCGACGCTGTTTAATCTATAGTGTTTGGGTAATCAGTATCACGTCGCGTCGGTGTCAAGTATCGATGTACAAATGCCGAACGATCGTCAATAAAATGTAATAGTAAACACATGTAGTACATTAAACGGAATGGGGTCGTTAGCGAGAGATTTTGTTCACGAGATTTGTCACAGTGCAACACCACTCGCGGCCGCGGCCGGTTTCCACGTGATACCTACGACATCACATCGCGATATTTCAGTGGCCCATCAGAAGAGAGGTGATTGTACTCGTCAAAATCAGTTTGTATTTTATGAGTCCTCTAATCTCCATTGTTCGAATTTGAATTGAATTTGTTCGAATTTTAAGTGACGTCAAACCACCACTGTTCCTGTAATGTATTCATTCTTACTTACTTATATGCACCTACTTATTCACTCGATAATGCGTCCAAAAGTGAATTGGATCTTTATAATTCACTGCGTATTTTAGGAATAGTTGATGGACCATAAAACAGTTCATGCGGCTTCCGTGATTTAGTAGGCTAACCTAATTAGTAATAATAACTAAATATGAATTCCGATGATTTGATGAACAAACGTAGCAGAATTTTTAATCCAGTGAGATGGTAGGCATCTAGGGGCACGGGTCGTTTGTAAAAGACATCAACGGCGCTAGACCTCCGGGCCTCCACGAATTGTGTTAAATAGTTAAGTTTATTATTGAAAGAAACATGGATTTTATTGTCAAAACAACCGTACGACTGCTTAAGTCCTTGAGATAAGAAAGACGGTGAATACGCTTTCCACCTGCTCTACATAATTGGCTTAAATAAGTTCTTTTAATATTTTTTATGGCTTTCTAGATAAATTGTGTGACTCCACAACCTTCATCGGCACATAGGCCTGTGTGTCACAATAGTCCATAGTTTTCATCACTCTTCTAACATTTTCAATCCCTTTTTCTGTGTATTTTCAGGTTGTGTTTGTGAGGATGAGAGACTCTCTGTGAGGCTGTGAGAGAAGCATTGTCGATTGCAGCGCGTCGCTGCGGCGCGCCTCCCGGAGGCCGACATGTGCGCGTGCGCACGCCTGCTCCTGCTCTCCGCACTGCCCGCCCTCGCAGGTTAACATTACCTACATACCTTTCTTATAATATTTATGAGGTAACTTATCTATAACAACAATGCAATGGGTTTCTTTACACCCTTTTATGGGCACAGACTTATAAGAATATTCCGGTCTACCGTTTAGACAACATGCTAGAACAGAGTTTTTTAAGCTTCATTTTTGCTTCACATTTGTTGTCTGATTATTCTAGCAATTCTGTGAGTATGGGTACAGGACTGACTCGCGCAGTAGACCATACCTAGAATATACGAGGTTCGTCGATCTCAATACTAAAATAACTCCAACCTTAACTAGAGTGCGAATTGGCAGGGATCCACGCGGCTCCGCAATGTAAACCAGCGCTGGGAAAACCTTTATGCGGTTCGCGACTTACTAGTTCACAAGCTGCGCAGGCTATTGTCCGCTATTCTCATAAATCGTTTATATGCGTGATTTTTGGTGATAAATGGTTGTTAAAATTGTTATGTTGCTCATCTGCCTATAAGGTGTCATTTTCTTTCATAACAAAATTAACGCAAAAAAGACACTTGCGACGCATATAATTTAAAGCAGTACCAATACGTGAGCTGAGATTTGAGCTGTGACAACGACTGAGACTGAGCTAACCAGATCTCACCCACAAATATGGCTTGTCAGCTAGGAAACAGCGTTCTTGGCAACATTTCAGGCGTAGGACTTATGTAGTGTGGGTACTTGTCTATGTAGTGCGGGTACTTGTCTATGTAGTGCGGGTACTTGTCTATGTAGTGTGGGTACTTGTCTATGTAGTGTGGGTACTTGTCTATGTATATTATAAATTAAATCTTTCAGTAATCATTTACACATATTCGTAGTGTTATGTGGCAATAAGAGTGGACAAGATAATTAAATGACTAATTACATACAATTTATATGAAATGCGCAATAATGTCTCGTAGCTTTTAAGCTGCACGCTTCGACCCGTGCGGTGCGTTGCGTGATGGACGGACAGCGGCGAATATGTAGTTATAGATACATATTTACTCAGGTTCAGCGCGTACGATGATGTCATGTAGTTGTTAATGTCGGCTTGTTATGACAGCGCTGTCGCAGCCTATCGGCCTTACTTCAAACATGTAAATAAATGGGGATCCCACGATACTAACAAATATAACCTCGCGTGGGTATTCCCGGCTCCCACGCGAGCCGCGCCGCCGCGCCGCGCCGCTCTGCGCTGCGCTCCTGTACGGAGGCGGAACTCTGTTTCGCTGTGTTCCGTACAACATCGATGAAATCATATTTTATTGTTCGGCACGTTTTATAAAAGTGTTCGTGGAAATAACGACCCGCATGTGCGCCGAAAGCCCATACTTACGCCATCACCGCGCCAAATTCTTGTGAATTTGAAGCGGCCAGGGCTGACACGCGTACTTTTTACCTCGAACTGATATTATTTCTAATGGTCGGTTCGCGTCATAAAATCTATACATATAAATAAAATTGGAGTGTCTGTTTGTAATATTAAAATAACCGCTTTTTACTAAGTGCATTTGGATGTATACACGTTACCTATACCGAAACAACATTTTTTAAATTTTTTGTCTGTCTGTCTGTCTGTCTGTCTGTCCGTCTGTCTGTCTGTCTGTCTGTCTGTCTGTCTGTCTGTCTGTCTGTCTGTTTGTTCCGGGTAATCTCTGAAATGGCTGGACCGATTTTGACGGGACTTTCACTGGCAGATAGCAGATATAACAAGGGGTAAGTTAGGCTACTTTTATTTTAGACTAGCTGTTGCCCGCGACTTCGTCCGCGTGGTATTTAACAAAGACAACCGTTGACAACAGCCTGCTCGCCCATTCTGAGCCCGCGGGACGCATTGCAGGTTGTTGCTATCAAACTTAATCAGGCGCTGCGCTGCAACATTGTTTTTTTTTTCGTGAGATCCTATTTTTTTTTCTAAAATAAAAGTAGCCTAAGTTACTCCTTGTTACATCAGCTATCTGCCAGTGAAAGTCCCGTCAAAATCGGTCCAGCCATTTCAGAGATTAGCCGGAACAAACAGACAGACAGACAGACAGACAGACAGACGGACAGACAGACAGACAGACAGACAGACAGACAAAAATTGTAAAAAATGTTGTTTCGGTATAGGTAACGTGTATACATCCAAATGCACTTAGTAAAAAGCGGTTATTTTAATATTACAAACAGACACTCCCAATTTTATTTATATGTATAGATAAAAAAATAGGATCTCACGAAAAAAAATTAATACCAATGTTGCAGCGCAGCGCCTGATTACGTTTGATAGCAATCTGCAATGCGTCCCGCGGGCTCAGAATGGGCGAGCAGGCTGTTGTCAACGGTTGTCTTTGTTAAATACCACGCGGACGAAGTCGCGGGCAACAGCTAGTATTTAATTAAAAAAAAAAAACGGTCCCAAAAATTATCAAAGTATGGCTATGTTTAAATCTTACCATGGAGGCTTTATTTATTTAAGAATAGTATTGGTATAAACCATGTGAATATACAGGAGGGACATTCTTATATAGTAATAATCCATATAAGTAAACTAACCGATAAGACTGCAGGTGTTAGGCGTACTTAATGAAATTGAACGAGCTTTGTGCATGCATGACAATCCTGAAGTGAAGTGATTACGCGTCGCGCACGCCACATGTTGCGCACGCGGTGCGCTCGCCGCCGCCGCCGCGTCACCATCCGCCCGCGGCACCGCCCATCAGCTGCGGGCACCGGGCGGTGGGACCTACTGCGCCCCGCACTCACGCAACGTAATTGTGGCACGAAATTAGAGTACCCTAATTGAAATAGAACTTAACTAAGGTGGCATGAAGATGGACGTTGCATCAGTCCTCCACGTTGTTGAATAAAATCTATACGTACATAATTAAATCCACGCATAAGAAATTAGAAAAACACAAGTAGTATAATTACACGATTATATGAAAGCACAATTAGTATATATAAACGACAGATGCTGATTAAGATGAACAGCGAGACTTCGAACGTCAGAAGAGGAGCTGTTACTTGAGTACCGCCAAATAAATGTCATTGCTCGTGGAGCAACGCGTAAGTTAATGTAATTCGCAAATTATCCTAATAACTAAATATACATATTAATATATTTAACTATATAAAACACAGTTATTAGTAATTAAGTACTACATACAAGTGATGTACGGTCGATTGTTATAGAACCCGCATAGCGAACTTTTGCCGTACCTAACTTATTTTGATCGTGAATCGATTTGATCGTAATGTAATGTGTATGTGTAGTCATTTCATCATCAAGTTATATGCACACGTATATTTTTCAAGCAGAATGCCGAATGTCGTTGTCCGCATAAAAATGTGTGGAGATGGCGCTCCCCGCGCCCGCGCCGCAGCGGCCCGGCACCGGCGCCGCTCACGTAAACATATTCGCCCTGGAGCCCTTTCATCTTAACTGTGTCGTCGCACTAATGCCCACAGAAACAATTACGTACATTTCGTACGCTAATTGTTTGTAGGTCGGCGCCGATGTTCCTTAACGGCCGGCGGCTTGTATTAATGCTTTGTATTAATCTGCCTACGGATGCGTGTTGTGTGGCGGTAATGTATGGGGGCTGGGGGCACGCCGCCGCCGCCGCCGGTGGTCGCACGAACACGTGGTGTCGCGGGGTGTCGACAGCATCGCGACATGTTTGACGAGCCCCAGCTGATACGATAAATGTTCCCCCAATAAGCGATTGGTACTAATCTACACTCCGGGATGTCTCAGAGAAACCTTTAAATCCTCACTAGACAAGCGGGCAATTGAAGGACCAAGATATAAGGAGTCTAGAATACCATATGAACAGAAATATTAACAAATTGGGAGCGAAAATTGGGATGGAGTAAGATCTTCTTAAACTTTACATCACAAAGACCTATTGATTTGCTCTATTTACGCGAATACTACCTACACATTGAAATAAAACAAATTTTAAGGATTTTATCGCGTTTATTTTATGTTTTTACGACGTTTGCTTTACAGCAACCATGGTCACAGGAGGGCCGAGGTGGTCGACGTCCTAGTTTCATAGTTTGACGGGGGTAACCTCATACTTACTTAGTTGTTGCTTGCGGTCCGATCTACGCAGAAACAGCTTACTGTGACCATTGCGTACTATTGCAAGACCTCAACACACGTTTAGGTGTCTGTGATAGGGGCACAGGATAACGTGTAGGTGTATGGAGATGGTCAGGTGAGGTGGCAGGCTGCATGCGAGGGGGGGGGGCTAAACAGCGCCAGTTATTTTGGGCGCCGGCCGCTCTAGAAACCGTACCCCGGCAATGTCACAATGCGGTTAATTGGCTTCTATTTTGGTTCTGTACCTACGGATTATTAATATACTCACACAGGAACCGTTGACTGTTTTTACGCACTATCGATTCTGGTGTAGCCAATTTACGCGCGTAGTCACTTACCAGAATATTTATAAAGCATGTTTCTGTTTACTTAGTTAACTTAATTGTATTGTGTGCTGTGTAAATTATTGTGTATTTATTTATTGCCCCAGCTTACGATCCGATAACTTTGCTAAAAAAGGTTTTTATTTTGCAAAAATTTCGAAACACAGGTGGAACCAAAATTTCGTTAAGTGGGCAATTTGGTGTGGCAATTTATGTGATTTTAACTATCTTTTATGAAAAATAAAATTGGTCGCAATAGAGTACTTCAGTGGTGAGGCTCAGCCAATACAAAATTGATAAAAATAGGCATGCGTAGCACCGCCAACTTTGATAACTTGTCGTGATGCAACGTAGTTGCGCGGTGCGCAGGTGCGCGGGCGCTGCGCGGAGCTGCGAGCGCACGTGCGGCCGCGCCGCGCCCCGCCCGCCCGCCTTCATCCGCCCGCATCCTGTATCCGCTTGATTCATCTCCGTTGAGCGCGGATTCGCAGCAATTACCACTCCACCACAAAAAATAGATTAGAAAGCTATTTTAATAAATGTGCTTTCTTTGGCTGATTTTTTACTTGGTGACTGTATATATGATTTTTTTATGACATTGAGTCAACACAGCACCGCTCGTTTTTAGGGTTAAGTATTCCTTACGAGGAACCCTTATATTATAGATCGTACTGTTCGCAGTCCCAGTCTGTCATAGGCTTATAATTTTTATAAACTGTATTGCATTCTTTTTTATTTATTAATGAAACTTGTAGTTTCGAAAATAAAACAAAAAAAAATGCATTCTAAATGTAGTAAATAGCCTACATGTAGATTTCAATTTGATTAACTTTCAGAAAAAGTCTTCTTACATGTAAACTAAAGAACAAATTAATTTGTTCATGAGTGCTCGTTCTAGCACGTAATAATAATTATAATAGCCCTTGTTTAGTGTCCCACTGGTGGGCACGGGCCTCTCTTCAATGCGAGGGGAATTAGGCCGTAGTCCACCACGCTGGCCCAGTGCGGGTAGGCGGTTTCTCAGCCATGCAGGTTTCATTTTCTAACGTTGTTTTTCTTCACCGTTTAGCAAGTGATAATCATGGTTGAAAATGCCGTTTGCACGTGAGCCGGGGTTGGAATCTGCGATCGTCTATCTATACCGAGGCAAGCGTTCTACCAACATGGCTATCACTGTTTTTTTTTCCTCCAACGGAAAGGAGGGGCTAAATAGCCGAGTCGATTACGAAATATAACTCCATATTTTTTTTAGACTATTTGTAATTTCAAAACTGTAAACTTAGAAATTTATTGCAATAACAATCACCCATTTAAGTGCGCCATGAAGATTTTGAGTATCCTGGGTTAAAAACATTAGGTTTATTTAAGCGTGTAATAAATACGGAACCCTACAACTCGGTATGCGTGGCGCGAATCGGACTTGGGCTGTGTTAATGGATTCGTTTCCTAAAATATTGACATTTTAATTTTGAAGTCGGCGTGTATAGCCAATACCGAAAATGCTTCAAGGATTATCGAGACCTATTTTGATTCATTAGATTTTTTTAAACCAATTTCTCTGGTAGTAATAGAATGTAGGTACTTACCTTAATACTTTGAAAATAAACGAAAGAGACGAAATTACTCGATATGGTAAAAAAGTGCTCCCGTTTAAATGTCCGAGTCCATTACACAGCACGCGTTTTATTTCGCTACGCAAGCGACATATTTACGCGTGATCTGGAATGGCACGAATTCGAAGTTAACATTGTTCTCGGGATATGTGCGGTGAGTCAGCGCGTGCCGCCCGCGCGCGCGCACGCACAGGGCGGGCGGGGGGCGGGGCGGGGCGCGGGGGGTCGCCGAGCACACAGCACGCGAACAGCGTGCATTTTACGCGCACCGCGTGACGTCACGCGCCATTCATCCAGCGCAGTGACCTTGCAGTCAGGGCTGCTGCCACCACATACATCAACATAACTAATTTATGCAGTTCATAAATATTAAACACAACTTGTGAGTAAATAACACCAAAATCGAGATTAATGATAAGCAAGAGGCTATTCTCCAGCAGTTACGCCTTATAAGGCTTTGAATGACCACACCACACCACAGATCATCAGCACGATGATGGTAATAGTACAATCTTGAGATAATATTATCATAAAAGTCACAACTTATTTTTACCCAACTGCGTAGGAAGGAGGGTAATGTGCTCGAGTGTATATATCTAGTATGTATGTATGTCTATTTCTTTGGCATGCCCTACAGCCTAAACTACTTTGGATTTTAACAAGATTTTAAGGTTGTCTTTTTAAAAATCTATCTATGTAATTTAAATATTTTGCCAGTCCTTATACCGGCTGTTAGTATTACATCCTTGCGCAACCCACCGCGGGAGGACATGAGGTGCGCCATTAATATGGTCAGCTGCCACATTTGTTTGGTGAGTGATGTCATGGTTTAACCGTGGCAACAGTATTATTTAGTGTATTCTTTCATGGGTAAGTAGTGAAAGAAATTCCGTGTCGCGTCATGCTGTTGCCGAGTTGTGAGATAAGGTAATCACATAGCATGATGTACAAGCGTTGTTTCCTTGTGTGTCAGGTCTGGGCGGGTGGTGCGTGGATGGCGAGGTGGTGTCGCTGGTGGAGGGCGGCGCGGGGCCCGCGTTTGCGCCTCGCCAGCCCACGAGTGTGGTGGCGCCACTCGGTCACACCGCCACGCTGGACTGCCGCGTGCTGCGCCTCGGGGACAAGTCGGTATGACACTCTACTCTCAACCAACAATACAAACAATAGGCAATTGAAATACGAACTCTAGTACTAAGTATTGAAAGATTTAGTTGGTCTTGGATTTAGTCCTACGACATTATTTATACCAACTCGCTTGTTCTTATTCGATTTCTCGTAACTTGATAAATTGATACACGTTACATTGACAAGCAAGTCTGAAAATAATAATGTAAAACTTGTTATTTTAGCAGATTGTGTTTATATCAAACGTCCATATTCATCGAAACGTTATCTCTGTCACGTTAGCAGCGATTTGTTAGCTGCTGACGGATACACGCCGCCTTGGAACCATTAAAAACTTACGAAGGCACTTTTAACCGCGCGAAATGACAGATGACTCGCGCGACTCCATTGCAAAATGAAGCGAGAGCTCCGGATTGGGAATCATAAACAATTGACGCACGCTAGAAATATCTAATGAATCGACGAAGAATGAAACGTGAACCGCATTTGAAGATTAAATCGGCGGGCAGTGTTGTCAGATGTGATTTTCTATTTCTACCCAAATTGGAAATTATTTTTCTCCAAAATGATACAATTTGCTTGAGTTTTACCCAAAGGCAAAAAGTTGATAATATCGGTGAATTTTTCTTATTTTTTCCTTAAAAGACTGTTCTAGTTTACAAACTGAAACAGCAGAATGAGCTTTTTTTTTTTACGTTACGTATCCCCAGTGCATGTGTTTGACGAGTATGACACTACCATAGAGTGAAAAGCAGAGTGAAAAGAATGAAAACTAAAAAGTACCCAAAATTCTCCATGGTATTTTTTTTTCTCCAAATTTTTCTCCAAGAATTTCATTGCTTCCAAATTTCTCCAGAGCCAAAATTTTTACCCAGAATTGCGAAAAAAATACCCAATCTGGCAACACTGTCGGCGGGGGAGGCGCTAGGGGCGCGCTGGCTCGCTCTCCGACCGACGTCACTCAGCTCCGGCTAAAAACGATCACCTGACACTGATCGTGAGCGATTTGAAAAATGCCGGTCGTTGACTCGCGCGTGCGCTCTCGCATACGCCGCGAGCGCCGCTTATAGCGCGGGGCGCGTGGCGAGCGCGCGCGCGCACCGCCCACCGGAGCCGCCCGCGCTACGGCCGCGCTACTACGTTTCCCGGAAGCTGTGCGCTGCCAAACAGTTTTGCGAGATGTTTGTGTCACTACGCAACCGCATTTTTGAGTCCACGCGCCGCGATCGGCCCCGAGCGTATCAAGGTCGGCTTAGTTTCTCGTGTCGCGTTCCCTATCAATATGGAGGTTGGCCAAGTGCGTGCCCGGCGACTATTTCAGTAGCAGTAAACAAGCTAGATTCATTATGACATAATCCATCACTGAAAAGCATGTGAAAATTAGATAGTTTTGAAGTTGATATATAGGATGGATTGAGACACGCATGGTTTTTGACACCAAGTATAAATTAAGATAGTTAACATTGTAGATACAAACTAGTCACTTGCTATCATTTTCGGCACTTAGGAGATGTATGCTATTTATGTCGTCAATCTTTCCGACGGAGTATCTCCCACTCGAATAGAAGTTAACAATGACACTACAAAACATTTTTAAAGTGCATTTTAATGTCATTATATATCTATAAATTTGGAGGTAATTATTTTTGACTGTTTCGATAATATTAACAACCACGATCTGTAATTGACAAGTTCCTCAATTGTCAGGTGTCGTGGGTGCGCTCCCGCGACCTGCAGATCCTGTCGCACGCGGGCGCGGTGTTCACGGCGGACGCGCGCGTGTCGGCGACGGCGCGCGCCGACGCGACCGCCGCCGCCGCCGCCAGCCGCCACGCGCTGCGCATCGACCGCCTGCGACGCACCGACGGCGGCCGCTACGAGTGCCAGGTCAACACCGAGCCCAAGCTCAGCCTGTTCTTCAACCTCACCGTCGTCGGTGAGTAGCGGAACGATAGTCTAGTTTGAGCCACTAGTCGATACATGAGCTCATTATGAGAGGGCATACAGGATCCTTAATATGAGTTTTGAAAGTATTAACTTACAACAATTATAGAGTTGTTCACTGGTGACCAGTTTAGTTTTTTAATATCGATCGTGAATGTTTGCAGACGAGGTGGTGCCCCGCGTGGTGGTGACGGCCCTGGACGCGCCGGTGGTGCACGGCATCGCGGGCGGCGCGGCCACGCTGGCGTGCGAGGCGCGCTACTCGCCCGCGCCGCGCCAGCTGCCGCTGCCGCCGCTCCACATCCACTGGCACCGCGCCGACCAGCCCGTCACGCTGCAGGTCGGCGCAGAGGTGAGCTACCATTCATAAATAGCCCTTCAGTTTGGGCTCGACCGCAATATAAATATGTGTCAATGCCCATCTACTGCGGGGCACAGGATTCAACCGAGGTCCTTTACATATCCACGTGACTCAAGCTAATTACTTTTTCTGTCACGCTGATCTTAGCTTGCTCGTTTAGTGATTTTGATTCTTCATTTGAGACCCATCGTCTCAATACCGATCTCATCACTATCAAGTATCATTTGAACAAAAATGGTGTCCCTACACACAGGGAAGTCGCGGTGGCGTCTCCCTGGACACGGAGCGGTGGCCGGCTCGCGTGGTGTCGCGGCTGACGCTGGCCGAGCTGGCCGCGCCCGACGCCGGCGCCTACACCTGCGCCGCCGCTGAGGAGACCGTCACGCTGCGCCTGCGCGTGCTCGACACGCAAGGTGAGCTTTCGCAGCACCACTCGCGCGTCTGCGATCCAGAGAAGAGGTTAGACGATTAAAAATCGAATCGTTTCCAGAGAATGCGGAGGCGATGCAGCGCGACGAGGCCGCGAGCGGCGCCCCCAGCCCGCGGGCGCGGGCCGCCGCGCTGGCGGGGCTGCTGCTGTGCTCGGCTCGGTGCTTGCGGACAAACCTCATATTGCCCTGACACGAACGACAGGCGCTGGCGCCACACTTTGTATATTTTGCACTGTAAATATTGTAAATAGAAGACAAAACCCAAGATGCACAAATAAATAACGACAATGGTAATGCCGCACCGTGGCTTTTTCTTTTCATCGACAACCGTCATAATAGGTTACGGGAAGTTCCGGCCCTGATGCCCAGGGCCTCAAATAACGGGCTACCCTCGGGGTCGAGGACGACTGGGGTGTGGGCCCCGGACGTCCGGTGACGATAACGACTCCTGAGGAGGACGGCTGCGGGCGTGGCTCCCCGCCGCCGTGCGCAGCGAGGGCGCAGGGGGAGCAAACATCTGCTCCCCGAGACGGGCCCCCATAAGGGGGCGAGGCACAAGAGGGGCACCGGTGCGTTCCGTTTGGAGATCCCGGAGCCCCTCCAACATGTGTCGAAGGCGGCCACCGGGGGGGTTTTAGTGGGTAAGAATCCCACATAACCCGGCCCTCTCCCACACAGAGGCCGGGTATCTATCGAAGATTTCCCCCCCGTCAACAAAAAAAAAAAAAAAAAAAGGTTACGGGAAGTTCATACCTAATCAGTTTAATTTTAATCCAATTAAAAACTAAGCAAGGTTCAGGTTGTATTTTCATAAATTTTGTGAAGTGAGTTGATAGATTTATATTTACTTTTGATCGTAGATGGACTAGTTTGGTCGCAATTCCTAGATGCGATTGTATAGCCGTCTAGTGGTCTTAGCCGTCTAGTCGCTTAAGGTGTTAACGATAACATTGCAGCAAGTCAGTTATCAGCAAGGCCGCAAGCAGGAGTTCACTTCCGGGGGGTCCAGTTTACTTCGAGGGAGTTATGCTCCGGACCAGAAACAATAGAAATTACTCGCACCTACCTCTGTGTAAAACGGTGAGGTTTCTAAAACAATTGGGGGAAGGGGGGGGGGGGGGGTGGCGGGGTCAACGTTGCTCATCAAGGTGCAATTTTTATAGCCCGTCTACGGGCCCTTTTACGGAACTCAGACTTATATTTTCTTAGACGCAGATTTGTAACTAGGTAAGTACCTACTTATAGTTTTAATTATACACATTAACTAAACCTAAACTTAATAAATTGTTCGTAGTGATGCACCCTTTGATTACAAGAATATATTTTTTGTTGTCTTTGATTATGGTCTAACCGCGTAAAGATACATAACAAGAAATTAGGACGAGTTTTTTGGGATGCTAACGTAGGTACGGTCGGAACGGCTTGAACGGTTACGTTAGTTTGCCGTATGTCATTACTTCCCAGAACTTGATCCTTTTTTGCGACATTATCGGATGGTGCAATGATACGGTTGTGGATTTTTTTTTCAAAATCAACAGATGCAATTCGTGGATAGTGAATTTGTTTTTTCAAAAATCGGATGATGCAGTTATAGTTTTCATTGAAATCGGTATGGAGAGTCCCTTAATACATTTTTCGAAATTTCCTATTATTTCGGATTTGGTCATGCACGCACACTTGAGAAATTCACCTGTATATCCTAAAAAGACATTTAGTTATAACAGATAAATTAGTGTTAATAGCTACCTGTTTCGTAGTTACCGTCAGTCATCGTTCACGCTTGCGAATGAAACGGCAAATAAGGACCGCATCCTGTTTTGGAGAACTTCCGTCCCGCCGGCAGAGTACGCGACTTACCCACGTCAGCGTGGAGGTGATTGTAGGTATAATATACAACACAATTTGAAAGGTGTCCTTCTCACAAGACACATCAAATTAATAATTATGATTGACTATTTCAAGTATAGGATTTTAAAAATATTTTTGACCCCAAAACTCACTATGTGACTATCATTTAACGACTACAATCAAGTTTATAGCTACTAATACATAAATACGCAGCGAATAGGAGGGAGCGCTCGAAACAGGTAATATACCTATACATACTTTGTTTACTCCACACGTTGAGGCGCATTCGGAGCATTGGGCGCAGTTAATTCGCGCAGTACCGAGCGAGACCGGGTGCCGCGCGCGCGTTCTTCCAGCTGCCATGTTTGCCGCGCTCGTCGCGCTCGCTGTCGCCGCCGCGCTCTATCTGTATGGCACCAGGACGTTCGGCTACTGGAGGAAGAGAGGCGTCAAACACGACCCGCCGGTGCCATTCTTGGGCAACAACACCCGTGGCTACCTCATAAGGAAAAGCGTCTCCCAGATGGCGGAGGAGGCTTATTGGAAGTATCCCAACGAAAGAGTCGTGGGCTTCTTTCGGTCGACGAGGCCCGAGCTCGTTATTAGGGACCCGGAGATCGTAAAGCGTATTCTCCTGACGGACTTCGGACACTTCTATCCCCGCGGTCTGAATCCCCACAAGACCGTGATCGAGCCGCTCCTGCGCAATCTATTCTTCGCAGATGGAGACCTGTGGCGGCTCCTGCGGCAGCGCATGACGCCGGCCTTCACCAGCGGCAAGCTCCGCGCCATGTTCCCGCTGATCGTGGAGCGCGCCGAGCGCCTGCAGACGCGCACGCTGGCCGCCGCCGCCGCCGGCGCGCCGATAGATGCGCGCGACCTCATGGCGCGGTACACGACAGACTTCATCGGCGCCTGCGGCTTCGGACTCGACGCTGACTCGCTCAATGATGAGGATTCCGCTTTTAGGAAGCTCGGTGCCGAGATTTTTACGTTTAATTTCCGGGATATCGTCGTCGCGATACTGAAGGAGATATTTCCGGAGGCGTTTAAGAACTTCAGGTACTTAACGAGGTTGGAGGGGCGCATGACTGAGCTCGTCACAGATATACTGAAGCTGAGGAAATACGAACCCACCCTTAGGAATGACTTCATCGACCAGCTGCTTGAGTGCAAGAAAAAGGGGAAGATGATGGCAGAGTCGCTAGAGAGGTTCAAGCCGGACGGTACGCCTGAACTCGTTTCTATGGAGCTGACGGATGAGCTGATAGTGGCACAGGTGTTCGTGTTCTTTGCGGCTGGTTTCGAGACCTCCTCCTCGGCGACGAGCTACACACTGCACCAACTCGCGCATCACCCAGATGTGCAGCGCCGAGTGCAGCACGAGATTGACGATGTGTTGGCGCGCCACGGAGGTAGGCTGACTTATGACGCCATCAAGGAGATGACATACCTGGAGTGCGCGTTCAAGGAGGGCGTACGCATGTTTCCGTCACTCGGCTATCTAATCCGCGAGTGCGCGCGCGCTTACACGCTGCCCGAGTTGGGCTTGGCGCTGGATGAGGGCGTCGGTATATTCATCCCGCTGCAGGCGCTGCATAATGACCCCAAGTACTTCCCGGATCCTGCCGAGTTTCGCCCGGAGCGATTCCAGGCCGACAGACCGGACCCCGCGACAAAATACGTGTACTTGCCGTTCGGCGACGGACCCCGCGCCTGTATTGGTAAGCTTCACCTTTCTCATTGTGGACTCCCAGCAGGGCCCCGAAATATAATTATATTTGAGTATTTGTTTGACTTGCAAACCCAGGGAAGTGATTACTTTAATTCACCACTCTGATCTGATTGTTGGATGGTCGTGCAGGTGCGCGGTTGGGGCTGATGCAGTCGCTGGCGGGGCTCGCGGCGGTGCTGGCGCGGAGCAGCGTGGCGCCCGCGCCGCATGCCCCCCGCACGCCGCGCGTCGACCCCAAGTCCGACATCGTGCAGACCATCCAGGGCGGGCTGCCCTTACTCTTTTCTACACGGAAAGTTACAGTTCCCTAAACATGAGACTTAAAGCAATAGCTATTAATTTGAGCGAGACTAGTACTTGCCGCCGCCGGTAGGAAAGGTACAGTAGTACAGGTGATCCGACAGCATTATTTTTTGTCGGTATGATGCGGAACTATCGCAACACCCTACATAAAATTTTACAAAATATAAATCTGTTAAATGGCTGTAATTTTATATCGAATTTCATCGAAAAAGAAACAGAAAAATGATATAGGTAGCTATATAATATACTGTACCCATAATTATTTTGCATTTAATGTAGAACCAGAAATAAATGTATTTCATAAGTATAATAGTATAAAAACACCATAGATAATACCTTGTAGTTCGCGATACCTGGTCGGTCAACCGCCGTGCGTTAGTATGTTAAGCCTGTCGAACTTGTTTATTAAGTAGGTATATAATATATAAGTATAAAAAACATTCCTACTTATTTTTAAAAATGATACTTAAACAGATATAATCAAGCACCTACATATGTGTTATTTACCAAGACATATGAATATTATGCTGAAGGTTGAAACAAGATCAAGATTATTTTCATTGCTTTTGTACCTCTGAGGTTTTAACGTGTACAAATACCAATAGCACGGTTCACAAAAAAACTGTCATACAACAAAATTCAATCGTCCGGTCGGTATTTGAATGCCGTGCCGTCAAAAGTCGTAAACGAAGATACCTACTAAAGGTGAATTCTATCCAACGTGCACTCCTTACCTAGCTTGATCGTTCTTTAATAACAAATATTTGTCATGTCATCTATACATATAAATAAAATTGGAGTGTCTGTTTGTAATATTAAAATAACCGCTTTTTACTAAGTGCATTTGGATGTATACACGTTACCTATACCGAAACAACATTTTTTACAATTTTTGTCTGTCTGTCTGTCTGTTTGTTCCGGCTAATTTCTGAAATGGCTGGACTGATTTTGACGGGACTTTCACTGCCAGATACCTGATGTAACAAGGAGTAACTTAAGGCTACTATAGAAAAAATAATAGGATCTCACGAAAAAAAATTAAAACCGATGTTGCAGCGCAGCGCCTGGTTAAGTTTGATAGCAACAACCTGCAATGCGTCCCGCGGGCTCAGAATGGGTGAGTAGGCGGTTGTCAACGGGTGTCTTTGTTAAATACCACGCGGACGAAGTCGCGGGCAACAGCTAATTTGTCATAAAAAACAATTAAACATTAGTTTGTTCTTGCATTTGGAAGGTCTATTGTTTAGATCACTGTTGATCAGAGGAGGGAGAGTGGATGATAACCCACACATGTATAGGCCGCGATCGAATGTAGCTAAGACTGACAACATATAGGTACCCGGAGCTAATGATGTTTCTGAGTCTGTGTGCGATGCGATGTTATAAGTTTGAGGCCGATATCTGTCTGCTGTGTGTCTGTCCGTGGCATCGTAGCACCCAAACGCCTGTTTTGATTTCAACGTAGTTTTTTTAATGGAAGGCTGGTTTAATCGGGACGTTTCTTAGCTATGTTTAGTGAAAATCGGTTCAGCAGAGTCAAGATGATCAGCTCTTTTCCATGTCGATGTAGTGATTTCTCATACATTGTTTATACTATATTTACTCATCCAATCGACATAAAATGTGTTACAGTGTATAACTTAAATGACACTGTTATAATGTGCAACCTTCGATCTGGTTCTGCAATCAGAACAGAGCAGGCTATCCAACTTCTCCAAAATGTACACCATCATGTATCGTCATCATCTCTCAGACATACAGGTTTCCTCGCGATGTTTTTCCTTCACCATATAGCAAGTGAATATCATGGTTGAAAAGGAAATCCCGGAGGTGCGTTCCCGGGATTTGTAGCTGCGATCCTCGTTACCGTAGTTACCGTAGTTTTCTACTAAAATGGCTTAATGTTTTGAATGTAATAAGAATTGAATGTTTTTATAGCGAGTACAATGTGATAGGCCCGCTGTGAAAATTATAAGAACAAATACAGGTCTACACAAAGATTAACTGGCGACAATAAGACGCAATGACACAGATGATAAGATTATACTAGTTAATGAACAAACCATTCATTGATAACCGTACAATAATTAGACATATAATAATTATTATGCAGTATAATAACACAAAACGCACACACACGACACGTGGGCTGTGTGTCTCAGCACATACGAGTAGGTACATTATAGTTGACTCTACTTGAATATAAGAAAACACTGAAAAGCTATGAGTATAATAAACTCAGCTTGAATTACCCGAAGGCATGATATTGTCAGCAATTATGTGGGGCAAGTGTCAAGGAAACTGAATGTAGGCAAGCGCCTCGAATGCTAGCCTGACCGTTGACCTGCTAAACGGTTATGCTTACGGCTAACCTTGGGATTGTTCCGTAAACATACAAGTATTAACCGCAATTAATTTTACTTTGTTATTTCTTGGCGATGAAACCACGTTACACCTTCCACACAAAGCTCTTAATCTTATAATAACCTTCAAGCCAAGTAGGTATACCAGGTAGGTACCTGGTTAGAAAAACAGAAGATTGTATGCAGTATTTATTTACCTTTGACTTCGGTTAGAGGTAAATAAATAGAGATATACATATTTATAACTAGTTGTTGCCCGCGATTTCGTCCGCATTTTTAAATTGATATAACATTTTTATTTATGAACTGCTTGAAATGAAACAAGCACATTTGTAAGTGAAGCTTACTGCAAAATATTAGTGCAAACCGCACCTAACCCGTGATGCTATTTCTGCGATTAGCGCGCACAATCGCACAGATAAACAGGCAAAAATTGAGACAATCTTTGTTTTGGGTTCTATTGCCTTATATAAAGGCCTCCAGTAAAAGTCTTTCTTATAATATATAATCCATGGACAGACAGCGATTAAAACGAACTAAACGATAATGATAATGATGTTATTTAATATGCAAAATGTAATTCGTTTGAGATAGTACATGTTATTGGCTCATGGGAGTGGGGCAGTTTCGTTTGGAAGATGGGGCGGCCATTGTGTGATTTTGGCTATCTCTCAGAAAAAAATCTTAATAAAGAATCAGTTATAAGTCAGGGGGGGCAACAGAATAGCCCCCCCCCCCCCCCCGGTGTCAACGCCTGTCCGTCTGAGTCGCCTGCAGTGGTGCGCAATTCTCCGCCGCCACCTCGTTTATTGCCCAATTATATGAACTGCACTTCGCAAAGCTAAGTTTTCTGAATTAATCCCCTCGTATATTTGAAACTTATAGCCGGGAGTGCATTAAACTTCGCGACGGCGATTGTTACCCTCTCCACGGTGGATGGCTGTCAGGCCGCAGCCCGAGGGCGCGTGCGTGAGGGGTGAGGGGTGCGGGGGGGGGATATGAAGGGACTCACCCTCACCTGCTACTGACGCTGGCTCGCTGCTGCTGTGGTATATTTTATGATCTACTATCTTTTAGTTCAAGTAAAATAAGGATCTACCTGTATGAGGCTTTTTTTGCTCGTATTCCCACGATGTAACCGTGGGGGCTATTACTGGGGAGTGACAGAAGTATGTATGTAATAAAGTGCACCAAAGGGAATTGTGGTAGCCCTTAGTAGACGGCGGGGTATCGCTGACGTACGCAGCACGCAACAATTAACTACATTTATCTGTACTTAGTATGGCGCTGGAAGACCGTGCGGATTATGTACTCGTGGAAATATCGCACTTGTCACGATCACATCGAGCCGTTTCTTACTTCTATGTGTCTGTTTCCAGCTACTTTGTAGCTCGTAAAGAATATATTTCCCTAAGATAACACGGACGAGCTGTACCGTCACGCTCAAACACGGAATAGTACGACGCAACGAATACACGATAAGCATTGCAAGGTTTCTGGAAGGCGCTACATATCAGTTGAGTACGAACCTATTTTTATTTCATGTGCTTGATAACATCCATTTGCTTTTAGTTGTCAATAGATTCCTATCATGTATATGCGCGCTTGTACTAAATTCATGTCTAGACGATGTTTTCAAACAATATAGATAAGAAAATTTCGTTGTTTTCAATAATTATTGAGTGCAAACTTGCATTTCGAAATGAAATATTAATGCTGCTATGGTAAAGTTGGTTAAATCACCAGCCCACTCTATTCTGCTGTTATCAACGTTTACCATATTCGTTTTTTTTCATCAAATAGACCAACTGAATAATTGGAATAGCAACATTATCATCGCTCAGTGTTGCCTAGAGAGTAGAGGCAGGCGCTTATTCGATGTCTAGAGGACCATGCTGCTGAGTGCACAATTTTGGGATTTTGAAAGTTTGATGCCAAAATTATGAATTATATGAGCATACTGAAATATTTGCGGTCACCAGAGTGCCAGTTTTTCATCTCTTTCGATCCAAATCATATAGAAACATATATCATAGGTAAGTGACATCAAAACATTTATCTATAGATGATATAATTTTTTTTATTTTAACAATGAAAATCACATTATTATATAAATATAAATTAAGAAGCCAATAGAAGAGCTTACCTACTTACAAAAAGGGTAAAAAATTTGGCGCATGATATAAATTGTGAAATTTGTTAAATAACTTTAAATAATTTATCCTCGACCATTACAATTCAAATGTACTAAGTATCATATTAAGTGATTCTATTACTATTGTCTACCCTGTCCTTAAATGTTGAGCACCACGACGCTGGTAGACAATTAGGTTCGCTAAATATCTTAATAATTTTTTGATAAAAAAAGCACTAAGTGAAGGTGTTTTTTTCTGAATTTTCTTTAGTATATTTCATGGATGGGTATATTTCTTTAAAATGAATGATTACAAATGTAAGTACTCTGGCTATATTTTTATTCAATTTATAGCCACCTTAAATTCAATCAATAGTTTATAACATTGTTAAGTCAAACAGTTATATTATATACATATCAATAAGATTCAGCGTAATGAAGTAAGTGTATCTTATTAATCAGGACAATTACTGATGGATTAGAAATTAATTACTAATCTACTTAATTAATAGTCTATTAAAAACATTCAGTATGAATCACTATACCGCAATCATATGTACACACACACATCCGAGATCTATCACTCCTTATCGACCTCAGTCATCGCTACTATAATGTCCGAACGCAAGACAAAGAGTATTTTAGCAGTAGTTTTGCTTCTTGGAATCTCTACGGACAAAGCAACTGTAAGAAAATATCGATAGGTCCCATGTTTGATGTTAAAGACATTTCGTCAAGACATTATGCTGGTCGATTGCAACCAATTAGCTGCTTCCATAATTTAAATTAGCCTGATAATCTTGGAATGGTCTATAAAGAGCTGTAGTCGTCAAGTTTCATTATGACGCCCTTCCTCGGCGTGAAGATGAGCGGGATGCCGCCTATGATGTTCTGCACCACGCAGGACCTGGGGTCCGAAAGTAGCTCCCGTCGAGTCTCCGCTGCCGGCGACACCGTGAATTTGGCCAGGACGGCCGCCAGACCTGCCATAGATTGCATCTGGCCCAGGCGAGCACCTAAAATGAAATATCTATTAAAATCTTATAAAATAGTTTTATAACTGAGACAAACATTCTGAGTCAAAAATAATTAAATACCGATTTAAATCAAGCTAATCATTAGGGGTACTCACCAATACAAGAGCGTGGTCCGTCGCCGAAAGGCAAATAAACAAACTTGTGCCTTTTGGCAACTTCTTCGGGCGCGAACCTCTCGGGCCGGAACTCGGAGGGGTTGTCGAAGTACTGCGGGTCGTTGTGCAGCGCCAACAGTGGCACGCAGATCTTGACACCGTCGTCTATGGTGATGCCCGTGCCGGGAAGGGTGTACTTGCGCACACACTGGCGCATGAGGAAGCCGGACGAGGGAAAGATCCGCATTCCTTCCTGCAGCACCCAGTCAAGGTAAGTCATTTCCTTGATCGAATCGTAACTGAGCCTATTGTTGTAGTTGATGAGGACGCGGTCAATATCCTCCTGCGCGCGGCGCTGCACTTCGGGGTGGAACGCGAGCTGGTGCAGCGTGAAGCTCGTCGCCGACGATGAGGTCTCGAAACCCGCCGCAAAGAATATAAATGCCTGCGCAGCCACCAGCACGTCGTCCATCTCCATCTCCACGATCTTGGAACTGCCGTCAGAATTTCTATGCTCCAGGGATTCCACTAAAAGCTTGCCTCGCTGCTGCCACTCCATTAGGAAATCAATGAAGTCGTTCCGGCCAGACGGCTTGAAGTCTCTCTGCTTCTGGATCTGATTAACCAACATGAGCACGTCGTCTTCCAGGGCCTGCCCAAGGAACTTTACGTTCTTGAAGAGCTCCGGGAATAGTGTCTTAAAAATTGTGACGATTGCGCGAGTCAGTGTGATGTCAAAAATCCTAACGCCGAGCTTCCTGAAGGCGGAATCTTCGTCATTGAGGGAGTCGGCGTCGAGCCCAAAGCCACAGGCGCCGATGAAGTCTGTCGTATACCGCGCCATGAGGTCGCGCGCATCTATCGGCGCGCCGGCGGCGGCGGCGGCCAGCGTGCGCGTCTGCAGGCGCTCGGCGCGCTCCACGATCAGCGGGAACATGGCACGTAGCTTGCCGCTGGTGAATGCCGGCGTCATGCGCTGCCGCAGGAGCCGCCACAGGTCGCCATCCGCGAAGAACAGGTTGCGCAAGAGCGGCTCCTTGTATTTGGGCGACATGCCGCGGGAAGTGAAGTGCGAGAAATCGTTCATGAGAATTTGCTTAATGAGTTCCGGGTCGCGAACCACGAGCTCCGGCACGCTGCCCCGGAAGTAGCCCACGAACCGCTCGTTGGGGAACTTCCAGTACACGTCTGCCCCCATTTGCGCGATGCTCCTCTGCATGAGGTACCGCTTGGCGTCGGTGCCGAACAGCGGGATCGGTTTGTCGTGCTTGACGCCGCGGTCCCGCCAGTAGTTGTGGTTCCTCGTGCCATAGAAGTAGAGCGTGACCAGGAGGACCACGGCGATCGCTATCGTGATCATGCTTAAGTTACAATACCTCCGTGTGTGCGTGATGGGCGCTCGCAGCCAACTATTGAGTGTCGTCCTCGTCCGTCAATTAAATAACAAAATGTATCCATTAAATTATCCGTGAATCATATAAATTATTGAGAAATGAAAATTTTTCGTTTCATAATTAAACATAAATGAAGGCTGAAACAACCATCGTAAATTCGACTGAAACACATGGAGGATAAGGTCTAATCGCCGTAGCAGCGGCAGCACATCGGTAACGAGCAAGTAGCAGATAAGTTTTGATATCGGGAGATGTAACAGAAAGATAATCCTCCAATATTACTCATTCTAATGATATATGAATAGAATAAACGGTATATCGATTATCGACAAGTTATACTCGTCACATAGTTGTGACTTGATGACTTTCATTTAATCTTTATAATTAAGGATTTTTTATTCAACCTGATATGCTAACAACATAGCTAAGCGATCTTAGGAAGCAACTAACTACCACAGTCATGGTCACTACCACAGATATAAGTCATGATCTGTGGTTGCGATTATGCATAGCTTGTAGCATTCCGCAGGACAACTCGGCAGGACTAGCGGGTACGGGTATATCAAGTATAGGTATACATTTCCTTGATCAAACTTAACTTTTTGTTAATAGCTCTGGAAAATGGAAGAAAACATGTATATTAATCGTTTTGTAAGAATATTTTCGATTCTTGCAGGATTATAGGATTATACCAATCTAGCCTCGGTCGGTAGCGCAGCATCAGCGCTCCGACTGCGACCACACGGAAATTATAGAAACAAACGAAAACTGAGAGCGGTTTTAAAGTGATAAGTGAGTGAGTGAGTGATGTGTTTGCTCGAGGGGGTGTATAATGTTTGAGTGTTATTCGTGTTAGGGGCAAGTTGTAATTTACGGGAAGGCGGCCGAGCTGGCGCTCCATCATTACTTGGCACATCGCTGGAAAAATAAAAGCCTCGTCGAATGGAAGACAGCGCGGACCAAACTCAATGTCTATTTAGATAGTTAGTACATAAATCTAACAACTGGAAGCAGAAAGTAGGACGAATCACAGAACATCCGTCTTTTGTATGTGACGTTATAAACATGAAAGGTAGGTTAATAGGTTGTCGGTATAGGCGGTGGTTAGTTATAACAGGCATTTGAATCAGCAATATAATATCATTTTATTCATGTAAACCATTAAATAAGTATAGTACTTATGTATCGTCAAAATAGTTACAAAGTGCAAAGCTACAACTTTACCGCCTGTTCGGAATGCCGTTCCTATGGAGAAGACACTCCATGGTTGCCCTTTTTAAAAAGATCTTTTAAATTTTTGAGCAGTACTATTGTTATTGGTATTTGAGAGCAATATATGCATAAACATGATATGTTTGGATCATCAACTAGGTGATAATTTGTCATTGCTACGTCTTAATGCCAACCTAAGTAAAAACAAATTCAAGGCATTTTTTGCAGAACGTTCACCTTTACAGCATAAAGAATACAGAATATTAGTACCTACAAATAATCAAATTATGCTGTCTGTAAAAGATAATACAATTTGAGTGTTATTCCAGTAATCTTGTTTTAAATAAATATAATAATAATAATAATTTATAATTAAAATGTGATTCATTAGATTTAGTCGTTGGTAAAGCTTGAGCTGGAGGTGTTATTAACCTGCAAGCGTTTCCCGCGAGGCTTGCGAGGCTGCCTCGGGCGCGTGTCGCGTGCGGCTGGCTCTTTTTCTAATAGGAGCAAAATCGACTCATTAATTATACAGACAGATGACAGAGAGGGAGACAACAGATGACAGAGTTCGAGTGAGCCAACGCGATTGCCTCCGGAATAACGTACTGACTGAGCGAGAAAAGGCGGGCTCGCGAGGCTGCTCGATCAGTCAGTACATGGCTATAAGGAAACACATTATGAGTACGTAGATGTACAGGTAACTCTTTTTGACGTCCACATTATGCAAGAGCTTCAGTACCGAAATAATACTATTGTAGTCAAGGAGTGGCGCACATTCACAGCGAGCTTCGTTAGAGTGGTTTTCTTTCTTTATTTTCAGGGAGTAATTAAAACGGTGCCCTGACGCAGAATTTTAATGCAGTCGCTAAAAAAAAAAATATTGGAAGTTATGCGAGCAAGCGACGGAGCGGGCGCACAGAGGCTAAGCGCAGACACATTACATTTGACATTCTTTCTTTGTAATTTGATGTAGTCTAAATTAAATATTACGGGGTCACAATTTTAATATCTTAGAATCGAAATACTTTATATTTCGTGTTCGCAGAAAGGGTTTGACGAAGATATGCGAGAATATAAGTCGGGCAAGTAGAATAGCGATTTGGATAAAGATTTGTATTGTCACTGTTGTACGCGTAATTTCATTTAGGCACTAAGTACCTATAGGTAAGCTCGCCCGTAACTTCGTATTCGTTGTATTTGGCTACCCCTGGGAACCTTTAAAAATATTCCTAGATGTTTGTCTTATTATAAGCGATATTTGGCAGATAACCCAAGCAATCACAATGCCATATTTGATTTAAATCCACTTAGTGGATTTTAAGATACAGTTTTTGGCTAAACCGCGGGTAACTACATCCAAAAAAAATGTCCCCTTACGCGTATTATTATTACTAAAATATTGAACAGTGAATTTAACGTGATTACGATATTACTTACGAAGTTGCATCATGCAGTTCGATTAGTCACAATATCGGAAAATCTTGGAAGTTGGGTCACTTTTTGAAGCCCGATATGGGTATAAAGTTGTACCGTTGGTGGTGTTTGTGCGTGCGCGGGCGGCGGGCGCGTTGCCGGAGGATCAATATACCTATTGGTAACCCTGCCGATGTCCTTCCTTAAGGGGGAAGCTCAGGGTCAGGGCGCGAAAAAAGTACCTAATCCGATACAATACCATAAGGTTTGTAAAAACCGCTACTTTTACTAACTTTATGGTGTTGTATCGCTTTAGGTATTTTTTTTAAGCAAACTTAATACATCGAGACATCCAATGCAGAATGCTAATATCGCAAAACACTAAATTACATCGTATAAATGTCAAAAATTTTCGTAAAAAAATTAAAACCATTGACATTTTGAATTTCGCGCCCTGACCCTGAGATTCCACCTTAATCACACAGCGCGGTGTTATCGCGATGCAGATCACATCGCGGCGCTCTGTCATCGCGCAACATTGTTGCCGATAAGTTATTATAGTTTGAAGATCGCTATCCACTTGTGGTGATTTGAACATAGCAGCCACTCGATAATTGGATTTGTGGTATTTCCTTTTGACACAAATAATATGTCAGTTGAAAAAATGTGTCTGTATAAACAATGGTTATAATAGTATTTTTAACATTATTATGTACTGCATAAATGGTGTTCATTTAATCATCTGTGTGTGGACTACAAGATATTATAGGATTGCTAGCACATTTTGTATACCTGATTATGTATAATTTGAAAATCCTAGATGTTATAAAGTCGATAGAGGTAGGTAATAATAGTGCATTAAGAAGTCATTGCCGCCAAATATTGAGCCCAGAGGTATCAGAGTGTTTTTAAACTTCCTGAAATTGATTTATTCAATATTTAACGTACCTATTCCGATGAAATAGATTTTATAGCATATTTTTTTTCCAATTTAGCTTGACTATAATTATTGCAACTCCACGTGAATGCATTGCTCGGATTAAAATATGTCAGCGCTAGTCACAACACAGCTATTACTATAAACAAAACTTGCTTCGTCCGTGTGCAGCATGCAGAGTGTGATAATCGTATTGCAAAATGTGTCGCAGCACTCGATCGCTGTTATCAGCCGAGTGTCGGGTTATCAGCAGCTATTTCGGTTAATCCGAGTGTATCGGACACTGATGATTAATTTGTGAGTGTGACGGAAGGTCGCCGCGCTATTTACCCATAATTGCTCGTCATTACCGTCCTGAGGGAACTAAGAACTTTCCTTATATTTCAAAAGATCAATATGAAACAATTTACGAAAATACCTACTAAAACTGCAACCAATTGGTCTACTACCTTCTACGGTAAAGTCTCAGAGGAAGAAATAATATAAACGGAGCGGCGCAAACAACAAATTGAAGCACAAAAAACCAAGCTGATTTGTGTAGTGCAAGTAAACGCCAATTCACGTGTAGGACTACACAAATCGGCTGAGTAATTTGTGCTTTATTGTTGATCGCGACTTGGTTAACAGACTCAATACATTGCCCTAAAACATACTCCATCAAATCCTTGACATAATGTATTAAATGAAAACCACGAATGTCGTTTATGTTTAACCATGCCGGTGGAGCAGATCCTCCAGTGTAACATGTATGTTCTCCATATTCAAATAGCCACGCCACGCTGCACAACTCGGCAGTTTAAAAGTTCAATGTTGACTTATTGTTGGACAATATATTTGCGCGATGTTCTGGGAATACCGAGGCTGTAGTTGCGACATGGCGCGGCTCGACGCGGTGCGGTGCGGCGCGCCGCATACTAACAAGCGGCATAGTAACAAGGTGACGCTACCGGCTCCTTCTTCCGTGGCGCTAAAGGTTATCATCCATTTACTCTCTTGAAACCATCGAACTTTTATAATTCTGGGCAAGAGATAACATTGCGAAGTAAGCCTTATATAATAATTTTTCTAATTGTTTGAGCGTACCTAACAATACAATAAATCGTAAGTAACTATTTATAAAACAATGTAAGAATGTAATAATGTTACGAAGAGCAGAGTGAAGGATAGTCGAAGTACTGCCTGCAGTGAGGCTCCGGGCTACGGCTTTAATCAGGCAGGTATGCTGGTGAGCCCGTAGTCGGTGACGGCACTCGCTCTGCACATTATTTACATGTCAGCTCTTCCCATGTGGCAGATGCTATGCGCCTTTATTCTAGTCACCTATACGAAGCTCGAACCTAGAAGATCTAGAAAGTTAGAAATTGGTTTCAAAGATATTTTCCTAGATACTTGCGAGTCTTCTAGTCTAGCTACAGTAGGATCACATTCAGGATGTTTATTATTGATACACTACTATGTAGCACAAGGTCCAGCTATTATCCATCGGATGCAGGATTTAGTTGTGGAAGTGCTGACTCGACTCCGACGGGGCGCGGGGCGGTTAACGAAATTGCAGAGCTGTAGCTTACAAGTGAGTCGGACCCCGCGGCTACACTTCTTACCACCTTTACTAACTTGTGTAAAGGAACAATTTGTCTTAAAGGCTGCTAATAGAAATATGCGTTGGTTTTCCGTTTAAAATGGTTCGATATGATGCTTTCCGATTAAACTTTATACAAAATTACATACGGGCAAGTAAAATGCAATAAATTCGACTTAGCTGTGAACATGATTACATTTTTTTAAAATTAGGATGGATAAACAGATATGACCACTTTTATGTTTAATGACATGTTCAGTTAAAACTGAGAAAATCTTATTTTCTTAGCGAAAAGGCAATGTAGAGCAACATCCAGCAGAGGCCTTGGCAAAAGTGAAGTTACATCTTTGTCGCAGCACAATAGGGTGAGATATCGTCATAACTCTCTTCATCAACCGCAAGAGAAGCAGTAATTAGATAAATGTATAGTTTCATTGTATGGAAAAGACGTGGCACATTCGGCTGTCAATCGCGGCTATACTTGTCGTCGACATTGGCTGTTGCAGCATTGCTGGCACGACCGTGCCGTGTGCACAAACAATTTTCAATGTTGACTTGTGCAGTTTTGTTCCCATATTCCAACTCAACAAATACAAATACAACAGCTGAATTGTACGTTGCATTGCAAACAACGAACATCACTTGCGCCAAATATTCAGATTTTTGCTATACCGCCGTGTGTGGTGGCCGACCCATATAAAATAGGGGACTTATTCGATATATCTGGCAGTTTTTATTCCGGAAAAGGATAAGGTGAATTCTGGAAGCAAGATTATCTTTGTTAAATACCTCAACACGAAATTATTCTCTTCACGATCGAGGAGCACGTGTTAACACATGACGTCACTCGGCAGATGCGTTCGCAATAACCGCTGTACATGCAGCGACGGAGCGCGGAGCTCTTACAATATATTATCTTGTGTGAACAGTTGCGACGCGATATTGCGCCGCAATGACACCGCAGCGCCGCGACACCTGCGTCTTGCTTTGATGCTAATTTGATTTGAAAACGACATTTTGACAATTTGAGAGTAATAATCAAACGTAATGCTTCAGCGGTGACGTTCAGTATCTGCTTTATAATCCACTTCATGTTCCCGTGACCTAAATGCGATCGCGGCAGTGTCACGGAAGCGCTCCGGAAATGAACCGACACTTCGTCTCCGCACCGCCCCGCGCTCCTCGCCCCTCTCCCCTCGCCCTTTGCCCGGAGGATGCCCTTCCGTCTGCAGCGTCTTATTGATAACACGTAGCCCCAAGCTGGAGTAAAAGTCATTTCCTGCAGAAAGTATGCACGTGATCAGTAGGAGGATTCTTATGCCATAATATCTGCTGCTGTATTACAGAAACATCATTCCACTCTTTACTCTTGAAAATACGCAAATTACATCAGAGCGAAGGGTGATTTTTTTTTCACAAACTATAGTTCTCATGGTTACATCAATTATGGTGTACATTTGTATGTTCATGGCCATGGAACACTGTCTGTTTAGCACACGTTTGCACAGCGCACACTAGCGTTGCAATACCATGGCATTGCTCACTCGGCTCGTTTGGCTACATGAAAATAGTCATAGGTTTGTTTGTGTTCTCCCGTCATTCCGCCCACAAAAAAGTACGAAACTCTTCCGATTTCCAAAATCTTTATAATGTCTAGTGTACCAGGGTCAATGTCCTGTGCTGGATCGCGCTGAGTGTGGGCTTTAGATGCAATTTACACTCGGTTGACGTGAGAATCCTTCCGAAATCAAACAAATACCTATCTCTTTACACTTCTGCAATTGCACTTATACACTGTTCGGAGTAGGGATTTTTAATTGTTATTAAGAATGTTTAAAGTGAATTAGCCATATTATAAGTTCCACAGGCTGCAAACAAGCTGCAGCGCTGTTAGAAAGAGAGGCCACTTTATAGACTTGACGTGTGTACCAGAAGAACACAAATCCTGAGCCAACAATGGATCCGGGGGCGCGCGCCGCGGCCGCGTCTCGCCGTCTCTCGCCACTGATTTACGCGGAAACTCAGTTCGGACACCGAATTACTGGTGACGTTCCCATCATACACCACGATACGAGATACATTCATAACATTTGTTTTGAATTATAGAATATGAATATCAGGACTGGTTGCTCTTGATTATCACGTGTGTCACGATCTTTATTGGCCCCCCATTAGACGTTAACTTCAAACTGTATGTAACTACCGTAATAGCTTAAAATCCAGCCCTAATCTCAAAAGCATAACACTGTTACAATGCCTATCCCGTAGGAGTTTCGACTGAAAGTGTTAGAACTATGGTCACGTTGATGAATTATATAACGCGGTCAGCAGTGGAGCCACACCCCACTGCAATGTCCAAGTTATATTGCGTTCAGTATTTATTGCTCTCACCTGTCGCTCTGTTCGGCTTTCCTTCCTCCACAATCGCTGCTACATCTATGACCAAAACTAGCTTGAACGTGGAGTAGAATTTCAGACCGATAAACTCTCTTATATTTCGTGTTAATAGAAGTTTGTTTGCTTTTAATCTGGATGTTTGACAGGACGGTTAAGAACCGCGATGAATTGTATTCGTAAATAGCATGGACTACATAATGTTATTGTGCATGGTTCTCGAACTCATCAAAATCATCGAGGAGACAAACATAAATTGTCAAAAAAAACTTAATGCGACATCACACAAGCAAACAAGATAACACGAAATAATGCATTATAACAGTAATACCGCAACCAGATACCTAATTATCCACCAGCATACCGTTGGGAAAAGCCGCTTTCGCGTTGAATGGCATCAGAATTCTACGAAGCATTATTATATTATTCAGCCAACGCTAAGATACGTCGCGAGTAGCATTCGTTCGCCACTGTTCTTCGTTCTGGGTGGCGGTTTCCCATTTTTCTTATTATTTCATAGTGGATGAATCTGTTATTATACATTTCACTCCTGTATGCTGCTGATATTTGAGGTTATTTTGATAATAATGTTCATAGAAAAATGCTTACGAATCGCCATAGGCGTCATATGGCGGAATACAAATTACAAAAAAATATAAATGACCCATTTATTGCCAAAGTAATTGTTGCCAATTCCATTTGCTAGATATCTGATGGAGACCAATCACTAAAAATCTATGGTAGAGGTGTTGTTATTGTCATAACGTGTCCAGTTTAAATGTAATTTATACTGAAATTGTATACTTGGTATCTATGTAAAATATTTGCACATGTAATCATGGATGGTGAGTCAGATCAGCTGCGCTGCATGTGCCTAGTGAATGTAGCGTCTTGATCTACTGCCGCCTTCCTACCTAGGCAAGTATGCTCCATCGTAGATCTCATCGTCACTTACCATCAGGTGAGATCGAGATCAAATACTTCCCTATAATGTAATAATAAAAAAAAAAACTGTTAATAATGCATGTAAAAATAGCATTTAATGCTCGGTGTACGTCCTACCTAGCACACGATATTAGTCGCCGCGGCCGGTGCTCGCGTTAATACGTCGCAATCGAAGCTAAACGCCGAACAATGGCGAAGACACGCGACGCTGTGCTCGCCCCGACTAGGTACGCTGATATATCCCAACAACTGGATGTGATGTTTCTTACAATATCCATGCAGATATAACTATTTTATTTTTACAACTGGTAATGCTGCAAGGATTTATGCCAATAATGAGCCACGTCCTGCTTGTTATTTCTAAGTTCTTGGAATTTACGCCAGTTAGTTCTACCTTTATCGAAAAGAACATTTGCAGGTAGAGCGGGGAGTTCCTACTTTGCGGTGAACAGAAATACTCTTAGCTGCATAGAATTTGGGGGAAACAGAGGAAGCGGTTACATTCCGTGTGACACTTCCAGCACGAATTGGGGTATGGTCTTAATGTGGAGACTTTAATGACAAGTGCGGCGGCGCACCCGCCGCACTTGTCATTAAAGTCTTAAGCTGATCCGGGAATAATGGCGCGATCAGTTCACCTCCTAAGCTAGCACTACTTAGCTACCATACCGGTATGTTGAGCTATAGTTCGTGATTTTAGAACATCGGTAATTCGTGACCAAATAGGCACTGCACTGTAATAATGTGTATACCACTTTTAATGATAACATTTCAAATATAATCTGGTACCTAATGATTTATATAGGTATCATTATACCGCACATCTCCTTGGCACAGTATAGGCAGGGGACAGCACCGCAGGCTATTCATGTTTATAGCGTTATTAAGTATAATCATTTTGCGTTCAGGAGTCGAGGATACAGCGAGCCACCATATTTAACCGATAAAAAGAAGCAGAAGGTTATGTATAAATTATTTTGTACCAACTACCTACCTACCAACTGTTGGGAGAGGTAAAGTACGTTATGTAATGCACCATCCAGCACGCATGGTACTCCGAACAATTTGTGATGATGTGTTCTTGTGGGACCCCAAGAATCCAAGGATATACTTCTGGTGCAGTGGTGCGCGTAACCATCCCGGAGGCAGCCGTGTGTTTATACCTAATCTTTACTTCATATCAGCGATTGGAATAATTTATTTCCCCACCGAATAATGAGACCCCCAGTTTGTACTAGCGAAGATTGAAAATTTCCCCAATAAATTAATATTAATCCGGGAGTTTCGGTGGCCGTTGATTTATATTATCTGCCCGCATTGTGAGTTACTTCCTCAATTTACACGGCTCATTGGCTCTTATGGGACGGCTGGTGGAAAAATGCTGCCCCATTATGTATAGCTGCGAACACTAGTTATTAGTCGCCGCACCACTAAACTTGCCAAGTAACATAATTAAGGGCCTTCATATAATTAATATTTATTTCAGAAAACCAAACATGTAAATTATGAGACTCTGGCCTGGGTACCTAATTTGGATCAAGTACATCCCATACAAACTATGTCGGTTAAACCCATCAACATCCAACAAGTACATAAAATTATTTATTTGTAGTTCTGCCAGCAATTTTAGGTTGAGATAGTCTTTTAGTTACTATGGGAAATAGTATGTAGTCCCACGGGATCCATTTCATTTCCCGTGTTGAAAATGTATTCTATAGACAGGATATTATTGTGGCTATTATTGGTTACCATGGTTTTTTGCTGGAAATTAACACTTGTGAATCAGCGATACAACAATGTGACGTAAATGTGCTGAACACAAAAATTAGGTGTAAACTCAAATTACTGGAATCATTGCAAACATCGCACAATACAAGGAAATCTCATTAAGTTTTAGTAGAATGTCCCGAATAAAGTTATTCCATTGTGTGTACCTACCCTCGGTGCGGAGCCCGGCGGGGCGGGGCGGGGCGGGGTGCCGTGCGGGTGTACACTTAGTCGCACAATGCCGCCGACCGCCATAACTCAAAGAGAACGACTTCATGTTGTATCTTAAACAATTTATTTAGGACCGCCCCGTCTCACTCAAATTTTAAATTATCATTTGATTTCACGCGGCCATTGTTTGCGAAAAATAACAGAGCAAAGATACGCGCACGAGACAAATGCGAAGTGGCTTTGTTTGTGGCGAAATATCATAAAAATATAAGACGATAAAGTGCCGTGATTTATAAGCGCCGCCGCCGCCGCCGCCGCGCGCCGCTGCCCGCGCTGCCGACGCCGCGCCGCGCCCGCACCTCACCCGAGCCGCGCCCGCGTAGCGCCCGCATCACATACATGCCGCAGCGGTGCACTGTGGCTTTTATTGGCGCGAGCGCTATGTCTTAACGTAACTATTTGGTATGAAATAGTCCCTATATACGGCAACTCGAATAGGAAATCAACTCACCGGCGAGCGAGTGCAGTAGATACCTATAAAGTCACTGATTTATAACAAAAAAATGTTGTTGGTATGTACTGTAGACAGGCAGTTATGTACGATCTAATAAAAACTAGATATCCTCAGTTTAGTAAGGAAACGGCGCAGTGAAGCACACCGAATTCACAAGTTCGTAAAGCCAATGATTCTACAAGTTCTATTAGTTCGAGGTATACTGAGTACACAACGTACTTATAAAATATATATAGTTGTGTAGCAGCCAGGTGGTGAATCTTGCGCGCTACGTGCCTTAGCTCCTAATGACATCTCTACGATGAGCTACGCGGCTACGGGGGACAAGTGCTACGACTCTCCGCAACTCTGGCGATGCCAATCAGTGCCATTTTCATTAAGGTGGAAGCGATCAGTCGCATTCCCATACAAATTTCAACATTGTAATACTCGATACACATACAGTTTTTTAGTTGTACAAGCATTGTTATCAATTCTCTATAAATTAAAGAGCTCGCAGAATGAAATATCAGGCAAAATCTTATAGTAATAACATCATAAAACGATATTAAATTTTAGGCTTGTGTGCGTGAATAAAAGCGCCTCTGTCCAAATTAACCCGTAACTAATAAAGCATCCGATTCTTTGTCTTTCAGTATTTACGGCGACAGATGGCAGCAGGAGTTTTTACTTATAATACATAAAGACATAACATTATAATATATAGAGAGATATAAATTTTCTATAAATAAGTATAAAGATTCATAATAAAAAATTAAAAATAAAAAATACATATAAATTTCGTTCGTCCATCGAACCTACGAACAATCGCATGTACCTACGTTTTTCACTTGAGCCACTTGGGGTGTGTTATTATCTGTGTGTGCAGATCGTCATGTATCCCTATTTCCTGTAATCCAAGTTTTTAGGATTTGTCTGCACCCAAAACATATTTTTTCGGGTTATTATAATAAAATAACCTACATACCTACATAAGGCATGTATTTATTTTTTTAAATAATCAATGAATGAATGAATATGTCATGTTTCAATTGGTTGTAAATATCATTGAAACCTATCAAAATATTCGTCGTCTTGACTAGTGGTCTACGTAGCCTAATGTTCTACACGGTTGATGCAAACGTGTACTATAGCAAGTTCAAATCTTGCCGGTGGGCTTGTCTTTTTTAATGATTGATATTGTTTCTGTAAGTGAATATTAGATTTCCAAAACACACAGCTCGGCCGTGTTACTCCAACATGGTGTGGTAGTAATATAACGAAAATATATATAGGTAGTATGTACACCTTCCAAGGCCATAGCTAGATGATGTCGTGTTACGAAATATGTCGCGCGAGTCTTTGTCGATTTATTGATCAATTTATCAAACATTTTTTTAGGCACTGCCGGGTGTGCTACTGATATATATATATATATATATATATATATATATATATATATATCAGTATATATATATATATATATATATATATATATATATATATATATATATATATATATCTATATATACTAGATGCGCCCGGCGGTGTTACCCGCGATAAAAAGTATGAAAAATTAAAACATCTATCCCACGGGAACCATACATTTTACCGGGATAAATAGTAGCCTATGTGTTATTCCAGACTGTAATCTATCTCTGTGCCAAATTTCATCCAGATCCGTTCAGCCGTTCGGGCGTGAAAGAGTAACAAACATCCATCCATCTATTCATCCATCCATCCATCCAAACTTTCACATTTATAATATTAGTATAGATATACATATATATATATATATATATATATATATATCAGTAGCACAGCCAGCTGTGACTAGAAAAAATGTTAGAATACATCGACAGCGACTCGCGCGACATATTTCGTAACATCGGTTTTTAGTAATTATTCAATATTGAATCAATCTGAGAAAATCTACATAGCGACCTATATGTGTACCTATCTCTTCTTCTTACTTACTGACTAGCTATAGGAAGGTACCAACCAGCAAGGCATGTATGTATATATATATATACATACATATATATCCAACCAACTAACCTAACACGATTGGCGATACAAGAAAGCAAGCCCCGGCACCTAGTATGAACGGGTTTTTCGAAATTATAGGGAAGCCTAATGAATGGGATACCCCTTGAACGTTTGAACAAATCAAGTGCGACATAGCTCGTAATTGAATAAATCTAAGAAAACATACCTATGTGCACCTATTTCTCTTCTTTTTACTTACCGATTTATTATAGAGTAGCTATAAATTGGTACCAACTAGAAACCTACTTAGTTTTAGATATATTGATATTACTTTTTTTTTCGTTTCTGAACGCAAAACCTTATACCTCGGATACGAGTACTCGTCTACATAATAAATAGGTGCCTAGGCCGAAAATAACTGGTTTTGATGCACATACATTCTGTACTTAGATATTATGTATGTGCTTACCTACTGTTATATTTTTTAAAATTATTCTCTTTGGATTCTGTTAATCTGAGGTATAGATATTTAATAAATATAAAAGTCGGTAAGCACTTACCAAGTTCTTAGAATGTATAGAATAGTGTTACTTATTTTGTTCTGGGTGTCTACGAAGTTAATTTATTATATCTTGACCAAATTGGCAGCATGTCTATGGTATGCTGATGCCAAATTCCAGAATTATAAAAAAAAATGGACTCACTACTCTGCTGCGACCGATTTCATGTTGTTTGTGATTATGTATGTAAAAACTTACTTCAAAATTCAAATAATAATTGTGTGGGATTTGCGATTAGTTTTGTTTTAATTTGTGTTTTGTTTGCTATTTGAATTGTAATGGAGATACTGATGGAATGTGACACTGGTGAAAGTCGGGACAACTTGGTAACAAATACCTTAGAGCATAACTCGTATTGTAAAGTGGCTACACAACACAAGTTCAATTTCATGATTATCACTTGCTTGTGCTTCGGACAACACAGCCCGATCTCTCTGATTGTACCGGATTGCCATCCCATCGTATTATGAGAGTGAAGAACATCAGCGCATCTAGTGGAATCTATTATATTAGTATAGATTCCAAAGTTGTACAGCAGTGACAGCCTCGTTGGCAGAACGCTCGCCTTGGAACGAGGTGTTCAGGTTCAAACCCTGGCTCCCATCACTGAGATTTCCGGATTTTCATGTGCGAATCTTATTTTCCATAAAAAATATCACTTGCTGTACGATGAAGGCAAACTTTGTGAGGAAACCTGCATGTCTGTCAAAAGTCGTGTGAAGTTCACTAAACTGCACTGGGCCTACGGCCTATATGCCCCTCATATTGAGGAGGCGTGTGCCCGATATAATGGCGATGGGCTCACCCTCTATTACATTGGTACCAAAATACCATCGGTGAAATGTGGGTGCATTGCAGTGTGACGGTGTATGTTGGCCCGTCTCTGGAACGATGATTGAATGATTGAATCTATACATGTCACAGCAGCATTTACCTTATAATAAGTATGGATACAGTAATAATTATTATTGGACTAAACAATTATTTTTTTCTTTTTAGCGGAGGAATGAAGCACAGGAGGTTGCAAGAATCAAGATGACTGTAAATTGTATAGAGTCGATTCTATATCATAATATTAGTATTTGAAACAATGTTATATTTACCTAATTTTAGAATACCAACAACAAACAACATTGTTTCAAAGAAATTTGGAAATGTAGCTGTATCCCTTATTAGGTATAGAACTACATTGCCAAATTTCTTATTCCCTTGTAAATTATAATAAATATTGTTCTTGTTGTTGATCTGGTATATTGTAAAGCGTAATACTTTTACAGTTATCATGCAAACCTTGCTATATTTATAAGATCTATACAATAAACATTATATTTACGAACATGAAAGTATACATTTTTCTTTTCTATCTTTTATTTCTGAAACTTTTAATATTGCAAAGCTCGCAAAAGTATTTCTATTATTTTACAACCGATAAATAAGTTTTTTTATGATCGCTCTACCTGGTGGCATAAAAAGACAACTTTTAGTATGCGAGACTTTTAACAAGTGCTGCGCTCTAGCGGCACAAAAAAGACGTGTATTTGTCTATGTGTGAGTGCCTATTTATACAAGGATTTTAGAAGCCATGGTATCTCATCCATTATAAATGATTTCAGGTTAATGTTTTTTTGGATATTTCAATGCAATGTCGTAGTAGTGCTCGCAATTTGCAACATCAAGTCTCATAGATGCTCGATGTTCGTGTAACTAGTTGCAGAAAAACAGGACCATCTATCGAAAATGTGCGGCAACCGACCCTGAGCATTCACCTTAATGGCTCCTATTTCAAAAATAGCTTATTAATAATTTCTGTAATGCCAGTCAACTCTGATGTGAATGAATCTATTGCAAATTGAACCAATTGCTTAATGACTAAAATGTTACGAGATCTTCTAGCCATCAAAGCTTCGTATGATATATTTTCTGCACCATAAAGATACTGAAACGGTGGCTGGTTTAGGAAAAGCGGTGCGATGCTCTTTTAAAAATATTCAAGTGTTTAGAGACCACAATTTCACTTAATTTATTTCTTATCTGTAATTTTCTAGGAATAATAAACGGTTTTTTTTTTCATTTAAACAAAAGTATTGTTAGTGTGAAGTACACCGAGTGCGAGATCAAACAAACATCAATTTGCTTGTGAATGTATCTTATGAGTGCTAGGGTAATACGCGGTGCTTGTTACAACACGTGCTCACGGCCAAGGCACAGGTTTGCGCTAGTGCAGGGGTAGGGCAGTAGAGGATCTCACTGAACTACTATATCTAATGCAAATAGGTATTAAAGTCCATTAACGTATTCGCACTGTTTCGAACATCAGTAGCGGTAATTCGTATGCATAGAATATCCTATCGCCTAATTTGCGAGACCGTCCCCGGATCAAGGTGAGATTTCAAAAGTGCTCAGAAAATAAGAAAAATCCCCGAGCGCTGGCGCCCCGCGCCTTGCCGCAGCTCGGCGTGCGAGCCGCACTTTTGTGATGCAAATTATTCTGATTGTTCCCATCGCATCGGATCTCACTAATTTACGACGAGCTTCGCCTTGGAACACCAATTCCGAAGACGCCCGACGATTGCTGACCAAGGCTAATAACGCTTTGTTCTCCAACAAAATAATATAACCAGGAGGTAAATCGAATCTCTTTAATTGTAACGATGAACCAATGATAACGTTAATTTAGTTAAAATTGTGTGAACGCATTATTGGAATTATCACCTTGATATTCAACACAACCGAAACTTCACGAAATAAGCAAAAATTCGTATTAGGACTTTCCAAGAACGTCTTGTAACTAAAAGACTGGTAAGTCATTTCCAATATCTCGTTAATAAGGGAGTCTTTGAGAATATTTACCCTGGTGGCCATTCCATAAGTGAAATAGGTTAATCTTAATAAGCTGGGAATTAGGTCCTCAATTATAGACCGCGTGATATCACCGCTATCATGGGATGTATTAGTTAATTAGCTGCACGGAAATTGCAGATGATAGTACCCATGTGGGAATGAGGCAATGATTTTCCATTGCTTCATTCAGGTAGGTTCATTTGGCCACACGCTATCGTTGGGTGTTTTTTTATAATAACAACTTTTTTATGTTGTACCATTGGGTCATAGGCCTCTTCTTTAGAAGGTTATTTATTATATCATAATCCGTATTCGCTTTAACACGGGAGTAAATAAGTGGTATATATTTTGTAAACAGGATTCGTTTATTAATATTTTCTCATTTCGTATTTTCTAAACATGATTATTCAACGAAACAAAAGGTACTTCTTTCCAGTTGATAATATTTATCGTTTACTCTTTGAAAACTAACTGATCTAATGTTTATAACGTATTTTTCCACCTAAAGTGCACTAACCCCGCCAGCAGAAAATTTCAAAAGTAGCTACCTAGACAGAATGATGGAGCGGCTTAGATCTGGTCTAGCTAATGGAGCCACGCCACACCATTCCATCAGACCCAAGATCGCTTGGACTCCGCCGCGCTCATACGCTATCTATACTTAAAATCCGAAAAGGCGTTGCTATTAGAGAATATAATCCGAGCTTGTCTCTGAGAAAACTGCTACTGACTATGTAAAGACTATATCTTTTGAATCCGTTAGTAATTTTTTTGCATGTTGTATGTAATTACTCTGTACTAACAGAGAGTATTATTTAACAAATAGGCAGGTTAATGATACTGCGATTTTCCACCGTCACGTTAAAATGTGCAGGTATTTACACGGCCGGGGTGGATTACCGGAGCGACGGGTGTAAATGGTCAGTGCGAGCTTGTCGATGCGTTGTAATTGAGCGCCGGCTAATTTGTCCGCAGCGCATCGCGCGATGTACTAATGACACGCACACACATTACACTGGCAACTGCGTTCACGTCATATGGTATTTGGAAAACTGTGAGTATCCGAAATTTATTGTCCCAGCCTGAAGAAGACTACGTACTTGTATCTACTAGTACGGGTACTAAGACTTGGATATCTCTCGGTAATCACAGTCTGCGTGTATACTACAATATTTTTTTATGTTAGCACATGCATAATGGTTTTGGATTTAGGTACATGTTATCACTACTTTATTGATGCTTCCCCACAAACGAGGCACTAAAACGAATTTGGCAAGCTCATTTCTGGCTCAAACACTTATAATGCAGGACCCGCGGCTGTGTTACTGTTGTTAATTTATAATGGCTGCTTTGCTACACAGTATAGTTACCAAATCAATTTAAATTACTCACACTATCTGTGAGGTGGTTTGAAGAATAAAACATGCAAATACTTTTATATATACCAAACTACATACAGCCATCAGTAATAATAAATGATGTCAATCAATTAAATCCTTTACCTATCGTGAGTATGTGTCAGGCGCTTCTAATTCAGCGCCAGCATGTTGCCGCGCGTCGCGTCGACGTGTCCTAATGTCGCGCCATTATACTCGCACTATGTAAATCTGACGCGCGACATTAGCGGGCTGCTATATCGTATGATACGAATTTAAATGTCGTGCGGCTGATGATGCGGCGACATCTAGCGGAAGGGCGCGAGACTACGTGACGTGCGCGTGGAAGGGGAGGCAGTCGACACACGCTGTGACTTATCGGAGTACCGGGTGATGGCGGAATAAACATCAATTCACATCATCAACATCAATAAGCGATAGCACTACGAAGTGACAAGTTTTAGTGTTTTTCAGGGTAGAGAATAGACATTTGTGTGTAATACCGCCAGGGTTGTAATACACGATGTTACCGCTATTGCCTGTTTCCAAGATGGTACGTGAAGTTAAATGTTAACACAGTTGTATATTTGCTCTTTGGACCACTTAGTTTGCGGTATCACAGTCTAGTAACGCGGCCCTAAACCTTAGTTTAAGTGTTCTCGCAAAACGTCCCAAGGTAAGGAACAGCTATCACCGCATGAGTTTGTCGTGCACGTAAGCCGAGCAGTAAGTAGTATACGCAACTTTATGCCGGTCTTAAGGCAACGTCACGTGAGAGGGTAGTTAAAGGTACCTATGTAACCGGTAATAATTGGGACTTGCTTGTGCCAGGAACAGAATGAATTCCGCTGGAATTTGGTACATTTTTGAGATTAATTAGGGTTTTTCTAAGAACTAATGTTGCGAAATTACGAAAGCATGGTGTTCACGACCACTCGACGGAATAAATGGTCTACTTTATATGGTGTTTATTGTATATGCAGAATAATTGTCTTGAATACATCAGAACAATGCCCAAAGATTATACTCTCTTCCTCTGTTTGTAGTTTTCTTTTCTCTCTCTATCTTTTCTGGTGGTTAAATTATTGTTTTTTTTATTCAAAGTAACCAGAACCAGAAGAGCTAGTACCACGTGTAAAGGAACACTATTATAAGTTTATTTTGTAGAGCAAACTGTTTCATAGTGTAAGTAAAATCTACGTTCCATAATTTCCGGAGCCACTCATTTTAGCACAAAACGTACCTACTATTTGACTTACAATATTTAGATCATGTGGCTGATAGTGTACCGTTATTTGTGCAAACGTGCAGTTAATCAGCGGCCAAGATTGGTATGACTGTTGTGTTTTGAATGTGATCGCAGCCAAGAAGGCGCTTGCGCCTAAGATATTTTAACAACTGTTACTTGTAACAGTTGTTAAAATATCTTCGCCGAGACAAGTATTCGAGTGAACGATATCAATTACCCGGACATGACCCGAAATGTACGGAGTTCAACTATCCAGATCCAATAAACCTTTCGTCTTGGCTAAGACGGAATTGGGTTATACGATATTTCAAGCGAAAATAATCGAGCCCCACTATAAACGGCGCTGGCACAAAATGCAAATAGTTACCGAACTGCAATCCTAAACTAGGAATCGTAGACTTTAAGTGGCGACCGGCTCTCAGTGGCAACTTTAATTAAACTAACTTCTGAGATGACGTCCCTCTCAAGATAATCCTGACAAGTTTACTTTACCATTGAAAATCAGAAAATTGAACCTTGAAACGGTTACAATAGGGGTGTATGAAGCCGCATGTGTAAGTGTGTGTGCTATTAAGCTGTTGCGTCCTGCGGCTGGAGAGGACTAATTCAGAAATAAGATCATCGCGCGTTGTAGTTCATTTGATGTGCGCTAACCCGTCCCCGCCTCAGACGACATCACAATCTACCGATAACACCTCGGGAGTGGATACTAATGTATTCGACTGCTGGTCGACAGTTGTACCACGAAACTAAGGGCCTTTTGAATGTTCATTTAACTTACACGTACAATTATTCAGTTTTGGCATTTTACATTACCCAGGATTCAATCACAGTTTTTTTTTCTTATAAATTTTGGGAGAGTGACTTCCGACTTCATTGTTCGAGATCACGTTCAGGGCCCTATTGTTCAAAATTGAGAAGATTTTATACGTAATTTGATTGATATATCTTTAGTTAGATATAGGTACTTTAGATTCGAGCTCAGTTGATCACAAATTGGGAATATCATTTTATTAAAATATAATAGTAGAGGCAATTTGTAATGTGCGATTGAGCGTTGACCCCTAAGTATAGGGGGTCAGTGTAGCCACGCCCACAAATGTTCCCAGAACTATCACTTGGGAGGGAAGCATATCCTCTGCTGCCGTCAGATTGATCAGATTAGCAATCCAAACAAGTCGATTTACATTGGAGAGCTAATAAATTACAACTCCGTCAGCTGGCCAAGCAAGGCACTCCGTGCTAGTGCATGGAAACTGAGTAAAGTAATTCGCGAGGTTTGATGCTTAGAGATATACCTGCTTTTTGTTTAGTTATCGATTTCCTAATGACCACTGCAAAAATACACCATCAAAATATAATAGTTTAACCACTAAGTCGGCGACATGCCGTTCGCGCGGCCCATGCCGTTATGAATGCACCTATGCAAATGCGGGTAGTCTACTACTAGGAACATAATTATGCAGCACACTATTTTCAACCATGTTATCTGTGTTTATAGTATTTAAAGTCAAATGTGAGTGTTTAGCTAGCCGGCGTTAGGATGCGCAGTTGTTTGTTTGCGGAAACAATTATCGAGCTATTTTACACGATGTGTTTTGCGGCGCATTGCACTGAGTCGCACCGGTATTGCTATTTGTTATTTAAGACACATTATTAAATGGAAACTATATAATATTTAATGATGAATGGTATACATTTTCAACTTTTCACTAAGGATAATTTTTAAGTTATTATATTATAGAGTTAGGAGTTAGTCTACAGCTAAAAACGACGAGCGCAATAGTGAATAACTTTTGTTTCAACATTTGTAGGATAGAGGATTGGAAACTAAAGGCATCAAATTGAAATGAAAATATAATAATTAATCAGCAAGTTTTTTTTTCTTTAAGATCAGTGGGTTTTTGGTAAAATGGCATACAAAAAAAATACTTAATTGAGTTTATTCAACTGATGAATCGATGTTTTTATGATCCGATGTACACACGTCCGTCCTCAGCCTATTGAATGAATCTGCATAATGGTGGTCGGGGCGGCTCCTTGCCATTACACTAACTGCTTTTTTATCTCCGGCTCGACTGAACAACCCTTCTTTTTAAACGACTTCATTAAAATGGCAATGAATGTTTTGTAGGTACAACCCTGAATGAATAAAAAATAAGGACAGTTGCCAGAATTTTAAAAGTGGTTGTTCAGATGTTAAGTTTTTGTTGTTATTCAACTCAATTCACTATCTGTTGATTTTATGTTTGGTCACTAGTAAATGTCGTAATTACTTACCCGTACGAGAGAGAAACAGTTGACTAGAAGTTATACAGAATCTTGTAGCACAGAGCTACATATATTACGGAAGGTTTACATTTGAACGTTGCCAGAGAATAAATAACTTTGGGAGTGTTTTGGCACAGGGTCAGTTTTCAATTGTAAAGTGTTGGATGGGAAATCAGCATGAACGCAATTTCCTGTATTTGGAACAATTGGAAACAAACCTTGACTATAGACTTTAAACACATTGAATGTGATGTAGATATGTAAAATATTGAATAGAAGGAACTCGACTCAATTAACTCCTTATTACTGTTACCATCATTTATTAAGTGGAGTAGGTACCAGCTCCCTTCCCCCACCCGCCATCCCGTCCATCCCGGCTCCTATACTGGGATTAAGTCCTGACCCCGGGATCTTATTAGTTCCTCCACTTAAAGCAGTGTCGATATTCATTAGATGTTTCGAGTCAGGTGCGCGGTTGCCATGGCTACGCTAGGCAGCTATTAATAGAAGCAAGACGAATTGGGAACGGTTTTTGTTGGAGACTGTCTCGGTTGCCGCTAAATCCATGAATAATGTCGTCACATGTACGCATAGAAAGAAATGCAATAGAATATATAATCATGTATGTTAGTAATTAATGAGTCGCTAGGATCCTATCTACTAGGCTTTGTTTTAATGGTATCATAAAACTACGTGGAAACTACTACATGGAATTGTGAAGCTACTTCATGGAATTGCGGACAGCGAGCCAGTACGGGTATGAGTTTATTGATACATTACAGAAGTTCTACATGATGAGCGCATTATCAAATTGAAGAGCAAATACTACTATGTGCATAGCCCAGCAACGCGCTGCGCCCAGCTTCTGTATCACAACGTCATTCAGTTCAATGCGCCAACTTACCAACACCGCCCATCAACGCGAACTCAGTTTACTCGCTCCGCAGTAAATGTCGCTCTACCAGATGTTCCGAATGTCCCTCGCTATAAAAGCAGACCGTTTCCATTATAGATATCTATTACCATTTGTTCCTTCGAAGTTGTAATGGTAAGTAGTTTTTAAAGATAGAAGAGCACGTCGAGAGTGTTTGTAAAACATATTTTAGTGGTAAACACAACGGTTAATCAACTTGGTTTCTTTGTGTGCATCCTTTAATGGTATTTTATTGGATTGATGAGTTTGAATTTGTTTAAAATGTTCTCTCAGTTAACGCTCTGCTATCACACACACATTTACCCAGAGCAAAATTTACTTAAAGGATAATAGAAAATCTGCTCATGCTACGATATTATTATATTTTCAAACAGCCTTCTTATTCTCTTGGGTATTGTTAATCCTAGTGCCCACAATGCTAAGTACAAGAGAACTATGTACTGCACAATTAAGGTTTCAAACTTGTACCCTCGAAATAGGCTTGGGGATATCTTAACCGTGTAACGCGATTAAAAACAAACTAATCGTGTAACGCAAGACCAGCTCAGACGTGGGCGGCGCGCGGCGCGAGCGGCTGCGCCACGGATTTATGATGATATCAGCATGAATCTCAATGTGTCCTCAAATTTACCATTAGTTGTGTAAAATCTGACAGCTAACCAATCAGCATTATAGCGACTGAAGTGTGAATAATTCCAAGATAATCGCGTCTCATCGTAGGTGAGGCATCATGGTAATGTACTATCTCTCAATCACACCTATTATGAGCTATTAAAATAAATCGAAGATTTTTAGGTTTTCGAAAACTGTGTATCAAAAAAAAGTACTTTGTCGACGAATTTATAGCATGTCTATTTTAAAGTCGGTTAATCAGTCTCAGGATTGGCAGCTGCTTGATTATCTCAGTTTTGCCTAAAATGTTTATTGTGAGAACTAATTATAGCCTTAATCACAATGTACAACAGAACAACTTCAGTAACGAGTCCATTTTGTAGATTGTTTATAATTTACATACCACTGCAGAATGTTACGGAATATAATGGCTTATATTAATACCCTTTTCAGAGATGTTACATTATGGGGTGTCCTAATTATTTCAGTTGCAGTTGTTTTCACTCACTAATGCATACATAATATGCGCTCGGGGCAGCACGTGCTCGCAATAGTTGTCCGTATACGTGCTAATTGCCATGTGATTGTTTTAGGGCGTCCCGGGTTCCCCACCACATCACCCCCCCTCCCGCCCGGCTCGGCGTCGCGCGAGGTTGAAATTGCACTCATTATAATATTTCACCGACCTTCCATTTGTCTCTACTTCTGCTGTAGAGACATATTGTGGTGATTATGGACACTCAAAGGTTTTGTAAAGTGCCCATAATAATTATATCTTCAAAAAAGAATAGATCATCGAGTAGGTTGACCCATTCGTAAGTTGACTTCTGTAAGCACAAATCTAATTACTTCCGGGCAAGACAATATTCGCAAAGCCGGGTCTAAACATTGCATTTCTTTCTCTTTCTAGCACCACGAGCTATCTCGCTCTTACACCGCACATCGAATGTCATAAATGCAAAATAGACGGCTCCTTTACCTTTGACTAATTAAAATGGAAACGTGTGTGAGATGGCAATTAAGCCAGAGTACTGAGCCACAAAGTACTATGTTAAGTCAGTGATTGGCGCGAGCTTTTGAAGCGTAGTATGTTTTTGCCTCTGATAATGTAATATAATAATATAGGCCCCCATAATGGAAAATATTTTAATGATAGATAAATTATTTATAGAGTAATCACCAATCATTTGTCTTTCATTATCAGATAATTTTGCTGGCTCGCCGCAGGGGTTTGTAACTCACCGTGTGGGCATTTCAGTGATGGGCGTCTCGGGCTTGCGACACACTAGTTTCGGTTCAGACTGGTTGAGACGTCGTGGCTGGCTGTTAAATAGTTCACATAAGTACTTAAAGCAACTGAGTTGTATTGGCATGGTAATAAGGAACTCCCTTAATATATTAATTTGGGTTAGGCGTCACATTGTTACGGATTATTGAAAAGCTAATTCGAATAATTTATACCCCCAAATTTATAAGAAATTTAATCGATTTATATGGCATTATAAAGTATTTTCAGAATTAATTAAAGGTACTTTGTGATGCTAACGCAAGCGGACAGAATCTTCCTATAAAGAATAGAGGCCATACATGGTAGGTATAAATTGGACTCGTGCTCAAGATCAAAATAATAGATGTTTTTTATAATAAACTAGCAAACCCAGCGAACTCCGTTTCGCCACCAGATGGCTTCGTTTTATGTAACATTTCGTTTGGTTTTTCCTGAATTTTCTTTGCTATAAACCTCACGGAGCCCGAGACCTTTCCAACGAATGCAAAACCGTGGAAATCGGTTCGTGCGTTCTGGAGTTATAGCGTCAGGAAGGAAAACCCGACTTATTTTTATATAGTAGATAAATAAATATATTTTTAATATCCAATTGCATATGAACGGGAAAAGGACAGGGTTTCGAACAGGGAACTGTATCAGAGCTTTAAAAGTTAATCAATTAGCCCCGCTCCTTAGTTACTTTCGAAGTCGTATTCATAAAATATTAAAGTAGATTTTAATCAGCATTTATGGCAATAATTGTAGTGCGCGGCAAAATGGCGAGTCTCGTAGCTTGATATTTTTCCGAAATAGTAAGTGTTTAGATAGATTTTTTTTGAGAGAATTAAGTGTTGCTCACCGACTTTAAATCGTTATAGGTCTTGAATGGTCTTTCAAAATGAAAAATGACGAAACGATTATGAAATACCTGTTCAATAATACCTCACTTAACATAGTTCGTTGACTTATTTTATTTAGTTCTTCACTATTTTGATTACTGTCATGTCTTCAGTTACACTCGCAACATTAAGACAATCATGAATATGGGCCCCCGCGTTTGGTCTCTAGAGCACAAAGGAATAAAAATACATACATACGTAAGCAGATAAACACATTACCTTCCTCTGCATCGCGCCGTCGGTAAAAATGAAGGTTGATTTTGATACAACATGTTAAGGTGGTCCATGGTTCCGAGGGCATTGTTCTTTGAGGGAAGGTCTATAATATAGTAGCTAAGTAGGAGTTGCGGTGACTAGAAGTTGCGGTTAGTGCGTGGTTTTTGCGTTACTGTGCGGCGGGTCGCTCGCTAGAATCTTCGCGTTGATTAAAATTATATTCAATTAATTAAGTATGAAGTTCTAGTTTATTTGGCATTTTATGATAAATTCTAATAATACATGAAGCAGACGTCTGAGGGGACAGTGCAGACGCGCAGGCGAAACGGGAGAGGGGGGGGGGGGGGGTATAGTACTCACATAACATACTATGTTTAATCAAGCACATTAATTAGTGCTCAACCGTCGCACTTCTCACTTCACACTTCTAGCTTAATTGAACGGGGAGGAGCGGCGTCGAAGCCGGGACCCCCCACCGACCACATCTCGACTTATGACCAATCACTTTCTAAACCTCTCCCAGATTAATTACCCACTTGCTCCAAGCAAACTTGTTCATGTCTATTACGAGTAACTAGAAAGTTTTGTTTTTGATTGATTTCTTGGAAGTTGCAGGTTTTAGAAGGTTATCATGTGGGAGGATAATTACTGTAATTACACGTGGAACATTAATTCAGACATCGCTTAAATTTTCTTTCAATAAAAGCCAAAATATTTATTTTGCTACGTTTTCATAGTAATGAACTTCTACTAGTAAAATGCTTTTGCTCACCAAACTAGCATACTAGTTAGTGTATTTACGAGTATTCAAGCTTTCTTATTATCTCATTTACACTTCGGGAGCGCCGTAGAAAATAAACCAATGTAATAACATTTAATCCGACAAATTCAATACATTTTAATGCCCGTTTTATCTAGATTTTATAACTATTTTGGGGTGGCCTAAAATCCACGTGTGCCCGATTGCCTGTACATGAGCAAAAAAATTAAATCGTCGGATCCGGGCGGCGGCGGCGGCGCGCGCGTGCCTTTCAATAAACTTGGTTTAATCTGTTAATCTGCGCGAGTATGCCGGCTAAGTTCGGCATAGCTGACGTATATCTTTGAAATAGCCGCTTTTACTGCATTCGGGTTAAATAGGTTCCATAGCGCACCTATTACGGGCTCTAAAAATGCTGCCTGAAGTAATTACTATACTTTAAACCAGGAATTCCCAAAGTTGTCTATATCGACGCCTTGGGGTTGATATACATCCGTACTCGGCATCCGTACTCGGCACTGGATAATCCTTAGTTTGATTTCTTACCACGATATACTTATTCACTAATGCGTTTAATCAACGTTAACGCACCAAAGACATACGTCACCTATTCTATCATTTAGCAGCTTAAATGATTTTCTCGGCTTTTCGTACAATATTGAACTAAAAATTTCAGCCTAAACATCCAGCTCGATAATATGTATCTATGATGCCAATATCATAACTAACATAACTTGCAAACCTCCCATTAAGCATATTGCCCAATGTTACCGCCTTACGATTAAAATTTAAACTTATTAGCCGTGGACTGTGTTTGTCTCGCTCGCGCGGCTAATGGCTCCAGTATCTGTCTCCCCGGATTACTTGGCGCTGATTTCTTGCCTCAGTGCTGCTAGACTAATGCGCTTTATCGGCGCGCCGTCAACCCAACTAAAGCCGATGCGACACCGACCGCGGAAATGCGAGATAAGGTTATACTATCGATAGACAATTACCAGTTGCCAGTTTATTTTAAGATATGATTTTTATTCTTTAGGCTGGGTTGGTCGCTCGTATAAGGCGCTTTTACACGATGCATGTGACATCCGCGTTTTTGGGGCACTTATGCAGGTAAATAATATGGATGCGGGTCCAGTAACTCGCGCATGTCCCCCGTCCCCACCAACCTTCGCGCGCGCAAGCGACCAGCGCAGTTTGCGGTGCACACGGGTCACTTGCGCGGATTATATAATATAAAACTTACGGGACTTGCGACCATGTAACCTGTAGTTTTAGATTAAGTACAATATTGTTTTATTTGAGGAGTGTGGTCTAATAGCTCGTAACCATACATTCGTACTTTGCTCATTTATTTTTAATATGGTCTAGTACTATTTTACGACTTCATCGATATTAAAGGTAAGTATAAATATTTCTAAAATGTTTCCGACGCTAATGGCTGTTTTAACAAATTAAATTCCAAAGCACACGGCGAGGTTTACGAAAATTAAAATGATACAAATTAGGTTACTAAAGTTACTAGTAGATAATAACACAAAAAAAAGGCTGGAACAAAATTATGAAAAATTATTTAAAATTAGTAAAATATTGCCAATAGATAAAAAAGTTAAATTAAATATCTTAGTAGAACAGTACGGTAAAACGGAACATAAAAAGTTACAAATCCATAACTACCCAACCCGATTAGCTAAGAAGAAAAAGTTATCTGTCCCGAAGGTAAATAATTACTTTGGAGAACGCATGAGAAGGTATATTGTGCCCAAGTTCATAAATGAAGTACCACAGAGTTTGATTACGGGCATACAGTCGCGAATACAGCTTAAAAATGTACTGAAAAAACACTACCTATCTCTATGCCCATAGTCAAGTTCCATGTAGATAACTGCATGAAGTATACCTATCGCATAACATAAATTTATTTTTTAAACTACGTTTAGCATGTAACTCGAGAATTACTGCCGACAAACTGCTATGCAGTTTGGCAGGGTATAATCTATGTAACATAGAATGTTTTATTATGTAAATAAAAAGATTAAAAAAAAAAAAAAAAAAAAAAAAAAAAAAGGTAACACCGGCTCATAATGCTAATAACGCAACTGCGGCATAAAGCAATTTGTGAAACATTCGCCGAAATCCAACACACGCAGACAGTGTCGATCCAATTCTAGTCATTCCCGTATTACCGCGGCATAGACGGTACAGTTTTCAATCACAACCGATTTTGTCGTTAACAGAATACCAAAAGTTATTCAGAAAAGAGCGTTATCATGTTGGCTATTTTAATCTACTTATCTATTTGAGGATTTAACATATTACGGTTAAAAATGAATGGTTTGCCTTCTACATTTTAGTTCGTAAAATGGTTTACTAATACAAGCGTTGCTCAGTGTGCGAACGTATAGTTGGTGTGTTCGTCTGCAGATATTATTAAATAATATTTTTTTACGTATTTATTAATTCTTGTTATATTTACTCTTGATTGTCCGCGGACAATTGTAGTGAATCCACGACTGTCTACGTACTGTAAAAAGTTTTCCGTCGTCACATCGGCCTCGGCCTTTTCAGCCGCGGCTGAGGCCGAGGCCGAGACTGGCTGCGAGCCAAGGCGCGCGATGCCAACTCAAGTTTTTACCTAAGCGATTAGTTGCTTGAAGTGTTACACAAAAACGAATCCGCTTGGCGACTTGTTCGCTTATTTTGGGTGTCACGTCACTGTTTCGTTGTTCGTGCAACGAATTATGTGTTCATTTGTGCAAGTGTGTTGAAGTGTGGTGTGTTATACCGTTTTGTTCAGATTCAAGCGAAATCCGTCTATGTGTTTGATAGAGTTACAGAAAGACAACGGAACAAGCTAACTAACATTCCGACGATATCTCAGCTCACGCTGCTGTATAAAGTCTGAGTGCGGCTACAGAACTAAATCGAGAGTTCGCGGCGTGTATATACAAGCATCCGGCTACCGGGTGTTATTAGCAGATGCCACTAGAGCCTGAATAGATTTATATGATTAAGCACACCCAGATCTTCAATATATAAAGTATTTTTTGGACAAACTATTCGAGTAAATAGCTATAATAATCTGAGACATTTATTAGTACATTTATATTAGCATTGAGTTAATGCCGGGCTTAGGCGCTCTGAATAAATGTGGAGCGCTCGGGAACTGGGTGACAAATGAATTAAGTTCGCGCAAACAGTGTTTCTAGCTCGAACCTAGATTCGCATCAAGCTTACTAAAATTATCACATTCTGATGTATATGTATAAAGATTTTCCTCCGAATTCATAGACGTTTTATAACATTTACAAACGTCATATAGTATTGCGCACAAAAGTTTTGCTATGTGCAGTAATAAATGATGTTTGAAAAAGTTATAAAATATCTATAAATTCCGGGTTTTGTGTTTATGGGACAACTTTCTGTCTTCATCTAATGTATAACGTTTTTCAGTTTTGTTCAATAAGAAATATAATATACCTATTACTTACAGTCGTAATATTATATCTAGAGGACCATGTCAAAATGTTTTTTTTAATTATATTGTTTATTATTTTGTGATAGTTCACGTCATGTTGCAAATATAAATTATTTTGTGGATTCTACGTGTAAAAGTTTGATTAATTGCGAAATATATCATACTACGTGGTTCATTATTATTTCATCTCGTAGTTGCATGTCACTGCAGTTGTTGTCCACATAGAAAGCGTTCAAAGTGACATCTTTATTGCAATTTATGTTAAACGGAATCTAAAACTGCCTTGATCGATGCGCTACGCAGCGCCGCGAGCGCTACGGCGAATACGATAAAAACGTAGCGATCCGCTACGAGCACAATGCAAATAGCCGCTACGATGGGACAGCTCGAAAAAATATAATTCTGGGTGCGACTATAGCACTACGGCAACAAAAAAAAACTCGTAGCTTTTTAAGAAATACTGAGCTATGTGGCTTTGTGTTAAGAGTTATGTGACATGAAAATGTAAGTTTGTAAACTGTTAATCCAAGAGCACCGTCTAACTGCTTAATTATGCAGCCGCGGTCCCCGGGATTATGTTTTTATTTTGGGGCTTAAGTATTATAAATTCCTTAGAAAATTGTCTTAAAGCTGGGCTTTACATAGACGGCCATTACTCTACTGTTTTGGTGTACACGTCTGCGGCAACAAATGTGTGTTGCCAATAAATAAAGAACGCTATGCACTTATTAACTGACTGCTCGGGGAAACAGAGAGCGTGTGTTACTCACATGGGAATCAGTGTCACGCTCGGACTACTTGTTAGTAGACCTGCTAGTTAGTGTGTCTAATGTAATAGAGTTACTGTGATTTTGTAGTCCTTATAAATCTATAGTATAATGTTGATTGATTAGATCAAAAAAGTATAATAATACAATTTGGCAAAATTAGAAATAATAGAATACGAGCAATACACAAAAATGTGGAGTTCCAAATATTTTATCCCGTGCTCCGGTGGGTTTTCCGTTTGTTTGTTATTTCAAGTGTGACGTTAAAAAAACACTGTTCCTGTGAGATCGAACACAATAAATATAAAAGGGAGTAAACATCGCCGACAGCGCGGGAGATTTCCGAGAATTCCGCGCGCGAGCCGCGCCGTGCACACCGAGGTACACACCGCGCCGTGATCATATAGTTTGTACGTATTATATACAACCATACAACTTACTATGTAAAAAGCAAGGGTCTGCGATAAAAAAAACAAAGACAAGCATTGAGGTAGTTAAGTTTAATTGCGTATAATATTCGTAGCCCCGCAAGTGCCTGTGACATTACCGTCATTTAGCACAATTAGAACGTAAGTTCCCAGATATTGAAATGCCAGTCCTCGGCGTCGCCAGCAGCGGAGATAAAGCACCGTCGTCGCGTCGCTCGCGTCTCCGCTGGCGATTTCCATTCGAACGGCGTCACGTTGAATACGGAGGCGCAATCTGCATTTCCTTAGCTAGTTAAGTCAGAACTGGAGTGGCTGAAGGCCCATAAATCATGTAGGTAAACGGTTGGTTTTCTCACCAGCCAGCGAGGACCTGGCCGCGATCCAACTCGCAGCATCGAAAACTTTTGCCATTCCCCGTGTTATATTTTTCGTTTATAGATACTGCTTTAAAATAATTTTTTTTAATTTAGTTCTTTTTTGTAACAGGCGACCGAAAAATAGGTCATTATAAATCATGTTTTATAGACTTCAGGTAAAATCGTAATTTTCTCAATTTAAAAAAAACTATTTGAAAATGTCGCCGTATTTATACAAATTAAATAATTGGACTTTGAATAATAATATTTGACAATAATTTTATTTAGAGCTATCCTGAAGCCCCCAATATAATTGCTGTGAAGTTACTTTAGTTAGACAAACATGTTTACTGTATAAAGGCATTAGTTATGGCTGTTATATAAAATGTTATACGTTTAAGACAATTAGATATTATAGCTTGTGTTTAATGTATATTACATTTTAATTTAATACTTAGAATTAGTTGTTATGCAGTTTTGAGAATGAACATAAAATGTAGCATATCATCATATCATATCCGAGGGAATCATTATAAGAAATTATGTGATTTTGACCAAAAATGCTATGGGTATCCAAACGATGAGTTTTAATTTTATGAAAAACAATAAAATAAAATCACAAAGTCCACAAATAAATGTTTCCCACGAACAAATATGCCAGGGGCATTAACTTCGGTTCGGATTATTTTGCACGAGTGTCATTTCGCACATAAACAGATTTATATTGAACACCACTGACCGAGTTGTGGCGCCGCGCCCCGTCCTCCCCGCCTCGCCCCGCCTCGCCCCATCCCTGAAGACAGACGGACTCGTCCCAATAATTCCGAAGAGTGGTTGTAGTTCAATCCTCGTGGCTAACGTGGTGGCCACTCATTCTATTTGGTCTTGTTGTCACGCATCCCAGAATTGTTGTTACCAGGAGTTGATAAACGGGAACACGGAAACGGTACAGAAGAACAAGAAAATAATTGTTACTTAATATAATTAACAAAATAGTGATGTACATATCTACTAATTGAAATATGTTTAGATCGCCAGACAAACACACCAACTATACTGTCCCACACTAAGCAACGCTTGTATTATGGGTACCGTGCAATGGCCTGGGGCGAGCGAAGTGGGGCGAAGCAATTATACTTGCTGGATTAAGATTTGTTTTAACTTAAACTAAATTAACCTGGTACAGGAATGTCGAGGACCTAAGATGGCAATACGAAATGCATTATTCAACTAGCATGCTCACGTATCCCGGCGCGGACGGCGAGCAGCGAGCAGCCGATAGATTCGCCCGTACCATCAGTTTGTGCAGTAATCCCGATAACACCGTGCTTGTTAGCGCGTGCCGCCAGGGCGCGATCCTGCATGAGCGATACGATCATATGACCACTGTCCAAAAGTGTCGCTTGCTCCGAGAGCTTGCATCTCGCATGCAAGCAATTTCTAAAATTGGGAACCTAATATTCCATGTACAAAACTGTGTGATAATAGTAGTCTGGATTATATGCATATGCATAACTTTTACCAAATGCAACATATTTTTTAAGCATTGTATATTATCGCATCGCTATGCTCACGTACGACACGGCGTCGACTTGTTTGTCTATATACGTCGAGTGATGGCTCCGGCGGGTGCGGTGCGGTGTGCGGTGCGGTGCGGCGCGGGCCGCAGCGCAAACGCTGCGTCATGCGGCGACCGATTTACGCGAATACTGTTTTTACAAATAACCAGCATACTCAACATTTGCACGGAGGAAAATAGATCACTAATCTTTGAACTATATTTATGGGGGTGGATAGACTTTAGGAACAAGATAATTACATTAAACTTAAGGTAGTGGTAGTAGTTAATGTGGAAGACCACATGGATCATGAACTATTATGTTGAAGCAGGCAAAGGCAGGGAAAAGCTAGTTAAAATATGTGTGATGACTACATTTAGTTTGGTGTTTGCTTTATTAAATCGATTGGGATTAATCACATCGACACCGTGTTTGTTTTCATGAGGCGTATGTCCGAGCTGGTGTCGGAGGATAAGCCGACGAAGGCTATCAATCGGATGTCTCAGGCCGCGTACACGTTTGTTTACCCGAACATTAATCCGGGCGTGCTTAGATGGTTAGTTATTAATTTTAAAATTATTATACACATATACTTAGAATAAGTATGTAGGTAAGCATAGTTTAGCTACACCTACTTTAACAAACTGGCTGAAAAAGATAACTTACGATGAAACTGAATCCCTTATGGAAATAATATCTTAATTGGTTATCGGAATAAAATCGATGCACCTACTTGCACTCATACTCCTACACCCAAAATTGTGCACTCTTACACACCCACCCACCCACACACACACACACACACACACACACACACACACACACACACACACACACACACACACATACACACACACACAAACTTGCGCCACTCTCCACTTACTCTTATTAATTGTAATTTTCTAAATTTTATTGCGTATTATTTTACTTACCTACCACATGTGTTAATAACACTTAATTTGTATTTGCCAACCCTGTATGGAAGAGCGGGGCCTCCTAACACAGGTATTGCCATACTTAAAAGGAGTGCTCCAACAAATTTGTGAATATTGATTAAGTTAGTTAATGGAAATAAAAAACTATTTTATTTTATTTTTATTTTTTTTACCTGAAGTATTTTTTTTTATTTTAATGATATTTATTACTGTTAAGGTAGGTATCAAAAAAAGAAGGAAATATCAAGCGTGCATAACTACCGATAAAGTTAAATGAGAAGTATTACAATAAATAGTAATTTTAAGTATACATCCCCGATTCATTGTTTCAACAATAGGTTCGCATTCGAGCGTCACAGACATGCGGCATGGACTAAGATGTAAGATCGTGCTACGAAGTGTGCTACGAAACATGCATAATGCTATAAAGGTACTACAACAAGGACGATGCTACGGAAATGCACCTAAAATTAAAATTTGTAATTCATATTTGTAAAGGTTACAAGCATTCCAGTAAATCAGAATATGCAGGGTATGAAAGTGCTACAGACTGGTTATAGCGTAATACGCTACGAGAGGCTACATGTGCTACGCTGGTTCTACACCAATATTACAATATTAGACGTGAATAGTTTCAAGATTTAGACTCATGCCACAGTGTAGTGGTCTGCTTTTGTAAGGCCTACATATTAACTAATAAGTGTTTTATTTATTATTGTCTCGACTACTTAACAATGATAGTTACAAATAGCATTAGCATCCCAACGGAAGTTATCATTAACTAACTTAACTCGGAAACGCGACACTCCATAAAACAGCTAAAACTTCACCGTCACTGTATCGCCGACACACTACACAAAAAACCATTCGAACAACAACTCCCATAAGCAAAACTCATAAAAAGACCCCTGCATCACACGTTGACTGACCTACATGTGTTCCGAAAGACTGATGTCATGTACCCTGAAATGCGAGCAAACCGATCGCGACACTCGTCACACGATATATTGGTGTTGAATTGTGAAAAGGCACAGATGTGCGCTGAACAAAGCCGGTAGTGTAAACCTTACTGCAGCGATAGCGGTGTGAGTCGCAATGGGCGCCGTCGTGGGTAATTAAGTGGTGCGATAAATCCCCGCGACGATCGTGTTGTGCGCAGTGTTGTCAGGCTCCGGAGCTAGCTCGGGACGGGACAAAGAGCGACATGAATTATTGAATCGGTCAGGATCATGTTAATAAGTCATATTGTTTTTCCTTGTTGTGATATTAGTAGTTAGTTTCCTTGAATTAAAAATATTGCAGTAAATAGATGTTGAACTTCCACTTGTTATATTAGATTCGCACTAAGTTTTATAATTTACATTGAAATCTTGCAATCTATATGCAACATTTCATTAGATAGGTTGACCTGGTCATTGTGGCATTTGCTTGCATAACAATTGCCCAGCAGCTGTGGACAATGGTAAGACGATGGTACACAATGAATCTAGCAACACTATCCTTGTTAACTGTGCCGTCTCGGTCCCTGTGTGTGTGTGGCGCAGCGTTAGATTATCTATTATTGTATTGAGCGCCGCACTCGCTCACTGCAACGGTTTACAACTTAAAATATCAGTCGGGTTTTTGCCAGCGAACTTTAATAGGAAGAAGAATAAGATTGAATTAAATTTACCATAGCTTTGAATTAATACTAATTTAACGGATTTTATCGCGTTTTTTTTGTTTTTAAGTTCCCGACGTTTCGGCTGTTTTACAGCAATCATGGTCACAGGACTGACGTGTTGACGTCCTAGTGTCATAGTTAGAACTGGAGTACCCTCATACTTAGTTGTTGTTTGCGGTCTGATCTACGCAGAAAGTGCTCACGGTATCTTGAGGTCTTGGACCCCAAGTCGGTGGCAGCACCCAGCCATCTTCCCTATTGAAAATTAGGATATTTTTAAATTTACGAACAACGGAACGTCGAAATGGAAACACATAAAATAAGCGCGATAAAATCCGTTAAATTAGTTTTATTTCAATGTATAGTATTCGCGTCAATATAAAAAATCAATATGTTTACCATAGCTGTCGGGATACTTGTAACCGTAAATGGATTTCTTTCAAGGTAATTTACATATCATAGTCTTATTACTTAAAGGTCTTAATTTTTATTCCTACACAGCTCTACATATATCGTAACTTGTTCGATGGCGTGGAAGTTGTTGCAGTTTAGAACGGTCGGCCACACTCAACGTTTTGAGTAATACATGCAGTAGGAAACGGGTACTGCATGCACACACCTCTATACGTGTGTATGTAGATGGTAGTTTTCATTACGCTCCCCTGAACTTCGGGGATCCGGTAACAAGTTTCCGGTACAGTTTGTCGTTGAATTTTATAGTGTTCATGCAGACGACAGTCGCATCGTTCAATCGTTTGCAGCTCTGTCCGCGCACAACACGGACATTTTAATAATTGTTTAGTTTATACTTTGCCGGAGTACGAATGTGGTATTTTGTATAGAGTCTGTCTCTGCGAGACAGAGCTATTTACAATAACTGACTTAATCTAGGTATAAATTTGAACTATAAAGTAGACACAGGTGCCTTAAAATTTATTACAGCGACGTTAACTTAAATACAGATATGTTAAATATGTTAAAGTGTGAAGAATATGGAATACATTGAAATATCATTATAATTAAGGAACATCAATAAAATATCAACAGAGTGATGTCGTTTGACACGGTGACAAAGGCAGAGCGTTAATTAATTAATTGCTATAACGTGTAATGTAAGAAGGCAATTAGGAGAGCTCGAGCTTCGGAGTCCCGGAGCGTCTCAGGCCTGGATCAGTCGGCGGCGGCGGCGGCGGGTGGCTCGCCTGTAACAGCGTTCTGCTGTGTGTAAGGAAAATACGACTGCTTTAGTGGATCTTATGATGCACGTAGGAGGGCAATTTAAAGTCGCTATAGATTCACAAACTCTGGACAAATGGACTTTGATCTACAAACTAGTAAATATTTATCCTTTTCTTTAAAAGATCCGGATTCGACGACACCAGACCTCCAATCACAGTACGAGAATACGTAAAAATTCTTCAACTGCATCGTAACATTGGAAATACCTTTCCTTTCATGTCGGAAACCGTGACGTCACTTCGATTTGAATCGATGAAAAACCCTTATGGGAATGAGACGGCCATTTGTCATGGGGTCTGAGGCGTCCCCGGGGCGCACGGGACGCGGATCATCAATCCGAGGACGCAAGAATACGCTGGTTCGGATGCGAATCCTGAAAACGGCCATAAATTAGAGAAACCGGTTCCGCCATACTGCACATTGTTCCGTGTGACCAGACATAGGATTACCTGTAATATACAGGATGATTCAGAAAGGGTATACTAAGCCTCGAGCCTGCGCTGCTTTAGCGCATTTATAATAATTATGTGACGTCAGAATATTGATACATTAATAAAAATATTGCTCACAAAAAATGACAATTATCATTTTGTTACGATTTGATGATTCTGACTTCACATAATGATTACGAATGCGCTAAGGAGGCGCAGGTTCAAAGGTTAGTTACCTGTAGCCTTTCTGAATCACCTGTGTACAATTATAATTGCATAGCCTGAAATGAATAAAAGTGTTTATATTATTGAATATCGAGTCAAGTGTCCAACAGGTATATTGCGTTGGTTCGTGTAATACTGATTAATGTTTCATATGTCATCACTTTTACCGAATCTAGAATTAATATTTCCAAAACTTTCTCGAATACAATGTAACTTGTATTTCGCGTCAAACTCAATAATAAAGTCGTTCACAATATCGGGAGCGCTGTGTATCTGTGGCGCGGAAGGCGGCGGCGGCGGCGGCGACCCCTAATTCACGGCGCGTCCCAAATTAATTAAAACTCTTTTAATAAAAACAGTAAATTTGCAGTGTATCGTTTTCTGCCGCTCAATTATTGGAGAACACGTTTCGATTTAATAAAGCAATTTAGAAAAAGGCCAATTTGCATCCGAATGAGGCAAGGGTTGCCGGGAGCAGAAAAATCCGATTCTGTAACGGACACACGGGCGACGCCAGGGAATGAACTAGCGGTAACATAGCTGATTGTCGGGGCTTTGGAAAAATGTAACAAAATTTGATAGGACTCGGCTCTCGGAGTTTAATATGAAAACCATTGGTACCTTTTGATTTATCATAATTATTAATGATAACAGGCACGACTACAAACACTTGATGTAGAATATCAAACATAAAGGAGTGGATGAATGACTATATTTAACACTCTCTCTAAAATCGTTTACATATTTGGGAGCTTTGTCGAAATAAAAATTTCATAACTTAGTACTATTATAACTAAAACACAAAATATATTAGAATGGAATTTAATGATGTATGCGAACGCGAACAGAAATCGAGTCGCAACGAACACTATGTGACCGCTATCCTCCGTCACTGTACTATTGTTTGGGTATCATCCCGTAATGCGGCCATTCCGATGCCGCGCCCGCCCCGCACCCTGCACCCCGGGACCCTCCATAATCGAGCAATGGAAAAAATCGCCCGATCCCGTATACAATAATCGCTCGTATCGAATAACAACGATCGGCTGCGACTCGATACGCGGCGGCGGCGCCGGCTCACTGTCGTTTTATTAATAAATTCTATTACGTATTAGGGACTGACAGGCTGAGTCCCTTTCTCTAGGATTCTGTATTCCCTGATGTTGCGTAAGCGGTTTGATGTCGTTTTATTTTCTGTTGGGATCTCCGTGATGGTTCAGTAAGTTTGTTGCGAAGTGGGTCGCTTTTCAACCATACATATTAACGCAAGTGGCTCAGTCATTTGCGGGTGCGTGGTTCAAAAGTTAACTAAAAATAAACATCAAGGTGATATTGTTATTCTTGCTCATAATTCAGTAAGTAATTACAGTTATATAGTATTAAATAAGTAAACACAGTCAAGTATTTGTTTTGTTGTAAAAAATAATTTCAAAACGAAAATCTCGCCAAATAATTTGCGATACAACACGAAACAATTTAAGACTAATTAAAATTGAAGTGAAGTTTACAGGTCCGCGGATGGCGGGCGGTCCTGAATTATTCTCTAGAATCAATTTAATTGCGAACTATTTGCTTGCTAAACAACTTAATGGCTGGAGCTTGGGCCATTAATCATGCTCATCTGCGGCGTGCGGCGTGACCCCGTGACCTTGGCGGTCGCTGTTTATCAGCCTGGGGACGTGACGACGAAGCCACTCGTTGAGAACTGTAGGTTTTGTGGCGACATTGTTCGAGCTTTAAAATATTTCTAGAATTCCAATTCAGAGTTTTCCAGATCAGGATACTGTCTCATTGATCCGAAAGATGCGTTGATAAAATTTCCATCACACTTGGCGCGGAGCAGTTCGACTTAATTTCGCCAATCGCGGGCAACGACTTGAAGTTTGTGTAAAAAATAAGATTGCGCCGGCTCCGGGGATGCCATCGTAACTCTGAATTTATCATCAAAGGAGCGAGGGCTTAGCACTTGCGACGCTCTAACCGAGACAGATTTGTGATTGTGACGTAAATCACAGAATACTTACTAGTACGACGTAGTTAAATGCCGCTGGATGTCAGCCCTACCCTTATAGTTAAAAGACACAGGTTTTTCACTGAGTTCATTTTAAAGCATATGATCCTATAGCGGTGTCAGAAACGAGAAGTTTAAGCAATGATTGAGAGGTTCATTCATTAGCAATGACTCCTAAATCAAGCTTTCAAGCTGGATATTTAAACAAAAATAGTGTTATGAAATTTTTTTCTGTGTTAACTAGTGCTGTGAAAATGGAGGGAGGCGAACAAAAAAGCAATTTAATTTCCGTAAAATATTTGATACTTGAGGTTTTTGCTCATTACACAAAGTGTGCCAGCATGGAAGCCGCTCAACCTCTTTCCGCAATTTGTTTCCATAACAATATTCAACGAAGCGGTCGACGCTAACCAACCACTATGTCTCGACGATATTTTGTATTCCATCTACTATACATTGTGTGTAGCGCTTTGTGAGCTATTTATTAGCTACAACACAGAGTCATAATGTGACACAGTGGAAATGCTATTTGAAATAAATATATTTTACCTGCTGGGTTCGATGACTGTATCCCGCCAAGTAGCACCCAGCTTAAATAAGTGTAATTAATAGTGCTTACACTATATCAGTGGTAGTTTTGTATCATTCCCAGGATGACAGCATATTCTAAATAGCTTATGTTTATTGAAATGAAATATCTGCATATTAACATCAACCAGGAATAATACAGTAAGTAAATCCCTGAAATAACATAAAAATCTGGCAACAATATTAGTCTCTGTCTTCTTTAATTCGTATATTAAGTGGAATTTCAACAAAAAGTCCATTATTATAGTCTCCCTGTGGACTCCGCGAGTAAGCCCCGCGCCGCGCCGCGCCGGCCGCGTAGTGAGGAGTGCAAACAGTAATACGTGTATAACACGCACATTACCGCTTGTATTAAGCTATTAAGAGATATTAATGGCTTGTTTAATTGTTCCTTCGCTTACGATAACATTGGAAGCGCGAATAATTGCGTTAGTTTGGTTGCGTCGTCTTTTGAAATGAAACTGCCACCTTACGTAAATAGGCGCTCTGAGTTCCACGTGTAAATGATTATGGCTCAAATTGTAATAAGAACTACAGCCCATGATAGTAACAATAACCATATATCCGCCGCCGCCGCCTTCCTACCTAGGCAAGTATGCTCCATCGTAGATCTCATCATCACTTACCATCAGGTGAGATCCAGATCAAATACTTGCCTATAATATAATAAAAAAATAAAAAAAAATCTCCTGTTTCATAAAAATGGGTTTTGGAAGTATCGGTCGAAACTTTTCATATTATTATGCGACAATTTTGACGATTAATATGAGTAGGTGTACCTAGTGTACATGAATAAAACCTATTCTGAATCTGATCCAACCTAGTAAGTCTGGGTTCGAAAAAAACCTCACAAATGTTACTTTTAGTCCTGCCTATGCTACGTTTGATGATGATTATGTGTTAGATGACATGCTATTGGTTACGCTATTGCACTGGTTCATTAATCGCGCCAGGGTGTGGTGCGATGCGATGCGATGCGGTGCGGTGCGGCGCGATGCGGCTATAACCACGCGCCAATTTGCGTCCATTCATGCATCGCTCAATAGAAACGCGAAGTGCGCTAATATGTTTGAATCCACAATTTTATGTGTCACCAGTAATGAGTCAATGGCTGAGTAAAATTTACGAAATCGAGGTATATAATTCCATATGTAGTTACTAGATCATTAATAATTACATATTAACCAAAATGTTTTATGCCCCGCGTAGTCTATATTAACATATTATTTAAAGTATCTACCCGATCTAACATCGGACTGAGAACGACCTCAGTAACAACCTCACAACAGACTCGCTCAGTTCGAGTACCTAAACACATTGAATCAATACGCGTACAATTTTGGTGTCTACATAGCATATATTATTTAGTATGCAATACAATTCGGTGCGTTTTGCGACTGTTCGCTTTCGCGATCGGGTGCCTGGTAACAACAGGCGCTAACGCACTCACTTATGCACAGATTTCATATCTGTGAGATTTGCAAGTTAACTGTAAGTCTATTTATACAGGAAACGATATTGTAGGTAAACACTTCAGTTAGGTGTAGGTATCCATCCCTATTAAAGTCTTAAGCCAGCAAGGTATCTACTACATTCTACGTTTTTACGCCCCTGATTATGGGAATGAAAATGCACGTGTATTAGCGAGTAATTACACCAATTATATTCGCTGGATTCAGACCGATCAGTCTGGATTCGGCCATTGATAAATATGTTCGTTATAGTTGTAGGACGCGTCCGGCTGCGTGGCGCTGCGGTTGCATGGTGTCAATTAGCGTCCGTTGTATTTACCACTGGCGGGCGGTATGATGGGCCGCCGCGCTCGATGATACACATTCATTTAATATACAATAGACTACGTCCTGACGATCTGATTAGATCAGTGGATAGTGACCCTGCTTTCTATGCTGATAGTCCCGCGGGCCAATTCAGAGCGTTTCGACAAGTAACCGAATCGATTCGATTAATTTTTTTCTCGTTCCGACGAATATCTTTCTTTATGTGATGAGCACGAATGTTTATACTTGAGTCACGGATACTTAATATCTTTATAAGTTTTCTATACTGGGATCACTCGCAGTCCATTGTACGGTATCCTAATACAGGCGTTACTTATTTTACGACCGTGCAGTTGGTGTGTTTGGCGGGCGAAATTATTATGTTTTTCATGACTCGGGCTATAAGCCCGGACCTTTGGAAAGCTTGCGTGGGACCCAATATAACACGTGGTGGGCATTAAATTGAATTTAAATGCTATTAAAGGCACTTGTTGGGGTCAACCGCTGCTAATGATCGACATAAACAGCGCATTTCAGCAGGTGCAGGAAGCACCTGCTGAAGTCAATGCGCTGTTTATTGCAAAAATGTATTGCAAAATTGTAGACAAAGAAACTGGGTCTATTGATAAAGTTTGGATGGACTGGGGATTGGGCTATTAGGAAAGGTTCAGTCATCTGCCATGATCACTATTTACCAACTATTTTCGGAAGGTTGTGACTCATCACTCGCAACGTTGGCCCCACAAGTTGCCGTCATAAAGGTGAATAGCAACAGCGTGTGCGCTTGCGCTTTCTCACCTCACTCATCGCGGCGTCACGCCCTTTAACACTTCCACCCCTGGAGCATATAGCTGCTAAGGAATCCTCTCTGGACAGCCAACTAAGCTAAGAGCGGAGAGTCCTGCGGGCCATCGTTCTTTCCACTTGGCCGAGGTAAAGGCCCTGACCGACTCTCTGAGGCTCTCGGTTCCGCCATGTCGCTACTCACCAGCAGCTCGCCACAAACTATGCCCTGCGAGTATATTTTTATAATACTGTGTCCTAAAATACAGGTTACCCTAGTTTATGCCAGATTATGTTGATGGTAGATTTAGAGATTGATTGAAAACTAATTTCAATTATGACTTTAAACAGATACCCTTATAATATCTGATTCCTGTAGGAGTATCCGACCACTTGGTTGCTATTGCAATCTGTTATATATGGAATATTAAAGATAGAACGAAAAAAAAAATTATTAGTTTTGTCGTTATGAAGCCCTAAAAAAGGGGCGTGATAATAAAAATGGATTCAGTTGTTGGGTCCAACTAGAGCAGAATTCATAAGACGTTATTGTGAGGGAAAGGGCCAGTCGATGAGCGGTTATTGTGCTGCCAATAAAAACAAAGGCGCGACGTCTCGCGAATAGACAATGCGCCGGCGATAGCCGGGGCAGCTCCGTGGGGGTAGGGTGAAAGATGAAAATAATTGCATTCTATAAATTTCTTGAACTTGTTCATTATTCCTATATGTTATTTGTTGCCGATAGAAATAAAGTAAGTGGGTAAGTAACTGTTTTCTTATTACAAATTATGTTTACAAGCTCCCCTGTAAATATTCTTTCGAGTAAAGTATTCGTCTATCCCGTGCCATCGATGGATTATCATGAAACTTAGCGTTTCGTTCAAACAGCATTGCTTTTAAACGTGTTTAGGGCTCGTCTCAAATCGTATTACAGCATGGGTTTTTTTAGTCTAATTTCAATACATTTTAATTTCAGGCCTAAGGGAACGGAACATAGACATTTCATTGGCGAATTGATTATCTATAAGTGATAGTTTATACACGTCCGTTTACACACGGCGCGGATGATCGAAAAAGTAATCGCTTCATAAATGCATACGAAACAAACGTCTAGCTAGACGTCTTGCTAGACGCGCAGAAAAAAAACAATAGCAGATACAAATCCAATACTGCGGGTCGACAAACATCTTAGAGGCACGTACTGCGGGAACAAAACATTAATTCACCGGCGAGTCAACACTGTGTTGCGGCGCGGGCGCCAGAGGGGGTGCGCGGGGTGCGCAGGATCCAGGGAGAGGACGATAATCGAACGAGATTGGTTTTAACGGCGGCAGCGGCGTCCACGCTGATTTACAGCGCCACCTGACCGACGCGACGCAGAAAGACAGGGGCAATAGTGCTGGGATCACTGAAATCGACATTTCATAAAATATGATAGAGTTTATTGTGTTGATCAAAGATGTAAAACACCGACGATAAAAGGCAAAATTGACACATTATAATAGTTACTCTATAGTAAATAGTTAATTGATATGGTTTTAGTAGCGTATATAGCTTAATTAAATATAACTATTGTTCTTAAGTAGGCAATATGCATTAAATTAAGCAATACGAAGCATTTCGGCACTCAAGCTTTGCTACAATATTTTCTTTTACTGTAAGTAACAAATAATCATAATAAAAAACACGCATAATAAATCGGAATAGAATGTACTAAGCCATCATGAAGGCCAACTGATACGTTAAATGTTAGAGTTGAACCAGGGATGTAACATAAGTTTTATCACCGTTCAGGATCCCGGAACTCTCCACGAACATCAATAAAGTCAGTTTTATAGCCCTTAAATTTCTTTTATTTAATGAGCGATTCCATTAATGATATTAAAGGTGTCACGGTAGTCGGTTCATGAGAACGAACCCTTGCACCTGGCATATAGAGTTGGAGTACAATATGCAATATGCTATTTAGAGTATAAGGTAGAATACAATTTTCTAAAAAAAAAATAAAATATATGAAAATTTAGTCGATTACAATATATCGATCCATATGGATGTTCCATCACTATCGAGTGGCACACTCGGCGGGTCGAGGGGATATCTTTCGAAATGTACACATGGGCTATTGTCATGGCTCACACAGCTCAAGAGATGTTTTCTTTAACTCCCACCGTCAATACGATTGTAGACACTAAACAAGTTCAAATACATATCAATGTTTTTGTTCAATAAGTTATAGTAACTACATATAAAACCACAAAAAATCAAAGTTATTTTATATTTTAAAATAAATTATATAAATATTATTCGGCAAGTTAACCATTGTACCGCCAAATTCCAATATACCATAAAAAGTGTATCAGCATTGTAAAGATTCAGCCGTTACAAATTCAAATGAGCCGTAACCCTGCGCCACCGACGACACCAAATGAGTTATTTGCGTCGCAGGGTTGAGCTTTTTGCCGGCGGTGATATCCGAGGATTTGCGTCCCGGACGTCGGATGGGGCCTATTATACCCAGTGCTCGGCGTTATGATAATTGCAGGGTTGATCGCGACATACACACCTGTTTTCATATTTGTTTACACACATGTCTTGTTACGTGTGAGAGTGAGTGAGAATCGATGATCCGAAGGTGCCTTGCAATAGAGTTCACTCCTCTGTTTCTACAGTAACGTAGAATCGTATTCCTCAGATTAGGTTTTATGTATGAAATTATAAATCTGTTAATCGCACGGCAATTGTGTCACAGAACATGGGCAAACATTGTAAAGCAATTAGCGGGTGCAACGCGCGCCGTTTCCATAAATCCGAACTATCTCGTAATGAGATCTACGGCAAATTAGTTCGGCATAATTCGGTTTTCGATTTTACTAATAAAATTACTGTGACGTGGCCACTGGCAAACATTAATGGTTTACATTGCATGACATAACACAGCACTTAGGCTTTACCAACGTTTTGTGTTTGAATTAATTTGATTAGTATTTAGAATTAAATTTGATATGGGTAATTTGATAATTGGTCCCTGCTTATAAAGTAATTATTAATAATTATTTTATTTCTTAAGGATAGAGTATATTTAATATCTGGTCATATGGTTATATTTAAGCATGGCTTCGCAGAAAGTATGTATAAAACATAATAACTTACCAATATTAATTTTCAGTGTCCAATTAATATATTCTTACCAGACTCGCACACGTCATGTATGTAAGTACATTTTGATTTACAATATCTGCTTTTGAGCTACAAATGATATAGTTGTAGAATTTGAACGAATAAAACACAGACGATGCAAATGCAAGCTTCAGAGGTCATAAACAGTTTACAATCTCGCCACCCCTCGGCGCGAGCGAGTGGAACTAAGCTGAGTCGAGTGGATTACCGAAATAAAATAACGTTTTGAAATCGAATGCGCCGTTCATTTGGCGGAGCGCAGCGGCGATCGATGCGAGGTAACGATGTAAAACATAATATTCGATATCGCAATATAGAAGCGGATTACACAGGTATTGGATTTGTTTGCTTATTTTGTCAAGTTTTAATTAAATGAGTTTGATGCTGCAGTTTTACGAACCCTCTTGCTCAACGGGGTTGGGTTTGCTTGTGAATGTGTTTTGTGATTGATTAATTCCTTTAAAATTTGAAAAAGAAAAACTATCTGGCGAAAACCTGCATTATAAACCGGTCGGTTTCACTAACTTGTGTCATGATCACACAGGAGCCACTTACCAAATCCACCTCTTCACCCTAACCCTTATCAGGGGTTACCGTAAAACGCTTTTAGGTAAATGTATGAAAAAAAATATCATTTTCACAGAGGATTCCAATGACGTTGCCGACACACTATATACATAGCGAAAAATGTCACATGAAAATGACAAAAACGACATTTCAATATAGCCAACATACCCTGGCACTCTCCATGAATCTAAAGGTAGTTATTATAGAGGCGATAGTGCTGTATTTGATGGTTCAATAAAGTTGTTACTATCGGTAAAGTTATAGGACAAATGAAGCGAGTGCAGTTTTCGGTCAAGTTCCGTTGATCCTATTACGATAGGGGCCGGAGAGGGTTGCACGCGGGCTGAGCGGAGACAAGGGCGCGATGTGTATATTTAGTTTTGATTCCATGTCGTACAAATGTACTTTCATAACAAATACAAGAGATATAGTGTATATTATGTGCAATACTTAATTGACAGCTTCTTGAGTGACGCTATCCACAGAAATTGTCCACGGCTGGACATACCAGTCCGGAAGATCATGCATCAGGCACGCATGATCTTCCGCCACGATAAACAATATTGTAAAGTAGCTACTACATGTATAACAGTAGTGAACTCGTTCGATGTCATCCACACACAAGGCGGCTCCAGCGCCGGACTCCCGCGACCTACTTTTGTACAGATTTTACAGTTTTATTTATTTTGTGGTGAAAATGTTACGAGATTCCGTTTCTAGGTTTTCCTCTCTTGAAACATCTATACATATAAATAAAATTGGAGTGTCTGTTTGTAATATTAAAATAACCGCTTTTTACTAAGTGCATTTGGATGTATACACGTTACCTATACCGAAACAACATTTTTTGTCTGTCTGTCTGTCTGTCTGTCCGTCTGTCTGTCTGTCTGTCTGTCTGTCTGTCTGTCTGTCTGTCTGTCTGTTTGTTCCGGGTAATCTCTGAAATGGCTGGACCGATTTTGACGGGACTTTCACTGGCAGATAGCTGATATAACAAGGAGTAACTTAGGCTACTTTTATTTTAGAAAAAAAAAATAGGATATTCAAAAAAAATATTAAAACCAATGTTGCAGCGCAGCGCCTGATTAAATTTGATAGCAACATCCTGCAATGAGTCCCGGGGGCTCAGAATGGGCGAGCAGGCTGTTGTCAACGGTTGTCTTTGTTAAATACCACGCGGACGAAGTCGCGGGCAACAGCTAGTTTAATAATAAATCACCTGAAATATCTAGCTGTATTCTCTTTTTGGTGTGTCACTACGAGAACTCTGTTATATTGTTACACTGTTTTGAGTTGTGTGTCTGTTTAAAATTGGGTCATCGTCTTATTTCAAATTATTACATTTAGATTTTTTATTACTACCTGTTTTCTAGACTGCATCAATGAATTAGATACTTTTTCTATCGAAAATGCATTGAAACAAAACTACGAAATCGAGTTTACTTCATCAAAGCAAAGATCATAACTTAAATGTAAAAACTAATAACTTCATATCATCATAACTTAAAGGTTAAAACAAAAAGATTCACGGTCAGGGATTTGTGAGGTCTAAAAGAATTACTCGAATCCTTTAAGCAACTGAAGAAACTTGTGTCGGAATGATTCAAAATATTTGACTCAGCCAATTTTATCAGGGCCTTTTGTTTTGAAGAAACACCCTTATACATTTTGCAAAATATTTGAGCTCGGGATAAAAATATCGGCATAATAAGATTAAGTGTTTTCGAGTATTTACAATAGCAGTACAAAGTACTTTTTTTTATTGAAATGGGTATTGTAATGCTAATGTAAATTAATCAAAACTTCTATACATTTATGTTTTCTTCATGCAACATTAGTCTAAACTGACTAGCCCTATTGTATAGCATACCTTGTCACATACGTATAATGTATGCTTATCAAATCTTCAAACATTAACTTTCCATCGCTTAAACATCACAATTCAACTTTTAAATTATAAACATGATTAATAAATTCTATTCGGTTTCTGAGCTCCGAGCACTTCACTACATCATCACACACAATCGAGGTATTTTGCAAATAGGAGACAACTCAACTGATTTAATGCCGTGTGTCTCCAACCAAAACATGAATAACGTCCAGGTATCGTACGCGAGCCGGACACACGCGCCACAAAGAAATTATTCTCGCGGGGTACCAGGGCGCAAGGAATTAAAGGTATGTATTGCTTTTTAAATAAAAACAAAACCAAGCAAGTTGCACGATTGTGTGCTTATATTGCCAAGTGGGTATGGGATCAAAAGTGGATCATAAGTGGGTATATTTTCGAATGCCATGTTAATAAGATCAGTTAAGTACCTACTTGGAACTGGTATCGCCCCCAGTCCATTTTACGGTATCCGATTATCCACTATACTTGCAAACGTTGCTTAGTTTGGGATGATACATTCAGAGTTGTAGTCTTTTAATATACGCTTCAAAAATGGAATGGATTATGTTGGTGTTTCAATATTCAAATCATATATATGGGATATACGCGGGTTTACAGACAATTCCTTTAAAATCTTCAATACCTACTGAAATCCATTTCTCAGATTAAAAAATAAATGAGCTCGGATTGCCAGGACTTGATATACCTGTATCTAGCGAGTGTCGTTACGCCAACGTTGCGCGGCGCACCTTGCTTTTTTCCGCCGCCCGCCCAGGCCACCGCCCCGGCCTCCCGCCCGCCTTGGAACCGTACACCTCTTGCCGATAACGTCCAAACTGAGCCACTATGTATACCTTTATTTGCCATTTGGTAACGTTCTCTATTTCTATTGCCTTTATGAGACTAAATGCTAAATTAGAGTTTTTTAGACCTTTTTTGGGTGTTAAGACCATGGGAAGGGACAAGTTATATCACCTATAACAAGCCGCCACTATAATTGTTGTACTCTTCTTATTTTTGGTTAACAGTTAATGTATAAATAATATTTTAGGCAACGAACTATAAAGTACCGAGCTACTTGACATAATACATATTTAAAGTATGAGCTATAAATATTCAATGCTGTTGCTTTAAATCTTACATCATTTTACTTTGAAATTCAAATAGAATATTCAATTTTATATTTGAGTAATATTTCAAGTGAGATTCGATGGAACTCATCAACAGACTCAATTTGCTTAACTTAAAAATATCGAGAGCTTCACAGCTTCGAGCCACTTCGGTGCAAAAATAAACGCAGATACAAAGGTTAATATCAAGTGCAAATGCATGGAATATCCCGCCATATTGCCGGATTATTTGGCAGGTATTTCACAAAACTGCTATTATTGGGCGTTAGCGCGTAATCTCTTTACGCTTGACGATGGCGCAAGGGCTTTTTACATTTTAATCCGGACCGTCCGGGTCTGCCGGATATAACAACAACAGCGGACCGGCTGATGAACCAAATGAACTCATTATTTCGAGGGCACATACCTAATTAGTATTCCACGAATTTTGTTCGTAATTACTTGAAGTGTGATGAGTGCAGTAATGCGGAACGGGGAACACGGTTAATTTTTCGTCGGTTTAAGAAGGTCGAAAGCCGTATGACTAGGAGCTGGCGAAAAAACAATATTATCTCACCAGCCGTTTTGTTTGTAGTAAAAATATTTGCCACCACGTACATTTACAAGCGTCTACATAAAACCTTATAAGCAGTAACGTCAGGAGGCAGTAATTAATCCATCTCGTGTTTCACGAGAGAGCGACGTGTTTACGGTAACCGTATACATGCAATTATAAAGAATAATGACGTTGCGTCCTTCGAGCCCACGCCCTCAAAGACGATAGGGTCTTCTGGCGGTCTTTGGGAGAGAGCAAAAACAGCAACAACAACTGTAAATATTAACTGAATCATTATAAAGTGTCTTGCAAATAAATTACCTTGAGGTCCTGATTAACAAATTTAAATGTCGGCAGGAATTAAAAAACAAGCTATAATGTTATAAAAAGGAAAGTAACAGAAGTCCACGAAGACAACAGCACGAACTAATCTGTTTAATAATAATGTTATAAAATAAACTTTCAAACAATTTTTGGAGTAATTAATTTCGCTAAAAGAAACCCATTACCTATAAATATAAATTGATGTAGAGCATACTTATAAACAATACAATATCAAGATAGCAACTCCCGAGAAAATATAATCACATCCAACGACGAGAAAGTTTCGTTACCTGTTTCAACTGGCTCATAACAAACTTGTTGATAGCAAGTGGCTGCTCACGGAAGTTGCAGGGCGACCGCCGCGTGACGTCACGGCTAAAAGCCCCACGTATGAAAGATTGAGCAAGCGGGCCCCAGTTGAGCAAACACTTGAGCGCGCTTTGAGCAGTTGTATGTTTTAATTGTACTAATTGGTTGAGTTTCCGCATTACTTCCTTGAGGCTTAAGTATAAAATTGTTTGTAATGTTTTAAAGTGTCTGGCGCATAAAAAAAACTTAAAATTGTGGAGATAATATGAGAAGGATTTGGTGAGCGTTTTGTTAAATTACATTTAATAATTCAATATAAAGATACCCACCTACTTCTGTTTATGTTACAATCCTAGTTAGCAGTACTGTGTTTGAATGAACCGTTAATGGTAGGCTCATATCAGCTTAATTATGCTTCATCACGCCATGCCTATATCATACTAAATTGAAATTGATTGGTGTAATTAAAAGCCAAAAAAATCTCAATATTACATTTACAAATTAAACTGCATTTTAAAGCACGGCTTTTGGAAAATGCCTTGTGAATGACAATGCGAACTAATGAAAGCTTCTGGCGTCTATACAGTTGGTTTTCTCGTACCGTGTTTACAGCGCTAACATCAGTTCTCAATTCGGCAATAGTTATTTCATTTTAGCGCAGGAGTTCAAGAAGCCATTTATTAGCCTGCAGAGGTTAAGGTTGGTACATAACGGCTGTGGCCGCTATAATTACGGCTCACGAGGAGGTGGATTGCCTTTGCCCGGTGATTGGATTAGCCGTTCAGTTTTATATCCGGCTCGCTACACGTGATTTGGATGTCTGATAACTGACTTATGTAACCGGTAATATAGACCTATTTTGACATGCGCATTTTAACGAGAAGTATTTTTTATTCTGGTAATGGGTTACTTTATGTCTTAAATAATTATTGGTATGTCTTAAATAGAATGAACGTGTGACAAATATTCAAACAGCGTTTTAATAACTTCCGAATATTATAACGCTGTTTGAATGGAAGTTAATGAGACCAAATCTAAAACGGGTCTATCCAAATCTAAGGGGCGGTCATTCTATTATACCTTATGCCTAAGAACAAGAAACGATCCATTTTAATTCATTCCTAGTTTATAGATACACGAATTAAAATACAATAAGCAACATCAAAGAAAAATATAATTGCCATTCCGTTTACTTACGTTTGAGCGCATAATCCACTAACAGGACTCTTTCCGAATGAATTAAGTCCCTTCGAATTCCCCCGCGATGGCATCTTAAAGGGTTCAAAACGCACTTTAATCGGTGCTCACCCCCCTTCGGAGGAGGGGCGATATTATGCCGCGGCACGGCGCGCTCCTTGTAATGAGTTTAGTGATTTAATTTCCTCATCTTAATACAACGTACCTGAAAATATATAAAACGAAAAATAAACCTTATGACAATGTAATACGGTTCTTGGGATGAAAAACGAAAAATAAAAGATCTAAGATGCTGAATGTGCTATTAACACTTATCGCTTTGTGTAACAATATTTTAATTACCTCTTCGGGGAATATAGCTGTAATGGTCTTTAATATGTAGCGAGGCATACGCGCCGCATACCTCAACCTGAGGCATACCAAAAAAGATGGCTTATATATTAGAAAAGCTGCATATGGACCCCATGGTTGGTTAAAAAATGCGTACCGTACTTAGATAACTTTATTTTCAGTTGTGTACGGTACTTTTTAGCGATTTTGGCACATTAATAAATTCAATGCATTGGGTGTGTTGTTGTCGCGAACAATTAGAAGTCCTTATTTATTCTAAACAAATTAAAAACCAATAAAAACCACGAGCGCATTACGCGTAACATCGAGGCCCGCTCAACCGCATTGATAATCCTGTGATGACGACGTCAATACATCACCTGTGGGCACACGAGAGTAGCGGGTGGGCATGAGGCGCGGGAGGCGGGCAATCCGCCTGAAATGCGTATTCATAGTGGATTAACGACCAGCGATAGTGGGCCTTTCACAGCATTAAAAATGTTAAAAAGCGAACCAGAATTGTGTTGGGTGGGGGCTTAATACTAGCGGGATACATGACCAGGCAGATTTTAATAAAATGGGTTATTTTATTTTGTAAGAGGAAGGTGATCTTAAAGCCCTACAGCTTGAGACTGCTTTCGTTATTACTGATCAAAAATATTTATGTCTGTATTTTTTTTAGTTTTAGACTGCGAGGAAATGCAGCCAGCATTCTTGCCACTATTCCACGTGGACAGTGTCTTTTTTATACATAGTGTTTTGTCATACTTTTCTATTTAGTTTAACTGCAATTCTAAATTTTAATTCGATAAATACAGTTTTAGACTTACATTGAAATTTATTTCGCTGAAAGTAATTGTAGAACATTTATCATAATTTAGTTCTACAATAAAATTTAATAATATTACCAGTCAATATGAAAAGACGTTCTAAGTATATATCGCTAGTACTGGCATCATACATTTACCGTATTGGGTCACAATACTTTGTCCATGGGCACGATATATCAGCGAGCTCCGGGTATAGAGGCGGCGCGGCGCGGCGCCCACCCATCACCTTTGTGCTTAATGCCTTCCCTTCACGTATGTAATATATTGTACAGCTTTTTTATTATTAATGTTATGTAAGAAGGTTAAATTAAAAAAATCGCTGAGTATAGTTACTTATTTTCAAATTTGAAAATAGTACTACTCCGGCAAAATTGTTTTGTTTTTTGTTTGTAACACGAACACTGTTAATATTATACTCAGTTGATGGAAAGAAGTGGTCCATTAACAAGCTTTTCTTTTAAAAAATATACTATTTTCTTTTGAAAAATGTAATGTAATACAATTTAAGAATATTGGAGGCATAACAAGGTACCTACTCAGTAGAACCTTGTCCGAGTGCTGTCATCTGACATTTATCTTGTTATTGGCCCGTGCGGGCAAGGTGGGCCAGCTTGACGAGGCGGCATGCTTGGTCACATTTGCATATACTTCAATAGAATTAAATTTCATACGATGCAGGTGAAGAAGGCTTCTTTCTACGTAGCGTCACTGTGCAATCGAGCTCTACCTTTATAATTTCATTTTATAAAACAACCGAATTCTGAGTGAGGGCGACACGAATATTCTTAGAAGCAAGGTGTATCTGAGGGTAGTGACGTGTGTACACTTGATGACAGCATCTATCATCATCTATCAGCGGCGTTTGTTCTGCGGAGTGCGCCCGCCCCGCCCGCCCCGCCCGCCCCGCCCGGAGCGTGTTTTTGTTACGATTTGTGAGAAGTTTGTTTGGAGGTTACGTTTAGATGTTCATATTTTTGCAACAAAAGAATGAAAGGTAAAATAATAGTTCAGTCCCTTTTAACAAAGTTTTATTTTTAGTAGTCTACTAAGTGTTCCAAAAATAAGCTAAAAATAAATAAGAAATGTATAACTTGAATATGTGAATTCTTTTTTAGAGAAATAATTCAAAAATATTTTGATATTTATAAACTGTAACTATAGCGCCCTGTGGCCGAAACACCGCAGGTTCAATTCCATTACCTGCTTTCCGGACTTGCTCGCACGCTTGCGCCGCGCGACGGCTCCGTGCGGATTTGAATGCATATTATATGAAGTAGCGGCTGTTCGCGCCAAATCTCCACGGCTCGTTGACGTCATAGTGAATATGGCTGACGTTACACTTAGGTATCAAACAAGCGCTCAGAGTCTTTGGGTACAAAATGCATACATTTGAATCTGATAATGTGATGGGTCTTGCGAGTTTGCTATGGGAGAGAGACGCGAAGTTCGGTCAGTCAGTAGACTGCTAATATGTTGTTGGTACTACTACTACTATAGGAGGCGGATGTGCTACGGCACACAACACACTACCTCCCTACCTAACGCGTGTATCCGATACCGTATGTTATGTGTTTACCTGAACAAATCAAAAGCCATTGCTATAAAAAATAACAATCTCATCAAATTCTATCAAAAGTTTAAGTTCTAGAGAGATCTTAGGGGGGGGGGGCATGAAGTGTATGATATGATGATAGCTCTGTCAAAACAGAACCTGATATCGACCAACTGATTCAAAAAATGCAGGCGCAAATATCCCATGAATAAATAATAAATCGTGGAAATAAATATCGGTAAAATAATTTGTGTTTTATATTGAGGCAATGAAGAAAAAAATAGGGGGGGGGGGGGGGAGTGATTTTTTTTTATAATCCGGGGGGGGGGGGGGGTGGTGCACCATGCAGAAAAGGTTGGGAAAACCTGTTCTAATTCTTGAAGCGAGCCGATTTCACTCTACATCATGACTGCCATATATCATTTAGTTTGTTCTCACCCCATGCAAACCTGACATTGGATTATAAATAGTACAAGATCAATTATACCGGCTCTCCATCATGATTAAGACAATTATTTACTTTGTGCACGAAACGCGAAATTACAAAACAAATTAAATTTTCTTTGTTGTTATCTACGGAACGTGCTTTCTGCTTTTTTTCAACTTTTTCTAATCTTATTAAAATTAAAATCTAGTTAGCTCTTACGGGAGCACGTCGGTATGGCGATCCGATGAATATTTTTATGCACACATGCGGACAAGATTTATTTTGGTAATGTTATTCCCATTATAGCTGGTCTAGGCCAGTAACGACGTCTCAGTCCATTATAATCATCAATTAATGTTTTAGTTAGTAAGGTTTCTTACGCTTCAACATTCTCACAGCTAGACGGAACAATGGCATGACTTTACCTACTACAAGCAAGGCCGAGTTTAAAAACACACAATTAAACTCTCCTACATATAACACGTAGAATGCCCTCAGGTCGAGTCACAGTACTCGCTCACCGACTAACTTCACCACTAGACATAACAAAGTGGAAGCCGTGGTGGAAGTGATGCTGCGCCGGCGCGGGCGGCGGGGATAACATTATCAACTATCACTTTTGAAAAGTTGATGAATGAGAAGCTTAAGGAGGTTTAGGATCATACGGCCAATATGTTATTTCTGAAGATCATCACAGAATGAGAAATAGCTATGCTATCGGACAGATAAATATATATTTTTTCAAAAGATTATGGTATAGAGCTTAGTTTCATTATTTTACATTTATAGTCGTTCGGATTCTAAAAAAGTAAAAAATAAAAATACAACCGAGCTGAGAACCACCTCCATTTTGAAGTCAGCTAATAACAAATCCACAATCTTGAAGAACATGGAAGTGGGGGCGTAATATTAATTTTAAGACCTACTTAATGATACAAAAGTTTCGTATCTCTCAAAGGTGCTTCAACTAAAACAGAACAAAAACTGTGGGTATAAGTACTCTAAACTGCCTCATGGCGATGGCAGCGCGGCCGAAGTTGCCAACTAAAAAGAAACTTGAATTAAACAATGAATATTACAACAAATCACGGCGCGTTAACAACCGTACCTTTACTTAACGAAATATGTTTATTTGTGTTTCAGACAAGTCCGCCAGAGGTGGGCCGCTCGACAACTTACTAACACTCCTACAACTACCCTCATACGCTTGTCGTCTTCAATTCTGAACCTAATCGTTGTACAAATAGAGTTTATTGAGAGTGTGTTTATTGTGTGATGTTAGGCAACTCGTAAAGCCCATTGGCGCAATAAATAAACAGTTGTAGGTCCGAAGTTGGCTCTAAGGAAGTTGGTAGGTTGGTAGGTGCGTCTTCCCGATTTTTCCTACACCTCGTGAATTATTTACCTTTTCCCTTTGTCCCGATATTTGGCAAATGAGTTTGTGTTTTGGAAACTTTGCCAATGATTGCATATTATAATAATTTTAGTTATCAATATTGCAATGTAATAAAGATATTTTACTTTATAAAATGCCCGAAGTTCGATGCCCAATTCTAGTTTGAGTTTTTTGAAAAAATATGCCTGCAGTTTTTATTATGTTTAAAATCGAAGACATGGTTTCTTAGAACATATTTTTCTCTTTCTTATAGTGTCAGAGTTCCTTATAAGTACTGAACCACCTTGGAAATTTTAAGATATTTTATGTTATTGTCCGTAAAAGCTACTGATTATGCAGTTAATTCGAAGTTAAGCTACTGTTCAGCCACCGACTACCAATTATTGCAACTTAATTAGATTCCAGACAATCAAGGTAGGCGCATCGCACAATTACCCCCGGGAGCATTCGGCATAACCAAAACATATTTACCCTCAATCCTTCGAGCGTTCGATGTAATCTTCCAGCAATCAGCTCGGCCCATAATATTCACCGGTATTTATCCCCGGGCTCATTACAATTCCGGGATCCAATCGCGGGAACCGGCTCACGACGTCGAGACCGCATTGGTCCTTTCTCCCTGGAGTCGGGTTGAGATTCGAGAAACCATTTCAACTTGAGCTATGTCTACTTGCGATCCTAGTGGAAACGTTCTAAGACCTTTGAGGTCTAGTGTGGTTGGCGGTCGGATTATGATTCGATATTGTCGTTATTGGGGGGCGCCTCAGCGTCGCCCGCGCGAGCGAGGTGTCACAAAATAGTTTTTTCGGTTCGTTTCGCAATCTTCTCGCGCTTATTCGAGGGGAGACGTTGTATTCTGGATATATATATATATTTTGTAGGAACTGCCTATTCATTGGTGCTATAATTTTTTTGCCCAACAGCAAAAATAAAAACATATCTCTAGGTACCAATTGCACCTTTAAAATATCTAGTATACAATTGTAAGATGGTAGTAGCGGTTTGAAGTTAAGAACTGTGGCAAACGGTATTAGTTAAACACCATAATGCATGTCTAATAGAAGAGACGTGGCCGAATCATAAACTTCCATCATCACATCAACCGCAGGTCTTCGCTCTCAAACTAATTTGAATACGTTGCATGTCTGAAGGGAACCTAACAACCGAAGTTTTGCAGTTTGCATTATCCCTGCCGAGGTTTTTTTTTATATAAACTTTGATTTTTCACCTTCCTTCAGGGCTCGGAAGTTTCACGGCTATCTATAAAAATAAACTGCCCCAAGTTGTTATGTGTTGGCGGGAGTTGGGAACTCGGCTTACCGGCTCCGCGCGGAGCGGGCGGCGCGGCGCGGCGCGGCGCGGCGCGGGCGCGGCAACTTCACGCCGTGCCCGGAATCGCAAACGACTTAATGCCCGTACGGCGGTGTTTTCCTTAACATTGCACCTGCTAATATTGTTTTATTTAAACGAATTAAGTTTCAGTAAATACAAACCATAACATAGGGTATTATTAGCAACTAATTAATTTAATTACGTTACCGCAGTTGCGGAGAATACGATGCAGGGAGCATCATGTTGACTGTAGTAGATAGAGAGGTAAATAACTTGGAAAGTATTGAGTACCTCTAGTTATTCTGTGTATATCGTAAGAGTTGACTTAAGTTATTACAACGAGGCATTATATAAAAGGGATTGTAGCTGTACTTACTACTATATACTATATCTTAGTGTTGTGCAAAGTTAATTTTCCATTGAGGTATGTTTATCTGTTTCGAATGTATTTCATCAACTCCTCGTGTATGCATATACAACAAAGGAGCAGCAACCAGTCAAAGATCGTCGCGTGAAATCAGCTTAGTAAGTTGATCAAGGAACCGAGCTTGTGTTGCGGCGTACGTGCCGGGAATGCTCCGACGCCCACGGACGCTAAATATTACGACGCCCGAGCCCGGACACTATTTACTGCCTCTTAATTTGTTTACCTAACGAAGATTTAGCCGGTAGTGTGGAACCTTGCCAGATTACAGACTGTTTCCATAAAATCCATTCCTCGTATTCTTTAGATTAGTATTACTTAGCACTGAACGTAGAGGTGACTGATACAGCAACCTGTACAACAACTTGCTCTACCATCCTATTTTAATATTTAAATTAAAAAAACACTGATTTCAACGACATGGCGCACAAGTGGTGCAGATATTCCCGACTTGCTTGCAGCGAAAAATGTAGCGAATGCAGGATATTGAAAGCAAGATGCCTCGCGTGAAAAGCGTACAAGTGCGGTATACTCCAGAGATGGTACTACCCTGTCATTCCATCCAATAACTACTGATGAATACATTTTTTTCAGACTTTAACAAAACAGAGGAAATATGCAGATAGTTACCTAATATAAGATACGTAGTATGGATGTCAAGTTATAGTCGCGATTGTCTGAAGGTCCAAACCTAATCTAGTATACGCACAAATTAAAGTGTGGTCTCTCAACGTTATTAACTTGAATGCCGAGCGGCACGAAATTCAATAATAAAATCACAAAATCTAAAAATAAGAGTACCGTATACCGTATAAGCGAATGCTGCGCGCGGAGTCAAGTGACAGCCGCCCGCGACTTCGCGGTAACAAGTTCGAATCGAGAGCGCAAAGTTGCTCCGTGCCATCGCAACTAACTCCTACTTGTTAGAATAAAATGAGAATGTATTTCCGGTAGAAAACATTTTGGTATTTTAAATTAGACACCATTTATGGATTTATATAAAAGTTTGAATCCATATGTATAATTAAATTGGATACAAACGTAATAATACACGAATTAGAATATACTTTATTCGTATACCCGTGCGTTGATTATGTTTGGGTTGTGAAGTTCTCGTACCGAACCAGTGGTAGAGTTAAGTAAAATAAAGTTAAATGACAGGTTGTAAGTGCCTTCGTAGGCAACGAGTTATTATTATATTAATTCGTAGTCCGTAGCTCTATACGAAATATATGATTTGAATTTTTCTTTGAGTATTGTGTAATCAATTATGATACGCCAATTTGATGAATATTTTTGAATAAATTTGGGAAGCCAACGCCTCCATTAAATGTCTGTTGTGTATATCACAGCAGACATTGTAATTGGCAGTATAATGATGGAGTGTATAGTTAGTCTCTATCAAAATATCTTGACTATTAAATCGACGATCTCTAAGGACATAATGCGGTATATATTGTTGTGCAGCAGGTATAATTGCGCCGCGGCACCGGGTTCCTGTCCCGGCGGCGACCGACAGGATTAATCTAAACAATCTTAACTGTGTTCTGTCTGTCGCTGCCCGAGGGACTGCGGCGAGGTGGCCCACGACACGAGAGGGGGAGACTTAAGTATAAAGAGAGTCTATAGACGCAATCGTATCTACTCTTTTATCCCCAAATGCCTATCTATTTCAGGGATAAAAGCAGAAGATCTTACATACATATTAGTATCAGTTGTACTCGTATGACTTCTATAAGTTATAATCTGTTTCAGACGACATTTTAAAATATTTTGTAGTTCGGAGGTGATGGATTAAAATTCTAAATGACTTTGGGTAGCTCCAAAGTCATTTAGAATTAGAAGTTTTAACTTAAAATTAATGTTAAGACATAATATTTGCTAATGAGTGCGAACAGTTCATATTATGCATCATGCATGCATCTAATAGATGCATGCATGTGTTTAGTTGTTTGGCGTAGAGACGTCATTGTAGCTCCTGGTATCGGGAACATCACTCAATGCTATCGGGATAAGAACATAAACGAAAAAATATGAATACTTAATGTTGCATTAAGAATAAAACTAGCATCAACATCATCATAATATATTTCTACGAAACTGACGAAGAAGCCTTTTCTTATAAATATAAAGATTATTTAAATAAGTTTGTGTACTGTACCCCCGTGTTAAAAAATAAGCAAGAACATGTTATGATGAGGTCTGACGAATTGCAGACATAAATCTAATAATGCACGCCAGTCTAGACGAGCGGGGCGCGTCGGTGCCGGTGGGCCAATCGAGACATGTTTGAACCGCTCCCACCACGCCCCACTCCATACCAACATGTCTTTATGATTATTTACAGGTTTTGATGACTGATAAGGTCCCAACTAAATTAGGGCTGCATCAATTACAGAATTATAGATTTATTTTCACCAACAATAACAGATACACGGGATAATTAAAGGTACCATGGGTCAGCAACCCCAGTACCGGCCATGAGGCGCTATATCACCGGCCGGCAATGTAACCATCTGACACCCCCCTGCCCCCGCCCGCCGGAATAAATTCAACAAAGTGTCAAACAAGCAGCCAACTTTCGCACCTGCGCTACTCCACCGACACGGGCCGCGGGGCCCAAGTGATAAGTGACAGTAACCAGTTAACCTTGTAATAGTCATTCTTGAGATAAGAATATTGCGTGGGATTGTCTATTCTCGGTTTTTGGAATAGGTACGACTCGTGCCGTACGACAGCTATTTTACATGTCAACGCAAGCGTTATTAGCTGTTGACGTAACTGCATGAATAGTAAGATCGCAAAGTTTTGGCTAGGATAGTCTAAATTAAAATATTATATTTTATATCCTCAACTCTATTAGTCTAGCTAAATAAAATATTCTCAATAGCATAACATAAGGCAAGTTACCGCCCGCTACCTCTCCTAACTTTACGCAAAGGTCAGTCGCTTAAAAACGCCTTAGTTTCGCATGGACAAAAAGTTGTGTCGCGAGCCGGGCGGCCGCGCCGAAACAACGCTTTCAAACGAAATTCAATTTTAAATTACACCAAACGCGACTTGAAACCAGCTGCTCCAATCACGCCAACTTTTTTTATAGCTGGTGCCGACGATTTCAAATCATTGAAATTATCTTTTTTATGGGCCTTTATTGGAGGATGGCATAGCCTAATGTTATTAGTCTATCAATTCAGAAATGCTAGCGGACAAAAAAAAAACTTTACTGTAGGTACTAATAATATTATAAAGAACTAAAGTTGCATGCTTTTATGTTTATAGGGCGTAGTGTTTGGAAATACCAATCAGATTTTGAAAATTCTTTCATTGATACTAAGCTACACTATTGTTGAGTATCCTAGGCTATACTTCATCACGTTATGACCATTGAAAGGAGAGCTGTATCAGTTAATAAATGTCACATCACAAAGCCCAGGTTCTGATAACTATATGTATCTTAGCAAAAAGGGCAGACTGACTATAGTCACATTAGGGTCGATGTGACTATAACCACCTCCTACCTACCCACAGTTTATTCATAGTTACAATCAAATAGAACTGGTTATACGAACTGGACTATGTGAAATGTGCTAAACTAATTTAAAAATATATTTTAAGGGTATGTCATTTTCAAAGTGTCTTAGTTGTGTCAATTAATTTCTCCGCCGCTCGGCAAGTGTAAGCCGCACTCGGCGGCTAAGCCTCCAAGAATCACAAACTAATAGAGCCACTTAATTACGGACTAGTTCAACTGCTGAGCCCCTATAAATTAATATCGATTTTCTTAACCCTTCTCTTCTATCTATTATGATATAAATTGGAGGACTTTAGAAACACTTTGGGAGTTATAAGTATATCGTTGGTATCCGATGAAAACTTGAAGTTTGGTCATTACGATGATGTTTTTTCTTAAATCGCATTCGCATTTTTATTTTATTTTATTTTTTCCCGTGACAGAGGAACGGTGGACTTATAATGAAAAAAAATAATGTTAGATCCTACAACCATCGCATGTGATATCCCACATAAGCTAAAACTGATCCCAAACAAACTATCCAGACTGAAACAAAACACGTCTATCCAATACCAATCGGGGGATGACAAATGAATTAGAGTATCCCAGATAAGAAACATAATGGCTGGGATAACTCGCCAAGAAATAATCCCCAGTAATAATTACTTGATGGATAAGAGCTTCAGCCTAATAGTTAGGCTTTTATTCAGGCTGGACATGAGTTAGGTTTAAAATTGAAGCTGAAATTATATACTGTATAGACTGTGCTTCAAACATTGCGTACGTGTTATACGAGTACTAGACATGAATATTATAACAAGTTTCGTTGTAACAACTTCGCCTAATTTGGAGATTTCAAGGTTGTATAAGAAGCTGTTATCTAGACAGCAAACTGTTTATGGAACGGTGTTGGCCAAATTTTAAATAACATGTTGCCAGTATTACATATATTTTTGTTGTTGTTTTATCTATTGAAATTATAATATTACAATAATAATGTTCCCTATGTACTGTACATAGGAAACATTATTAAAATGGACAGGAACTGCCTTTAATACAAAACGCATTGGGGTCATTGGCCTCACTGGTCCAGAAGCATGAAATTAAGACCATCATAGATTCACCGACTTCATCGTTTCCAAATTAATATTGATACCAATAATCCGCGATTATCGCCAGCTCGCTGCTCCTGTTACACAAACATTTTATATAAGTGCATATAGCATGCCATCAGATACATATGCTTACGCGTGATTACGCAGCTACGAACTGAATATAATAAGGAGTATGCACACTGACTGTGTTGTAGGATAATGCAAAAAAAAACAAAGCTTTTTGTTAACTTCTAACGTAATCGTATTTACATAGAGCTAGCACGCTGTCACCTTCGTTCTTATTTATAAAACCTGGTGTGTGAACGAGACATGCTAACGTTAATTTAACACTACGTACATAAATTTTGTTTAAGAAACTGGAAATTTCTTGCAGAATGAATCGAACGGGGTGGACAAAAATGTCTAAGAAATAAAATTGACAAAGGTCTGCTTACATAAGGTAGGCTATTCTCTGCAGTAAATGGAAAGATACTGTGAAAGTCACTATTCTAAAACAATGGTAGTTGATTATATACTCTTGCTAGCAGCTTCGCAAACAAAAGAAAAATTGCATTTACGCTATGTGCACTCCCCGTCCTTTGCCGCCATAAATGGTATAAAAAGTGCGCTTGCACTTTCAGCGCAGGACGGAGCGAGGCGGTTAATTGGTGACGTCACGGGGCCAGCATTAACGAGCATTATTCCCGTGGTAATGGATTTAAAGTGAAATGTGGCCATTCCGCGCACGCCCCGTAAATTATGTGAACGTGTTTGAAAATGAAAATTTGTGATTTTGCGCAATGAAGGGATGCATTTATTAATTTACGTTTACCTTTTAAGATGTAAACCGACGAATACTCAGGAACAACTGAAGTTTTATAGCTGATTAATTCTAAAGCGTCATACAAATAGCGCAAGGATACGACGTCTTAAAATTTTAAGTAGGCCTTTAATATTTCTGTCTCGAGGCCGGTACTATAAAGTCGAGATTTATTCTGAGAGTGAACTTGACTGCGCTTTAGAGTATCATTTTCTATTAATTCATGAATCTAAGAGCGCACGTAACATTGCTTTAACTTTAAAGATTGGGCGGCAGTAGCTATATATTAGGTATATGTAATGTGTGCACATAGATGAAAGGGAAGTGACCTCTCTGATATGTATCCCCTCGAGAAAATAATATTATTATAACCTTATCTCGGTAGGCGTTGAGGTCAATGATAAACTAATTTGCCTGCCTTCTGACAAATACTCCTACCAACGTCAACTCGGAAATACATTTTGACCAGAATACAAACTACCGTACCATCGTTCATTACACTCGGCTAACTTTCGTTAATTAACCAGCCAGATAATAATTGTAATAAGCCGAAGCCGAGTCACCTGGGTATAATTTTCACTTCCGACCTATTTGGCTGATCGCCTTGAGTTATGTAAGTTATTGATTTGGATGGTAGAGTAGTACTTTGCATCTTGAACATTTTAAAAATGGCAGACTGGGAATGGTCTGGTCTAGATCTGACGGACTATTCAGTATTTTAGCAGTATCGACTACCTAGATTTTAGTTTTAGAAATTAATTACATACATACTTAATAACTATAGTGGAGTTGGAACGATAAGTGTTACGGCAATCTTTAATATAAATTGGGGGAGGGGGGGGACCTATCATTCACTCCCAGCGTACAAATCTAGAATTTTCAACTAAATACATGAATAGTTTAATACAGAGGCCAACACAAGCCGAAATCCTTCATCATCATCTGATGAATGTCAGTGACGCCCCAACTACGCAATTCCCCGTGGAACGAAGCACACTTGAAAAATGTTCGACACGTGTTTCGCCTCGACGAGGCAGTCAAAACGATTGCTCTGCGAATGAGTAAAGTTATAAAAAAACATATCTCTATCCTCTTAGGGAACGCGAAGCCTTCTAGTGAAAACACATTTACTTCAGTTAAGAGGTTCTAGTGATTAGCGCAGTTAAATAGACGCGCGCCGGAAACTTCCTTTTATATTATGGAAAATCAGAATCACAATATTTTTATTCATGTGTCATCACAGTATTAATGAATCGTCAAAAAATTACCACCCGTTCGGAATGCCGTTCCTATAGAGAAGAACGGACAAAAAATCTCCTTGGTTCCACTCCTCCACTCTCTCCACTCTTTTTTATAATGGTATTATACATTTTTGTGAAGTACATTATTATAATTATGTTATAACAATATCGGAACAGCTAGGTTGAAAAAAACACCAACTTTAAGATTAGTGGGTGATTTAGGAAGGGCATACTAAGCCACACAGCGCATTTGAGAAGTCAAAATTGCAATAGCACTAAAAAAGCGCAAGTTTAAAGCTTAATATACCGTTCCTGAATCATTCTGAATAAGTTGTTGTGATGATGATGATTAAAAGTAACGTGACTATATAATGAGACGATCGCCTTTTGTGGGAGTAATTGAATCTTGTCGCAGAGTTGGTTGTTCTTTGCTCCCGGCTGATGATTTATAGCCGCGGCCTGCCCCGTGGAGATAACAGTTCGATACTTTAACGGATTAATTACTTATTTGTGATATTGGAATGAAAGGATGTCCATACTAATATTTAAAGTACAACTTAAATTTAAATTAATGAGAATGAAACATTACAAACCCAATCCAAGCAACATTTACACTACTACTATGTTAAAATATAATTTTAACTTACCTAGACAGTGATACAGGCAAAGATGCTTACCAACAAAGCAATTTGGTTCAAAAGAGTATATATTCTTCTTAAAATGAACAAAATGAGCATTTAAAATTTACATGGCCATGCCATTGAAGTCTTCTTTTTCACAATTTAATTAAATAATTTAATTTGAGATAAACATAAAAATACATTCTATTAAGTGGTGAGTCTTTGAAGTCTGTTAAATGTCTATAAAATTAATTTTGTTTCCTCGGCGAGGGGTGGCTCGAGGCTATTTTGAGATTACTGCACCCTCCTCCAACTGCGCGTTTAATCGAGCATTATTCAAATCGGGATTACCTATTTTTGGGGGATTTTTGAACAAACCTTCTTTGGTTACACCAAAGAAGATTCCCCATATCCCCCTGAGTTTATTCACGCGTAACCTTGCTGAGCTGAATTTACCTTTAGTAATGGGAGTTTTATGTGTTCTGTGCTAAAATGGAACAATTTTGTATAGGTATAAAAATACAATTCAAACACATCATCATCTTTTAAAATCAAACTGATTATCCTTATGTGTCAGGAGTAGGGTTGAAGATCTTCAAACCCGTCACAACAACCCCATTAGCCGAGCCGTGGGGCGGGGGTGCGACGCCGCCCCTCAACGTTGGAACGCCGCAAGCTATGAACGCGTGCTAGTACCTACTGTATGATGTGTTATAGTGTAGAAATATGTAAGTTGATGCTTCAAAAGTAGTAGGAGGTCTCAGCCCAACATCAATTATTATACACATAAATTATAACACGATTTTTTTTTATTAAAAGATTTATATTTTCCTCTAGCCGCACATAGTTATAACCCTTATTTTGTTTCCGCTAGGAAATGCATTTCGCATACCGTTCGAGCCCGGGGGGAGTCGAACGGTTATGTGGGGCTCCTGCACATGTCCAGGCTGCCCACTGAAACCCAGCGGTCCGCCTTCTCCGCCTAATATGTGGGGTATCGCAGGATCGTACGGGGCATACAACAGATACTATATTTTTTTCATGTTGCATTATCAAATTAAACCATGATTAGATAGTACGGTGACGACTGTTCAAGGAAGTTGATTTTGGTGTCAATGATACCAGAATATGATCACATCGTCAAATCTGAGGAAAATGAACTATGGTGCCAGAAGGGAAAACAATGTTATCTTCATTCCAAAATCAGATATTAAATAAGTTATCTAACTATTAAATAATTCAGCTTAGCAGCTCTATAGAGCTGACAGCCGGGGCCGGATTAAAAGGAACGAGAAAGCGTCGGATTAAAGGCTAGTTATTAAATAAGTTGCAGGTTAAAGACTTGCCGGCAGCCGGCTTCAAGGGACTTACCAATACGTATGTGAATAGGAGCCAGTTCCGAACAGATTTTGTGAAAAGGTACGAGATAACTGATAGTAGGTAACCTCATGTTGGTGTAATTAATATTGACCTATTTAAAAAAAGTCGTTTTAACTAGGTATACAAAGGTCTGTACAGTTGAACAATGTTTTAAGTCTTCAGGTATTTCAGTTGTTCCAAAGAGCAAAATTTGACTAGTTTCTAGTCTGCCGAACAAAGATAATAACTCGCAGTAGCGCTATAAATAATTACTATATTCTACTCCCTAAAATTAGATTTACTTCAAAATTCTATTTTAGATGTCAACTCTATCGACTCGCCCCGGCTATTAACGAGTAAAATATTTCAAAGAACCTCATAGATAACAAGATGACACTTACATTTAGCATTATTCATAAGTACAGGTCAGTGAGATATAAGATATAACGGCCAAAATCTAAAGGCGCCCATCATAATTTATAGCCTTGTTTAACTCGTATTATTATCATTTTGTACTTAAGACTAGAGATAATTACGGAATATAATAGATTTATCTCAGTTTAAGAGGAAATAATGTAATACTATTTATAACAAAGAGAGAAATTTCATTTAAATATGGCCGAGGGCTAAATTTGTAGATCAATGGCCGCAAAAATTACAGCGTATTTGAATATCTTATTTGTTTTAGAAATGAAAAAGAAGTCAAGAAGTCTGCAAACTGTGAACATGTACAGGATCGCACCCGCCATTATATCAGATTTGATCAGCCAACCAAGGAAGATACGTGACGCTATTGAAATTTGAACAACATTCTAATTTCAATAGAGAAGATGGCCGGGTACCACCGACTTGGGACAGTAATTAATACAATTAAATCCAAAACCAAGCGCACCATTGTAAGACCTCAAGACACTGTGAGAGCACTTTCTGTGTAGATCGTACCGCAAACAACAACTAAATATGAGTACCCCAGTTCAAACTATGACACTAGGACATCATTCACCTCAGTCCTCTTGTGATCATGTTTGCCGAAAAGCAGCCGAAACGTCGGAAACAAAAACATAAAATAAAGGCGATAAAATCCGGAAAATTAGTATTATTTCAATAATACTTAAAATTCCGGGTTTGGTACATTGTTTCAGACAACTGGGAGGTGTATGTACCAAAGTATTCATTTTAATTCCTAACTGCTTAGCTTTGTAAATAGTATACTCCGAGAACAGCCGATGCAATTAATATTTGTGTCCGCTGCAGTCGGCTCTGCTATGACGCTGCGTGATATAAGGTAAATATAAACAGAAAGTAATTAGTTATATTCAGCAAACCTACCCGTTATATCTCTAAAATACATTTCGCGCCGTTCCGGAAACTCACCTGGCGATAAATTGTTTGTTTAACAACTTAATTAACAATGAATCATGGCGTTACCATGGCGACCGTTATTCAGTGGTCAGGAGTTATTAAATAAGTTTCCTGCGCTCCCCCCTCCAGTGAGTGGAGAGTACTTTACAACTTTTCATTTATTTATAGCCATTTTATACGGGAGCAAGTCGTAATGTATCTCACTCGACCCTCGACTATAAAATACTTGAAATACCTAGTTACTATTATAGTTTGTATTACTTTGGCTTCATGCTGGCTTTAAAGACCATTAACGAACCCATCCATAGATAATAAAAAAAACAACCAATAAACCACGCCTGACATAGAGTAATGAGTAATTTGGTACTGTTTTGTCCAGCTTATTTAGTTATAGACGGTTCCAGATCTTTGTTCTTAGTTAATGCCTCACTGCTGAGGACGTGACGGTACTCGACCTAAATACTATTGTATTAACGTATATAAAGACACGTTTAAAACGATACACATTGCATGAATAAAGTATCAAATAACCGTGGCATGACCGTTGGTATTCACATTTATTGATAATCAAATCTAAGTTAACCAATCTTACGAACTCTCTATAATATTACATTCATATACTATCCACTTTGCTTTGAATAAACAAATTTCCCTGCATCCAACTCATTTTAATAAGCCACAAAACTTCCATAATATTGTCCATTCACTATCGGCAGCGCCACCTGGTCGCGCTCCATCAGAATGCAACTTATTGAAGTTCCATGTAAATATGTAGATTGGATCCTTGGAGGGAAAAGACGAACATACTTAATATAATTTGAATACTTAAAAGTTGGTCTGCGGTCATGCCCTCGGTGTGGAAATCATTGGGAAACTTATATTAAATCTCTGCGCGGAGTGGAGATCCCGTGGTGTTCGCCCAGGTAACGGGAATTAACCTGATCGAAAGAGAATTGGGGTTAAGATGTTATAAATAAATAAATTAATGTATATTGTAAGCATGCAATTGATATTGTAAGATAATGCAACCACACAACATTGATTTATGTTCTTTTTAAAGTATACCCATGCATGCCTACAGTCATGTAGAATATGTTAGTCAGGGCGAGCAAGAAAACCCCACATATAGACACAGAGCGCGTGTTCCGTGCATATTGATAACCTTATCTCTCCACGATCTCCGACGCAATAAATCTCGTATCCGTTCCCGGAACTTTGCAATCTGTACCACATAAATGTATAATAAAAGTCATAGATTATAAAAGTGTAGGATATGAAATACACGTAAATGCAACACCATAAATATGAAGCAAAATGTTATTATAGATATAAATTATCGCAACACGAGTAAATCTGGAATTATATTTGTCGTGAACTTATTTTTGAAGAACTAAGTAAACAAACCTTTGAGTACCTATACTTGTTAAATATATACCTTCTGGGCCCAGGGGTGGAAAATTAGACTTCTTGATAGTTAAACAATCATAATTTTATAAATACACAGAATACTTTTTAGACCACACAAGATGCCGAGGAGGCGCCAAAGAGAAGAGAGAGAAAACCAAAGAGTACATTATATAGAGCAGTTTCATAGATTATTGTCCACTACTAAACCAACTCGATAATTATAATTTAGCCAAGTTATACTGAACTGATTGAAGAACTGTTTTATGTTACTCAAACATCCTTGTGGGAGTTTATTTGCTAATCACAAAGGTTATTGGATAAGGAAAATAAAAGACAAACCCACTGAGTTGCTCGCCGGATGCTCTCATTTGATATCGCGTTCTGATCCGGTTAGTAAAAGAAAAAAGGTAAATAACAATTTGTAAATACCGTCGCCTATATAAAATAAAAGATTTAACATTGAATCGTTCTTAATTCCAATCCATAATCTCGGGATCCAGGTAATGAAACCCCATGTTAGTGGGCGCGAGCAGGTGCCGCATGCGAGTCACGTGTCGGCCGCGGCGCGCGGCGCGGACGGAAGTTATTCAATTAGAAGCCGCCCGTCACCACCGGCACCGCACCGCCAACGCTCTTTTATACGTTACATTAGTGAGCTGGTGTTAATTAATTGGTGCTTTTCTTGGGTTCACAAATCGAATTAGCTTAGGGCAGTGACGTAAGTCAGGAGCAATAAAAAACCATCCACCTCTATATCTTTAACGACTAAAATCATAGTCTTTCTGTAATAATATTGTACCATACAATAAGATAGTTTTTTATTTGTCTGATTTACACATGAAAGTCTGTAATATAAATACTGTAGTACTCGTAATTATCTAGTACCTATAACTTGTTTGACAGCACAAGGATATAATCACAGGTAAAAAGCAATGTGAGATGCCGTTACGATGCTGATCTACTGCCGGATTTTTTGGTACGAAAATGCTGATTCATATTAAGTTTTTGTCACTAGAAAAGTTGGCTGACAGAATACAGATGAAATAATTACGTATCAATGTTCAATCATCTGATCAGCGCAATCTAGTTACTCGATATAACGTAGTCAGTTAAGTAAATAGCAATTATAACGCATTATTTTGACACCTTTCATAGACTGTGTAGCAAAATCATTTTGTGGCACACAGTTGTTACATCTTTAGTTTCGTTGCATTATCCTATGAATGTTAGTTTGAGAATATCAAGGGAACTTCAATCATAGCTGGTGCGCAGAGGCACCGCGAGATAACTTTTAATTGGCATCCAATAGTGAATTGAAAGGAACAACTCTCGCTCCGGCGAAATACACAACAATGAAGCAGCGAATTTCATTAACGAACTCATTATTTTGTTTCTTATTACTTTACGGTAACGGTTAAGAAGTGGCTCGACCTAGAATACCTACAAATGTTAATCAATTTAAGACCACTATCCACTCATTCCATGTATATGTAGTACACAAATCTCCCCTGACGAGCTAGGTTTGTCAGATGAGGCATGTATTGATTCGCGTGATTACAAAATGTTAAGCGCATGTACACACATGCGTAATACGCATGCTTTAATACTAGGGTTATAATATCGGCAGACGGCAGACTACACACAGGTTCTACGGTCCCACACTAAGCACCGCTTGTATTACGGGTACCGTACAATGGACTGAGGGTGAACCCTGTATATTGTATGATACTTATTAAAAATCGATGACTCGGGTACACACATTCGTGTTCGTCACACAAAGTTTGTCCCTACCGGGATTCGAACCCGGGACCCTCAGCGCAGAAGGCTCACTACCAAGACTCACTACCAACTGAGCTAATTAAGCCATCAATGCCGTAACGTTACGTCGGCGAAAGCGTGTGCACACATTACGCTTCAACCGACGGCGTCTCGCCCGCGTAAAGATGCTACAGCCGCCATAGTTGCATCTCGTACACGCGCTAGAGTTACCGCGGGCAAACACTAAATTACAAAAATAAATAGTCTTCTGAATCATAACGCCCAATCGTACCCGTATCGTACTAAGGAAAACATGTCACCCGATTCGGTGTCGCGCCGCCCTCGTCCCTGCGGCAACTTCAAAGCGCCGCGCATACCTAATCATATCAATAATGATTCACTAGAGGTCCCACGTGCGAGCTTGTCGCGTGTTCATAAGAGCTCTTGGCAAATATGACGAGGTATGTAGACCGTGTACAGATATCGGCTGTTAGACGGTACCCATTTCTCAGAATATACATAGTTACTATCAGTCTACATAAGCCAAAAAAGAACAGTAATGTTCTTTTTTTCTTGTAGATCATTATGTATTTCAAATCAAAATTTCTGTTACAGTTTTCTCAAACTCAATATCCGTTTAAAATAAAATAAAATAAAAATAGGTTTATTGGTGAACAGCTACACAGGCAACATAATTAAAAATATACATGAGTACTAAATGTAGATATTAAGGTAGAAATAAATTAATAAAATAAAATAAAATGTTACGTGTTTACGAAATATTTTGCATTTACGTAGCAGCCTTTTATTCACCGACTATTAAAACGGCTCGGTCTTTAAAAAGTAACAGGTAAGTACTATTTTATCTCCTTAGGGATTTATTCCTAAAACACGGCTTAGAACACATCGCCCGGGATCATGATTCAAGTTTGTTTATAGTGTACTAATACAGTGTGCACTATGATGGAGTGTGCGCACACAGGGTTGCTCGCTGCAAATCCGGACTCACCGCAATGACCGAGTTGCGGTTCATATCCGCGCTTTCACAGTCCACGATTACAGCGGGCCACGAAACACTGCCTATTTAAGGATAAGGGGGGCACTCGTCTAGTAGAAGTGTCTTAACTAGTAAGGTCAGCTTATATTGAAAAATAAATATCTAAGATGAATACTATTAGATAAAACTACATTATACTCGTGCATGGAACAGCAATAAGATTTATTTTATACCTTTTCCATGTAACTTACATGGAAAAGGTATAAAATAAATCTTATTGCTCTTGGAAGAAAGTTCGTATTGTAGGTGATATTATTGTATCACATTGACATTGACACAATGTGACATGCAAAATAATCAATAGAAACATAACTGATATTGTAAGTAATTGTAACTCTAATGACATGCAATCGCATGTTGAGTATTATATTAATACATATGTTGACTAATAACGAGTGAAATTGCACTCTATAGATTTCGCAAACCTACGAAATGATCACTCCCATATCAATACAGCGGTGGATACACTGTAAAATTATGGAATATATTAGTACTTAAAAAGTCAAATTTCACCATTTTATGTTAATTTCGTACACTCATGCACGTTAATAAACGCATTGTCATCATTAATTATAATTAAAATACTTAACACAATTTTAGAATATAAAATAAATTACAATTTCACTTTAGCAAAATGCCCGAACTTGGACTTATATGGTCAATATTAATTTGCTATCGCTAATCTGCGGGCCCCGCCACCAGACGACCACGTATCGAGTTCCAATCGTCTCTGCCTTAACCTGCTATCTCGCCGCGCCGAAACATGCTCGCCTCGTAACCAATGCGAGGTCAGCCAGCCGGTATTATGTTCATTGACAACTATAGGTAGGGGTGAACTATGTAAGTACCTCCACTGGCTCTCAAGGGCATCTTATTAATTAATTTAAATGGATTCAATAAACAAAGTGGTCAAACGTTGATAGGTCACCACAAGGGCTGCTGTTTTGAATGGACCTCATGTAGGTCCACTTATGTCATTTAATTTCAATAGGTATTTAAATAGGTCAGGTAAATGCTATCTATGGTAATGAATATTCATGTTTTTATAACCTTCCTATACTTTACGCTATATGATCAAAGGCCATAAGAATATGCTTCAATTACTGAAGGTTTTTACAACATCCATATTTAAGGTGACTGTGTGTAGGTTGCTCTGTCTACATTCGCTTAAAATGTTTCGAATGCGACTTTCTAGCTAAGTCTACAACCTGCTTCTTACTCGCTTTCGAAATCATTATCGATCCAGGATTAAAATGCTATTCTGTTTATGTGACAGAGAACCCAATTATACACACACATTTAAAATAATAGAAATATGACAATAATTCATTGCTCCGGCCACAAAACAATGACACCGATCAAGCAAATCAATGGAACAGCCCTAAGCCGCGCCGGAGCAAATCGCTCGCGAAAACGTAAACATGGCATAAAGTATTCATCCAATCGGGACCCGTACTTAACGCGACTGAGACGAAAAACAAATCCACACGCACTACACACACGAGCCACAATAAAACCTATAAAATTTATATCTAACCTCCATATCAGTAGAGAGAATACGTAATGAACATTAGGAACAAAGGCGTGTGAAAAGAGCCGATACCGAATTGTGTAGGTGAGAAATTGATACTGTTGTACCTGCAATTGAAAGGCAACTTTATTTATTTAAGGTTACAGTATGATGTTGGGAATTGGGTTTAGGAAAGAGTATTAAACAGATGTTTTGGCAAAGTAAATTGTACTCTATTTTAATAGGTGTAACGTTTTACATTGAATGGAAAGCTGTCGGCGTAGAAAAAGCAAGAATCGAAGATAAGTTAGGTGGTGCGGCTCTCGTCGTGAAATATTAGTGTTGGAGGTTTTCTTTGAAATCGCGTGTTGGTGCATCGGATTTTAGCTTCCCGCTTTAACATTTATATCGGCTACGGCGTAGCGCTACGGGCTACAGTACGTAGCTTTATGTAGTCAGGCTTTACTTTCAAATGAATCTGTATTCTTCAGAGATAGAACATAAAACTAAAGCTTGAAGCTTGGAAATTTCGCTTTATATTTTGAGACATTGTATTGCAAAATAAATAAATATTTCTTTCCATTGCATAGCGTACCATAAGACTCAAAATATATATGAAACCAAAGTGTGCAATGAATGGCATAGCTCAACTTTTCAGTGGTTTTATGTTAATTTTATTATAAAATTGTACCATTTATAGTGAACGATGCGATTACCGTGGCAGTATTCATTTGACGGATTTACAGTAAAATGTTTAAATATTTCCCGAGTTTAATTAATTATACATATATCCACACAAATAAATAGGTGGGGTGCACCAAAAAGTCAAACTATAAATTTAAAAATAAAAAACTTTAAACCGCTTACACAGCGGTTGTGGTCATCATGTGGAACTCTCCACTTTTTCTTGCACAACAAGGCGCTCTCTGGACTCGCTTTTCGATCTTAAGACGTGTCTGAACAAGTTCAGTATGCGACTTTGTACTGTAGCTGAGAGACGCGGCTTGATGCTGAGTTCTTGGAAAATATAAGAATTGGTACAGAACTCCGTTCACTTTATGCCAAGCATTCTTCTGCAGCTCCACATTTCTAGGGTATCTATCTTCTTCTTTCTATTTCTCGCAGCGTCCACGTCTCTGAAGCGAATAGGAATATGAGATTTACCTGATTTTCTACCTACCTATAGTTAGTTAATTCCAAATCTTTAATCGTTTAAGAAGTTGATAAACGTGTTAAGTTATGGCCCAACTATGGCCTGAATCCTCCTCGCATTAAGGGGTGGCTATGCCCAGAATTAGACGTCTTCCGACTGATTTATAGATGGATGGATCGTCAAACATCCTAGACGAAAAAGTTTTTGACACAGACTAGATCTAAATATTTTTCGTCTCCTCCTACCGACATTCCGACCTATTCTGTTGACTCTTAATCAGATAAAAACGATTACTTTATTTTTGCCTGAAACCTATTAATTTGCCATAAAAGGTCCAATTTTCAGTGCACATTTTTAGCGAGACCCGACCATAGATAATACAAGAGGATAACCACGAAGCGCTGTTTTGCTCTGCGGTGCGATAAAATCTGTTCCTGCGGTCCCCGCGCTCCGGAGCGGCAACACGGATAATCGGGTAACAGTAATGTACGCTATCGAGTAAGTAACATTTATGGCTAGTTAGTTAGGTGGTTAGTCCCGAAAATAACGAGAACTACATGAAACAATTCTGTAATAGGTACCTTCTGTCGATTGAACTAATAGCCCTACAGGTTAAAGATCATGAATATTCTAATTTTATTGCCTTACTTATGCATATATAATGATCTCCTGTATAGGTTAAAAATGTATTTTACATTATTTTGTATGATAGTTAATATTATATGTAACCCCATATGATATGTGAGTATGGTTATGTAATATATTTAACGTAATCTTGAAAATATCAGCATTTTATCTTCATACATAAAAACAAAAAAGTATATCACAAAGAGAACATGGTAATCAGTTGCGTAAATGGTGAGACGAGAGAAATAATATATGAATATAAGCAAAACACTTTGAACCACTCCCGTTTGATGTTCAGTTTAATACGCAAAGGAAAAAAAAACATCAACACATCGACCCTTAATTTATCAGAATTTACAAAAATGTCTATGTTTGAAAATAAATTAACATCCGTAAAGGTTTCGTCGAGCACGAGTTTAACACTTAGTGCGGGCGAGTAATTAGTGGCCAATAACTATTAGCTCCAAAACCAGCACTTATGTCTTGAGAGGCAAGAGAACCACCATTGAAGCTCACTGACAGTGAAAGGTTCCTTTCTGGTGTGATTTTTTATATCCCATATTGCAACGGGGCATGTTAGAGTAGAGTCGTGGGCGCGGGGAGGGGATGGCTGGGCTCAGGCGTGCGCACCCGGCAGTGTCTTGTCGGTCGGCGAAGCAAGCGTTCCTCCACGCCGCGTTGCCCCTCGCGCCGGTCCCACGTTGGGCGCCATCAATGTACACCGCGATGTCGGCACGTTATCACCGCGTGAATTATTAAACGTAATTGTCCAGCCGTGTGGTCAGTGCTAAGTGATGGATCTGTAATAGTTCAGTGTTCGGTGTTTACAGAACGACGACTTACACGAAAGTTAAATCGTAATTTCCAGTCTTAAATTGATTATAACTAATAAATCAGTGCGAACAGATGTAACAAAGTGTTGAGTTACATTAAGTTACGATACGAGTGAAGTGACACGTGATACTGTTGGCCTTCGTCGGAACTCTGTAGACGAGGTAAGAGTACTAACTAAGTAAAACTTTACGATACACTGCGGATGATGGACAGAAAAACTTACACGGCAAGTGGGATGAATGACGTTTATAATCAACGAGCAAACTTTCAGCAACATTAGGCGAACACAAAAATATAATTTATAGATAGATAAATAAAACATACTGCTCTACAAGATAATTAACCTTTTAATGAATTGTGACGCAATAAATATGTGATAGAAGAAATAGGTCAAGTTGTGTACCCAAGACCTCTCTTAAATTTAGAGTGTCTCGAAGAGAATCTCCAAATTGTTTTTAAAGCGCATTGTGCCCAATTGAACAGACAGCCGCCACTGAGGAAATTATGTGAACAGAAAACTTTGGAACAAATTAGACAGCGAACGGGAGCCGAGTGTCCCCGAGCACGAGCGACCATTATTTGGTTCCAAACTTAACAAACTTCTTTTTTATATTCTCCAAGGAATTAATTAAGTAAAGATCAATTTTACGAAGAGATTCGTATTTCTTTCAGTTCATTATCTCAACTTTAGGAAATAGCTTGTAATTTTATATTCCCTTTTACTATACTTCAGGGACTTTCATTAAAAGAAAATATTTCAAAAGATTTTAGGATTAGGGTCAATAGCACTGGTTGACAATTTTTTTTAATGGATACAGATCTTGAATGTACGAACTTTCGAGAAGGAAGCGTGACTCTTGTGGGAACCCTATCCATATTTTTATATTATACTAAAGGTATAAATGAATCACATACATTACTTATCTGTTATATTGTAAATTAGCATCAATTTATCAAAATCCCACAAAATATACTTGTCATGAGTATTATTAAAGTAACAAAAAGCAATTTTCGGCGCTCCACAGAGCAATCTGTCACCGCAGTGGGAGCAAAGAAATAAGTCAACAAAACAAAAAAGCTGTCACGGCTCCACCCGATGGAGTATTAATAATAAATACAGATAATATGAAGCTTAATACTGTGGTTTGTTTGGGGGTTATTGTTAGGGGATGTATTGTTGAAGACATCACAGCCCAGAATAAAGAAAATATTGCTCCGTATATTCGCTGTGATGTATATAGCTGACGTAGAAGGTACCTGTACCGGCGGTACTATGTTTAACGGTTTTGGTATTGTTATATTATTGTTTCCTTATTCGAATAGTTAAGGGCTAGTAGCAGACTTCTATAACGTTTGATTGAGCTTTATGTGGACTTTGTTGATCCATGATGACCAGAGTCTGGTGATTAATGGTGATCATTGAAGTTCGATGAGGGAATCGAAAAGATCCACCAAGTTTGGAATCATGAAATCGGTATTTAAGAGTACTTTGTTTACACATTATTGCCAGCCTCAAATTATATTATGCGGTATTTATTATGTTTTAAGTTTTACGCGGACGAAGTCGTGGGGCAAAATCTAGCTTCGGATAAATACATAAGTGCTACTGCGCACTGTGTAAGTACGATTTAAAATAAGGCGTGCTAGATTAAGAAAATTATTTTGCCAATATTTAAAAAGCTTTACTGCATTTATACACACCCACACACATGTATACACACTTAGATATACATATATTTTGTTTAAGATATTGTTAGAAAACAACATCAAAAATAATTAACTATCAAGTAACAAGCTAGTTATATCGCCACAGTCATCCAGTTGCCCGGTCTCTTTGTTACTCTAATCAGTTTGTTAATATTAACGCTGGACGGTCATATGACGCCACTCTCGCGCCCACTTGCGGCACCTTTTGTATTTTTGTTGATGTTACGAACAATGAACAAACCCCATAGTCATAAGCCCTAGAGTTAGTTAGTCAGTAAGCAGTCTTTAACACGATCAGACGATTTGTATTAAAATATTCCAAAATAAATATTTTACAAATCAATTAATCGTTGTTTTAAAAACGCCTCCGCGAGCACCCAGAAGTTGACTGGCGCAGCCGTTCGAATATTCCGCGAATTTTCCGAATACCGCGCCCATCGAGATCCCAAAATCGGTTTCGTTGGCGATTGGTAATACGTACGAAAACGTGGAAAGACTGAACCTTAAATAAATACGTCTCCCGTGGGAAGCTTGTGGCGCTGTGACTGAGCTGACTCTGGAGGACATGGGATCGAGCAGCTGGTGAGTAGACCTTTTCACCTCCTGTTTTCATTATATCCGACCTCCTCCATAATTTTTCTCCCGGTCAAAATCGTCGGGCTTATTAATTGCGTTTATCTGATTTCGTTTGCACAAAAATCGGCAAATTTGTCATTCTCGTAATTAATTTGTGTAGTGATAAGTGAACTTAAATTTAAATAAATAAGTAAACGTAAATTTAATTAAATAATTAATTGTAAAGTTAGGTAATTAAAGTAAACGTAAATTTAAGTAAAATGGAAGGTATCCAGCTAGTGCAACAAGAAATTTTATGCATTATCCCTAAATATGACGGCGATGAAAAGTTATTAAATCTTTTTATATCGAAATGCGAGTATGTACTTAGTGGTAGTAGAATTCCAGGATGTTTAGCGCAAGAAGTGTACTTATTTCACGCTATAAGCGGAAAACTTACGGGTAAAGCCGCGACTCTACTTAGCGATAACCCAAATATACAATCATGGGAAGGTTTAAAAGCGATTCTTACGCAACATTTCGGCGATCCTCGATCGGAGGAGTGTATAGCGATTGAGCTTGAGTCCATGAAACTTAAACAAGGGGAATCATACATCGAGTTTTGTCACAGGATTCAGAATGTTAGAAGTTCGTTGATTGCTAAAGTAATTAGGCTCACTGATGAAGGAATAAAATCTGCTAAAATGATAATATATAACAACATGGCTTTGAACGTGTTTCTTTTTAATTTACCGGAAGATTTGATTCGAATTGTACGACTGAAAGGTTGTTCTAATCTTGAAAATGCTCTTAGTATTGTGACTGAAGAAATAAACTTTCAGTTTCAATACAACGTGAAAAATAAATTGTCAAAACAAAATGTAACACAACAATTAAATTTAAATAACAGACCATTGCCCATGACGCAATGTTTTAGGCCTGCTTTTAATGTAGCGCCACCGAATAATAATTTTAGATTCGGTGTTCCACAAGGTCATTTTAAATTTGGCATTCCGCAAAATCAAATTGTTAGACCAAACTTTGCACAGCCAAATAGTTTTGCACCCCCTCAAGGCTATCAATTTGGGGCACCCCAAAACCAGGTTCAACGTAATTTCAGACAGGTGCCCTACCAACCGCGTGCACCTTTCGAAACTGGTGGACTTAGGTATGGAATCCCACAACAGCAAGGTTTTAAATTTGGTATTCATAACCAACCCCAGCCAAATTCCAATCAATACAATTTGGAATAGTGAATCAGCAACAACCACCTAGGCATGTATATACCGATGTCTCAATGCGTACAGCTCCTGTAAGACAAAACATGACTACTAACGACCTATTTTATATTGAAGAACCAACCCCTTGCCAGGAATATACCTCTGAAAACAATTACGACTACAATAGTTACAGTTATAAACCGAATGAAGTGTGTGATGTAGAGCAGCCTTCTACCGATTGTAACTATGTACAAAATTATGAGGTCCAACCCGCTAACCAGAATACTGAAAAAAAAACTGGAAACAGCCTCGAAAGATGCGGTGAATTGATACATTTAAATTTTTGTGACAGTATCATAAAATTACCACATATTGATATCCCGGAGATCAATTCAAAATTTCTCATCGATACCGGAAGTAGTCGCTCATTTATAAGTCCTGCGAAAGCTAAAGAATTTTTTAACGACAATAAACACTATGAACCTTTTACAGTCGTTAGCACACATGCTCAGAGCATGCATAATGAAATAATTCACATCCCATTATTACAGACTTTTAAGAGCACATTTCCTCATAAATTCTATATTTATGATGTTGACAGACGATATGACGGATTGATAGGATCTGACCTTTTAAAAAAATTATCAGCAAACATTGATATGAGAAATCAAATTCTACAGACACATAACGCAGCTATCCCAATAATTTATAATCCATCTTTGGAGATAAGTGTACCCCCGCGATCTGAGACACGAGTAAAAACTCCAACCAACATACAACACGGAGATGCCATTGTAGACATTGCTAAATTAACTCAGCCTTCATCATCCTGCCTGAAGAAAAATAATAAGATAGACACAACTAAGTACGAATACATAGAGGCGTTTGAAAAATGCAAAGAGCTTTTGACAAACGCTCCGCTCTCACAATTTCCCGATTTTTCTAAACCATTCGTCCTTACGACCGATGCATCTAATTATAAAAGTAGAAAGCAAAATAGCAACGCTGACGCATTATCGCGGATTAATATAAACGCTTTAGGTGAAAATAATGATATTTCTTTGAAGGTTAATTCAGATAAAAAAAATACTGTATTAGAGAAACATGGTGGAGAAACTAAATTTGATATAAATGTAGGAGACACTATATTTATTCAAGGAATAAATACCAGACGTAGCAAGGACAAACCGCGATACCAAAAAACTCAAGTGCAAAGTAATGTCGTACCGAATACTACGCAACATAGGAAAACTAAAGTCCCCATTAAAGACATCAATTGTCCTTCACAAGTTTATACTTTTGGTGGTTCAAGTGATCCACAGCTAGGCTTTTCATCTGCAGCAGATGGACAGGAACCCAGGACTGCTGCCTGTAAAGGAAGGCCAGGCTACCATCAGTCATGATAAATGGACTGTTATTAAAATCCTAGACTTAAAATTAATTTACGACCAATTAGAATTAAATATAAATAGTTATCAGTTTATTCCATCATTTGTAAGAACTAAACGTGGTTTATTTAATCCGCTTGGTTCGCTTGTAAAGGCGATTACGGGCAATATGATGACGCTATAATGTATGAAAAGTTAATTAATGATAATTCATAAAGCAAAATGGTATAAATAAGAAAATGACAATAATCGCTGAAATGGTGGGTACGATCACAAGAATAGCCAACTCTACAACAAACAATTTCATTCAGTTAGATGAAAACATTCAAGAAATTAATCGTAGTTTAAACAAATCAAAGTTATTACAAACCAGTCATAAAATAATTCACATTTATAACATTTTAACAAATAATTTTTAAACACTCTACATCCGACTGAACGAAATTGAAACAGCTGTTGCTTTTACTACAATTAAAATATTGCATCAATCTATTATAGACACATATGAATTAATATTATTGTTGAAGGAAATTGCCGAAACCAAGTAATTAGTGTATCCAATAAAGGTTAAAAATATTGTAAAAATAGAGCAATTTATAGAGATAAAAGCATACGTAAAACAAAATCAGATAAAATTCATTATGCGCATTCCATTGATGAGAAATGAAGGCCTTAACTATTTTGAGTTGATTCCCTTGCCTGTATATAATGTCAGCAATGACCTTACTACGCTTGTCCTACCTAAACATCCTTACCTCCTTGTGAAAAGGTCAAAAAACCATGCCGCTCTCCCAGTCATGCTGCGAGATCGACGAAGCCCGTTTCTTGTGCTTTGAGAACGATGTTTCGCCGCTGTTGGAAGATGATTGTATTACCGACCTTATGAAGTTTTCTACAAACATTTCAAGATGCCATCCCGTTGCTGTTAGCATAGACGACGTGAAGATCGACCTTATTCAACCTCATCGCTGGAACGTTTTCGCGAAATCGGAGACGTTGCTAACCAAGTACTGCGAAAATGAGATAACCTAAGAAAGTATTTGTGGAACTTACCTTTTGTCCATGGATGATGACTGTCAAGTTAAAATAAAGGAATTTAATCTTAAAAGAAACCACAGCAAGGTTCCCAGTAATCAACCTGCCCAAAATAAAGACCAGACCATCGGGTATTCAGAAGAAACCTGTCAACCTCAACGGTATCGATCTTGTTGACATTCGGTTCTTGAATTACTTATTGCAGAAAAGTGAAAGAAATTATAAGTGAAAGTGGAAAAGATAAAGGTGTTTTAGATTATAAGAGTGCTAACCTAGGAAATATAGTATTTTATGTAATCTTAGTTATTTGTCTCATGTTGCTAGCCTGTAAGCATAAAGTTAAGAAAATATGTAAAATAAGGAAAACTCGAGATGATCCTCAACCCTCGGATAATCTCGAACTTAAGGAGGGAGGAGTTATATCGCCACAGTCATCCAGTTGCCCGGTCTCTTTGTTACTCTAATCAGTTTGTTAATATTAACGCTGGACGGTCATATGACGCCACTCTCGCGCCCACTTGCGGCACCTTTTGTATTTTTGTTGATGTTACGAACAATGAACAAACCCCATAGTCATAAGCCCTAGAGTTAGTTAGTCAGTAAGCAGTCTTTAACACGATCAGACGATTTGTATTAAAATATTCCAAAATAAATATTTTACAAATCAATTAATCGTTGTTTTAAAAACGCCTCCGCGAGCACCCAGAAGTTGACTAGCTTGTTTACAGTTATGCTTGTCTTTATATATATACACTTAGATATACAGATATCTTGTTTAGGATATTGTTACAAAACAATGGTAAAAATAACAAACTATTAAGTAACAAGCATGTTTACAGTTATGCTTGTCTTTATATATATACACGTAGACATACATATATCTTGTTTAAGATATTGTTACAAAACAATGTGAAAAATAACAAACTATCAAGTAACAAGCACGTTTACGCCTCCTGCCGACCCCTATAAGAAACAAACCACTCGACTTTGTAAACATAATAACGATAGTCATACATCAATATTCGAGAGCGACGTTTCAGAGACAAAGGATCAATAAACAAGGAACAGCCGCGTTGTATCACAAGACTGATTTGTATGGATTCCCGGGACGAGAGAACAAAGGCAGCTTTAATTCCATCTTTCATCTAAGCATTCGAAACTGAAGAATATATTGATGTACGAAAAGGATAAAACCAAACTCCTTTGAAGTGAGGAACGAGACGGTGCACAATGATTTCGGGATTCAAAACTTTCGACTAGGAATTTCAGCAAACAATTTTCTTGAAGAACTTTTATAAAGTACTAGCTGCGACCGGCGGTGTTACCCGCGATAAAAAGTATGAAAAATTAAAACATCTATCCCACGGGAACCATACATTTTACCGGGATAAAAAGCCTATGTGCAATTCCAGACTATAATCTATCTCTGTGCCAAATTTCATCCAGATCCGTTCAGCCGTTCTGGCGTGAAAGAGTAACAAACATCCATCCATCCATTCATCCATCCATCCAAACTTTCACATTTATAATATTAGTATAGATATGCTTGTATTTATTTTTATCCATCTTTGTTGTCTAAAATTGTATTGTGAGCCTAATGTGCCGACGGTGAGCTGCCGAACAATACCTACGTTTGTTCGTTGAGCTGTGCCAAAACCAATCGTGCTTCGGAGACCTTTTGGTCATAAACAAGCGTATCTCCAGAGTTCGGTCGGAAGGGACCCTTTTCAATAGGCTTTCTGTAACTGCGAGAGATTATTTGACGTTTTTATAAATGAGCCAATGGCTGAGATAAAGTATCTATTGTGAAATGCGACCGAGGATCGGAGGTGATTTGAAAAACGCTATTTATTCCGATGAAGGTTCTACAAATCCTGAAGAGTAATAGCCAGAAAAGTGAATAGGTTTTACACAATAGCCGCAGGACTATTTTAATTCAAAGCAGGCTTTTTGTTTACTGAACTCGGAGCCAATATAATCGATTCCTAATAGACAATATAAAAAACAAATTAAAAAAATGTTAAATCGATGAATGCGCGTGTAGATCCGTGAACATAACCTAGTAAAATAATAATTTGGATATAAAAATGTAGAATAGAGCTGATACGTTCAGTGGGACTCATTTAAATTTTAAATGAGACATTAATTGCATTTAAAATCATTTTTACAATGTTACCTAACTGAAGCAATAGCAAAGTAAAATAATTATTATAAATAAACTGCTCAAATGTTTCTAATATAATCTTTTTTTAGCAGAAACACCGTTCCGTATTTATATATAGTTCAAACACCCCGATTGTCAACGACAGTGCCCGGGTGAATAAACACCTATTGTAAGCAATTGACTGTAACAAAATAAATTTTGTTACAGTCAATAACTAATACAGAATGTTCACCGAAACCGTTTCACTCATTTAAATAAAAAAACAAATCGAACTAGTTAATCTTCCTGGGAAACCTATTCTAGGAAGATACTAAACTGATCTTGAACCATTGAACGGATATAGTCAGCAACGTTGTCCACTCTGACCACATCCGTGACGAGTTAAACCGGACCGCGGCGGTGACGCCGGACGCAATTTATTGACGCTCTAGAAACCTGCCTGCTGACTTAAATAGCACTGGCGCTATTCCTGATTGAGTACGAAAAACTTGGTAAAACCTGCAGATTTTTAAGAGCCGGTACGAGCTTTTATAGATATCAATCTCAAATGAATTCGATTTTGAATCTTTCCATATTCACTAGCAAATTTTGGAAGGTTGTTTAATTATAATCAGTTTTTTTTATAGTTTTACGGAGAATCAAATAATAAGGATCATCTTTGGTAATGTAGGTTCTATAGTCCTAACATATTTTGTGCGTCAAGCTCCCACCAGCAATATCCGTGACTTCTCCGGCCGGCCGCGGCGGCGACGCCAACCGCACAGGGCCGCCGCAATTTATTGGCGCGCTTGAGAACTGCCCGCTCTATGAAATATGGCAGCCGTGCCAACTCTGATTTATTAACATCAAAACTATAAAGAAATTGGACACGTTTCAAACTAGCGAAGCTATTCCAGAGCGGTAAAAGCAATCAGATTTGTTAATTTAGGTTTTATATCAAAACGATTTAATCTTAATAAAAATTCTACAAAGAACCTGTTATTATGGAGTAGTACTCTAGGGCGAGCTCAACACCAGATGATGTAATACAAAATCTATATGCATGGTAGATTTTGTAATATATTACGTCTATCTGCATGATCGGCCACAATTTCCCGTCACACGTACATCCCAACAAAATTATTCCAAATTAATTCATCTAGCCTTCTACAGGCCGATAAGTATCTCGGGCCCGGCAGACGTCAATGCAGAGCGGTCACGGTGCCTGTCGATATTCTATCGCGGGGCCCTGCCGCAATTTATGAGGCCACTCCGGGGCCTTTATAATTTATGGCCTCAGGAAGGGGCCAGACTAAGGGTTAAGTTCTCAAGTGAGAAAAAAATTAAAACGTGTAACTGATGTTGCAAGAAGGTTTTCGGGAAAAATGTGATTTAACTTGTTTAATATATGGTTATTTATTTGAAAAGTATATATTTATTTCTGTTCGAACCAATACATCTAATATAGGTAGTTAGTAAAATAGGCTTAAAATAATGTCAAGAGTTTATTGGAAATACCTTTTTATTTTTATTTTCAGGGAAACAAAACATTCGTGATTTTATGATTATTGCTTGCTACTTACTACATAAAATATTTCTTGACATTATGTAATTGGTATTCTCATAGTGACATGCTCTTACATATTTATCACAGGCCACAGACGGTAGCAAGGATTAAATTATAAACCAACATTACGCCTGTATTTCTCGAAAGGCTAGACAGAAGTGCAGTGCAGTGCGCCAGCTTCTGCCGCTGGAATTTTGGTACATATGTTAGATCACCTTTTATGGCCATTAATATCGGAAACACTCGCCTTAATGTGAGCGGGAATCGCAGCATAGTCCACCACGCTGGCCAAGTACAACCAATGCATTGAATATAAAAATACATTTATTTTGTAATTACAACAATCTATTCCCACGTTCATCAACATCCAATAATAACAAAAAGAACATCCAAATCCCTACATTTAACATCTTTAATTACAAGTTTATCGCTGTATTCGCATGTAATCCCCAAAGATGAACGACGAACATTAATGAGCATGAGAGTGACCTCTAGACGTTAATGAGCCGCTTCGCTTGACCAGCGTGGAATCTTGCGCCGCGACGCGACTCGTATCATATTCAGTGCTGTGGTCACGATTGGTCAGATATTTGAACTTTGAGTCAAAGAACTTCGTATTGATACGAAGGTCCTTAAGTAACAGCCAGTGGCTGGCTGGCTGGCTATTTGGCTGTTGGTTGTCAATAACTAGTCAACTTTGATCCTTTTATTCTGTTGGTACCTAGAAAATAAGCTAGCCTACTCAAGACTCTACATACTAATAGAACCCGAGTTCTTGTTGGTGTGTACTTAGTCCTATCAGATTTTAAAAATTACATACACATGTTTTGGCAGGTAAATAACGACTACAATAGTGTTGAATAACACGACGATAGATATACAACAACGTCAACATTATAGAGTATAATAAATTGATAGAACGACATTTTGCCTAAAGCCGTGCTCGCCGAGGGTCAAACCTGCGTCATCGTTGGACACTTCTGTAGCTCCTGGATTACAGATGTAACAGACAAGGCGTTATTGGCCCATACTCATTAAAAATTGTGTTGCATAATAATGCCATATGTCTGGTAAGTACATCTCATTGTATAAAATTACATTATCTCCCCATAGTTTTACAAATCAAAGCAGACTTATAAAAAATGGATATCATACTTCCTACTGTAATTACTAAATATCACCCTCTTAAAAAGCTAAAACGCACACCCGGACTCTTAACGCCAAAACTCGCTCAATCCCATATTTTGAGTCAGCTTAATGTTTCCCCAACTTCGAATTAACATTTCGTTTCAACAACTCTCTCAACTTATCTAGAATAACGAGCGAGCGAGACTTATTGCGCTAACTTTATCACACAAACCGGCCAGGTGCGAGTGTGAATCGAGTGCTCAGGAACCCGTAGGAGGGCTCGTTATAGAGAGACAATGTAGACTTAAACCGAAATATATGTTTAGTCACCGAAAGTATTTTTAACTTAATTGAATTTTGATCAGTGACAGCAGATCCCTAGGTCGTTTTATGAATAGGTTCTTATCGATGAGTTTGGGAACCCTAAAAATAGTCTTTAAACGATGAATGGTTCACGTAATACTCATTCTAAGCGTGTTTTATAATGTTATATTCTCTTTATAACCTCACCGTTTCGATAATAAAGTGTATGGATATGGTAATAGGTGCGTACTGCACAACCCCTTGCACGGTACAGCGGGCTGGTACATTGGTTTTTATTTTATTTTTATTCAAGTAACTACCGGGGCGTGTATATTAAGATGTATTTTACACGTTGGCCTATTTTGGGGGCTATACATCAATTATGAAGGATCCTCAAGACACTTTGTGTATTTTCAACATAAAGGTTGAAGATTTTAGTGGAATAGCAAACAAAAAATTATTGAAGTATCTAAAAATAAATGTATTGCTAATTTGAGAGTGACTCAAGTAACCTGTGTTCGTTTTCAACCAAGGTCCAAGCTGTAGCTCAAATGTCTAGCAATATATTCGAAGGTTCAAATCCATAATTCGTATTTGCTGAGGCTATTACGAGAAAGCTCCCGAGGGGCGCGGATCGCCATATTTACTGTTTACCAACGTCTCAGTTTATTTTATTGGGCTCCCCTTTGTAACCTTGGCCATTCACTAGCCGACTACTGTGAGTGATTTGTAAATATCATGAGTTAGTTGGGTTGATGCACAAACATGGCAGTAGGTAACGTTGGTCATATTTGTACAGAAGTTGTTGGAGTATTTGTCGAGGTGAGATGTTTAACAAAAGAGTTACCCACTGTCGCAATATGATATACTTACTTTAGAGAGTCATTACTGCCGTCACGTAGTCACCTTGGTCGTTGGGGATCAAGCTGTAGAGCAAAATCAATGGTTGCGCGAGCGGAGCAGCGGGCAAAAGCTAGTAGCTTATAAATAATGTATTAAATATAAAAATAACGGATGTACTAGTATGTAGGGAGTCCTTCATTTGATATCAATTCCTTGCGTTTGTTGGAACGATAGTGCTTAGTCATTTTGAAGTTTTACCTGGATTTTGTACAAAAAAATGAGTATACTCAAAATCATACATCATCATCAAAGATTCTTAATTCATCAAATCCACAAAAGAGCAACACGAGCGGTGAGCTTGACTCCGCAAATCAAATCACTTGTCCATCCTGCGTCGAGTTGAGTCTATGTTGAGCCGCTCCTTGAAGCCACTTTACAAAGTAAGCCCGCAGGCGCAGGCGCGGCTGGAGCGTGCGAGGTAGAGTAACCTTTGTCATTCTGTTTATTTTATGAATGACTTTGTGGTATGTATAGTTCGTGTCTTATCGCTTAGTTGTAAATAATATTATATACGAGGTGCTTGGTTTGATTTTGGTGGAGAAAAAGTATATTTTTGTTTCAATATTATTTTTTACTACGGACATCTCTAAATAATTGATTATGAAATCTGGGTAGCACTAAGTCGGCAGGTTTATAGATTTATACCAAACCACATATCAAATAATATGAATGGTCACTATATATACTTTATAAAAGCTACCAATAGAATGTCCAATAGATGTTAGCTCTAAATAATATTTAGTGGTAACAAATCGAGTAATGTTTAAAGCAACAAAATTGTAGGGTTCCTCCGAAACTGCTGGTAGGTATAAAGGTGTTCGAAATAAATAATAGGTAGACATTTCAATATTCTTCCAAACTCTCGTGTACAATTTATTTGTGTACTAAATCGATCAAGTGAATCTGGACCCCTTCGCGTCGGTGACAAACGTCGTATAATTGCGTTTCCCTCGCCCCAGCAAAGTGGATTGCCGCGGGTTTCCGCGACCCAGCCACGAATCACGTACCAGCATTGATCTTATTCCAATTTTATTTAGATTCTAACTTGACCTTTATTGTACTTACTTATTGTTACTGAGCACAGGCTTCTACTACCGATACAAAATTTAAGCCGATTTCGGTCATTGACCCCATACTGAAATGATTTCAGTATGTTCCGACATTGTTGTGATGTTTAGTTTCAGTCAACTGCTTGAAATGTGCGCAAACAACCCTTTAGAGATTACGTTCGTGATGTTGTCTAAGTACTCAAATGTGTACCATGTCTTCAATATATTGTTATTTACTACATCGCCGAAGCTTCGTGAGCGAGTATCGCAAATGTTGGGGAATCAGGTCGAGGCCGTACGGACCCAGTCCGTTCTGTCCTCAAAATGAGGGCGGACGTATCTTTAGAGGAACGTGACTTTAAATGTGATTGTATTTAGTTCAAGATTTAAGCATTTATAGGGTTTTAGGATTTGTGATGCTCTAGAACCTCATTTAAGAATCTTAGATCGTCTGTATCAAGAAGCTTTATCAATGAGTAATACTTCATTGCTACTCAAAGAGGGCAGATAAGTTTTGACGCGTCTTATAAAAATGCAACATAACAAGACGTCACAAATTACACCAACTAATAAGTATGATTTAACTATTTAAACATTTTGTCTTAAGGGCCTTTGCACACAGCGCTGCAAACGGCCCAAGTAGCAGTAGGTATATCATAGCGCCTGTATCTAGTTCGCAATTCGTTTTATTTACATTTGACGCGCTTCAACTCGGTGTCATAAAGTCGTTGTATACAAAATACCTTAGTGGCTAGCATATATGTTAATTATAAAATAGCCTGATACAATACTGAGATTTTTTTGTCTATCGGTCAAATGGAGGGAGCTTACAAATTAGCAGCAAATTATTACTTTATTCTCATTGTCACCAACGGAATGATACTTTCCTAAAGGTATATTTGCCTCATCGAATTCGGCCTCGAAACATAATGGGAATCATTTACTTGACGAGCAAATGTTCGTGCTAGCACTATTATTGCCACCATTTAGGCCATTACTCTGCCGGCACCCACAGTCGTCCCTCTCTCTCACATTACGTCGTTGAAGGCAGGAATAAGACGACCACATCTCCTGCACATTATACTTACTTATCGTTATAATCGAGGTTTACGTCTTTGAGGTAAACGGGGTTACTTCCATAAGCTCCGCAAATTGTTCAGTAATCAAACTTTGGATCTTATTAAATGGGGGTAGAGTTTATGTTGCAATGGTAATTGCATGCACGAGACTTGCCCGCAATTAAAACAAATCATAGCCTAATATACCTTTGTAGGAAAGTCCATTGCGGGGTAGATAAGACATGTATGTTGAAGAAGGCGTGTTCGGGCGGTGATGCATAGAGTGTAGTGACGATAGCCGCTGAGTATACGAGTATCTTCATACGTAGTTTGGGGTAGGGTAGCCATGGCCCGGATTATCTTAGGAATCATCCAAATGGTTGACCATTTGTGTAATTAATGTTGGTGGAAAGGAGCTTAACTTGCTGAAATTATTGGATGGTGATTTAATTCTTCTGTATCATGTACAGAAAGGATGTTAAGTAAGTAGCTTATTTTCTTAGTGAGAACATTATTCCCTATTCGTTTGTCTATGTCTAGCTAGTAATGATATAAGATTAATGCGTGCTTCAGGAGTCCATTAACCCAATGGCAATGATTGTTAGGTTAGTTTAACCTTATGAAGTTTACGAAAAATCTTTAGACATGTTATGTACGGTTAAACCACGGCTAATCTGATGTCAACCCAGACAAGACATGAAACACAAAGGCCAGCTCTGTACTATAAACTACACAACATTAAAGCCGTAATAAAATCGGCCGTCGCATCGAATTACCTCAGAGAGCTTTCTAATGGAACCTTGACACTCTTACGCGACACGCGAATGCACAACGATGTTCTAGGATTTACTTCAAGAGCAATCTCATAATTTAATGAACAAATATAATGAATGTCGAGCTTTATACTCTTTCTTCTTTTATAACTATATTTTTCTTTTTATTATGTGTCGACTAAGTAACTATAATTTGCTAATAAGTTTGAGCAAAATCAAATATTATAAAATTATTCTTTCATCAATGTTCTTATGCGTCACTATTTATCAGTATATCTTTCAAATTGGTGGCGCTTGTTGTGAATATTGAAGCTACCCCGAGATTTTTTCTTAAAACCTTTTCATAAACGATTTAATTAATGATTGTATAATAATATATGTTGATCGCAAGCTTGACCCGCCCCCTGCCATCCTTTTTACCTTCACGACAGCATTATATTATACGTCTTCTAAACTAATTTCCACGCTGCGAAGATGCACGAAGCCACAAAGATATATATAAAAAAACAAATAATTTTAAAATGTTGTACAGATACATGGTAATATAAAAAACAAACAATTCTGTAAAAAAAGACAAGTCTGCTGAGCTTCTTACCGGATTTTCTCAGTTGAAGTCGGGTTCGGATCCGGCTGTAGCGTTGAGAATAAAAATATAGTGTCAATTTGTAAGTGCTACCCTAGGCCTATACATAATAAAAAATGACTTTTACTTAGATTTTGATAGAAAATAATTTATGCAGACATAGGATGTAATCCAAGTACAGTATCATTTGAAATCCTAATCTCACAACAACAACAGCATATACTTATAAAAGTAAATACCACCTATAAATAAATACCATTTATAAATATCTAATGAGTTACCTAGAGGCACATCAGTAATAACCTATTCGAATGAGTTTCAAGCTACCTCCTCGGCGCTCTTGCGCAACTCGGCTACTTCGCTCAAACTCCCGTTACTTTAATTTCCGTTCTTTCCTACTCAATTTGTGCGGCTCTTTGACTAGCGCATGAAAACTTAAGTTATTAAGGGTGGACTTTTATTTCCCGGGAAAAAGTTTGCATTAACAAATAATTTGCCGAGAAAAAAAAACAACAAACTTGATTATTTCGATATTTGGACATGGCTGTGTTACCTGTCTTTTCAAACTCATGTGGTAAACACAGCTATAGGTTGCGTTAGGATTTCCGATTCCAATGATATAATCCTATTCCGGAGCTAGTGGGGAACATAATTCTCTCGCACTCACACGCAGAACCATTTAGAAATTAATGAACTAAAAATAGAACCTGAGCTACAAAACATAATTTCACTGGCTAAATTCATATTAAGACTCAAGTAACACTATTTCAATCCTGAACACAAAAGCCAAATGATAATAACACACAGATATGAAGGGACGCCGCACCCGCCCGCATCACGTCGTCCAAATGAAACAGACTCGTCACCGGGAACAATGTGTGTCACCAGCACTAGAGCCCGCCACGGTCGGGCTATTCCAACACTATGACAACCCTATTCCATTCCGAGTTTTAGTGTCGATGTTTAACCGCGATAGCGCGTTTGGATTTATCGATGACAATTGTTGATGGTAATGACAAGTGACATGATCGGAAATGACAAAAAATATGTACGGAAATACTGATGGACGTATGGCTGACATTGATCCTAGATAGCATCCTGATATGATCCTGCATAGCCTGCAAGTTATATAAGGTGATTGATAATAAACATCTACTATCCCGTAAATCGTAAACAACGGTTCATTAAATATCTTCTCTCTCATAACCTTGTTTACCTACAGGAGGGAAATGTTGACCTCTTCTGCAAGTATTGTTGGTAGTGTGCGTTATGCATAAAGTATTTTAAATACTTAAATATGCAAATGGTCCAGTAGTGGGTGGCTCCAGGGAACTGGTAACAATGTATGCAACGCGAACGGTTTTGTCTCTATCTAAGAACGGCTTCGATCATCTTTGATTAAACAACTAAGATACTTCCAAATGAATCAATAAGCTACAACTTTACGACCCGTTCGTAATGCTGGTCATATGGAGAAGAACGGGCAAGATATTGTTATGGGTAATGAATGCAACTCACTCAAGTCCCACTGGGTCTACAAATAAGAACACCAAAACCTCTATATTGCTAAAGAAAAATCTTCCACTAAATTATATCCAGCTACTTATGAATCACGGTCCCCTACCACGGCTTAAACGATTGGCTTTCGTGAGTTATCGCCCCTCGACCGTTAATCGCTCGCATGATTGATCGCTAGCGCCGGCGAATTGTTAAATAGCCATTTTAGCTAAATACGTCTAGAACGCCGAATGGTGATTTCAATTACTGGGGTAGGAGAAGCGAAGCCGTTAAGGAAGATGAGAAATTGAATTTGGAATAATCCGGATTTGAATATTATAGCTCACTATCTGTTTCCATGTTCGTATACTATTGTGCTTGTTCCTAAAATAGTGGCTCTATAAAAGAAGCACGTCTAGCTATGCGTCTAGCAATTCCTGATACACTGTTCATAAAACCATATTCTTTGTATTCATTCATGGAGCAAAAATCACACTGGCTGCCTCCCATCATACCCATTTTAATTTATACAACATAAAAAGAGCCTCTGGGAGCCCATATTTTAGTTACATACGGATCTATGTGCTATTATTTAATAACCGAACATAAAAAGGCATGAGACCTAATACAGCGTATAAGATCTGATAACTTACGCCATTGATATTTCTCTTGGGAAGACTTTTGCCCATTCAAAGGAATTTATTAAAGCTGAATACAAAAATTTTTACAAAAATCTTTTGGAGATTTTTTCCGAGAAAAGAAGTTTATGTTTTATCGCCTATATTTATCTGTAACTGGCTAACAGGAAAGAAGTACTCAAAGGCACTAGTGACATGTAATCCCTGCGAGTCTTTCGGCGCAGTAAATATCCAATACAACAAATTGCGTGTCGATTCGTACACAATGAAAGACATGCATTCCTGCTTATGAAATATGTGCATTAAAACTGTAAGTATTAAAAAAATGTATCTAGCCTGCTTATGGCATAAGCGCGCGCCTAGTATGAGGACCACTGTCATATATTTTTAAATGTAACTTTCTCTATAATAAAATATACCTAATTAGTTTATCGAAAGGATCGGTGTCATGTCGTAAAAGGAGGTGAAAAAACGGGTCTTAATAGAGACAGATGTAAAGAGCGTCATCAGCTACACCGACAAGGGTCTAACCCTTAAATTAGAAGAGAGAGAGAGTTTATAGAAAAGCGAAAGTTCTTTTAAAATTAGTAATAAGGTCTTTTACAATTTGTAACTATTTAAGTTTTTTGTTGTGGTTATTGTAAATAAAGAAATTCTCCGAATTACTATTGACATTGATCACGACAAAAAGTGAAATATAATTTAAAGGCTTAAATGATAATTGATATTTTTTTCGATGCAAGATTATTAATCTTCGCATATTCTGTGAGTTGTTCAAAAATTTTAAGTATCCATGTAAATTTGCAGGCAAACTCCCATTCAATTTTGATGATCGCCCATAAACTCAAACATAATCAAAACTGGATTATACAATAAGTAATGCGGATTGAGAAGTCAGTCGCTTCTATAATCCGACGGAGTCGATCGCATACAACAAGTAAGTGAAACAAACTTCAGAGATAGAACAATAGATCTCCAAGTTCGGAGTCGGGCAGAAATGCTCAGCGCTTAATCAACTCCAACCGGGTGATGTTAAAAATGTTTTAATTAGTTCGCTAATTAACAACTATGAGGAACCTAAGACTTTGTCTGAACTTCAAACATAAAGCGATGACACTGAACACTTTGTTGGCTATGAAATTGTTTTTAAAGTCATAATAAAACTGTGGAATAAATTGATGGTAGGCAGAAGTAGTACAGAGCTAATAGGACATTTTTAGCACAGAACAGTAACGTAAATATTGGCTAAGTGGAGGAGATGAAATAGAGAGGAGGTTCTTGAACTCTTGTAATAAAAGAATTATTACAAGAGTTCAAGAACCATCCGCAATCGTATTATTTTGTTCAATGCTAATTATATAATCTGAAGTAAAAAATATCCAACAATATAATATCATTAACCAACCAAGATGTGGCAGTAATGAAACCAAGACTGGATTGATCGACCCTCGCTGTTAAAAAAGTTATGAGGATGTTATTGGGTACGTCGATATAGGCAAACCACCGTATTCACGGTCGGCCTGATTTCATCCCGTAAACGTCTGTAACTTATAAACTAGTTGGCCTAAATGCCGCCTAAAAAACATCCAACATGTTTACGCCAACGGCCCCCCTCATGCGCCAATAAGTCAAAAAACTTTTTTGTTATTTCGCCACGGCGCGCTCGGGGTGTTGAATTCGGCACATTTGCTAAAGTGTCCCACTAACTTTCTCCATATGAACTCGAATGTCGTCGAGTTAACTTTTTATAACGCTTTTGTATTCCAGATTTAACAAGTTTCAGTTTCGTGGCAATATTTTAGTCTCGCGGTTTATACACCATTTTTATTTTATGGCCAGGTAGGCACTTGTTATAGCAGCCTTTTCGTGTGAAGTAATATTTCCGCGTACAGCCGTCACAACGTATTTTTATTCAAATATGTTGAGTATGCAACGAAATGTATCTTGCTATTTATTAAAAGAGTAAATATATAAGTGCTGTAATGTAATATCATTTTATCAATCAGCGGCTATAGGCTCGGTCTGACAGCTTGCGGCAGTGAAACAAGAAATAATCCGCGCACCTGCAATCACAGTGATTGCACACCTAATGTACCTGTTCAAATTAAGGTGTATGAAAACATCGGGCGTCATTTCCTCCGTTATAATTTACGTTATAACTTTAGAAGGGAAAATTAGCTGAGTTATTCCACGAAATTCCTTTCGATTTATCGCTAAACAATCAAAGCAAGTTGCCGGCGGAGGCGTACTCGGCGGCATTGCGGAGTTTCAAAATTTTCCACTTCTTACCGAACTCCAATGAACTTTACAAAAGACAGACGTTAATGAACCCTGTACTTGTTAATTTTACGTTTAACTTTAAGTTTACGTGGCTTCTAATCGATGAATTGGTGAAATTGAACAATTCGCTCACCGACGACAGTCAGGGGAGGCTCGAAAGTTTTTATCAAATTTATATAACAGTAAAGGGAAGTAAGGTTGGTGAACAAATAAGTTAGAATAATTAAAATTGACTGGGAGAATTGGAACAAGAAAGTAAATACGCTTCGAAATAATGTAGGCCGAGTGAAGGCAGGTACCTACTGAAGTTACGTGTTTTACAACCAAAGTGGGAACGGTTTCTAAAATAATTTGTTTTTTATATAACAAAGTATACCTACCAACTAAATTAGATTGATTGAATTGTTGGAAGTGTTTTTTCAACATCTAACAGTCGTAGCAGTTCTTCATCATATGCCGATAGTTGTCTCAGTCCCGATGGCCTCTTGTTGTTTACAAAGGGAGGCCAATTTTTTCTATCGCTGCGAGCCAATAAGTCAAAACTTTGCAACATTTGGCCCGCACTGCGTAAACTTTAACTGTCGCGCGAATTACTTGCGAGACATCAATTCTTTATTTTTTCCTCTTTCCTCCTTCATACTCATTTGTCTTCATGGATAACGAGAAGTTTTCTATTTTGTTTCAACACCCAAGTCCTTGGAATTTGAATTAGTCCGTGTTTGTCACTTGTTTGTTTCGCCTTGTATTTTTTTTGTTCTGCCCTCAAATTTATTTAAATGTCTTGCCGCGTAACTTTACCTATATCGACTCGTGGGGAAATATCGTAATGTTATTTCCTTATTTTATTTTTGTTTTGGATTGCTTTTTATGACATCATCATTAACAGAATTGTCATCAGTTAAGAACATGCATAGTATTTTCATCGGTATGTATAATAAGAAGGTAACTTAATTATGTATTATTTGATTATTATCAGGAAAAAAACCGCGTGGCAGAATAATAATGAGGCTGAATCCGCCATTTTAGAATGTTTGCCTGTCTGTCGCATATCACAGAAAAACTACTGATTTTCATAAAATTTGGCATAGTAGTAGCTATATACTTTTTATTTTGTGAAATGGATCAATAGATTTTAAATATAATTAGTACCTACAGTGATAACATAATATAACAAAAAAGATCTTCATTAATCGTTTTTATTATTGGAAATGGGAATGCGTAGGACAGCCCGATAACTCATTATCAAAATCCATTGGGCGTATTGAACTTAATTTTGGCATGATTATAGCATAGCATATGCGGCTTACATTTTTACCCCAGGAAATGAAAGCAATCTCCTGGAATAGAAAACATGCTACAGTCACCCATACGAGGTCGCGAGCAATGCTTGTTCTGAATAAACGTAACCGTACTTATTAAATGAAACTCTCACCAACCGAACCCTTGTATGCTTTACAATAATAAAGATCTTAGTTCGCCCGACCTAGATGAGCTAACGTATTTGCATCTTAATTTCGCTTAGTAAACGTAAATCCCGTACAAATAGAAACGTATTTCGAGTGCGGCTCACCCGAGATTTGTTACCGGCTCCTGATATAAATCCAGAGCGGAGCAGGAACGCCCGGCCACGCCTTAAGTTAAGGACTATCCCAAACCCGCTACGCAATAATGGGTTAACTTCGTATCATTAGATACAGACATTTTGTACTCTAGCGACAAAGAGTATAAAGCCTAAATTTGCGGTTCTCTGGCACATGTGGTTGACATATCCTTGCAGCGTTAAGCATGACTTTGTTAAAGATATTTCGTAGATACTTAAACATGGTCTCGAGCACAATAAAGTTGTCTCGCTGTAAAGTGAAATATATTAACTGGGGAAATTGCTTAAAGTGCTTTAATTTCAAGTACGCAGAGAGTATTTCTGTTTAAGTTTCGTCGTAGGACCGTAAGTACTATACTATCGTGTCTTTTCTAAAGTGGGTAGTAGGGTTTTTATAGCATTTCATTAGAAATAGTCTTCATGCTCTGAAATTTGTTAGTTTTAAAAACATAACTATTAAATATTTTGGGTATTAGTCGCCTACGTAGGACTCGAGCTTGATATGACATACACCAGTTCCAGGTAACAAAAGCTAATGTACTCATTTTGTCAGTCCCCTATTCAAAAGCTAAGAGAATGTAAGGATTACTCTGACGCGATTCATTCTAAGTGGGCTACATTAGGTTTTTTTTTGATAAATTTCCCATATCAACCTCGACCGCGCAGGTAGCACGAGGCACACTAATACGACGTGCCGATGATTAATTAGCTAAAATCCGGCGCGTTACAAAGTGGCCGGGTATCGCCGGCGCCGCCGCCTGATGTATGGCCCGCACGTGGGCAGCGCACCGCGCCCGCCGAACTAGGTCGTAGCCCAACTTAAGTGATGTTTTCTTGTTTTGGAACTGTCGACATGATGAGGAAATATTGCTGAACGAAGGTGCGGAAGGTAAAAATCTTGAAACTTTTTGGATGAACGTGTGTAGCAAGCTGTTACGTTCTTATACGGAACAGAGTATTCTCAAAATGTGCCTCGTATAGTACATATTCAAATTTGGCATACGCACTTCAAAATAATTTGGCTTAATATTCAGTTTGGACATCCCCGTAAACCTTTCAACTTCAGGGTTGTTACTGCTGTGCTGTATATAAGCAAAGGCTTCATATTTCATTTATCTTTCTTTTGTTTCTTCTTCCTCACTATTTCTTAATTGCATTAGGGTCGGTTTCAAATCCACTCTGATATTTTAACGACTGACTGCAGCTGTGGTGGTAAATTGTACACCTGCAATCATATCAAGGGAGGCTAAGATCGAAATCGCTTAGTTAAATTCCTCTGCGCGGCCTGTGCGACTAATACTGTAGAAGATCTTATGAGTGTTCTTTTTTTTTTTTTTTATTGCAGTATAGGCAAGTATTTGATCTCGATCTCACCTGATGGTAAATAAAGGCAGGTAGTTAAATGATTTAGGTACTTCAATATTGTCATGGATGTGTTGGAGTAGGTAAAGCCCATCCCAATAGTAAAAACGTTTTAGCATCGAATAAAGTAGCGCCTATCAACTTTCTGACTCCTGTTTTTAACATTTTATTTTTACACTCCTTATATTTTTATATCAAAATATATCTATTTTACTACCTTCAATCCTGATATTTCTTTGGCCATATCCCATCAGGATGTTGGCAATAAATGAACACTAAGCGTATCATTTTCGTATCGCTTGGTACTACAAGAATTCCATTTAATAATAATAACTCAATAATAATTAGGTAAAGAAGGTAGGTCTTCCGAGGTGGAAGGTGGGACACGCTCCAAACACAATTAATCTGAGTGTCACGTGGCGTCTGTGTGTGACGTCCTTTAATTCGAGCTGACATTATATTATACGCAGAGTGTTCCCACTGACGTGTCAGTCTGACGTCGGCTGTGACAGTGATTGCGGAGTATTTAACAATAAAGAATTCGAGAGTATGGGTAAATATCACCGATAAGTCAATTCATACTGTACGTCAAGTGTGAGATTATTCGTAAGCCAACTGTATACTTTATAGTCTACCGTATTTAGATACTTTGTATGGAGACTTGAAAGTTTTAAATACCGTCCGCTAGAGGCGCTTGGCAATTCTCCATACAAAATGTCTAAGTACCGTAGACTATAAAGTATACGGTTAGCTCGCACTTGACGAACTGACTTACTGTTACTTTACCGCTTTATTTATTTCGCATTTTTATAAATATATAGATAATAATTTAAGGCAAACATTTAAATTTCTATTTTAAAGCTTTACTGTTTTAAAGCTTCTAAACTATTTAAATTACTATTGTAACTGACAAGTTCAATATTTGCCGCACTGTTTATAACAAGTCATTCACAAAGCTCTCCCAGTTCTCCGGGATCCGGAGTCCTGGGCATAATTACGGCAGTTAATCAATACCGGGCAATCCTCTCGCAGCCTTCAAGAGCGTCCATTAATGAAACATAAGTTTTCCCTCACCGTTAATGATTTTTTTTCCCACTAAGTAATGATTTTTGCTCAGTCCGGCTAGAGCAATGATTTTTTGCTTCAAGTCAGCACAGATAAGTCAGTGGAAGAGTCATTAATCATTGCCTACAGATGGATATTAGGATGTTCGCAAGAAAATGGTCCCCGTGGGAATTATTAGTGTATGCTCCGTTTGTGACGGATTCGTATCCTTATTACCTTAGGAAAATATGTAGGAGACTCTGGTATGGTCTGCACTGTTTCAGGTTATTATGGTGGCAAGGACTGTTTTCAATATTCTTTATTACAAAATGCAAGAACTCGTGCCACCAACAGCACGAGTAAGATCATGCTTTATTGCAGACTCTCGGACTGAATTTTAAGTCTGCTCTCGCTAACTTACGACCATTTTTACTGGAAAGTCAAGTAACTGGGTTAATCCTCAGTAATCCCCAGTTTTACTACACCCTTTTATTTCTTACCTCGTGTCGTTTAAATTTTTACGCAAAACCGAAACTAGCGCTGTACAATCCCAACATAAATTACGATGTCAGCGCGTAAAGCGCTGTATTATTAAAGCAACAAACTACTCTAACCTATCCAATTCATCAAAAATTAACAAAGCGGCTCTCCTCGCTCGCGCATTATACGCTGACGCTACATGACTCTACATAGTGCAGGGTGAACGGTGACCAGTGGTACGACATTTGAGAGATAGGAAATAAAATTAATTATAATTAATTGTTGCAGTTCCTATTCTGCGGTTTCTTTCTTTTCTCTATAGTGCACCGTTCATATCAGGGCTAACAATATTTGAAAGAAATTGGAAATAAAATAATTTTCAGAATTAAAGTAAATAAATAATAATTTATGTCTCGCTCCAAAAGGGCTATATCCGGATCTTTGGAAGGCTTGCGCGGGGACATTAGTCCAACACGTAGAGGCCCTTTTTGAGAATTTTAATGTTATGTTAGGCAGCTGCTGGGGTCAACTACTGAAAATGATGGCAAAAACAGCGAATTGACCTCAGCAGGCGGCGGAACTATTGCAGGAATATGGAAAGATAATTGGATTATATATGGATTGAGGTTTAGATGGATATGTGATGGGAATATTGGGAGGGTTGCGGACACCGGCCATAATTTATTATTATTACGAATTTCATAAAATTAAAAATTAATTAGTGAGCCCTCAATTTAAAAAGAACACGCAGGGTATTACTTATGGCAGCCTAGGGTGTATTGGAACAAACAAATATCTTTGTCATTCGTTCAAGTAAAACACTCTTCAAAGATGGTTTGTAATCCGTAATCGCTACATCTCACTCTTCGCACCGCGTCCTCACATCCGGCGTGGGGGGATTTAATTGACCTGAAGACGAGCTGCGTACGACCTCAATTTTCCGACCCTTGCCACCCGTGACGTACAATGCACGGCTTTTTAAAGTATAGTACATTATAAAACCGCCGACGGTAGCAAACCAGGACAGAAGTAATAAAAACTTAATTATAGTCATTTGGCCGTGGGATGTCTACGAATTGCACGTCCCACACTCGAATTGAGGTATCGTAAAAGGCGACTATAAGCTTCTAAGCAGAGGTTCAAATATTAAGTCCAATGTATAAAGAAGAATAACTGGTAACCAATCTGAAATGGTACAACCAGCATTATACGTAATGTCTTGTCATTCCTGTAGGTCTTCTTGGGGAACTCGAGAAGGCGGCCGGTTGTGGGAAATCCTGTGTTACCTCATAAGGTGACATTGCATCCGTCGAGTGGGCATCTTATGCACTACGGCGCTAAAGGAATAGTCATTAGTGAATATAGTTACTTAGATAAGACATCCTATTTATGATTCAGAATAGCAGCCAAGATCGAGGAGCTATGGCTTTCAAATCGCATACAATAAAAGATATTGACGCGGTATTAGACGCTTGTAGGGCAGTTGATAGCAGAGATTGTAGCAGCAGCAACGGCGAATGGGTGGTCCATCCCTTAGTCTGACTCTCTTTGACTTATCGCAACAAAGCTGGAAAGATGTGACCCTTTAAAATTAAGGGCAGTAATGGCATAAACATGTCGGCATTTGTCTTGGATGCGTGAGGTCTAACATGTAGACCCAGCATTAAATATAACTTATGGCATCTACCTCTTCATGCCAAACTTCAGCCTCCTCTTGATTTATGTAACAAACCAAAAGGAAAATTAACAATGTTATAATACCAACAGCATCAAAAAAGGGTTCAACACAAACAGGAATACAGAGCGTGTACTTACTTTGAAACAAAGCAAATATGTTCGTGCAAAGTTCACAATCAGTTGGTACATTAAGCGGGCGCGTCTCCCCACGGTACAGTTCGGCACGTAGTTAAAACTCACAGATCATTTGGCAATGGTACGGTCGCAAACTATCCTAATTGCCAGCCTCGGTTTTAGATATCGATGTGAAAATCCGTTTGGGGTGTAGACATAGTGGGAGTACGAGCGAATTGTTTGGAAATAGCAGGTACCAGACATTACCATTATCCACTTCAGAAACAAACTATGAGTGAACCTCTTCTGGATATGATGATGATGATGATGATGATGACGTCAAAATTATATTCTTGTCTTTTAAAAGGTGTGAATCTATTTTAGTGTAAAGTCAAAGAGAAATCATTTATTTCGTATAGGGCTACGAGGACACTTACAAATTGTCATTTACATTTTGTTTTCTTAACTCTACGACCGGATCGGTACACGACCTCAACTGAGAAGATCCGGGGAGAAACTCAGCGGGCTTCTTTTTTTTTAATAGCCATGTTTATGACAAAAATTATAAGCTACAGCGTGTTGGTAGTTGCTATGCGAGACGCAATGGTCTTTAATTAGAAAATTATGTAAGCTAAGTACTATTTATAAGTGTTCGTGTTTATGGTAGCGCCACGTGTCACTATGCCAGCCTGCGAACCTTATCGCGTCCACATTTTCAGCACGGGCGGCACCTATATCACTAATGAGCGTAACGCGTTCTATTACACCGCCGGCAGATAACGCCTCGCTCACTTTATGTGCTCGATAACTACTGTTGTTTAGTTTCTCCATCTAACACACATTATTTTGCGGTACAATTATTTTGTACACATTTGCATATTAAGTTGGTGTTAATGAACATGTTAATGTAGGAAATATTATATTACATTATTAGTCATTATATAATAAAGACACAATTTTGAGAAGTATAAAAACTCTGACGTATCAACTGCGTAAGTAGATGGTAACGAAATGCAATTAATATAGCTCAAAAGGTTAATAATTAATTTCTTCAACGGCCTTCTTGGGCTGCCAAATCAATAAACAAATTTAAATTACACCAAGAGCTGTATAGAATATTCTGTAATCCCCAACTCAGCATGAAAACATTATACATTATAACATTTGTATACAGGTTTTGGGTCATTTACATTCTAAGCCTGTCTACACCGGGCAGGTGTCCTGGGCTCAGTGTAGGCAGTGTCGGGGTGTAATAGACTACGTGATGTGTGGCTCTACACAGGGGGTACGAGACTACATAGAGCTCTTAATTTAAGAGACACGCACGAGCGTAGCGTATAAACCATATATTGTCGTTTCGTTGAGCCGGGTGTTTAATAGTATAACTTTTTCCATCCCACGCCGTTTCAATCACGTCAGAGTCATTCCAAAGTTGTATTTGTATCATGAAGTCGTTGAGTATACATAATTTATTTTTTTATTACGTAGGTAATATAATTACCTCGATTTACTTTTTGTAAAATTAAATAGGACGACCTGATTAGCGCAGTTGGTGTCTCTGCGCCGAGGGTTCTGAGTTCAAATCCTGGTAAGAACATTTGTATCCGAGCCATGGATGTTTGTATCTGAACCATGGCTTTTTGAAATCTATATAAGTAACATATACTGGGTTTGCCCCCAGTTCATTGTCCGGTGCCCAAATTGCAAGAGTCACTTAGTGTGGGTCCGTATAGTCGGTTTGTTCGTCTGGCGAAATTATCTTTATTATACTCGTATTATAGATTTAAAATGTTACGCTCCGTTCGAATTTAAAGAAGCATGTTTCTTAAAAAAAATCAATACAAAATGGTTAAATCAACATCAATATAATATTTTAAAATCTCGTTACACTAAATAAATACCTCTAGGGAATTAATGATGAAAACATTTTTAATATAAATCTAAAAAAACATTTTCAGATAGAAAGTAATAGTATTACTAAAAATATAAAACTAGATTCTAGACCTGATTTCCTACCCCTGCTTGAACTTTGCAAGTATACCGCAATCGAACCCTGCACCCTCGTCTCTTATCTATTCCATATTTATTGGATCTTCGTTTATAATAGAGTTGGTTCTATTTATATCGCGCCCCAGGTCTACAGTTGAATCCTTATGAATACGTATCCATAAGGATACGTGTCCTAGGTACCAAATACTTTGTTGGAATAATGACAGTAAATGCGATCGGAGACACAATCTTTGTATGTTGTAAATAACTTAGTGCTACATACTAATTTGAATATATATATATATATATATATATATATATATATATATATATATATATAAGTGTTATTGATATTTCTCGTTTCATCTTCAGTTCATATTGCGGCTCAAAACATAATCTTTATTAGGATATAATTGATATAAATCTGAATGTGTTGAAGTCTGGGAGTTGAGGTTTTTATATCTGTTTGATTAAAGTACTTACTTGCAATATATTTAAGATTGTAGTGGGTATTTTGAGGTATTTAAATACCCACTAGAACCATTTACCTTCTATGAACCCGAGCATTTCCTATCTATACCAAGTACTGTTTAGAGGTATTCGAAATAATTATACTTAGACGTGTTCCTCGTGCTATTGTTGGAACGAGATTAAGTTACATTTAATAAAGGGTATTAATGTCGGGGTATATGTACCGATCCTATAGGGGTTCAATGACGTATGATTTTGAGGGAAGGGCTGAATACATACATGAGATGATTGACACATCACTCGTAGAGCCTTCGATCAGAGTAGTGCCTCTTCTATATGTATATATACAATAGAAACAAGGTGCCTCTAAACTATAACATAATTGTTACTTATACAACACTATGTATAAACGCTATATTCACTATTTTAGTGTTTTAAATATATTTATTTTAATTATACTGTAGCGACTACTTCAACCACACCACAAGCTACGCAGATGGCACTGCAGACACGACATTCAGAACAATAGACAATGACGTCACAATCCTGAATCGCGCTATTAGAGTTCTCGGAGCAAGTAACATATATACAAGATCCCGACAATAACCGTCGGGGCATAGCGGCCGCCCCGCCAGGCATACCACCCGCCTGGCTGGGCGGCTCACCAATGTGGGAGACAAACCAGCGCCCGCTCATGAAGAAACCAACACCAGCGATGTCTTCACCGTGTCACTCCAAGGTACCATTCCGCTATTCTGGCGTGACAGACCCAGGCACTGGTTTCTACAATACGAAGCTGCCATCTGCGTAGCTTGTGGTGTGGTTGAAGTAGTCGCTACAGTACAATATTTGAACTGTAAACTTTTTCCGTAAATAAACGATTACTTACTATCTTAGTTATTTTATGTGTAATTGATTACTCTAATTTGTTCGGCATTGAACCATATGCCTAGTATCAGGCTGATATTTGTTTTTTTTATATTCCATCAAAAATATGATTGCAATTGTAACGCGTTCGTTGTATTTCAGTTGACATGTGCAAATAACAAAATATTTGCAAACAAGTCGAAAAAACATTTCCATATTGATGTCGTGTTTGAATATTAATAGAGATCGGAAAAACTCGACGCGGGCTGTTAATGCTATTTGCATAACCGATTTTAATTTAACTATAACTAAATATATAGTGCAGTCAATTTATTAACTCTTTGATCATGATGTGTTCACGTTGGTGCGAAATAGTAAGTTATTTTACATTTTGAGTGTATGACTGGTTAATAGCAAGAACAAAAACTAAGCATGTATTTGCATTTGACTATTCGAATCTAGAATACTCTATACGTAGAGTATGTGAATTATTTAATGCACTAAATTCTCTGAAAATTTCGATTTTCGATAGATTCGTACGGCAAATGAAAAATTTTTTAAAAATACAAAGATAGCATCTTTTTCAACAGGAAAGTGAATTTACACTTTCTCTTTTAATCGCTAAATAAAATAAACATTATAATGAAACAGAAAAAACATTGTTGCTGCACAAATGGCAACAAAATGCAGCATTAAGGCCGTTCCAGCAATAAGCGAAGCGATTAGCGACACGCGCTTTCGTACCAGACGCTTTTCATTTCCTCTTGTGCTTTATGTTTATTTTTATTATGCACTTTTTAGCTTATAATGTACGCTTAGTGTTGATTACCGGTACATTAGAGGTAGGAATTTCTTGCTTGCTACGTGCTTTTAATTTGTTTCTACATAATACCAAACCCTGCGTCATAATTAGTAAATAACCCTTTTAGAGTGTTACGACTTATAAAGCAAGTATATAGGCCTACGGGGAAAGTTACAAGATCACGCAATTAATTTTAATAAAATTCATATGTTATTCAAGTAGGTAGGTACATATGTAAAATGATGTTCACTGAGGATATAATATGAGAATATGTTTAAAGCACAGAGAAATCATTATTACATGAAAATAACTATAAAAATAACCTTCTTTATCCTGTTGCAGGCATAAAGAAGTCAGGGCCAGGACTAGGGATCATATCGGATTACACCGCGGCGCAACCCCGGGCGGGCGGTCGCGCGTGAACGCTTACAGCGCGCTCGGGTTCCGCATTCAATTATTTAATTACATCCGTTTAATTTTCTGTCGTTAGGCAAATTAAATTAGGCCGCTGAAGTGGTGGAGGTCAAATGTATAAATATTTTACCAGCAAACTACCTGCACGCTCGAGTGCTAGTGACGGTATATTTGCAGGTCCATTTACTCCCGGGTGATTTTGAAAACACTTAATTTCCTATTACCACTATAATATAAGTATTCGATAGAACGTAACATAGCTACCGTTCACATTTTGTCCCTTCCATATTTTGACAGCCAAAACTGCCAAGGGTAAGGAGTTTATGACGGACGCCTCAGTTGCGTTGGTTTACAAACGTCTTACAGAAAGTAAGTTATCAATTCCTTGAAATCTTTTCTGGAAATATCTCATCTATTGTCTATTTAATTATTGTTTCCTTAACAAAAACAAATCAACGCTCAAATAATCATACAAGTTTATCTAATAGTATTATTCTACTAAAGGATACGAGTAGTCGTATACCAATTGATAATAGTTTTATTAAGTTATCTCATAATATCAACTAAGTAGGTAGAAGGGCGCTATATTGTTTCTGTCTGTCTCTTCAAGTGCCACTCCACACATGAAAGCTAGCTGTCAGCTCCTTAAACTTTCTGCTTTGCCAAAGCTTTGTCCAAAGCTAGTCTTCATCATAGATTTAATACGAGTAGCTATAAATAACGATATTAGTTTCCCTATTCTACCAACATAATCACACATTGCGCACTCAATGCTGTCTTACAATCACACTAAACACTAATTAAATGTCAACATTTAAGGTGATGTCTACAAGAAGTAAGTACCAAATAATTTTGATGATCATTGAACCAAATAAGCCAAGTTTAGGTAGAATGTCTTAAACAGAAATAGACAGAAACTTGATATTTGGGAAATTATTTAGATTGCAGGTTTTGAGAAACTGGTGTATTGTATTGCAACGTGCTTGCTCGAGTTAGCAGGGGGTATTTCATAATCTATCACTTCTTACACTTTCTACGATTTCAGTGAAACATCCATCAACCCAAGCGTTAACGCCACAAAAATTACAACGAAACGTATTAGAAAACAAAATAAGAGGTTGCCATGCAAATATTCCGCCAAGAATCCTTGAACTTAAAAGTTATTGATCCCCGGGGGCATATGATTTGGCGTTCGACGGCATGATAAATGGCGGGCAGCCTTCGAAGGTGGCCATGCGGAAACCTATACAGAGCCGCGCCAACTTTTGCCTTTTTATGATTTACGTACAATACAAATGCTATTTTTTTTCACCCCGTCTGAAAGGAGTGGCTATTGCGTAAGCTTCGAGTAGGAGTGGAACGGTCAATTCTAGACCCGCATTAAAATCGAACGGTTTTTTATCATTACAAATGATTTATAGGCGTTTGTAAGTGATTTATAGTAACCGTCTTGGTCGGACGTTAAGAGTCAAGATCGAAAAATGGATATTAAATTAAATAGTGCACGAGATTCTGCTCTGTGATTAGTCACCTACGAGGACACCATTTTCGCCACGATTCATGCCATGCGGCGTCATCAGTGAGTTATTTTCAAAGCAACCGTGATGCCTCTGTGATAAGGTACAACGAGTAGTCACGTAAGCATCTACCCACTTGAGAATACCTTTGCGTATGCCCGCAGCAATTTGATATAGTTCATTCAAGCGGAATTCCGTGACACGTAATTCGACTTTTGATCGTATTTAATGAACTAAATCAGACCTATTCCTACGGAAATTTTAAAGGTGTAGGTACAGGTGAGCTATTACTGTCATTACGTACAGCACTAATAACGTTTGTAAATACCGAGGTAAGCTCGTAATCCTCGCGTGTTGCTTGGCGCCATTAATTACCGGCATTATGCTCTGTATTAATTTACCGTAAACACTGGCATGTCGCGTGAATTCATTACATTGACTGCATTAAGCCGCCGGCAGAATTGAAGGTTCTTCGATGGCAGTACGTGTATTGATCTTGTTTGGTAATAGGGTCGCTTTGGATACCAGACAGAGCGTTTCTTAGTGCAAATTTGTGGATCACGATGCCCAAACTTTTTCCTTGTGGGGTTTAATGCGAACAAATTTCACTAGGTAGTTAATAAAATATTTATTTTTCCTGATTAATCCTCATTGGATAACATTTTAATTGAGATGATAACATCACAATGCCACTTTATTATTTTAATTAAAATATCTTATTGTAATTATCTCTAGATTTTGATAAACTTATTAATCATCACTATTCGGGGTTATAGAATCCATGAAGGCCAACGAAAATTCTGGCACGTAACTTATTACAGGCCGGTATTATCCCGTGGGTTAATGAAATACGCAAAATACCGGACCGTGTTAATGATTTTCATGTCTTTTAATTTGACCGGATTACCCGGCTGCTGGAATCGCATCACCCTTCCGGGTATAAGGTAATGTTGTTCCAGCAAGAAATTATAGTTATAGCTTTGAAATAAAACTAATTTTAAGGATTTTATCGCGCTTTGTTTTTGATTTTACGTTCCCGACGTTTCGGCTGCTTTACAGCAACCATGGTCACGGGAGGACTGAGGAGGTTGACGTCCTAGTGTCATAGTTTGACGGGGGTACCCTCATATTTAGTTGTTACTTGCGGTCCGATCTACGCAGTGACTGCGTAGATCGGACGTCAACCACCTCAGTCCTCCCGTGAGCATGGTTGCTGTAAAGCAGCCGAAACGTCGGGAACGTCAAATCAAAAATAAACCGCGATAAAATCCTTAAAATTAGTTTTATTTCAGTTATAGCTTTTTTCATAAGTATAGTGCCTACATAGTGCTTATACTTACCAATAGAGTATATGCTTATGAAAAAATCCTATGACTATAATTGACATTATGCCTACCTGCTATGCCTGGGCTGGCTATTTTCTGGACGTAATAATATATTAAGTTTTCGTAGTTAAAATATGTATAATTTGGCGAAAATTCCCACTTGAGAGCCAAGCAATATGAGTCCTTGTGGCAATTACACCACAATAAAGCATGTCGATGTATATATTATATTTACTCTCAGCGGGCAGACTGACTGCGCAGAATCGCAAGATTTGTTACTGTGGCAACACCTAATTGAATGACAAAAACTACATGTCCCAAATTTTTGGAAGTTTTAGACCATTTACAATGGAATTTATCAAAGGTTTTTCTTCTGAAGATAAGTGCTCTTTAACAGCCCTTATTAAATATGTAACATACAAAACATTCTGAATAGTAGATATTAATAATTATTTGTATATAGTATAAACTTGCTACTCGCCTGCCATTACCGGCCCTCAAGGATTCCTTTTGTTAAGATTATTGAGTGGAAAGCGAAAAGGGAAAATCCAGAACCTCGCATACTACGATGTTGACCACCATACCTAGACCTTCTACGCACCGCGGGATATATTAAAATTATGAAGACGAGTGGGGATCACAATGAATTTTCGAAGGTCTGGTGTAACTGGCTATGTTTTTATGTAGGTAAATCTTCCCTGTAAGTCAAGTGCGGTCAGCGGTTACCTCCAAACAGGACGATTGTCCGCTCTTTGTGGTAATAGTACATAGAAATAGAGGCATGAGTGGGTTTTTCGGTGTGGATAATTGGCGGTATCTACTTGGTTTGGAGCACACTATTGTATTGTTAGATCCCTGCAGTCAATATTGAACGTTATTTTACATAGCTTAGCAGCACGACAGACGTCGGAAATATCCGCCACACAATGGCTAAAATGGCCAGCTTTGTCTGCCACTTGTTTTCTATAATTTTAAGAACAAGTTTTCATGAATTTTCATCGTCTTAGCATAACTAAGAAAATTCTATGAAATTGAATTGAATACAATTTTAATCTTAAATATCGAAAAATGCCGTCACACCCACATACTTAGTCGTCCATTGCGGCGTGTGCTCCAGTTTAAAATTGACAAATACAACATTATTTAACTGACAATTTATTGGGCTGTAACTAAGTAACACGGAAACAAGCCTCGGTACCCATACGCAATATTTTACTCAAACAAGGCTTGCATTGCTGATATTTCATGTTTATTTGCGTCACCATTTATGTCATGTAATCTATACATCCATATAAATAAATAAAATTGGAGTGTCTGTTTGTAATATTAAAATAACCGCTTTTTACTAAGTGCATTTAGATGTATACACGGAATCTATACCAAATTTTTTTTTTTAATTTTCCTGCATCTCTGTCTGTTTGTTTCGGCTAATCTCTGAAATGGCTGGACAGATTTTGGCGGGACTTTCACTGGCAGACAGCTAATGTAACAAGGAGTAAATTTTATTTATTTTTTGTTAAATACCACGCGAACGAAGTCGCGGGTAACAGTTAGCGTACACTAAAAATAAATACTTTTTTTATTCCAATGAAAAAACAATTTTATTTTTTTACCGGCAACCAGCCTTAAGCCCCGGTATAGAGCGATTGATTTCAACCGCCCACATACTCGTACAGGCTGTACCTAAGCCCGTTTCAACACGAGCTCAGGCCCGGTCACCTGTAGGATTTCATGATTTCTGTTTTTATCCGAACGGTTCCCGGGTAATGGATTCAAGAGCGTAATGAATTGGAATAAAGGGCGAAAAATTTAATATCGGTACGGTTTGGTTACTGTAACAGATCAGAAGCCTTATTCGTGATATTAGAAAGTATTCCCGTGATTGTTCAAACGATTTAAGGTTTTGAAATATAATAGATTATTTTCAACAAATAAATTTAGACAATGTCTCATTACTGTGACGTTTAATTCTAAATCTTATTAAAACTACCAGGGATATTACTGAAGGCTATAAGATCGCAAGGGTTGGGTAATAAATGTGGGATGCCAAATCTGCAACCATATTTTTTGCATTCCTACTTAAGCGATACATATAAATTCAAAGAGTTCTGTTATTTTCAGGTTGAACTGAAGTTACGACCATTTCCCCATACCTACCCCAAAACACCTATAGGTAGTGATTTGGGAGGAAAGCCGTCATTGCGCGTGCATTTCTTGCTTTTTACGCTTATTGTCCAATTTTGCAGTTTATCGCTCGCGATGTTCGGTGTTTTTTTTGATTGCTTGCAATATAATTTGATATTAGGCTGTAATGTATCTGCTCCATGTTTTATATTTCCTTCGAGTGAAACATTTGTGTGAATTCCCTATATTTGCTGATTTCATTCTGTGTGCCGGATGTATTTTTTAGCTTCTACAGTAGAAAGGTTTTCAAGATGCGTTATGTTACATTACGTTACAATGCCCTTATCTTCTATCCCCCGAATTTATAAACGTTTTATAGCCTTATCAAACGTCCTATATAGTACTGCACACAAGAGTTTGCTTTGCGCAGTACCAGGCCTATGAGAGCATTTACAAGTTATAACTTATAAATGTTTGTTAACTCTACAACCGGATCCTCTCAACTGAGAAGATCCGGCGAGAAACTCAGTGGACCTGTATTTTTTAAGACAACCTTTTTTAAGCAGTTGGTGTCATTTACATCAAACCAAGTATTTTATCGTGTTTTTATTTTCCAGCTAAGCCAAACGGCTCGTTCACAATTCATCCCAAGCCATCATCCCCACAATCTTGCTCCAGTGATATGAGTGACCCACATTATAATCTAATCTTCCTCCAGGCCAAACATGCAGGAGGCAGTACAAAAAGTCCCGCACAAAGCCAATCTTAATCCCTTTCAAGAATTGTTGTTCAAATATCAGAGAATGGGCCCTTTCAATTACAATCAGCCGCTTAATTAGATGGGTGCCGGGGCCGCCGACAGTTTATTAAGGTCTGCCCGGGACCGAATCAATGGCACACTATTTAGGGCCCTATGTTCGGTTTTGTCGCCTCCGGGATAATCTATACGATCCTTTGATTATTGTTACCCCATTTTATTTACTTTCTGCGCATGTGTGATGTGCGGTGCGCGTGTGTGGGTATTGGTTTTGTTTTGACGATAAGATCGCGATAGACACGCTATTTGTTAGAAGATTGTACCTATTGTTGTGTGCAAATGTAGCCCTATTCAATATTTAGATAATATGGATATTGGATTCTCAACGAATATTCATATATTTCTGATGTGAGTAATGCTATATTGAATAACAGTTCTGAAAGGAATCTTCCTTGTTTCTAGAAGTGATTAAATTGAATCTTACACTGCTTTAGGTAAACTCTTCTGAAGTTAATCAACAATATTGTCTGGTTAGTAGTGGGTATTTGGTCCTTCTGAGGAACCAGCCATAATAACGTCCCGACCAGCTTCCACATCAGATATCAAAAGCTGTTCGCCAAAGGCTCCGCGTACGGCGCTACACAGCATTCCACTTATCCAACAACTTATATAAATGGCTGTCGACGTATCTAATCCTATTCTACGCGACGGAACGCCCGTTCCCGATCGTATATACCTACTTAGTTTTGTGTAATGTTCCCATAACTCCCGTTTAGTTTTTTTTCAGCCTTACACAGTTCGTAAACTACTTACACTTACTTAGTTTATAGTGCTTGTCATTTAAGTGGGTGATATAGAAACCACAATTCCTGATAAAATAATATATTACATTAACGATATATTTTTTTATTTACCGCGTTTAGGTGTCATATTATTGAACCCCTCAAGATTAGATGCGTCACCATTGAAAAATATTTCTGATGTTACGGTTTATATTTATAAAAAAATTATAAGTCAAATATTCTCAAAAACATAACCATCTTTTCTTTCACGCCGCCGGATAAGAGTTGATAAACGGACAAGATACACTTGCGCGCACTTGACCCATTTTTCTTTTACTACTCACTAAATGTTTATGTATCAAGTAAGTAATATATTCGCAGGTGAGAGAGGTTTTATTTACCCAACTATTGTTTTACGGGTGGCAAGTTTGGGACGAAAATACCTTATTTGTTGGTTTGTTTTCCAAGGGAATGTGAGTCGGCTCCGCACACTGGTTCCAAAACAGAAAATCTGGGACATAGGGATCAAAGTCCGAGTAAAGACCTGATCTTTTGAAATTAGGGTCTTGGGATGATTCTAAACAACTTTTATAGAATGACTTTTTTTGATATCAGTGCCCGTTTCCAAGAAAATGAAGGTTGTTATTTTTTTTGTATGGAGAAATATAGTTTTTTGTAATTATTTCAAGATTGGGCAGAGGTGTTAAAACCAAACCTACTAGGGATTATAGAGGGTATGAGACTCTACATTTTTTGATTAAAAATTATAATTTTAGCGTCAAAAAAGACACATTGTATCTTTAAATTTGCGTGGTAAAATATTGAGATTTTGAACGCCTGCCGTTTTTAAACGGGCAGAGGTATTAAAAAAATTTTGAGATAAAAAATGTAGAGTCTCATACCCTCTATAATCCCCAGTAGGTTTGGTTTTAACACCTCTGCCCAATCTTGAAATAATTACAAAAAACTATATTTCTCCATACAAAAAAAATAACAACCTTCATTTTCTTGGAAACGGGCACTGATATCAAAAAAAGTCATTCTATAAAAGTTGTTTAGAATCATCCCAAGACCCTAATTTCAAAAGATCAGGTCCTTACTCGGACTTCGATCCCTATGTCCCAGATTTTCTGTTTTGGAACCAGTGTGCTCCGTACCGATAGGGGTATCGATTATTTAATGAAGCCTGTGGCGTATCTATGTTTATGATCAGATTATCTTCAGCATGTAATCTACCTGTCTGTTTGTAGCTACTTAATCTAGGCGACTTACGTCATACCGTGTTATGTCGTTCTAACGATGCTTCGATTGATCTAACGATAGTAGATCAATGGTGCCTAATCTACATGTAGTCGTATAATATCCTTATGTAGTATATACTATTGAAACATTTTTTTTAAATCTATTTCACATTTATTTTGTCGAATAAATTATATATTTCCAGTTTATAGCAAACTGATAACTCAGTAGGTACACACGTTTGGCAAATACGTAAACAATAACTACATAATATTCGTCGCTACATTTTCAGCAAATTTCTCAAAGTGTGTACAAAACAATTCATATACAAACACGTACAAACATTGACTACAATCAATATCGCGGAATGCGCCATTAGAATATCGATGATCAAATAAAACCAGATAAATATAAAATGGGCCCGTCAATAAACAACGCGAATTCGGCGACGCGATAAACCGCGGCCCAATATGCGAATCCCGGGAACATTCCGGGATCGCGTGATAAAACTCACGCGACGCCGTCAATAACTTCGCGTTTTATTCGTGAGCCGGTTTTAGTTCTGGAATGATCCTTTTATTAGCTATTTGTATAATCCAATATATACTGACTAAGTGGATGAACATTTTTGTAATATCTTCGTGGAATTTCTACATCAAAAATATGTAAGTAACTTACCTTTGAGTATACCTCTTTTGATATACCCTATAACTATAGGATGCCTGTGCGGCTTTTTTAAAAACCGTTTAGTACAAAAACTAAATTATAACTCCTACACTTTTGGAAGAAAATTGCAATACTACGGTTATAATATCTACTATGACATGACTAAGATTCAAATGATGTTGTAGTGTAGCCTTAAAACCGCAATTGAAGCAAGCTGTGTATACCAGCCTATGTGAAAATATTTTTTTTGTGGCTAGCATTATTTTGCAGTAGCACTCAATAGTATTTTCAAATATAGGTGCTGAAATGTTACAACTACTAATCGTATGCACAACAAAAGTGCGTGATTACGTATAGCTTATACAACGATGCGTTGGTTCCGGCAGCGGCTGGACGCGGCGCGGCATCAATCATGTGTCATTCGATGCAGGACGCTGCCGAGACAAGGGTCGTATTGCTGCATATAATTGTGATGACACTATTACAGGGAAGAATTATGTAAGCGGGTATATATATTTGATTCAGAGAAGAATCACAATGCGTACTAATTATACTCGTCTGACTAAGGTGATCAAAACTTTTATAAAGTCATTTTATTAAAAAAAAACTAACTTTACGATTCCAAAAATCTAAAGTTTATTTAAAATTATCTCGGAAGTGTGTTGTTTTGACGTCATCAAGTCAAGATGCTATACGAGTTAATGGCATTCCAAATAATTCAAAGAGGAATTCTTATAAAAAAACAAAATTTGCCAAATCTTATTTCAATATAATCTAAATAAGGAAACTATTAGACTAGATACAGCTAATGACCCCACTATTCTACTCATATGCGCAATAAGTGTGCGGTATATCGTCGTAACATCGGCCGGAAGGGCCCGGGCATCCATCATGCGTAATTTGACGCGCCGAGAACGTGTCCGAACAGTATAGAGTGTGGTTCGAGGCACTGTGCACGAGCGTGTGGGCTTTATGCGGATTTATTAATTTAAGTCTAGCAAATCACATTTTAAACTCTATTTACACCGTTATAATAGCTTTATTCCATGAAGTGCACCATATTTAACAAAGGTGTTAGGTCCCAATTGAAATGGATGAGGCAAGCCTATTCTGTGCCTCTTGATGTGAGGGGAATTTGTTCCACAGTCCACCAGGCTAATCCAGGTTAGCCAATAACACAAGCCTTTCGAAAGTCTTGCAGATTTTTTCACAAATATTTGCGTTCACGGTACAGTAAGTTGTAATGATGAAAATTAGATTCTAATGAAATCTGTAACAGAGTTCGAACTGGGGTTCTAACGTCCACACCTTGTTCCCAATGAGAGTAATCAACCAACTTTTCTATCACTGCTTATGAGCTTAAACTTAGTGTTAGCATGCACTATTTATATTTCATGTCTGGTCTTATTGATTAGCTTTCAGTAAAACACATTTTTGGTAGTGCCTTGGTTGAAACAACCTGTGGGGCATGGCAACCTATCAAATATTGATGAAAAGTTTTGGTTTCATGTATGTCTATATTGTATCAGATCAACTCTATGTAGACTATAAATACGGTTTTAGTTTATCGACGATTTTGAAATGATCTCACTCACATATTGTAATATGTTATTAAATTTGTATGTACAGTTAGAAACAGCTAAACAAGCGCCGTGAGCCCATCCCTTAAATCACTCAAATGAGAATAAACACGCTATTGCTATTATAAAGCTCTTTTTCCCATAACGCTAAAATAATTCGTTAAGAATAATAACCGAAAAAGAGATAAATATCACCTTTTTACCAGGAGAAAAGGAGACGGATGGATTACCAATCAATTCCGTTATCCCGGGATTACGAACCGTGACAATTTAACGAGAACTGTGTATCGGAACGAAATGTTTGTGTTGTTTTTTAGTTCATTTAATTGGAGGTGGGCCTTTGGGCATCGTTACGCGATTATATTCTTATAGAATGCTCCGGAGAGCTGCAAAGTGATTTCAGTAAATTATATTATTGTTTCGTATTTTTTTTTCTTCTTATCATTCGTTTAAATGGTACCAATTTAATCTGATGTAAATCTTTGAAATAGCTCTACTGTAGTTCTAATAAAATAATACGCTATATACATTGTTTTAGAATATCATTGAGGTTATTCCACATTTAGTGATTCGTCAAAGGTAACGGATTTTATAGTATCTGTAGGTAATAATGTCGGGTAATCCCGTGAGCAACACAAAACAAAGCCCATTAAAAACCTCAAAGTTATGACCCCGAAGAGTTGCCGCTCATTAAAACAAAAAGTTAGTAATCAGATGATAATTTATACTGAACAGTCAGACATGCATTTTAATTAGGTACACACAGTGGCTGAACACTCAAGTTGGCCCATTCAGCTCCCGGGTATCCGGGAATCCCGGGGCCGGGCCGTGATGAATAGTGTTTCCCAACACTAAATCACACCTTTATGAAGGCGTGTATTAAGGCGTCTTCACAATTGGTTGCGGCTGTAATGGATCACGTGACATTTGTTGAATTAGAAAAAAGGTTGTTGAAATAAAATAATGCGTAGATTATTTATGATTAATAATGGGCCGAGCTCGCGTGAAAAACTTTTGTTACACAGTAATGAAAACTGATAAGTATGATACCTATTGTATGATAGATGCTAGTAATCGTAATATATTTATTCCTTTGAATTCAAATTATTATTAGTTATTTATTAGCGCAGACTAGCGCACGACTTATAAGATATGCTCTCGTTCTTTCAGAATAAGACATTGACCTGGCCACGTATCTTGAGCACTAGACAACAAGAAAAATACTTACATACAAACATTCGTATTTACCAAACAAAGCTTGCCTACATTTTCCATATTAAATTATTTTGGACACTGAACCCTGACCTTTATCTCTACATGTAATACTGCTGAGTGCGCTGATTGTGTCTCCGTACGCTATTCAGTGCATGTGTACTGGAAATTGCTTACGGGAAACGTATATATTATGTATATGCGAGCGTGGAGTTAGGTTAGTTTGTAATGCCAATCAAGTTAATGTATGAAAAAGCAGGTATATTATTTCCTAGCACATAAAAAGAGTAATACTTAAATTTATAAACCATATAGATACTGTTGTATGTTTTACTAGCTGCGCCTGGCGGTGTTACCCGCGATAAAAAGTATGAAAAATGAAAACATCTATCCCACGGAAACCATAAATTTTACCGGGATAAAAAGTAGTCTATGTGCTATTCCAGACTTTAATCTATCTCTGTGCCAAATTTCATCCAGATCCGTTCAGCCGTTCGGGCGTGAAAGAGTAACAAACATCCATCCATCCATCCACCCAAACTTTCACATTTATAATATTATAGTATAGGAGTATAGATTAGGACTTAAATTATTAATACACCGATCCTTAAAGAATAGCCGCTGAGGGTAATTGATAGTTATAAGATGACAAAGGTTAATGTATAGGCATAATCAAGTGTAACGACTTTAAATGTTTTCCAAGTTGAAGAGATAAAGTAGAACAATTTTTTTAGCTTAAATTTAAACTCAGCTCTTATCTGTCTCACACCTTAACCAACCAACAGTGACAATGCTAAGCACGTCGATTGTGTAGTGCCGTTGCGCTATCCGGTACATGTGCACCGAACGTTACCCGGCGAAGAATTTTGTAATTCCAATATTGTTAGTATAAGGTGTTGGGTGAATACAAATTGCTTATTAACGGCGTTAGGACCCGCTTTGCATGTGTCTCTATCCCTGCGATGGTTATGTGTGAACTATTTGCAAGCTACTATTTTGTTAGTAAATTGTATGGTATTGCAGAATATTGTTGTTTGGAAAATCATTTATATCACGTATATTCGGCATTATAGGATTATTTCATAAGATATAATATAACTAAGAAAAAAAACTACTAATTTGATATTATAACGTTTCTGCTATACTTGAGATAGTTATGAAGATATTTTATGAATATATTTTTATAGTATTTGTTAAATGAAATTGGGCTATTGAATATACTTATTCCTAGAATGTATACTAAACAAAGAAATGTTACAACAAATAATTGATTCAAATATCATAATAATTAAAACCTCTATTATACTTAATAGGATATTCAACGTTAATTCTCAACTTTCATAACGGCCCGAGGCAAGATCCTATACAACTATCAAAAGTAGCTTCCAACTAACGCCTAGTTGAAACTATTTTGCAATTCATTATCGTTACTTAAAATTACTTATTATCATGTAATATTGACTCCGAACTGTAAACATAATGGGAATATACAGCAAAAACATTTTACTGGCGTATAACTGCTACTTGAAAGATTTTATTGCGGTTTCAACACATGGTTAGCAGAACTGTGTGTCATGGATTAAACCGTGTTATATTACTACGGAGTTTACTCGTACCCCTACAGTGACTAACCACTGTTTTTATAATACTATTTTAATATCGAAAGAGTGTTATTTTCTTGTGATTACAGTTTAAGTAAACTTCCACTTTTCGATAAGTTTTGATCTAGTTTCACTGATTTTGTTTGTATATATTATCAAGGGACAACCTGTCTGTATAGAGGTCTTATACTCTTAAGCGTAATATTTCATTTTCGCTCAACCTCAATCTCCCAAAACCATCTGTACTTAGTGCATTGGGGTTTAGTAAAGGTAAGTGACACATGAGACTGGCGCGCCAACCGCAGACCAGCCGGGCGAGGTCTTGCTGCACTAGCCCCGCTTAGAATTACACCAGCAGTGAGACGGTTCTGTGCAATTAGGAAGATTGATTACAGTGGTATCTGAGATGTATATAGATATAAAAATGCAAGTACATAAACGCTCTTGACATAAAAAAATGAAGACTTTTGTACTTTATTCATAAGCCAGTTAAAAAATTTAAATTTATTTTGACATAAAAAAATTGAGTATATAAAATCAACTAGACAGGCCTACTACAATGGGATTGGCTACCTATGGCCAAGGAAACAGAACCATGAATGCTTGTTGGGAGACCTCTGTCTAGCAGTAGGACTATGTAGGATAAGCAACAAGACATATAATTTATCTTAGATTTAGAAAATGCAAGCAACGTTATTGCTAAAATCTGTGCTATACCTCTTGATAAAAGACTCATATAGTGATAAAAAATTTAAACGAAGTGTCCTGTACTCACTACATATACCTCCTTACGAAAACTGTCCACAAATCTTAGTTGTAAATTAAATCAATTCATCCTATTTCCCGGAGCACAGAAATATCACGGGAGAAATGTATATAAACTTCGGTGAATCCACCACAATGCACGGTCGCCGTCTCTACGGTGGCTGTCCTGCGTAGCGTCGGATTTGTGTCCATTAAAAGCTCGTCTGGTCGGGATACGATTAGCAGCGAGATTGGGAACTGCACGTGACGCTACAGCGAAGCTCTTGGAGATTTGTGCACGTAAAGGACATTTGAAATTTCACGCCGGTTCTCCGAAATTGAAGTGCGATAATCGGAAATATTGGCTAATGGGAATATCCGTGCCGAACATGGACAACAGAGTATGAGTTCCAATAATATAACATTGGTGAAATATAGAGTTTTTTTATAGCAAAACTTATTAACGTTTTAACGAGATAATCATCTTGAAACGTTAGATAACAGTTGCTGCATATTACGTATTAACAAATGTTATTATAAAGGTATTTTTATGTTGTTTTGTTTCATAGTTTGGTTCCCTCTGTTATAGTGTCTGCATCTGAAATCGTCTTCTTCTCTTCTTTATCTCCCCTTTCTTCAGTCTCCACTGAGCTGTCGAGCTATCATTAACAATGAGCGTCGAGGCCCAAAAATAAAATTCAATATCATCACGTGGACTTCGGAAAGGCACTTAACTTTATTTAACGTGGCCGCGAGATAATTTTACTCACTGACTTGTTTAACTGAGATATAAGATGAGCTGAGCGCGGCGGTGTGCGAGCGCGGGATAGTGGTAGCTATAGTAAAAATTTGTATGGACATTCTCTATCGCTACAATATCGTGTTGCTTAGTGGTAAAAAATGATGAAAACGAATGAAAGGAACATTCAGAATATAATGAAATGTATCTAATTTCTAACCGAAGTAAAGGTAAAGGTACCGAGGTAAAGGTTTATCTAACCTTTACCGTGCTGTGCATTTGTTCGTAAGTTTGAATAGAAGATTAAAATTAAAGAATGCGTCACCATAACCATAACTTTTAACTACTTCGTAATTTAATTACTACCTACCAAAAGTCTTTCAGCGCATACATTCCTTTGTTGCTTTAAGATCCCCGCGAACCCGTAAGTTCAACAGCGCCGTTGTATTAAGTCGTAAATTAATTTCACGTTCATCCCGGCGCGGCCCGGGCCTCGCAGTAATGAGGTGCACCCTATTACTATTTACCCATATTTCTTTACAAAACCCGGCCTCGATAATAACATAAGGGAAAATGGTGTTTAGCAAAATACAGCTGGATCTTTTTAATCCTATTTTACAACGGGCCGTAATAAGCCTCCGTTCACATTTTCTAAATATTCGCTCTTTTCTCTTCATTCATACAAATACTCTCTCCCTAATATTTGTAGATCTATATAAAATGTCCTCTATTTTATTTTTCCTGTTGTATTAAAATTGACTTCAGGTGTTTTATTTAAAACAATAGTTTTCAAAAAATATAAATAAATGACGAAATCCGATATGAAAAACGTACCATAAAATGAAAATGTTCTTCATTGTTCTATTTATGATTGTGTGGTAGTTCTTTGGAACTGGGCTTTCCTTCGTCATGAAATTTCGTATATTTGTAACTTTTCACAACACTATTAAAGACAGTCACATCACATTGCAATACATACGCATTATCATTATGCATATCACCAAACAATAACCAATACAAGCTAATGACTTGCAAAATGATATCAGGAGAGAGTTAAAAGGACCGAAATCGCATTAAAATCCAAAATGACTCCAACAAAAAAGGTTTTAACTCCAATTATTACCCATTCCGTATCTGTCTTACACGGGACCGGGAGCAAAAAAGGGATGCGGGGACAAAAAGAGCCAGCGATAATAGTCCCACGCACTAGCGGCAGCCTCGGGCCATTTTAGGGTTTAGTACAATGGGAACGCTTGAACGGTAATCGACGTTTTATAAGAAGCACTACAGAGCGGTTGCGTCACCGCGACCTTTTCGCTGTACAACTTGATAGCCTTTGTGCTGGTCTCATTAGAGCCACTTTGGATTCTCTTTCAACTGGCGAGCCTCCGTCCGATAATGCAGTTACAACAGACAGGGCTTTTGACTGCCTTCAATTCTTTTGACATTTATATAAAACTGTTGAATTGAGTCCAAGGATCCAATCAGTAAGTAGCAGACCGTAGCGGGAATATATCTCATAAAAGTGTACTAGATCGAATATTTCAATCTCTATTGTTCCGCTATGAAGGCGTCACTTTGATGAAAAATATGTGAATAAAATTGCTACCCTCATCATCATTACTCAGGGCTACTACAAAACAAAGACTCCTATAGACTTAAGACCGAAAATGTGATATTCAATCAAACACACATTTATCCTTGCTATTTGCGGGCACAGGAAAAAATTGATAAGCACTATTCGCAAAAAGCCCCTCTTACCTAATGCAAGATAATATTCAGACATCCTCACGGTTGTCGCGAGGCCGTTGTAGAAAATTTACTTTAGAAGCGAAATTTTCAAGCACGAGAGAGGAGCACTCAACAGGGCGCTAATGGCATCGTTTTAAAAGGAAACGAAAATAATAAATTATTGACATCATGTTTTCTATCGCGCCTTGGAAATTATTTATTTTATCTTTTGAGCATTAATGCTCGTCCGCGCTCGTTCGAAATAATGCTCTTTGCACCAGTCAATGAAATGGAAACAGATGTTAAATGTATGAATGCTGATGGAATTCCCGATAGCAGTGCTGAGATTTGTTCCATGTGTTTATGTAGGTAGTATCAACCTATACATCATGCCTGATCACGGTCGGATTATGTTTTTGTCGCGAGGTATTTTCGTTTTCTGATAAAAGTCGAAAAACACATTTTTTAAAACAAAATGTGAAATATGGATTAATTGACTTGGTATATATATTTGTGGCATATTTATAATCTAGCATCATTTAAAATTGGTCAACCTATTAGGTGAGTAGATTTTCTATTAGTAATACTTCAGCTTCAACGCAAACAAAAGACTAAATTTACAAACTCAAAACCAGTTCAGTTAAACTAATTGTACAAAACAAATAATGTGGTAGCCGCGTGGCGATAACGATCGCTGCAGGTGGAGCTCGGAACTAGCAGAACAGATACAAGTTACAGTGTATACAATACGGCCGTACAAAGGAGGCATCGTATGAGTTAACAAGGGGGAGAAGTACCGGCCCCATTACGACGCCTTGAGGCACTCCACCCTTTAATGAACGCTAGGACACAGCTAAAGGGAAGTGTTGTTGCTACTTTAATGGTTTTATTTACACGTTTGATGTGGATTTTAATTACTTTAAAAACAATAATATTTATTGTCAATGCGTTTGTTGTTTTCTTTCATATATGCGTTGGCTTTTTGAAAGCTTCTTTTTCACGTTTCCGTTCGTTTCCAGAAAATAAATGTAGAGTTTATAATATCACGATAATTATAAAAACGAGTTCTACACTAAATCAATTAATTTTATTTTTCAGGGCAAACTATAAATCATAAAACCCCTTTTATAAGATAATAGCTGTTTCATCTTTGTCTGAATTTTGATAATTTTATGATAACGTAACAAGTACACTTGTTAATATTAAAATTATTTAAATGACGAGTTTTAGAATTATTCATCGACTTTATTTAATTAATCAACTTTTTTTTTTTGAAATTATAAAATAAAGTGTTATTTTAGTTACGGAACTTTATAAAACCGCGTTGACAGATGAAAATAAAGCAGCAAGCGCAGCACGGGCGGCGGTGCCAAGTGGCGATTGCTGCAAAGACCGGCCGGCGACTAACAATAATCTAGCTTTGGCAAACGTCCACCGACTACACCCCATGCTAGATATTAAACTTAGCACTGTGATTTGCGAGATGTAACTTTAGTGTTCTACAGTGTTTGTGTAAAATAGTCAAGTTAGTTTTTCTAGGGTCCTGCAAAAAAATGTTTTACTGAAGCGGTTATAACAACACTTTTCAATTTGAACCAAAAAAAACAGCATTTAAAAAATCTGAAAGCAAAAAAAAAATCTAAAAGAGCGTCCATGGAATTTCTTACCCGTTCTTCTCTATAGGGACGGCATTCCGAACGGGTGGTGAAGTTGTAGCTTAGCATTTTGTTACAATTTTGATGATTCCAAAGTACAACAGAATAAACAATATTCTGGGTCTGATTCGACTATTCGACTTTCACATAACGAAACTATATCCAAATATAATGCTTAAATAAAATTTTACGTGTTTGCAACAAGTTCTCGGGGCAAAATAAATTTATTGTCAGATCAGTGCCAAACTCACTCATGAATCGATTTAATCACGAGCCTCTTCAAACTAATGGGCGAGGCCCACTTAATGTACAAATAGGCCGGTCGGATTGTAATCTGGATAGAGATTAGACGGGATTGAGGAGGTCGCCTCTCGGACAAACCCGACGGTCATCAATGTTGCTGTGTCGTACAATTATGACATTAGTTGCAAGCATAGACGATATTATAGCGGTTTCAGTAACACCCGGCTCATGTGTGATGTATTTGTCCCTTAAGGCCCTTAAGGCAAATCTTTAGGTTATAAAAGCTGCAGCTCGGCCCTGTGACATTATTACGTGTACGGATTATTAGTATAAGTCTAATAATTACGCTTAAGCTTAATTGAGAAGTTTCAAAATACCCACTTCGCCTGATCTATAAATCAGTTGTAATGTAAAATTTATTTGATCAGCAATTCACCTCTTGAAAATAGTGCTCGCAATAATGTTTTGGTATGGTTAATAATGTTTGTTCTGTTCTAAATTCGTTGGGTATGGTTATAATTAATTATATACATAATAATATAGATATAATATATATTGTGGGTGAAGTGGGATTGTATACTTTTCGCGAATTCGATGTTAACTAATACATTAACCTAAATAATCCTCCAAAATGAATGAGAAGAATCCAGCATCATAACAGAAACTTCCATTGCCCTGTACTCAGTGGCTGTCGTAGATTTAATCTACTTACTGACGTTTTAAAGTAAAAGAAGCAAAAAATGCTAACTTTCCCGACGCTTTCTAGCTGCCACTTAAATTCATTACAGAAAGTTTTGTGTAAAAGAGTCCAGGTCGACTTGATGCCGAGTGTAGGCCAAATGACTTGAATTGATATGACTTGGGATTGGCGCTTAAGGAATCTTTAGAAAATGTCAGGATGTTCCTTCATCATGTCATTTATTTATTTAGTTATTTATTTTTATTCTGTAAATATACTGAGGGTTAAGCAGCCGGGGAGAAATATATAATTCAATATTTAAAGAACATTAACAGTATTTGATGATACCTAATCATCTAAAATGTATTGTAGGCACAAATGTATTGTAAGTATCTGATTAATTTACGGAGCTTATAATTAAGGCCTCATATTAATTTGAACAATTTCTGAAATTATCCGTCCACAAAATTTTGACTGTTAACCCGAACTTCAAAGTAATAAAGACCTTAAGATGTTACGACTAATCGACGCCTCAGCTGGGCAAGGGCAGGAACTTTTAATTATCTTAGTACTAATGAATCTTAATGTAAGAACACTCTGGTTCCCTCGAACTCTTTCCGCTAAAACATTCATTTACTAATTAGTGGAACGAAGGGATAGAAAAAGTCCTCTAGCCGGTGGAAACAAATTGTTTTACAGATGAAACTATGGTACTTTTATTCTTGCTCCGCGACCGGGTAAGCTAATGTCAGTGTTTTTAAATCCCGCGACGCAAGAAATTTACTGGGTTTCGCTAGAAACATTTCTCTCCGGCTACCGCGAACTTCACTTAACATTATAATTATTTAAGATGTAAGTAAGATAGAATCGTGTAAAATAAAAATGTATAATAGAACAAAGAATATGATTGTACACAACCTTCTGAACAATAAAAAATGAAAATCAACGTTTGCAAATTTAATTCAGACATTTATTGTTATTATGGGTAACGTTTATAAAATTTATGGTATCATCACACCATCGCCGGCTCGTTTACATGCCATGGAATGATGGTCGGTACTCTGCATCACACACCGCGCCCCGAGGGAATCTTTGACAAATAGAGATCTCGTGCACCGAATTTGGCTTGAAAAAAATTGTCGCGGAACGAGCTCGCGAAACCTATATCTACACCCAGATTACATTGAAATACCCTCCCTCCCTGACACTTGAAAAACATGCACAAGGAAAAGGTATGTGTACACCCGCTGACAGGTCTCAGAGTTTTGGTCGTGATACGTAGACTGCAATAAAGTAAATTGCGAGCATTTGCTGTACGTATTTGGTGGAACGAGGATCTTTATGGCGCCGATAATGTTATGGGCAGGTAATGTTCTGTTTCGAATGTACGAATGGACATTTCATTGTTTTACGATCGTCTTTGTATTCTCAAAAATATCCTTCAACGTTTTGTTACAATTTACGAGGATATTAAGATTTAGCTTTTAGAAAGTAATCTCATTAGGTAACGCGGCATTAAACCTTTAATGGGTATACTTGTAGTTTCTGAAAATTGGTAATCCTTATCTTAAGGTAATCTTAAGCTATTTACACAATAAATGTTTCAATATAAGGGCGGCCTCTATTAGCTTTCAATCGAATCATTTACAAGTCCATTAACTTAATTTGTTATTTTATAGATGACTACCTAAAACTGGATAATGGTATTGCTCAAGCCTAGCCACAATGTAGTTCAAGATAGAAAAAAATAGTGATTCGATTCTGTTCACGTTCTTTAAAACAAGTAATCTTCGAAATACTTTTAATATATTCAACACATGTTCACCCATACATCCCGGATAACTTGAAAACAGAGCAAAATACTATCATATAGTCATATAGTACCTACTGCTCACAATCTCTAGTGCGTTACTTTAGTGAGTTATAACAGGAATAACAACGAGCTAATATTATTCATAGCGGAATAACTATTCTGAAATCCGACATCACTGTCATACAGCAATAATACAATATGGTTGTAAACACCCTTGAACTAATCAAATTATGAGCCCCAAACTCACCCACTATTTCAATAACCAAACGCCAACGACATCATGTAAAGTCCTTTTCAATCTGTGTTTTATATGACATTTGATAAAGTTATAGAACGTCTATAAATTCGAGGGTACGTATATATTATCTGCAGTTCATAGCTAGGCCAGTACAGATGTTTTTGTTTTGGGATTGCCGCGACTAGTTCATAAAGCGGGCTGGAGTGGGATCGTAATACTTTAGGCCACTCTCGACAAATCGATGTGTATTCGTTTCGATTTAGTTCTCGTTGAGCGGGCAACGAGTTGTAGCGTTATTTATTTCTTGGTCAGACTTCTTTGGGTTACTTTCTATTTATTTTCTTCGAAAAAGTCAGTTTACATCACCCCAGTTTATTAGGATTCTTAACTTTTCTCCATACCGCGGTCTCTTGGAATTACATCTGAATCGCCGACAAGCTTTTATATGCCACACTTAGTAGGTACTCTTCTCTTCTGATCCCGTTAGAAAAAAAATACAATTTTTATATTTTCTCTCGTTTGTTCCAGGAAACCGTGATGTAAGAGCGGTACAATGAGATCGCCAACGAAATGACTGTAATGATCAAGTAGAGGGTGAGAGGGAGATGAACGGGCTATCATGAGGGGTGTAGTGAGCCGCCGCGTTGCCATGACGACCAAGATGCTGTTGTCTCTGCTGCTGCACTGCTTCTGTGTGGCGACAACTGCTTCTATACCTAGTGGAGGTAAGTACGACAGATATGGGAGCAAAGTATTAGACAGACCTGATAAGTAAAAGTTAATAGATAGGGTTACCCCGTATTATTTAACGTTACATTAATAAACCAACCAGTACGGGGTCGAGTCACCTTCGTCCGTAGGAGAATTAAGTACCCTCGAGATACCCTGCACGTGACCCTGGGTGGTGTCAACTAGGTGACAACTCTACTGGTGGTAGGCTTCGGCCGTGGTTAGTCACCACCCACTGAACAAAGCCATGTCGCCAAGCGGCCTAGCCGTGTTCCGGCATGATGTTCGGTGTTGCCATTCATGGATGGCGGTTCAGATCAGTTGCGCTGCATGTGCCTAGTGAATGTAGCATCTCGATCTACTGCCGCCTTCCTACCTAGGCAAGTATGCTCCATCGTAGATCTCATCATCACTTACCATCAGGTGAGATAGATATCAAATACTTGCCTATAATGTAATAAAAAAAAGAACCAAACTCACCAACTCACCGAGTTATTTTACCACATGTGATGTGTAACTCTTTGAAGATGTGATGAAATTGTTGGAATAAATAAACGTACGTCACCAGACCGACTGCGTGGCTTCGCTGTCAGACCGCGCGGGACATTTATCCGAGCCCCAAGTCTTAAGGCTGCCATTGCTTCTTATGAGTTTTTTTTCCATTTACGGTTCCAATTAAGAATATTATAAAGGTTTAATAGTCTTCAGCATATTTCACCTAACTTAAAATTGGTGCCAACGAAGAGTTTTCGAGGCGACAATTTAAATATATCAAACAAAGAAGCGAGTAAAATTGCAGGAGGTCGCATCATTTTTAAGAGCACAAGTAATTTTGCCGAAAGTATTTAAGTGAGCGCGAGTTACTAATTCGATTTTCGCAAGGATTTTTATCGTAGCTTCATCTATAATTACCAGATAGCACTAATTTTCGTGTAACGACTCTAGTTAATTAATGGACCAAAACCTAATTTATATATCTAGATAAGTGAACCGAAATGATAATTTAAAGATGTAACATAAATTATTTCAAATCTTGCAAAGATTTTGTACTTATCTTTTAAGCTTGATTCAACGGATTCTTTTTCAATTTAACGTAATCGCGATTTAATAATTGAACATGTTTTAATTATTTAAACACGTTTTCAGATAATGTTTTATTCTAGATGATTCAAATATTCATGTACGTTGAAACCTATTAACTCCTACAACAGGATTAGTTTTAAAACAGAAAATAAAATAAGTACCTGCATTGCAATAAAATAAATTCAATTTGAAAATGATTATCTGGTATCTTCGGCCGGCAGGTCTTGTGTATAAGACACCTTTACATAACCTGTATATTCCCTTCCCCCTCCCCCCAAAAACGCACGCAAACAATTCGTTAGTTATGCTGTGCTGGGCTAAAAATACGAGTACCAACAAATTTTAAAAGAGAAAGAAACTTGCGATTCACTAAGGATTTTACTAGAATATTTCTTCGAATGGCCACCATAACTTACCCCGTTCGGGAAATAAAACAAAGACCACATTGGAAATTGGAATATCTACATATCTTCCATTGCTCGTCGCAACGAGATGTCAAAAAAAGGAAAGCTGTGATTTGATATTTAAACTGGGTTAACATACGATAAATAAGAATAGTAATTATCCGCGGACCATTGCAGTAATTATGTGGGGTGTGGAATGCGAATAGGCAGATGAAACTTATTCCTAATATGCGTTTCTAGGAGTCCCGCAAGATTATTTTATAATGCAGAGAGACAAATGCTGCAATGTATTCATTATTGAAGGAGTGGTATGGAAGTAGATTTTATAGTTAATTTATAACAAATGTTCATTAATTTCATATTCATTCAAAATCTAATTTTCTAAACGGCGAAGGAAAACATCGTGAGGAAACTTGCATGTCTGAGAGAACCCCTCGAAAGATGTGTGAAGTCCAGTAACCCACACTGGGCCAGCGTGGTGGACTATGGCCTAATCCCCCACGCATTGATGTGAGGCCCGCGCCCAGCAGTGGCACATTAAAAAGGGCTGGTATTATTATATTATATTATAACTAATTTCGAAATATAACACACATCGTACTATTCTAAAACATTAAGTAGAATCAATGTAACCTTGCAATATCACTGTAGTTACAAGATAACTCTCACTTGAGACAAGGTCAAACGCTAAGTAACCTTTGTGCGTCACAACAATTTACATAAACTGTCACTTCACAAAATACATAACGTTCGCAGTGACAGGCCCTTTGACTTCGTTTACATAATACGACTCAAAGAAATTATTATTCTTGATATAGAAGTAACACTGCTGCTGTACTTAGAATTAATTGTATTTTAATATTTATTTTTGTTAACTTTGAGCAATGAAAACTAAATATTACCATCAGTAAGTTCATAACAAGAGTAAAGATAATAAATAGATGCGATCGTTTTAAAAAAAGAAAAAATAAGAGTTGTAGCAATTGTCTTCTTTTTAGTAAATACCTCAGCTTAACGTATTTCATATCGGGAACTTAAAAACATAATATAAACGCGATAAAATCCTTAAAGTTCGTTTTATTTCAATGTTTATTAATATTTTTAATCGCTTAACACTTACAGTTAGTTCAACTCGCACAGTATGCCCAGTGGGAGTATAACCATTTAAATCTAAATCATCCCTATTCCGTCTAAAGTTAACTTATTTTTAAGACTTGAACCTATACCTATTCGCATTGAATGCGACATTGTCTCCAAAATGTTCCCTCAGAGCGTCCTTAGTACGACCAAAACATTTTAATTTATTTTCTGAAGACTAAACTGACCTTTAATAACAAATCATATCGATACAATGTATGATCGTAATACCATACTGAATATCAATCTGCGCGGATCATTTCTGACAGTGATGCGTGTACACGAATGAATGAGTGTGAGATACCGTTCGTTCATCCGTTCGTTTTTCATTCACCGCCGATCGAATGGAATGAGCCGTAGAAAACTGTTCACGATATTTTTTATTGAAAATGAATGCGGAGGATGAAATTAAATACATATTTAGTTGGAAACAATAACGGTACAACATTAAAAGTGTAGAGTCATACAATTTGAGAAGTATTACTATTGTTTGTATGGTAGAGTACGCGATTGGATGCCTTCACACGCTCTAGTCACTCATAAATGTCGATAATCGATAGGACGGAGCTATGGCACCAAAGACCACACTATGCTGACGATCTGCTTGTAAGAGATAGGAATACTGGTGGTGCCAAGTGTAAGCACAGAAAAGATAAAGGATACTGCGTTTCAAGAGCTTTTCTACCTGTCCAACTCTTAATTGCACTAACTTATAACGTTAAGTATGTACGAAACTCTCAACGAACTCTACCATTTCATAAATAAAGACGTTGAAATAACATCAACAGAAAACAAAAAAAAAACTCCGAAATACGAAAGAATAATTTGCTTAATACCTTAAGCTTATTTAATATCGAGGAGAGGGGATAAGCGCTTTTTAGAAGGAAAAAAAAACAACGCTCCTTTTATCACTAATTAAAAAGATTGGAAAAGAAACGAACGGTAAGACGATATTTTATTCGAGAATTAAATTAAATAAAGGGCACGTTTAGCTTGATTCTAAAATTAAGGTAAGAGCAGAAATAAAACGTAATTAAATATAATTACTTACTTAAAAATTGAATTTGTTGAATTGAAAATTGGTATAGCCTAGCTGAACAGTTAAACAGCTCGGTCGAAATCTACAATCTGTTTTCAATATTTTTAATGAGAACCGAGCAAAGTACTATAACTCCGTTAAAAACACTAAATTTATATTATATTGACGGCCTCATTAGCGCAGTTGGTAGTGACCTTGCTTTCTGTGCTGAAGCTCCGGGTTCGAATCCTGGAAGAGAAAATCTTTGTGATGAGTACGAATGTTTGTACCCAAGGCATGGATGTTTAAAATCTATGTAAGTAATTCATACTGGGTTCGCCTCTAGTCCATTGTACGATACCCATAATACAAGCGTTGCTTAGTGTGGGACCGTATAGTTGGTGTGTTCGTCTGGCGATATTTATTTATTTATTATTTATAAAAACTTAAACAAAAAATCCATGTTTACTCAAAACAAAATGACCAATGCGATATGTGAACTACTCGATTTAAACATTAAAACACATTGACCAGGTTAACAACCTATGAATATCGAAACAAAGGGTCGCAAGCTTTTTAGTTTTCTGCCACATCAGAATAAAGAAGATTCATTATATGACAGGGTCTTCGAGATGTGGCTTTTGACTTGATGTCATAACATTGCCAAACGCTTCACCTTACCAGTAGCGTCAGAAATTTCTGGTATAGTACAACCGATATTAGATCAGCCTAGGTCGTGCCCTCCGAAGACGAAGCTTATTTTCACTCATGATTTATCAATAAAACTAATCAAATAAATTCCTTATTGATTAATCTAATTAAAATTCGAGTCGAAAAGGTCTTAATTAAAAATTTATTCTCGAGATATTTAACATAAAAACGATTGGATACGCAATGTAATTTTATGATACGAGTAGGTAATGTAAAACTGAGATTGATGAAACTACACTTGAAAATTTATTAAAATATTTCTATTTAAAAATGGCATTACTAACACGTTAGTTTTCAAACAAAGCTTTGTTACTGCAAATTTATACAACCCCATTAATATGTTTGGATCAGGAACAATTTCAAATGACATGATGATGACCTTTGTTTCGAGAGCACGTAGGTCTAGAACATAAAAACGTGTTAGTTTTATGATGATTGCCAGTCTATGATTGTTTTATACTAACATAATATCCGTCCTGCGATAATTATTATCAAACTTTCTAAATTAATTCCGTTATCTGAAGCGATAATGGAATAAGATTAAATCGCAAAGCGTGGAAGAGATCAAAGGCCGTGGCCGCGCGTGTCCTGCTCGCTGAGTTCGTCGCAAGCGCGGGCTGGTTATCAGTTCATAATGGAATTACTTCTAATCTACTGGCGGTTCAAAGGTTTTGTGCTCGTGACTGGAACTTGTAAAGAAGGCTGTGAACTCTTATATCTTTAACACCAAATTTAAAAAATTAGCCTACCTGACTTTTTTAATTTACTTTGATACCTTTCTATCTTCAGTTGATATGGCGGGTTCTTAGTTATTGCGAAGTTCTAAGTTCACTATACTAGATTATAACGGATCCATTAATAATACACTAACCACTAAGCTTACCTATAATAATGATACATTTATGAATGTTATATATTAAATTTAGAGTAGCCCAAATATGCTTGCACCTACTAGGGAACTAACCGACGAGCCCTCATTTCCAAGCCAAACCTTTGCATAACATTTTCAAGTAATTGAAATTAAACTAATAGTACGAATCGTTATCATAATCGTAAATTTTATAAATCAGAATCATAATCAGAATATTTTTTATTCATGTAAATCATTTAGCACAGAATGTTTTTTGTTTCCGACGTTTCGACTGCTTTACTGTAACCACGGACACGGGAGGACTGACTTGATTGACGTTTTAGTGACAGAATCTTGGTTATGAATTTAATTATATTAATTACTGGATCCCAAGTCGGAGGTAGCACACAGCCATCTTCCCTATTGAAATTAGGTCTTTTTTTAATTTCAATGGTCTAACGTCATCATCCTTGGTCGGAATCGGTGTTCTAGTATATAACCGCGATAAATTCCGTAAAATTAGTATTATTCCAATGTGTAGAACTCGCATAAATATAAGAAATCAATATTTTCATGTAATTTCCATAAAGATTAATAATTCTCCGTCACCTTCTCTAATAATGAAACTTCAATAAAATTAAGTTTCACTGCAACATTTTAATAATGCTGTTTAATAATTGTGACTCGTTACATCAAAGTTTTAATTTAATGAAAGATATTGTTGAAATAGGTATCTGGCCTCAATAACACGCTACATCAAAAGGTGCAAAGATAATTAAACTAATTGATTATTTTCAGTTGAATTCGTCTGTAGACAAATTTGAATTTTAATTACACAGCGACCCCTTTCTAAGTGAACTTGTCTGGAAAATTTTATGAGAAGCCAATTGGCTGTTTACTGTTTAGTAATTTCAAGTGGTTAGCGCAAAGCAACGGAATTATTCAATATCTATCTATACATAGGTATATAACACAAAGTCTGGTTAGCATGAACGGGGTGGGTTCATTTTAATGTTGTTTCACTTTTAGAATTTGTCTCCGGCCCGAATAGCAGAATAGCTATTTAAACATTGGACAAATTCACTAAAAAAATTAAAATAAAGCTGATTAATTTTCTATTATATTTGATTCTGAGGCGGTACAAAGTTCGCCGGGACAACTAGTTGTTATATAATTACAGTACATCATAAACCTAGACATTTAATCATATCAAATTGAATGTAATGCCCGCACCGGTTATCGTCTAAATTTAGATATCGAAATCAGCAATAAACGATAGACCTGACGTAAGCACTAAGGAGCAGTAATGGTAACGCTAACACTATTGAGTGATCACACTCACGGTAGGGTTTCCACGTCATTAGTTCCGGACATGTGGTGAGTCAGCCCTGTTGACTGTCGCACACACTACCGTGTAATACTATAGAGAAGGCCTGAATTGAACAGGACGATACATGTGCGAATAAGCAAACGACATTGATCGTGGATCCAACTCGACTAACATAGAACTGGAACCTGATTGATAAATGTTAAAATGTTGAAGTATACATCTAGAAGAAACTGACGGCCTGATTAGCGCAGTTGGTAGTGCCCTGCTTTCTGTGCCGAGGGTCCGGGTTCGAATCCTGATAGGGACAAACTTTGTGTGATGAGCACGAATGTTTGTACCCAAGTCATGGATGTTTAATATCTATATAAGTATTATATACTGCCCCCCGTTCAGTGTACGATACCCATTATACAAGCGATGCTTAGTGTGGAACCGTATAGATGTTGCGCTCGTCTGGCGACATTTATTTAAACTAATAATCTAGAATAAACCAGAAAAGATGAGTTAAGAAACTTTAGTAGTTTCAATATTCATCTGACCCAAATTCTGACACAAAGATGAAAATAGAGACTCCAATTTATAAGAAGTAGGCACACCATAAATATACACCACCATCAACTTTTAATACCACCCCATTAGTTTGCCTATACACACTTGGCCACAGTGCCCCTAAAACTAAATAGTTTGGAGCACATTATAGCCCCCAATAAACGATAGCGCCACCTGGCGTGTTTGTTTGGGACGCACACACAGCTGAGTCATGTTTTCAATCTTGCTTAGTGTAGCTCAATGAGGAACAGATAAACCCAACCCTTAAACTTTTATTAGTGTTTGAGAGCCGGCTGAGAGCGGCTCAGGCAACTTTGACCAATTTAATTATTGAATGTTGGTAGTACTGATACCGAGTTTCTACTTTTGTTCCGGTGGCTTTTTAAATATTTTATAGCGGCTAATGGAACGGAATAGAGTTTGAACTTTGGGAAGGGTTGCAAAAGTATCTGAAAGGGACCCTTTAAAACTGGGATTCCCAAACTATTTTGGGCAAGAGAAAATGAACTGAAACTTCACACCCGCATAGCCAAATAACTTTAAAAATCCTATCTCTAGTTTTTTCCTATTGATACAAACAAATTACTAAATAATAATTTCATCGTGTACAAACTTGTGCACGCTTATAAACTTGTTGAAGATTTTAAAAGTACAACAATGATACTTCCTACTAAAATATTAGTCGTTCTTATAGCAAGTTGGTACACACGTAACACATCTAATACAGTATCTTCAAAGTTTCAAATAAGAACTTGTGTTAATTAATAGGGGTCGAATTTTAGACCTCTTCGACTCCCAAAATGAGTTTTCGCTTACGTCAACCCTGGGACCACTTTGGGAATCGCTGGTATAAAATTATACATTGTGCTATATTTTGTGAATGTTTGTCCGTTCTTATATATCTATTAAATTTTAAAATATTTATCAGTATAACCAACAATAAAAAGGTATGAAAACAATGTGTTGGGTGTCTACAGCCTGGAGCGGTGCGTAGCGAGAGCCTTAATCGATTTAATTAAGTAGATCGGGGGCAACTGGCCCGTTCTCACACATTTACACTGCGGACGTGGCCACACATTAGGCACTTGCGGATGCTCGTCGAGGGCTTTTATGAATTCATTTCAAACATTTACTGCATAAGTATTTATTTTACATTTTATTTGGCTCTTATTTCCTGAGAGGAATCGGGGTATGAATTTTCTTTAATAAAAGTGTAGTCGGTCAAAATCGGTCGATTTTAAACATAATATTATACACTATGTTAGTACATAACTTAAGTTCTCAGATTATTCAATGTGTAATTCGCGTAATGATTCTTTTAGTATAGAAAAATAGTCGAACATCGTTTATATAATATTATGTACGTTACTCATAAATATGATATTTAAATTGAAACGGATTACGAATATATTGAGAGCGACGCGACGCCAAATTTGGGGCGGTGAAGTATCTTTGTATATCCTTTTATAAATATTTATATTCATAATCAACTAGTACTTAATAAATAAGTGAAACGTTTAAATTAGGAAGAAGTCCTTCAAATTTAAAATTTAACTTCACAAGTCAAAACACCTTTTATTTATTCTGATGAGAAAATGGGGCTTAAAAATAATTATGAACACAAAATTGATTGTTGTTTTTCGTAAAAAATATTTTTAGAATTCCGTTTTCTCTATCATAATAAAAAATGGGTTATTTAAACAGGACAAGTATCGACAAAGCGGAGAAAAAATATACTTGTTTACTCAGTAATTTGTAGCGAGTAAAAGTAATTTAATAAATGGAATATGGCGCTTCGTCGAAGGATGGCAGTCTGCGTGAAGCTCACAGGGTACTGGTCCGACACAGTTGCGCAATGGATAGCATTCTGTATTTTTACCAGTTCAACTGAATTATTTTTTCTAAATTAGATTTTGTTTCGTATGTTGAACTCTTTTAAGCAGATTGATAAAAAAACACTTTTCGATTTGATTGAAGATACAATCCATTAATCAAAGGTATAAAAAATCCATTTAGATTAGACATGATTTGTAAGGCCACTGTTAAATACACAGTAATACCTCGAACCTATGAATTACCTTAAAGGGACATTTACAATAAAGAATAACATTGTAAGCAATTTTCCAAGATAAAACCAAACTAGATTTAAATGATTCCACGCTCAATTCTGTTGCCTTTAGAGAGAGAGCTATAAAAAAGAAAACTGATTAAGTGAATAAGCGGTAAATACACACACACACACACACAGACATATACATTATTTAAAAAGAGCAACCATGGAGTTTCTTGCCCGTTCTTCTCCATCGAAATGAGATTCTGAACGTAGCTAAAAACAGCTAAGCATTTATAAAACATAACATCTATATTTGTATTTATTTCAAGTTTGTATAAAACACTAGCTTCTGCCCGCGGATCCTACCGCGATACCTCGATCAAACACGAAAAACATATGATACATTGCTATGTCATGTGCTTTCTCAGCAATAATGTAGCGTCAAGCTATTTTTAGAATCGGATTAGTGAATCCGGAGATCCCCTCCCTACATCCAAACTCACAAACATTACCTCTTTATAATATTACTACGAGTATTATATATATTTTTATGTTATGTGCTACATACCCACATAATCTAAAACTGTTTCTGAGATAAAAATAGCCGAAATTATGCGCATACACGGTGCGATGGAACATTCGGTGCAGTGTAGGCGCGGCGCTAGCGGCTGCGGTATTAAGGCAACGCTATTTAATTTGTAAACGAATCGGATACATACTAATACTTCATACTTATTAGTTTTAATTTGCTAGTTATGTAGAATCCCCGACTAATGGGTCCCATACAAGCGGTTATGGAAAATTTATAACAAACGTTCAGAAAAGGAAAAAACATGGAAGAAGAAAATTTAGTTATAAAAATGTGAAAGGAAATAAATACATTGAAAAGAAAACAGATATAAAAGGAATGGAAAATATAAACGCACAATCATCCAATGTAGTTGAAGAAAATCACTTATATTTGACGAATTAGAATCATAAAGTTTTTTATTCGTGTAAACCATTGAGTACATACGGTACTTATGAATCGTGTAAATTGTCCTAAAATGATGAGCTACAACTTTACCACCCGTTTGCTTGATTTAAAAATATTTTTTCAATATTGAGTAGTACATTGTTATGAGTAGGTATAAGAACTATGTTAAATTAATCTAACTCTAAGATAAAAATGGAAACATATTGGAACATAAACGTGTGCTCCCTAAAGTAGTATGTTATTTATGGCAAGGAAATTCGGTAATTTATGTCGTGTCAATAGCAATAATCTAACTGTATCACACCCACATATTTACATTTAACAAGACGAGACTAGACTGGACTGGATTCTTACCTGTGGACGTTTTGAGTAAAATATATAAACAAATTTAGACATCACCATAAAAATAAAATGAAGAAAGAATATGCTAACGCAATATAGTTGAAGATAACCTTAATAAATTTTAAATGAAAATAAATAAAAAAAAACCTTCTAAAATTTTTATTTATTCAAGTCTAAATCTAATAAAACCTTAATTGATCAGTCAGGCTTTAAAACGTTTTACTCAACACTACTAAAAAGTTCCATTCCAAAACTTTTTATGCAAATGAAATTTTCGTAAAAAGACGCATAAATATTGTTTTTCCCGGACTCGAATGTTAATAAAAATAAGGTCGGTCGCGGAGCCTATAGAACAAAAGAAACTTGTTTATTTTCTGTCTTCAAATTTTTGGGCAGGGATTAAACAAGTTAAGCACAGCTAGGGCTGCCTACATATAACTCTATCATCTGGCAGAATCTACGAGAGTGCATGACACTTTATTTCATAAATTTGACAGCCAGTGTGTTAACCGGTAATTACCTAATAAGGTATTCCTCGGTGTTTTTATTGTTTTCAGTTGCTCTGATCATTGGTATCACAACCCATAAAATGTTACAGTAAAAGAACGCTAGTTCGTATACACCCAGGCAAAACTGTGAGTGAAGCTGTCTTATAAAGGCACAAATTATTTATGCATCAACACACACTACGTAACGTACTTTAGCGTTTAAAAATATGTTTCCACGCGGCAATGTCCCGGAGTAATGCGGACGCGAGCATGTTATGTGAATCAGAAAAATGCGGCGTATTAAAAACTCGTCCTTTTAGGTGCCGGGCGCTAGGGACTGTTGAGGTTAAAATCCTGCTAAAGGATTATTGTGCGTACGTAACAGTGCTTCATGATTGGATCATTTTCGTAAAGCAATATGAGGTTGGGTTATTGGCTGGAGCCCCTAGTCTGCTAGAACACAACAAACTCACGTCCATCTTGTTGTGTCACCGGTATCTTATGCGGTAAGCTAAATTCACACTGCGATCGGCAACAATTTAGAAAACCAAGCAGTCAATTTGCACTTATCTCCTGATGATATTTCTGTCTGTATGTGGTCACTACTTTTTCAACTGTTTATTATATTTCTGTACAGGTATCTTTGATGATTCCAGATCCACTGCTCCACACTCTGGGGCTCTCAAAGATGCACCACCCTTTGTGTCACCAGGTGCATTCACAGATCTATCATTAACGAGAATGATTTCTTATTATTAACATCTTACGATTCATTCACCGATGGAAGTAATTGCAACAGCACAGAGCAAAGACGATCGAATATTCGTATCTATCGAAGCATTCCCCATCTCATTTAAATACATAATACTCCTTATCCAAGCATCATGTCTCCTAACTTATTCCCCCATCCGGAATCTCGACAAACGATCTCATGTTAAACTTATCCGGTAGAGGGCGTTTCCAGCAGTTACTTTCAATTGCTCCAGGGTACTAGACGTATTTATGTCTGCAGCACAAAATAAATTCACTATAAGTGGTATTTGTGCGGCAATGTCTGCCGTTTCCTTGCGTCTAGGGAACAGGGTTTATGCCTCGAGAGATTTCCCTCGCGTTTTGGCAACTGTATTGTCGAGGATTTAGAGTACGTTGATGATGTTAACAAGTGTTGCGTTAATTGGGGGGCCTTGTCTTCCGGCAGAAGGCTTTCTGTATTGTTCAGAGTGTTTTGAGGTTTTATTCCGAGTTAAAGATTTAATGAATTAAGTGAACCCATCGGTGGTAAATCAAAGCATAGCGTCGAAGCATATTGTTCGTAATAGTCGCTAGAACACACTCATGATCGGCTATTGTAATTTTGTTACTTTACTGACTTTTTACTTTACTGTTACTTTTCTAATTTAGTGTAGATTCATACCTAGGGGGTTTTAAAGATGAACCTATTGACTGATCATTTCACCAAATGTAAGCTTAATTTATTGTACGAGTAAGCTCTCCAGGCAACGCCCACACGAGGCGCAGCGCACAATAAAGCAATTTAATAAAAAGCCCAAGCGGGTTCCGTATCTCGACGTTCGCGCCTCCACCCAAGCTTTTACATTGATACCATGCAAACTTCAATATATGAAAATTGTTTACAACATTCCAAACAAAAACGGTATTAAGTCTAAGGTATTTTCATATGTGAATGTGTACTCACATTTTATATGCTGGTGTGGTTCTTGTAGAGTACGGTGATTTTATTTATATCTTTGGCGTGCGGCACGGGCTTGATACACGAAATAATAATAATTCTATTCGTCTAGCTACAATACAACCTTTCAGTAGGGTAGAGACCATTGAAGGATTCCATTAGGTAGAGCTTTGGAAAATGAGAGACCAGAAGGAATTAAAATTTCGGAGCAGTTTAGCGTGCAATGTTATAAGAAGTTTTATCCGTGCTAATATTATTACTCTCAGCTATTCTTCGCTCGCTAGGCTATTTTACAGCTGTATTTCCACGGTGCATGTAGCTTATAAAGACTGCGTAATACATGTGACCGTAAAATGGTATAACAGCCCCTCAAGTAGAGACCGGGTTATCCCTGAGCATATATTTCTCAGTAAACGCTGGGTAAGTTGGCAAGTTCAATACAAAAATAATTGTCATGTCTAAGAACTTACGAAATTAATAAGGTATACATGTGTTTTTTATCCAGAATTCAATTTCGTACTTCTTAGAATTTGCAATTTACCAATTCTGTAGCATATTTTATTTATTAAAGTTGTTTACTAAGTATTTTTCTAAAACAATAAACCTCAGTATGCTGTCACAAGTGTTACTATCACACTTGTATTGCTTTTAGATATCGGCAGAGGTGTACTGGTGTATTATAGGACAGAATAGAAGGCGACATTGCCATTATCAGAATTTGCTTTTGTGACGAATATATTCAATTCACCAAAAGACTAATTAAAATTGGGCTCATAAATCATAGACGGAATAGCCCATGTAACTATTATATACTAGCATCGCGAACAAATAACGGTAGTTAGTTAAATTTACATTTAACCGACTTGCCTGTTAACATAATGTAACAACATGTTTAAGAGATGAAATTCAAGGTTTGATTGGTTAAAATAAAACTCATCTTCCGGAATTTATCGTATTTATTCTACGTTCCCGAAGTTTCGGCCGCTTCACAGCAACCATGGTCACGGAAGGATGTGTAGTATTCGCGTAAATATAAGAGATCAATAGGTTTGATTTGTCTTTATATTCAGTATTAAGATGCACCAAGGTAAGTTATAGATATTAGCCAAAAACTTTGCCTATGGCTATGAGAAATGCGTCTAAAAACTGTCTTGTTTCCTAGGGATACAATTCTTACGCGCTATGACGCAATGCTCTTGGATTACAGTCTGTCTCGCACCAAGTGCTATAAAGGGTTTAATCGCAGCAATTAAGGCGCTCAAACTTCGTGTTAAACTTTGAATATCGTTATTATGGAACTAGATTTTAGTGACGGTCTAATGCTTTACTATATTACAAAAATCTTCTACACGACATCCGTGACGAAGATCCACCGAGTATATTCAACTAAATTTAGATAAAATAAACATAAAACCGTAGGTATCCGTTTAATTATAGCAAAACCGACCGTTTGGTCGTGGTTCGCGCAAAAAGTTAACAAATTAGTACATAGCGCGGAGTGGCGAATTCGTCCCAATTCACCCCGGGCTCGGGTGTAATTTACTCAACTCCCTACTTTTGCACTGTGAGTTAGTTACGTCGCCTTTTGTCGTTGGAGCACAATTATTAATGCCAGTTAAAAAATTATAACAGTTTTTGTGTTAATCTGTTGAGTTTATGGCTGTTTTGAAACTCCTTTGAGATTTGTGAGAGGAAAAGCTGGATTACGTACATATCTACGAACCTAATTTATGGTCCACAATTTCCGCATGTTTTTCTAAGAAGTGAATTTTTGACGATTATTAAGGAAGAGTTCTACGATACTACCACTAAAAAGCTGACTAGGGCATCGCCACACCCAGTATAACATAACACCGGCAGATAAAATACTAATGCCATAAATGCATACAAAATTGAGTTATAGTTAAAACCAATGGAACAGTGACCACTGATAAGCAATTAAACACTGTTATAAATATATCCTCGAGGCAGCTGCAGGTTCGCAAACACAACAATTATAACATTATCGTTATAGTGATTCAATTAACGGATAACCAGGAATAACTTGTTGGTGGCAATTAAATTATATGTATACATTATTTTATGATACGGTATGCGTTCACCATTTTATACTTCAGAACTTAGATGACATTATTGTTAATAATTTTATTATTTTCCCTCATCTAACTGAAATGAATGGTTACTGAATATTTAAATACAACGAACAACATGTTATTAATCTTTAAAAACGCTCGAAAATAAATTTATATTATCAGTGAGATAACATTTTAATGTTAATTCAGGAATAAATTCCTTGAAATTATACAAGAGTAATAAATGTGTAGGCAAGAAAATACGGCTCCCATACATATTTATAGGGCAAATATAATAATATATCATTTTATAAATTAATATTCATGAAGAACGGATTGGAACTGTCCGGTCGGTATAATGTATAGAGTGCCAGATAAAAATGTTCTGGGATTATAATTAAAATTGTAATATTTGCGTAAAACTTTAGGAGGCTTTTATAGAGTGAATCCATTTACGGGCACAGTCATAACGTGGTTTTGTGACCCAGTTAAAACAATAGTTAGCGGTAACTTTAATATAGGTAAGACATTATTAACTTTAAGGATGTAGCACACATACCCGTGCAGCACCAGATCTGTAAAGCTTCAGCTCAAGCGATTTAGCATTCTTTGAATCAACTTTCATACTGCAACGCACACTAATCTACATTGTAACATCACCTTGCCACGGGACAAGCCTGTGAACAATGTGCCTATAGCAGTGAATGGTTAACTTATCGCTGCCACGTGTATGTCTCGCCTTCTCTGAGCGGATGGTGCGAGGAACGATGATGTTCCCCGCGCTTACATCTCGCGGGAGCCTCACTTGTTCCTCCTTCCCGTGGCGTGTTCGCAATTACCTTCTCATATAAATTCACAAAGCGACTGCCTGCCAATCATACTTGCAACGGACGAGCTGTCACCCAGCCCATGGTTTGCTAAGTTTTAGACATTCGACAATAGTTGGAAAAAATAGCAATAATATAAGTACAGTTTACAGTTCACAGATATAATATTAAGTTTACAGTTAGAAAAGCTTGAGTAAAATTTATTTTGGCTAAAAGGAGCTAATACGCTAAATTAAAGTTAGGCAAAAACAATACTGTTGAAAAATTCCAGACATTTCAAACTCATATCATGGGTAGGTATAGCTGTTTTTGGAATATCGCAAATAAAATGTCAGTTAACCACTATTTTCATCAGCTCATCGCCACTCGAAGCCACTCTATATAACGAGTGGCGTCAAGTGTTTGTCCACCCTTTTCATTGATACTCTTTGTTTCAGTGCGATTGCCACGATTATTAATAAAAATATAAAACAGACAATAATATTTTTTAATTGAAGTAAATACTTTTAAGTACTTACAATTTCGTAATTCGTAACTTCGATATCATTCCTAAAATGTCGTAATAAGTTATGGATCCATCATCTGCACTATGTTATAAGAATAAACTGTTTCAAACATCATGATCTGAAGCTTTCATATTCATTAGCTACAATAAGATCTTTTTCAATTGAATGGAATGAACGTCGGGAACGTAAAAAAACATAATATAATCGCGATATAATCCTTTAAATTTGTATTACTTCAATGAATGGAATGAATCCTACTTTTAACAAGATTGTTTTGGCTAACTATTTAACAAAATAATGGGCTTAAATTCAATTTCTTTCAAAATACATAAATATGACGTATACGTCGGTCTCTTAAATACGGTGCTTTCAAACCATCCGAGGAAAATTTACCTTTATATCGAAAGGAGTAAAGATGTGATTGGCATATGGTGTGTGAGTAATATAATAACAAAGCTTAATTACTTTGATGGGACAGAGCTAGCCGCGGGCTTTGAGTGATGCTTAGTACTTACTTGTGCAAATGTTATCCCCGTTCTATTTGACGATCCGTTAATTAATGTGTGGGACGCTGCAAGGAGCCTTGCTGCAACGTTGGAGTTACAGGTTGAACAAACTCCAATAATAAAACTGATAAGCCATCTGAAAGGTCTAGCATTAATGTGGTCACTGACCGGGATACGCGCGTAATAATAATAATATCCCCAGACGAACACACAAACTATACAGTCCCACACTAAGAAAGCTTGTATTATGGGTACGATACAATGGACTGGAAGTGAACTCAGTATATAATACTTATATATATAGGTAATAAACACCCGTGACTCGGGTACAAACATGCATGCTCATCAAATAAAGATTGTTCTTACCAGGATTTGAACCCGGGACCCTGGGCATAGAAAGCAAAGCGACTACCATCTGCGCCAAGCAGTCATTTAGAGTCTACAGGGTCTACCTTATGAGCAGAAAATGTGGTAATGCGGCATCAGCAACCACCTCTCTTATAACATAATCTATATTATGTATTTAGGATCTATTAAATATATGTTATAGTAAATAATAACAGGGCATAGCCATAACCCATTCTAATAAGCTATAACACTCATATAGAACCAAACACAATTGTGGCCGACATAAGAATCACCCAGAGTGCTCCCAGAGGATATATGGCCAACTTTATTTTCCCCGTTAGTTAAGCGTTACTACAGTTTACTGGTGGACTCATTCAAATTTGGCCCGAGTCCAGGCCAGAACGTACGGCGTGGCCTAAGCAAATTCCCACAGAGAATGTTGGAATCAATTTGAGAATAGTTTTAAACTGGATTAATTGTGCTATGTGGAACTGTGCATCGTGCCATATTTTATAAAGACTTTAAAAAAATAACACTAGGGCATAAACATATCACGTATGTTAAAAATAAAACAGAATTAGCCAATCATCTGGGTATCTTTTACGTGGTGATTTATTTATAATATCTAGATTTTATATTTATTAATTGCTTTATATTTGTTAATGGACTCAGAAAACGTTTTAATAAATTGCATATACATTATATTTTTGCGTAGATGCGGATCATCGTTATGTGAAAACTTCAATTTTGCATTTCCATTTTCCGTTCTCCCCTCGCACAGTGACTATTTTTGGTTCACATTCTGTGACCTAATTAACATAAAATCAGATATAATATTATTCCAGCCGAACGTTTATAGGGGTCGTTGCCAAAACAGTCAACATAACATCGAGTTTAGTGCAAACTAGTTGGAAATTAACGATGCCCTGTGGCGTGGCGTGTTTGATGTGCCGCGAAACGTATCATCGGAAATTATTGTTTGTAATGTATGGTGCAAAATATAAATGAAAATGATTGGTAAGTGTTTGCATGGACTTATAATTACTATGTATAGGTCATGTCTCAGCCTTATCAGTTTGTTTCAAATCGAGGAATACGAGATAAGATAAGCAACTGCAATAGACCTATAAACATTACTATAGTGGACCCTAATAGACATTATGAACAAACACTATGCTCTGTACTCACTGGCATGCAAGCGCTTCCAATGAACTGTGCGGCATAGCCAGCCACTGCGCTTTACAACCGGAGCGGCATGCAGCCGCCGACAATTACGCGATATTACGTGCCCCGTCATGACGCAAGTAGAGGCTGTCGTTTCGACTATTCGACTGCACTTGCGTAAGTACATACGTATTACGAAGTCCAGCTGTCGTGGGACTGTACTGTTTGAACAACAATGTTCTTACAAAGAGCTGAAAATATTACTAGTTTGTATATGTATTATATTGTTCTACCTTAAAATGTTTGTGATCAACTATTATGGGGATTTTTCAAATACGTTTTTGATGAAAATAACAAAATTGTATGGTAATGTATGTTATACGAGTGGCACTAAGATTGAATTAATAAAATTTGATCCAGTGTACAAACTTTGATTAATAAATAAATGTCTCGTAATTAATCTTTTTCTCGGTGAGTACAAAACTCACGAATAAATCCATCAGTGGGATACCACGAGCTCTATCATCATTCCCATCTCGTCGCAACATCATCCAGCTTTGTGACGTCATCGAGCCACCTTTGTGACGTCATCGGCGCTTTGTGCCCGTCCCAGTTGGCAGTGTCATCGGGCGATTCGTTTGTGCTTTTTCCCAGAGTTTGCGCTTTGAACATGGCAGTATTAGACGCTATTGTGGTGGCTGTGAATGGTCGAGTTAGAATATTGCGGGTGGTTTGTTGGACAGTTTATTCTGTTACTTGTACTGGTTCGTGTTGATTTAGATTTGAGAGAGTTGTCATATAAATATTTAAATCAATAAACTACTTTACTGATTTTTTAAATTTAATGTTGCGTTACTAATAGTTAGTGCTAGACTAAATAAATAAAAGTGCTACAGAGGTTAGGAACTTTTTTAAGTCATTGAGAGAGGCGTATGAAAAGGATGTGTTTTGGCTAATTAATGACTCTCATGACATAGAAGATTAGATAATCATGGTAGAAGTCATAAATCTTCAAAAACATAGTACATCGAGAAACGAAAGCACTAGATAATGAAAAACCTGACATACTTATCCTCTACCATACCTCTTCAGAATTAGTAATTTAAGAAAAAGAAGCGTCCAACAAACCCAATCATTAACATCACGTCAAATCAAGGTGTCTCTTTGAAAATTCAGTCCTGAAACCTATCAAGTCCCACTCTGAAGAGAACTGTCCTACATTCGACTGCGGCCTGATGACTTTTACAATCTGGGACATCATGACTAGATAGAGGATTCTCAACTCTATGCGTTTGTGTTACGGTTTGTAATTAATTAGTTAATTCAAATTAAGTGGCTTGATTTAAACAATAGTACATAGTCAGTGATACAGGGTCGTGCACTTGCCGTGGCAAGGTTTGAACATGACGAGGAGAATGACGGTTGATTGTAGTTCAGTGGTATTGAATATTTTATGCCATTTTATTTGTTATCAACTATAGGATCTCTTGGGCTTTCGTATCACCTTTCACTTATAACTATTTTCTAAGCGCAAGTTATATATAGAGTAGTGTCCAATTGTGAGTGACTCCAGTCTGATCCATGAAGTGTGTCCAAATCGAACGGAAGACTATATCCCTACGTATCCGCCGAAGCCCAGTTTTTGCAGTCTCCGACTATTTCTTAGGGTCGTATAAGCAAACCATAAGCTTGAGAATCTTGTGCACTTAGACCTGAGAAAATCACGAAAAAATTAATTCCAACAATAACCGAAGTGGTAATCCGGCAGTGAGCCAGCATCAGTTTTATGAACATTTTCTTGTTGAAATTTTAATCTATCGTCTGGCGATTTATTTATGTTATATTTCGATAGTTTTTGTAATTTTACTGTAGTTATAAAAAAATAATTTTATTGCACGCAGTAAACATGAGTTTGACGTTCAATGTAATATTCCAACTTACAGCAAACACGAACTGTTTATTTTCCGGTTCAGAGCTCAATAAAGCAATTTCCTTGATATTAAAACTCACATTTTATGGAAAAATAATCAAACTTTTTTCTGCTTTTATTAAAGTTGGTCGTATACTTTTAAATTGATACTTGTTATTTATGCGTCTTTAGTAATAAATAACTAACAATGGTGCGTGTTCTAACTTGATGCGTCTTTAGTATGGAAAAGTAGTCACAATTTTTTGTCCTGGTATCTATACTTAACGTTATCTTGTCTCTTCTAAGTATATCCATCCATTGATAAGCGAGTTACTTGCTAATGCTACTAATCATAATAGTTAGGCAGACAAACATCGTATCTTAAATTTAGCAAAGGTCTCCAAAATGTTTACTCTGACTGTTCGTGGTGCTCTGAATGACTCCGGCGACCGGCACTTGTTACAGGGTGATTTTGGACAATATGGCCAAGTCAACAACATATTAAAGATATTGATTTCTTATATTTACGCGAATACTACACATTTAAATAAAACTTTTAAACATTTAAAGACACTGTGAGCACTTTCTGCGTAGATCGGACCACAAGCAACAATCAAATATGAGGGTTCAAACTATGACACCAGGACGTCAACCACCTCAGTCATCCCGTGACCATGGTTGCTGTAAAGCAGCCGAAACGTCGGGAACGTAAAAAACAAAAAATAAACGCGATAGAATCCGTAAAATTAGTTTTATTTAAACATAATAAAGAGTTACACAGAACCACATCCTGAAACAAAATCATACCACATACGTGTTTCATTGTCATTAACGTAACGATGAGGTGGAATATACCCCACCATAAATTGGAAGTCTTAGTATACTTGTAAAGTGTCTGATCGTTTCGCACCGAACACAATGCTTGGAATACAATGGACACAGGCGCAGCCCACCACCCGCTGTGTTGTCATATTTTTTGTTAGCGGTTTTGTCTTGGCGTAGAGCGAGGAATCTTGAACTATCTACTGGAGAGGCAGTCATTTGAACATCATGTTACGTAAGGAAATGGGGTCGATTCAAATAATTGGTAATATATAGCCAATATCAATGTTTAAGTTGAAGATTGCGGATCTACGACATTGCTTTAGCGTCGTCTCAAGGATATGGCAGACACTTATGTCAGCCTAACCTTTGCATATCATCATTAAAAACTAAACAACATTGTCACGCACCCGATTTGTTCATTAATCAAAACGCACGATGCCGCGACATGTCGGCCGACGACGTTGACGCTGCGACGTCGACGACAAAACGCCTTGACGCCGCAACAATAACCCGTCAAATGCTCTAGTTGGAATACAATTAATATTGCCGGCGACACGGGGCACGAACGACCCCCGATCGAAAATGGGCGATACGTTTTAAACCTTATATATAGGATTATAAGGTTGGTATTGAAAGTGTGGCAATTCAAATAAGGTTAAGTTAAGCGTGTAATGATGAATAGACGTATTAAAGATTAATTATGATAATTTGTTGTCGAATTAGGGAATGGGTGTTTGTTTCAGTAATTTCATTAGCGAGTGGATAATCCTTTTTTTAAGGTTCTACAATGGCTCATGATGAGTTGGATTTGTTTATTACTTTACAACATCCTTAAATTATCTGCTAACTCCTCTTCAATTAGGCATTCATCTTACAGTTACTATGAGATGATAAATAAATAATTAAATTACCATCAATACTCGAAATTGGAAATCATCCAATAAACATAAAGCAGACATGCAAGCCAAGAATATCATTTCGAATCCGGCGAATTTGAAAAGTTAATTGTCATTTGTGCTTTCCGATGAGCACAAATGACAGGCACAATTTGGTCGTGTCAAAAACCCAGCGGTCGCGATGCGCCAGCTCGGTGACAGGTGACGGGTGGGATGGGTCATTGTGACCGGCTTAGCGGACAAGTCTCTGTTTTCGAAAATTTGGTTAGCGCAAGCTCGGATTTTCATACGCGGGTTCTGGCGGGGGTATTCTGAATATTTGATGTAACTAATGGAACTGTCAATACAGATTCAAGTTTAGTTGACTTTAGCTTGCATGTTTAATACCTTTTTACACATAGTCTTACTATTAACATTATGCTGTTATATACATCTATCAAATAGTTAAGTGGTTGGTTAAAGATTAAATGTAAGTTACTTTAGAACTAAAATAAATTAATTTATCTGATGTCACCTATGATTTGAACTAAATGTTGAACATTAAATGATGTTTACACTAACTTAACCACTTAGTCATTATATTTTGTCTATGGCTCAAGCAAAATCGTTTAACGTAGCGTTACTTTCACATAAGCGTGATCCATCCCGTTCACACCGCAGTTTTCATTCATACAAATAACAGGGGCAGATGATTTCTCGATGACGTTATGATTACGTTATAGTGTGATGTTGGGGCTTCGGGGTCAACCACGTCTGCGTTTGTCAATCTTACGTTTATCTAATACTCCCCCCACATATTAGAGGTAACATAACTTATATCTAAATGCTTACACACTACAATAACATTTCTTCCAGAGCATAATGATTATTTCGTTCATATTTACACACATACATATTTCGTTCTAAAGGGACCGAATAAGGTGTAACATCAATATATTGCAATGAAGACTCCACTCAAATCACTCCTAAACGTAAGTTCTACATGCATAATAATACTAGCCCTTTGAATGTTGCGCACAGGCCACCGATCAACTGGAGGGGGATACTGCCATTGTGGTTTGGCTATCACTGTTTTTTGCTATCATGCATGCACAACTCATAAAAAAGTATCCACTGTATTTTTTTTCCAAAACGCGATTCTCACACTCAACAAAATAATAATTCAATCGAGCGTAATGATTATTTTCACGCGCCGTTAGGTGTCATATGATTTTCCGACAAAGCGATTTTTATGTCCAACACAAAACATATTCAACCCTTTGAATAAACGCGAGAAAATGTGGAGTGACAATACAATTCGGTGGGAACATTGAGGGCGGGGTCGGCGGGACCGACGTCGGCGCTGGCGGGTCGGGGCCGACTATGAGTGACGGGCCATACAGCGGAATAGCATTCGCAACTCGCTGTCGATATCATGTCTTCCACCGAGGCCTTTGTTTTGCAAGTCAGTTTGCGACTGTGAATTTGCAAAATTGGAAATGGATGTTTGAATTTGCGATGAACTGTTATGTACGATGATTGATGGACGACAACTTCAAGATTCAAAATAGGTAAAGTGAAGGCGACCGGAACGTATGCGATGCCAACATTAACATGTAGGAAATTTCTTCTATACGTACGCTCTCACCACACGGGCTATACTCGGATCTTTGGAAAGCTTGCGCGGGGACACGGGTGCAATATGTAGAGGCCCTTTTGGAGATTTTTATGCTATATTACCCACCTGCTGCAACAGCGAATTAAACATACGAGTATAAAGTAGATACATAATGTGTTACTTTTATTAAATGTTATTTCAAACTGAATACACAATTAACCTTTCTACTTTACTTCTGCACGCAAGGTAAGTGTATTGGAAGTCAAGGAGTGAAGCCACCGGTACAAAACATCATAAATATTCTGTTTCATAAATATTTTGTTATTTTCTCAATTTCCATTAAATGTATCGTAAAAACTATTTTGTAGGTACGCTAGATTAAATTCCACTTTAAGATCTCCTCAATATTGTACCAACATTAATATCGTAAAAATACTCCTCGAAGCTAACCATTAAAATCGTCACTACCGCATATGGCCAACGGAAATTAAGCCATGCGTCTTACGATTTAAATAGGTTTTCAAACGTGGGGGTTTGGGTATAACTCTTAGTATTCGCGATATTTTTATTTGCGGCGGAGGCGACGCTTGGAAATGCTAATAATAGAGTCGTTGACCTGTCCCATGGAGAAAAGTAGAAAAATGTTTTCATGGAAATATTTCCAGTTGAATGAGATTAAAATCTGAGCATCATACCGCAGATCTTGGCCGATAAAGATGACTTGGAGATGCGACGTGGATAAAAGACTAGTCTGGACTTGTAAGCAGAATCTAAGTTCCTTTAAATAGAATAAAGATCAAATGAAAACCGTCTGAACAAATAAGATAAGAAAATATATTTTATGTTTTACTAATACATTTTACATAATACGATAATTACTGTACAGTACCACTCATCTCGGAATACCTGTACGAGTATTCCGAGATGAGTGATTGTATGTGTATTTTACAAATGTCAGTACATAGTGCTTTAAGTCACAGTGGAGCATCGGTTTAGTAAAATCAAATAGAATATGGACATTACAATAATATTAATGAAATTACTTAGTATCTACTCAAACATTTTTTTTTATTAAAGTTAATGATTATTTTGTTAAATTCAATGAAGTACGGAATAAATCCCGCAAAACATGTTTGTTTTGTTGCATATATCAGGACTAATATGAGAGTAATAAATTAATTAAATTCATATAATTTTCGACAGAGTTATGTAAGTATATTATTTACTTCGTTTAACAAATATTATTTAATGAAATCTGAAAACGAACTCACATTACATTATTCCTAGTATTTTCGTACCTCTGCATATGACTGAAACTTATTTACTTACTTGTTCACCTATATTGACCAATAAACGTTAGGAAAATCTCATACCCGACGACGGCACTAAAACGAAACTAAGCAACCCTTGTACTAAATAGGTACTGTTGAACAGACTGGGAGCGATCCCATTATATATATATATTAAACATCCATGACTCGGATACAACCATTCGTGCTCATCACACAAAGTTTGCCCTTATACCAGGATTACTCGGATTATGGGACACTCGGTACATAAATCAGGGTCACTACCAACTGTGCTGATCGAGTCACAAATATGCTTATCGGACTTCTACATTGCGTATTCTCAATGCTGCGTATTTTACTAGTGGTAGGCTTCGGCCGTGGTTAGTCACCACCACAGATGTGTGGTCACCACCCACTGAACAAAGCCATGTCGCCAAGCGGCCTAACCATGTTCCGGCATGATGTTCGGTGTTGCCATTCATGGATGGCGGGTCAGATCAGTTGCGCTGCATGTGCCTAGTGAATGTAGCGTCTCGATCTACTGCCGCCTTCCTACCTGTTCACACTCACACAATATGTCAATTCGAAAGTGAACAGGTACCTTCTAGGCAAATATGCTCCATCGTAGATTTCATCGTCACTTACCATCAGATGAGATCGAGATCAAATACTTGCCTATAACGTAATAAAAAATGCTGACAGTCGTTACTACTATGGCATTAAAAAATGATCGCTAGATAAAATCCAAAATAAAACTTACGCTTAGCATAATATAAGTTTTTCGGAAAATTCGCCTTCCTAAAGCGGACAGCAATAATCTGCTACGATAAACTTAACCAGCTACGAGGGAACTAGCGCAATGCCTCCCCCGCGTGCGAGTGGGGCGCCATTACGCGCATAACGGCTGCTTGGGAGCCATTTGTCGCGGCGGCATTATCTTGCCGCTCATACCGCGGTATATCAGTTTATCTAAACGTTACTATTGATGCTGTAAGAGTGATGATAATCGAGACCATCTGTCTGGGTCCTATTATGATAAGGGGTAGTAAAGTGTCTCAGAGTCGATGCTACGAACTTGGGTTACGCAAAATATCGATTCACTTAGAAAATTCTCAGTATGTCCCAAAGATGTAGAGAAAGATCGCTCATATAAATAGTATGTTATAATCAGGCGTATTATTAATTCTCAGGTCAGGCAATTATATATTTTAATAACTAAAAAATTTATACAATCTAATAAAAAAAAATTCTAGCGTTGTCGGTTAAAATTACAACTACACGGTGAGAAAAAGTACTATTTATCGGGAACCTATGTCATAAATATGATACGAACTAGTTCAAGACCGGGACGTGAACTGCCTGAAAATAAGAGCTTATAATATACGCCCATATCAATAATGTGTAATATATAAAACCTAAAATAGTTTTAGTTTCTAAACGTATCATATGATGAAAAATAAGATACTCTACAAGAAAAAAAATGTCTAGGAGAGAGGAGGAAATGGAAAACATAGAGCCAAAATATGAGGTTTAATGGATGTGGTGGCGCCACCATTTAAAAAACTTTATTTTCCACCCACAAAAAAACAACAACTGCACCACCATCAACACTTAATTCACGACCAGTCTTATTCAGATTTATCTTTGCATTTCTGGTCGTCCTTAAAAAGTCCGCAGAATAAAACCTAGCAGACGCAGTAATGTATTCAGATCCAATTGCGGACAATGCACCAATACGATTTACCGAGTACGATCGTTACCGCGCGAACGATTTACAATTCAAGATTGTGTCAAGTAGGGACTTGCCGTCTGTCTAATGGTCCCAGCCACTTTTCATTGCAATCGTCGTACTTATTGAAGAAATAGCTATTTTCTGCGCATCACCAAGCATTGCAATAAATACAACATTGGATATCCCACACACTTTTATCTAGATTTTCTTACTGCAGGTAATTCTTCAGCTTTACCTCTTAATGAAAATAACCTCCTTAACCTATGACATCACCGTAGTATTTATTTTCAAATAAGTAGATTGTAGACTGTATTTCAATCACATTAACCTTCTAAAACACATCAGATAAAATCTACATAGTCTGACATTGGAATTTATGAACTAGAGTTATCGCGCCGCGTTTCACAAGTTTATTAAAGCCGAATGCCTTATCTAGATGTGTGGGGTTATGATTGCAATCACTACACGCGCTGGTTAGCTTTGCTGATAGCAGTAACGGAAATTGAACACTCAAAACTTCTGTCTAGTGTTCTATGACAATAATATGGAGATTATTTTGTAGATAATATTGTAGTATACAATAACCAGCAATATAATATTTTTATACTACGTTTGGCTATGCTTAGATGTGATCAGAAATTTATTTTAATAATTTGCTCACTTCAGGAGATAGAATATCTACTGCATAAGGTTTGCAGAGCACTGAGTAACTTTTATGGTAAGTAGCTTTTATGAATTTCTAGGCTACGAAGTTATTGACTTGCTCCTGGTATAATGCCTCAGAAGTCTAAATAAAATTACACGAGTATAACATAGAAATTATGCGAATGATTGTAGACGCGTAACAATTACATATTCTCGTTACATTAGCGTGATCAAACAGTCGGCTCGTTACAAGGCAAACGTTAGAGCGCTCACAGCAATTATTTATCGCTCAAGATCACAGGCGTCGCGAGTACCAAGTGGGTGCTCAATAATTACGTTAAACAATTTTTTGTTCGCTCACAAAGCGATATTCGATATCGCTGGGGGGCCTCGTTTGAGTTTTAGCTCTCTTAATTTGTTATACCATGGCGAAATTTTGCGCTAATTTCGCGCGAAACTTGAGCGAACCGCAAACTTTACCAATTAAACTGAATTTCGATTTATTTTAGTAAACGCCTCTGTAAAGGTTCACGGCGTGTTCTTGTAGGATTTACAAAAATGACTTTCGACATCCCGAGATAAAGTTTTTAGATAACATTTTATAGCTTTTGTTGAGATGGTATGATGTAACGTAGAGGCGATTTGATTTACGACTTTACTTGAAGGAATATTCTAGTAGAGAAACGAAAACTGTAAGTTATACAAACACGAATCTCATTTCCTGCAAAATATTATAGAGGAGTTTCTAGAAGAAAATAGGTGGGTAGATGACAAATTAATGTTATGTTGAATCGATGGAAGGTAGATGGAAAATTTGTTTTATTTTAAATAAGTGGACGGATGGCAAATTCAATGAAATTATAATTCAAAGTCAATATAAAAAATGTAAAAAAAAACATATTCGGTATTGTGAGCACTTTTAACCAACACCAAAATAGGAGGACCTCAATTTGATGTTGTTTTTGTCTACGAACGTTACCATGTATCTCCGGTATCTGAAACCGATGATTAATGAGCCTATAGTTTATTATGGCATAGCTCAAGTAATGCAACATTTTCTTTAACCCCTAATTTGACCGAAATGAGGGGTTCAAAGTTTTCCAAGAAAATATTGGCAGCAGTTTTTGTGTTTTTTTTACCAAAACTAATCTGCATTTTTTAATCTAACATTTATCTCTGAAATGGCAATGAACAATGAAATGGTCTGATAGTCTAATTGCCAAAGCCTGTGTCGAGATTGGATGCAACCCTGCACGACAAAAGCTATAATAGTAAGCATTCAATCAATACTTTTTAAATCTTTATTTCAGAAGCAGATCTTGTTTGCAACTGTTATTTTCAGAAATATATGACGTAGAAATAAGACATGACAAGAACAATGCCTCTATTATTTATTATTATTATCACGTTACTATATTGTTTATCTTGTCATAAGAGAAATGAAAAGTACTACAGCCACAGCAAGGAGAATTTAAAGGATCCTTTTACGTTATGTTGGCACTAACTGAATTAACAGCCCCTGTCGTATTTTCAATAAGATAAAACAATTAGATTAGCTACATTGTCACGTTAGTCACTGAGTAAGTACAATTATAGTGATTATGTGAGTCTTGCTCCTTATAACGTCGAATGGAATTATTATCTCAAGCGTTAACACTGTTAACAGTTTATACAAATTCTCTCATCGTTTGTATACTTACTCACGATCAGAGAATCCGTTCGCAGTGGGCGATGCACAGAATATGTTAGCCAAACAAAAATATTGTTACAGCATCCGAGCTGTTTCGCTGTATAATGCTGTTTTATTTATCTTCTGTGCGCTTCGCCAGCTCTTATTGGACGGCGATTTTCTAGCTGCATTACAACTTTGTGGTTCTTAATAAATTTCAAGTTCCTGTAGTTTTTTATTTTTTTTTCTTATTTTTTGCACCTAAAATGTTATTCATGCAGGTGTTTTTTGTTGAAAAACATGTTGTATTAGATTCTTCAATTATGTAACTCTATAATTTATTCCGTTTTCGAAAAAGAAAACACTCCATTCGCAACAAGAACAGGTACTATTTTTAAAACCTTTTTTCTCTTCCCCTTTTTTATATCATTAGCATTATCCTTTGTAATTTTAAATGGCCTTATTAACTTATCCGTTGAGTACAATAACTTGTTGAAACATGTCCCCTTCTACAAGTTGCGTTCTGTCAGTGCTCATTAAGCTGAGGAGAGGCACTCGAACGAAAGACGTGGCCGAAAAACCCCAGACAATGTGAAGCAGCACTCGGAGAGTTCTAGACTGTCTCGTTAAGCCTGGATATTCGTTTTATTAAAAGTTGAGCAACACAGGTCACTTGGAATATGTGCAATGATTTAATTAAATAAATAAATAAAAAAAATATTCAGACCTAGACAGAATAATAATACACAGATAAAAACTAAAGTTAACCACAACCGGTATTTTATTTATCAAAAATAAAGCTTTGTTAAGTAATGTTATGTCTAGCTATTATTTTGTGGCGCTTGATATTTAATAATATTATTTAATTGGTCCGAGGACCTGTTTACACTGCAATTATATACTTTTACGAATGTCAAAGCTAAAAGTCCTACCTATCCTCAAATATTTGAGACGTAGTAATCTTTCATTTATGTATAATCAAAATAATCGCGCTCAAATTTGAGTCGCAGTCATCAGAAACATTCTAGATAATATTACAAAGATCTTCGTCTGATAAGCTGCAGACTGGCTCGTTAAAAGTGCATTCCACAGGGAAGAGTGCGGAGGTCACTCTTCCCTGTGGAACTGCAAGTCTCACCCGGAATAAATTACAAAACAGGAAACTTCATAGCAGCTGCGGTTTTTAAGATATGTAAATCTTGGACGGTTTTATAAATATTTAATAAGCACTTTAAGATACTTGTTTGCGTTTTTATTATTTTCATGATCTTAGAATTCATAATAGTTATGCTAAGTTTATTAGAGTAGCTTATTATTATAATTCGGTCAACATGGTAAGAATGTAAGATATGGCCTCAGATTTTTTTCCTGCACACACAGAAACACCATGTAATAAAGAAGAAGAAGAAAGAAACCTTGCAATGTTTTGTAAAATTGAACTTTATTATACTGGTAGCATCGGCTGTGTTGTGTTTGCTTTATATATGTTTAGGACGATATGTAACCTATTTATAGCTAATCTGATGTTAATTAATAACATTCTTATACTGGAGTCATAATTTCGAAACAATTTCAAGCTTTAATCACGATTAGCATAGGAATATACGGTTATAATTAATAAAAAACTTTTTAACAAAAAAAAACCGTCTTCAAAAAATGATAAAGCAAAAATTATCGAACCTTGAAATCTACCTTGTCCAACTAAATCAAATATGCAACAAATGCGAAGTTGTTGCCGAACATGCATGATGAAAATACCAAAATCGCGATATGTATGTCTACAATATTTGAGGCGTCCACTCAATTCCTCGTAGATTCCATCATCAAAACTAAATTTTGAAAAAAAATTGCCAATCTAGAAGCCAAACCTACCTACCTTTCAAACAAAAAATAATGTTTCAAATCGGTTCATATGTGACGGAGTTCAGAGGTAACAAACATAAAAAAAATACAACCGAATTGAGAACCCCCTCCTTTGTTTGAAGTCGGTGTATGTATGCTACTAATTTCAGCAGTGGAATATTGTAATCAAAATGATATAAATAAATTCAAACAACAGGACTGGACGGGAAAGTTTTGACCATGTTAGAGATATCGGAGACCGTCCTTTGGTCGCGCAAAGGCATTTCAGTCATTGCTAAGTACCACGAACCCGGCATAATGGATGTTGGCGGAACTCACTTATTTCTTCGCTGATACTTTTTTTATCTGCAATGCTCTTACTTACTTTGCTATAGAGCAGGAAATATCTCAAGTTGTTTACTTACTGAGTGGAAGTATACTATGTACCTTATAACGTATTGTTAATAGGTCAAACAATTTTATTCTTCACATTTCTTCAATTACATTGCAGGAGAGCTAAACAATCGCGTATCACTTGACATTCAAGTATTATTTGGTGGGATAAGAAGGATCATATAAATAAACCGATATTAACTACAAAATACTGCTGATAAATGAAGCTAGAATCCAGGTCAGGGCGTCCACACGTCCACCCGCACTCGGGACAAAGCCACGTAGCCGCGTTCATTAAAAATATTTCATTTTGATATTGTTACGGATATCACGGATATTTTTATCTGTTGAATTAGCAAGCTGTGGATTTTTTTAAAATTGTAACATAACATCCCAACATGTTTTTTATTGAATTACGAACTGTGTTTGTATTCATAAACATAATAATTATAATATTATGTTACGTTTCTGTATAGGTAAATACCAAATAAATCTGATTATTTAGTATTTTATATCTTCTAAATAATTCTTTCAAGTATATTTCTAAAAGTGTTATGACAAAGGTATGTAACACCGCTATAACTTTTTTTATGTAAATATCTTTGTATATATCTATTGTACATATATTTAATAAATAAAATACGTCATAGCTAATTTCACCACAATACTACCCACAACTCAATTGAACACATAATTACAATCCCCAAAACAATTGCTCCTAAAATATTAGTTTCAAATTTCAAACATTAACATGTTACTGTCCTAATTCGTTGGAACATGTGAAATAGTGTACATAGAATTCACTAGTTCATGAAAGGCATATTAAATGGTGAACCAGGTTACGTGTCTTTGTGATACTATGAGCTAATAATTTCGGGTCTGCCAGAGCAACTTGTTCAGATCTGGCAGTAAAGCTCTTTGATAATGTATTGTCAAAATGTACGAGTTTGCTCTAGTTTAGATCTTGTCAGAATACTATTTAGTACTGTGAATGATTCGTAAATAACTGTATGTACCTACTGTGTGTTTACAGCTATATACTTATGTGATTATTTTTGATTTGTACCTATCGCTACAAATTATAAACATTTATAAAACCATTTCAGTTAAAGAGCAGATATTTTTTTCTGCAATTATTATTAAAATTTGCCAGGTATTTATTATCACTAAGCCCTAGTGTTTCGGGCTGGACTAAAAAAGTAGGTAGGCACTAAAACTATATCAAATTATTCCTACTGACTCAGTGCTTTTCTGCAGGCAGGTACCTTCTTGTTTACCAGCCATCTATCGGCGTTTCATTATTATAACATTGAAGCCCCCTACCAACCCCTACATAATCCAATTGAAAGTTCATTAAAATCGCAGCACTCCCTAGCACACTCCATCACAGAAATATGGAATCAGTCCCCGGGGCTGTCTCACGAACTCAAGATACCGTGGTCCCCCTATACATTAATTTCGCTAAACTTACGTCAATTATATTCTTACAATATAAAAAAAAAACTATTGAAGGCGTTTAAATTAATTTTAATATTCTTTAAAAACTAATAAAACACATTCTCAAACACTGTAATTGCTTTATTGTGGGCGTTTTATTAAAAAAAAATCCCAGAACAGACTAACTTACCAGATTAAAATTTCATTTCATTTCAAAATAGACTGAGTAAAAAATACTTACTTTTTATTACTCGTTCCAGTCGTCTCATCCGAGCTTGTCTCCCCATTTCAATGCTCTGGTCCACCTACTCAGACACCGCTATCATCTCGCTCAATTTATGTCAATTACGTTGGTTGAAATAAAAAAACACCGTGAAGGGTTGTTCGAGAAATAGTAGAGTTCCGCAGGCTTATTTTTTTTACGTTTCAATATTATTAAATCGATGCAATCACTCTGGATAACGGTTTTATGAAAGCGATTTTATTTTTTCAGTATTTCTTGTTAGTTTTTGTTATTTACTTATCTAAGTTCTCTGCATTGAAATTAAAATAATGTAGGGCGTTTATTTCAAAGCCACACAAAACATAAATCAAAATCTTAGAAAATGCCATTAAAAGCCTGCTATAATGTCGGTGCCTACAGTTGAAGCCATTTGCCTTTAGAACCCTAAAAATGGATCGATTGAAAGTGCCAGCACACGGCCCTCGGTTTCTACCTTTGAAATATTCATTCCAGACCTCCCGTCTTTGTATTTTACGTTACGTATTCATATCGATGGAGGCGCTTTTAAGTCCTTATATTTGCTTTATTTATTTGAAAAGTTGGTATACGTCGACTTTTCGCCGCTTTAACGGATCTGATCGGCGCGGGTGAGAGATGGTGGATTTTATCAGGGAAGGAATTGAGTTTTCTTTTTGTGGGGGTCAGTTGGGGTTCCATATTTAATGTTTTATATGGTCAAGAATTTGTGTGTCGAGTAGATTGATGTAAAGAACTTCTTTGAAGTGATAAAAGCAAATGATCGTAGCTTTATTTTTGTATTAAAAATTCATTACAAAATAATTACAAACTGCAACTATCTAAAAAGCTACAATATATCACATGTTATACAAATGTAGTAAAAGCGGAATTAAATGTTTTAACAGCCGACTGCTTCATTGTAAAGGCAAACTTTAAATTGGTCCATCGTTTTCCGTCGGCAGGATTTTAGCTCAAGTTAGTTGCACTCGAAATGGGAACTCAACATGTTCGATATCGTAGATGCGGTAAATCCTGTTCGCATTTCTATTTTACAGAAATGACGATGGTCTATTCAAACTTATGTTCCTGTCATAAAGAAGAGTGAGGGACTATGAACTCTAAAGCTTCAGAAAGGAGAAAGAGTAATAACAGTGTTGCCTCTGCATTTAATAGTTGAACCTAATGAGCATGTAATAGAGCCTAGTTAAAGGTAGCATTTCGTGCAGTACGTGTTTATAGCCTTAAGTGTGACATAGGTGTGTGTAAACATACAACAACGAGTCTTGTATACACATGGCCTGATCGCGCTCTGTGAAGAAATTCTCTTGCTATTTCATGCATTGGTTATTAGTCTAAGACCAACTCTAGGGAAAACAGATACAATATTTACGTAAACAGAGGTATACACACTACAGATGAGATTTTTTTCTAAAAATAAACTATGTGCCAGTAATATTTTATACCTACATACGCCTAGATATGAACTAAATATCGACGGCTTGTTTTTGAGCCGAGCGCAATCCCAGCCCGGGATCGCGCCCCGGGGACCGGTGCCGCGATCCTACTATCAACTTTCGTCCTCATGACGTCACTCGGCACTCTCATACACCAACTCTGTACGTTATTATCAAATTGTGTTTGACTTTAATAACTTTTTGTTGAGTTGATCTGTCTGATTAGTAGGTACACACACCTTTTAGGCCTCAGCCTCGAATTTAGCGGGCAGCGGGGTGGCGGCGGCGGCGGCGCGGCGGCGCGGGAGCGGAGCTCGTTGGCCGCCCCGCGCCGCTGCCGCGCCGCTGTTTTCGAGAACCGGTCCATTTGATTTTACGCATAAGATCCTGCCACTCCCGCGCCACCACCGCCGCCGCCCCGCTGCCCGCTAAATTACAGGCTGAGGCGTTAGTGTTTTGTGTATTTTTATGCAATATAATTGATAGCGTAGACGTATATGCGATCGAAAAGTTTATCTCTTTATCCAGCATAGTGTTGCCACCTCTTAAAAATATTTGTACCCGCTGTAGAAGTGCTAATTGCGTGCACTATCGTACCCACAGCTATTATTTGGTGGCGCAGCGCACCCGGTGACGTACATTCGGCACGTAATTGAATTCCTCGCAGAACCGGCTGAAATGTCGGCCCGCCCGCTATCCATTACGTTAACGGCGCTTCAAAACCGATATTAAACGTATATAACGCTGTCATTTATGTAAAAAAATATAGATTAACTTATAATTTGTTTAATGCTCAAGCATACTGTTCAATGATGTTCTTTCATAATGTAGAAATAATTTTAGTTTATTTCCGTTTCATGTATTATGGGGTTATAGAGGCTGTGTATGTATTTAGGTATTTGTGCATAAAGGTAGAATATAATTGTAATTTTAAATTATGTTAAGTGATCGGATTGTATACAGCCCTTGCTCAGGCTAATCAGAGCCATAATAATATGTTAATAACAATATGTAAAAAATAATGGAACCTTCGTCACGTAAATGCCAAGCATGTATCTCCCTCACTTATCACTTTGTATCGTCCAACTCCATTACAAAAAGATTTAATGTCCAACCGAAACTGATATAAAACGTTACAAAATAATATATACTACATTCAACCAATATGATATTCGAATTCAAACTTTACCTTTCAAGTTAAAAAGTCCAATTCGCCGCTAAATAATCTACCGTGTTGTTATATTATGTCTATTTATTTCGACACCGACCCTTAACGATGAGGCTCATTCAGGTGATACAATCTATGGAAAGCAATGGCACCACATTATTAGGCCATTGACTAGTAAAAGCCTGTTTATACTAATGCTGATAACGTTTATAGGCTGCTCTTCGGATTGTAAGAGTATCGTTCATGAGAAATACGTTTGTGATTATGTGTATAGGTAAGTATTACATTAGTGTGTGAGAGAAGTGTGTGCATATGTTAGTTACGAGGGAACTGTCTATGTAGGTGTGTTGAAGTTAATATATGTCGATGTATGTGTACGCAGTGGCGCAGCTACCGTAGGACTAGACCGGGCAGTGACGCGGGGCCCACAAGCTAATGTGGCCCCTTGGCCTCCATGTACGATGTTCGATAAAGTTATATAATATCTCAGTTTGACAACGAATTTTCAATATTAAACCTTTCGGCCCCTGACCAAAAAATCTTGTACGGCTCAAACTGAAATCACAAAAATGTCTCCCACCGCCAGAACATAAATATCACAGGGTGTAACACGACTGGCTACTCAATTGCTTGTGTTGGGATTTCCCCTGAACGATCTTCATGACGCACCATTATTATAGATAAAGTGTTCTGACCAATCGGACTCTGAAGTTCGTTTCAATTGATTTTGCACCTTTAAAGTATTTAGTTTAAACAGGGCCCCAATGTCATCTTCGCCGTGCAGCTCTTTGTAACATAGCTATGCCACTAGATGTACGCGCACCTGTGTTCATGTTTAAGTGTTTTTAGGGCATGGGTTAATGGAAAACGCTTCCATTACCATTACAAATACATAAAAAGAGTGAGCTTTAGCCGCTGGTCATAAATGATTGTCTTTTATTAGATAAATAATATATTTTGATTCCCACTAAATTTATATTAAAGATACTATACCTGTACTGTAGAGTTTTATATTTTCTCATAACGATGCCAAACAATAAATTGTTTACTTTTGTGTTCAAATTTAATCAAAGTTAACAAATAAGACTCTGTTTTGAGACGATTTATTTTGAATACTTTTTTAGAATCTATTACATTTATAAACTGATGTTTTATTAAAACAATATTTAAAATAGATTTTGTTTCTTTATAAATCATCCGTCGACTCCAAGCGTTTACCACCTGAATCACCTTTTCTCATAACAGTTTTAGCATTTTGTAGTCCAAGTCACTCGTAAGTTATGAACTCTTAAGCAAGCTCGTCTCCTAAAACTATTACTATTTTTGAGTATCACACAATAAATATTGCGCTGTGTGGCCCGCCCAAGTCATCGCTAGCCTTTATACGGACCATTAAAAAGAGAATATCGTTACACTCGAATCGACAATTTCCCATGGAAACTGTGTCCAGTCCATCAGAACTATCGCTTCGTTCCCGTTTTGTACGATCGCAGTTAGTCGCGACGCGAGACCGGCGCGACAAAATAAACGCACGCGCCTGTCGCACCATCAATTCACTTTAGTGTTCGACACTCGGCTGCATTGCAATTCCTTTTACGTCTTTTTGATGTTATCGACACCCAGTTGCGGGGTTTTTGTTTAAAAATGTTTTTGCGTAGTGCGGTGGATGCGAAGCGTATGTAAAATCGATTTCTGTTTACTCCAAAAAAAAGTACTCAAATACGGTAACTCGATGGTTTATAGGTTTAATTACATTGATATGTTTAAATATACATATAACAAAGTCGTGTTAGTTACACCATTTATAACTCAAGAACGGGTGGGCCGATATTTATGACTTTAGATCTTTTAAATTTGTCTCTGTCACGAATAGCAGAATAATCATTAAAATATGGGAAAATATCAATATCATAATTTAATTCGAGGTGGTACGAAGTTCGCCGGGACAGCTAGTTATTATTATAATCTCGAAGTGTTATTTACGCAAGGGAACATAACACTTGTATTTGAAGATGTGAGAAACTAATGAAGAATATTTAAAAAAGTTCTAAGTATCTACTTACCAAAGCATGCAGCTATTGCTTGCCAGGTACTTGTGGCAAGCAATAGCTGCATGCTTCTTGAGACTATATGCGGTGTGATTATTTGGAGATTTGAATGAATAGATCTGACATGGCTGTGTTTAATAAATATATAATAAAGTTGTTTCACTGTCGTCATCAATAATAAAATAGGTTTACATCCAATATATCCCGCCGCATGGGAAAGGCGGTAAATCCAATCGAGTTTCTATTAAGTTATCAGTCACTTCCTTCATTATTAGTGGCGGCATCTATTGGGGTCGATCATATTATATGTACCTTACAACTGACTACATTAAATCAATATTTTCGCTGAAATAGTGCCAAATATTGATTCAAGGCGTGCCTAGCTGTCAATAGCGTTTTTATCATTTATTCGCATATAAAATGACCCACGTAAATAGGAAAGAAATAACCTATACTAAATAATATAAAATATTTTGATGACCTGACTAGCGTTGTTGGTAGCGACCTTGCTTTCTGCGCTGCGGGTCCCGGGTTTGAATCCTGGTAAGGACAATCTATGTGTGATAAGCACGAATGTTTGTACCTGAGTCATGGATGTTTGTATTATATACTGGATTCACTCCCAGTCTATTGTACGATACCCATAATACAAGCTTTCTTAGTGTAGGACTGTATAGTTAGTGTTTGTCTAGCGATACTATTATTATTGTTACGATGCGTACAAAAGAGGTATCGATAACTCGAGAAATAGTCATCGAAGCTTCTAGAAACAAAAACGCATTGTTGGGTCCAAGGTCCCCTATCGATCTGTGAAGAAAGATCTAGAATCGTCAACAATGTTGCAACCGGCTTCCGGAATATACCTCATATTATTTTTATTAAAAATAATACCGATTAGACGAATACAGCTACGTACACTAGAACATTCTAGCGCCTCCTTATTACCGTGTACATAAGGTTCATTTTCCTTATGGAACATTTCTGTTTAGTGGGTTTTTATCGACACCTTTCTGGAAAGATCCACCCTCGCTATTTTCGGATTATAAATAGTGTGCAGGACCAGCGACGAGACAGTTTCTATTTGAAAGCGATTGTGAACACATCTCTCGGAAGCGAACTAAGAAGACTATACCGGCGACTCTAGCGAATACTCTGGACAACTGTGTTTCTAAGTGATTTGGTGAATTGTGATTTGAGTGTTTACTAGTTAGTGTACTGGTGTGTACTATTTTTGCCTTCTGTGTGGAGAGCGATTAAAGTAATTTTCACGTAATCGGCATTTGATTACCCCCGCACGTAACAATTGGTGTCAGAAGTGGGATGCCGTTGCTACCACGTGAAGACGAAGGACGTACCCCACGAACCAGACGGCAAGTGGAGATGGATGCTGCACGTCAACGTAGCCGTGAAGAGGAAGAGCCTCGGGCTGATGCTGAGGTTCCAGCGGGAACTGTGGCAGCACCAGGGGTTAGCTCACCGGACATGAACATGTCAGCACTGCTGTCCTCCATGAAGGAAATGATGAGGGCCAACCAAGAAGCCAGTCGGCAGGAGCTCAAACAATTGATGCAGGCCAATCAAGAGGCCAATCAGAAAATGGCCGCTATGCAGGAAATGATGAAGGCTAATCAAGAGGCCAGTCGGCAGGAGCTCCAGGTAATACAGGTCAACCATGAAGCTGTTATGGGAAAAATCGACGCAGGTATCACTGCTCTTGGGGAAAAAGTGAAAATTCTGGAAAACCAGTTGCAAGTAGTTTCCCTTAAAAATGAAACCTTCGAGGGCCGTTTCCAAGAAGTAACCCTGAAGAATGAGATCCTCGAAGATCGCTTGCAAGAACTAAATAAGGAGGTCATCTTGACTAAAGATAACATGGAAGACCGCTGGGAAACACTTAATAAGGAGGTGATGAAGCTCAGAACACATGGATCTATTGCAGTGGCTTCACCATCGTCCGCAAAAGTCGACCTGCCACGCTTCGATGGGACTTCGTCGTGGTCAGCGTTTAAGTACCAGTTCGAGGTACTTGCAAGTGGTAATGGCTGGAACAACGAGCAATCTTTTATGGCTCTCACGCTTGCTCTACGAGGGGATGCTTTAACCATTCTAGAAAACCTGCCGCCTGAAAGAAGAACGCTGGAGACACTAATGGAAGCGTTAGACACGCGCTACGGTGATAAGCACCTGGAACATGTCTATCGAGTGCAACTCCGTGAGCGATCACAGAAGGATGGTGAAAGCCTCCAGCAGTGGGCTCAGGAAATTGAAAGACTGGTTCGTCGAGCTTACTCATCGGCACCAGAAGTCATCGAAGTGACCCTGCTGCAGGCATTTGTCGATGGCATAAGAAACTCAGAGGTTCGAGGGGCTGTGAAATTGGGACATCACCAGTCCTTGAAGAACGCACTTGCTCATGCTCTTGAGGTGGAAGCCGTGCATCAAGACACGAGGCTGCATAAAGTTAGAGCAATGATACCAGAAGAGAAAAAGTCTCGGTTTGTCCCCACGAGCTATGAGTGTGGACAAAAAGGGCACATTCGGCTCGAATGCCCTAAGAAAAAGAGAAGGGTCAAGGACTCCGAGACCCAGGATAATCAAGATACGCCGTTAAACTAAAGGTCGCCAGGGCCGCGGGGCGGGCGCTGGCTGGTCATCATAAAGCCCCAACAGTGACCATAACTCAAGTTTTTAATGGGAATAGTCTGATCCTCGAGGGCACCATAGATAATAAATTATGTAGTTTAACAGTGGACACCGGAGCGTCGCGTACCATTGTGAGACCAGAGCTATTGAGACGCACCATAATGTGGAATAGACGGTCTCCAAAATGTCATCTCCAGACAGCCACCGGCCAGCCAGTTTCCGTCCTCGGCGAAACAGACGTAAAGTTAAGAATTGGTGACCAAGTATATCTCCAATCAGTTTTGATTGCTAATATAACCGACGATTGCATTTTGGGACTGGATTTCTTGAAGAATCAACAGTGTGTTTTGGATGTTTCTAAAGGAGTGTTAAGGTTTCCTGACCAAGAAGTTTGTTTGCAAGGATCACGTTCGTGCAACATTTATTGTCTGAAGGACACTATACTGGCTCCGAGATCAGAAAACTTGGTAATAGTGAAATTTCCTCGAAATATTAAGCAAAGAAGATGCCTCATTGTTGAAGACACTGGAAATTACCCACATTTAATTACAGCAAGGACTTTACTAATGTCAAACAGAATAACTAAGGTGAGAATCCTTAACCTTGGTACTGAAGAAGTTCACCTGAAGAAGAATAGTGTGGTTGGAAGATGTGAGGAAGTAAAGTACCTGAGAAGATTGAATAGTGATACAGTTAAACAGAATGGTACCCACATGAAGGAGGATCACATCCAGCAACTACTGGAATCTTCTAAGGAGAATTTATCGGCAACAGAACTGCAGCAAGCCAAAGAGCTCTTGCTGAAATTCAACGACATCTTTGCCACTGGAAATGACTGTGGAAGGACGGGGCTCGTAAAACATCGGATCGACACAGGCGACGCCAGGCCTATAAAACAAAGACCACGACGCATCCCATGGGCAAGAGAAAAGGAGGTGACAGATATGATTAAGGATATGGCTAACAACAGAATAATTGAACCTTCTACGAGTCCATGGTCATCACCCGTGGTGCTGGTGAAGAAGAAGGATGGCAGTACAAGGTTTTGTGTGGATTACCGAATGTTGAATAACGTCACAAAGAAAGACAGCTATCCCTTACCTCGGATCGACGACACACTGGACATGCTCAGTGGTATGAAATGGTTTTCAACAATTGACCTAAAAAGTGGCTATTGGCAGGTTGAACTAAGCCCAGAAGACAAAGAGAAGACGGCCTTCAGCACTGGAATCGGAAACGGATTGTGGCAGTTTAATGTTATGCCTTTTGGGTTATGTAATGCTCCAGCCACATTCGAGCGCCTTATGGAAAGAGTGATGGTAGGTTTACTCGGAGACGTATGCCTGGTCTACCTTGATGACGTCATTGTAATGGGTTGTAGCTTCAAGGAGAATCTGAAGAATTTAGAACGAGTGTTCACTCGGATCCGTGAGGCTAATCTAAAACTTAGTCCAAAGAAGTGCGCTCTATTTAAAAAGGAAGTCAGTTACCTTGGACACGTCATATCAACGGAAGGAGTCCAAACCGACTCTGAGAAGATAAAAGCTGTCCAAGAATGGCCTGTCCCAAGAAATAAAACAGAAGTGCGCGCCTTTCTGGGATTATGCGCATATTACAGACGATTCATTAAGAGCTTCTCGGACATTGCAAAACCGTTGCATCGACTTACAGAAGAGAAACGCGATTTTATATGGGACCTGACTTGTGAGGAAGCCTTCAGTGAGCTCAAGCAACGGTTATGTGAAGCCCCTATTTTGGGTTACCCAAATAGAGAAGGAAGATTCATCGTGGACACAGACGCCAGTAACACAGGAATAGGTGGTGTTTTATCTCAGATACAGGGAGATCGTCAAGTTGTTATCGCCTATTTCAGTAAGTCACTTTCCAAACCAGAAAGAAATTACTGTGTTACTCGCCGTGAACTACTTGCTGTGGTGAAGACCCTACAACATTTTCAGAAGTATCTTATAGGAAGGGAGTTTACTATAAGAACAGATCATGCTGCGTTAAAATGGTTGTTACAATTCAAGAACCCAGAAGGTCAAGTAGCTAGATGGCTCGAGCAACTACAGGAATTTAACTTTGTAATAGAACACCGAAGTGGAAAAGGACATAGCAACGCCGATGCTTTGTCACGAAGACCGTGTGCCGAAGACTGCAAGCACTGTCAGAAGAATGAAGTACGAGAAGAGGTAAAAGTCATCAGGACACACGGATTTGATGACGAATGGACTGGAACTAATATGAAGAAGGCCCAGGAAGAGGACGATGACCTTCGACCTATACTGGACTGGAAACGACTTGGGAACAAACCCCAATGGAGTGATGTGTCTGCTCATAGTTCGACCACCAAATGCTATTGGGCTCAGTGGGACAGCTTGACTCTGGAAGACAGTGTATTATGTAGAAAATGGGAGTCCAACTACGGGAAAGAAGTAACCATGCAAGTCGTAGTACCTCGGAGTAAGGTGGCCCCTCTTTTACGGCACATTCACGATGGTGTGTCAGGTGGACATCTTGGAGTCAAGAAGACCCTGGTTAAAGTGCGACAACGGTTCTACTGGGTCCGTTGTCGGGAAGATGTCGAGGATTGGTGCCGTAAGTGCACCGCTTGTGCTTCAGTGAAAGGCCCGCAGACTAGAAGCAGGGGAAAAATAAAGTCGTACAATGTTGGAGCGCCATGGGAGCGCATCGCCATTGATGTTGCTGGACCTTTTCCAATGACGGATGATGGGAACAAATACATCATAGTAGTGCAAGATTACTTCACTAAGTGGCCCGAAGTCTTTGCGACGCCCAATCAAGAAGCCATAACTGTGGCGAAGAAACTGGTCCAGGAAGTGGTCTGTCGATATGGCGTACCCATGGAGCTTCACTCAGACCAAGGGCGGAATTTTGAGTCTGCTCTATTTCAGGAAATGTGCAAACTGCTTGGAATCAATAAGACCCGTACAACGCCAGCGCATCCGCAGTCAGATGGAATGGTCGAGAGGTTCAACCAGACCTTAGAGAACCACTTGGCTAAAGTCGTGGACGATCATCAAAGAGATTGGGACCAATACATTCCGCTGTTCCTGATGTCCTATCGATCTGCGGTACATGATAGTACGGGACATACTCTGGCCAAGGTAAATTTCGGTCGAGAAATGAGGCTCCCAGTCGATGCGATAACAGGCACGCCACCCGATAGTCCTAAGCCTGTTACAGACTATGTGAGTGAACTTCAAAACCAGCTGGATGAAGTACACAGAAGAGTACGGGAGAATAATCTTAAGACTAGTACAAGGATGAAGACCCGGTACGATCGGAATTCGAACACCAACGGGTTTGAGGAAGGAACACTAGTGTGGCTTCATAATCCGCTTCGCAAAAAGGGAAAGTCTCCGAAACTTCAAGCTCGCTGGGAAGGACCGTACACCGTCATTACAAGGATCAATGATGTTACCTTCCGCATCAAGAAGGGACTTAGAGGAAAACCAAAGGTAGTCCATGTGGACCGGTTAGCGCGATATCATGGCTCAAATAATGCTCGGGACGAGCATGACTAAGAGGGGGGTAATGTTACGATGCGTACAAAAGAGGTATCGATAACTCGAGAAATAGTCATCGAAGCTTCTAGAAACAAAAACGCATTGTTGGGTCCAAGGTCCCCTATCGATCTGTGAAGAAAGATCTAGAATCGTCAACAATGTTGCAACCGGCTTCCGGAATATACCTCATATTATTTTTATTAAAATTATTATTAGTAAACAAAAGGCGAGGACAATGCAATTCCTGGAACTACGAGTTCTCGGAATAATACCGATTAGACGAATACAGCTGCGTACACTAGAACATTCTAGCGCCTCCTTATTACCGTGTACATAAGGTTCATTTTCCTTATGGAACATTTCTGTTTAGTGGGTTTTTATCGACACCTTTCTGGAAAGATCCACCCTCGCTATTTTCGGATTATAAATAGTGTGCAGGACCAGCGACGAGACAGTTTCTATTTGAAAGCGATTGTGAACACATCTCTCGGAAGCGAACTAAGAAGACTATACCGGCGACTCTAGCGAATACTCTGGACAACTGTGTTTCTAAGTGATTTGGTGAATTGTGATTTGAGTGTTTACTAGTTAGTGTACTGGTGTGTACTATTTTTGCCTTCTGTGTGGAGAGCGATTAAAGTAATTTTCACGTAATCGGCATTTGATTACCCCCGCACGTAACATTATTATAAATAACCACATACAAAGTAAATTAAAATCCGTAAGTAACTATTATAATGAAATGCCATTACCAGCCGACATCGAACTAAAATACCAAAACACCACTACAAGTCGTGCCACTGAAAACTACACCATTCTCCTCACGTTGGTATTTACAAATCATACACGGAGCGCAGCGAAGACCTCAATGTATAAATATACCGCACGTGACAGCAATGCCGATACCGGCCATTGTAAGCGAGGCTGTCGTTAGAATTCAGTTGCAAAGCATTCCGCTGGATAGTGGGGGGTACTGTTTTTATTGGACTGATGTTTTTAGATGGGATTATAAATGTGAGGGGCATGCCAACGATTTGGTTAGTTTTTTCATGACGTCAAGGCTGCCTTTAGTAGCTCAGCATATGCCTCCAAAGTCATGCGCTGCCTTGCCCGAGCGCTGTTATTTATAGTATCGCTGAGAACCCGATTGTTTATGTAAACTTCACGTGAACTGATTGGTCGGATCAAGCTGGGCTTAAAAAAACGAAATAAGGCTGTCAAGACACGAAATCTGAAATAAATATTTCAGAAACTTGGAGATATTCTTAGTAATTACTTACCATGAGTTTTCTTTGCTGATACTGCTACAAATACTAATTTATTTGAGGGTAAAGATTAAATCTGACCTATTCGTTGTAATTTATTAGTCCAAGTCAATTTCGGAAATAGACTTAGATCTCAAAGCTCAGTTCTATTGTGTGGTAGCAAAGGTAATCTTTTCTCTAACAGCAATCATAGGACCATTTTTAACAATAAAATCACAGTGTATACAGGTAACAAAAACATAGACCTTCATTGTCTATGTCAGTTCTATTGTCCCATTATTAGACCCCACCCAGAGGGGGGCCAGTAGACCCTCAAATTACACGTGTATCATATAGCACAAAAAGGTCTACCCCTGTCCAATATGAATGTAAGTTAGCCGACGTTATTTTCAGTGGAACTAAATTGGATCCCGGCGGAATTAACGGCACGGCCGGCGCTAATTCCCGCAGTGATGGGCCGTGAAATTGATTTTTACCTGAATTATCCATTATTGAAAGTGGATTTTTAATAGTCGTTCAGACTTAATCAACATCAGTTAATTTTATATAACACTAGCTTTTGCACGCGTCTCTTCTGGCGCTTGCATCGAATTTGCTCAGCCTAATATATAATTATGTCGAACCATAAGCTGTCTTGAAAAATCAATTGAAATCGGTTTAGTAATTGTTCATTGTAGCTTGAAGAAACCCACACACACGAGACATGACTCTAAAAACATTGTTTTTAAATTCAGCGATGTCCGAATGCCTATTGCACAATTATATCATATAATAAAAAAACTTGCAGTCAAGGTGGTTGTAAAATAAAAATTTGTGTAGTGGAATATCTCTCACATCCTCTCATAAGATAACCAGAGTGCTTTAAAAGACTTTGATAAAAATCAATTTTATCGCGCAATATACATATTTCATATACATTATTTTTAAACTCAATTATTTACTTAGTTGTAATCAGTAAATAGTGCACTGGTACACATTTGTTCTCAAGCACTAAATATAGTTAATCTCTCGCTATAGTTTGCCAATAAAATAATCTCATAAAATTACCTATTACCGAAGTAGGTCACACGTCTCAATCGCACGAATATAATGTTCCGTGGCCGCAGCATTGATAAATGACATTCCCTCCACGAAGAAAAGGGGAAGTACATAATAGAATCACAAGTTGACACATGATAAGCGTCTGGAGAGCCACTTGACCCATAATCGGACCTTTTTTTGAAACACGATCCGCCGCCGGAGGCTGAGGGTGAAGCATTGGAAAGCGATAAATTTAAGTGGATACTCAACATTTTATAATTTGCGCGATAATTACTTATGCAGTAATCACAGGATATACAGCTGGTAAAACTACAATGACGTAAGCTATCGACGATAGCTTGAGTAGGTTTGATTCCCGTCTGAGAAAAATTGTAAAGTAATATTTTCATGATTTTACCGTTTAGTATTACTTGATCGCGCCCAGTCCACTGCTTGCCACTCATAGTAAAAGCGTTGCGTAATTACGGGCTATACAGTTTTTGTGACCGTTGGGATTTTAATTATTTTTAATTTCATAGAATGTGGTAGAATTTTGAGATAATTTTATTTGGTGACAGTAATTAACAACATAACTGTTAATTAAATATCGAGAGTCCTCCTGAAATATGCCACTAACTACACTATGTATACAATATTGAATCTGTAGCCATAATTAAACACTGCGCTGTACTCTTCGTTCTACTGAAAGCCCTACCTAACATCAAAAGGACTATAATCATTGTTATCTGAAATAGATTTTTGTGGAAATGGAAAAACACTAGGTAGAGACCTCCGGACAAACAGACTTTTATTGTTCAGGGACTAAGGAGGCGGATGGTAAGAAATCGTAACTAATGTAGTTAGTCCGGCTGGAGCAATAAATACGGATGACTGTTTTGTTATTCAATTCCTCCAACTCAATAATATCGTAACTGGGTACCGGCTAATTCATGTTTCTTTGTTGGAAACAAGACATTGTTCTATTATTCTACACAAATGATGTCAGTAAGTATTGGAAAATCAACTCAATAGCGTAAAGTATGTGATAAAGAAATGGTATACTTGTGCGTTACTAAATGCACATAATATAAATATAATTTGTATTTTTTTTATCGAAATATCGGAATTTCGACTACAAACTAATGACAAAAAAATGCGCGCAGGTAGCGCACATTCAAGGGTCGGTAAATCCTGTATGAATGTCTTGTATATTACTTATTCGAATATTTAGCTCTGCATAGCATAGCAAATCTTCAACAGATGTATAAAAAGCTCTTATAAATAAAAATGCTAATATAACAAACAACAAATCTCATCAAACGCCATACAAACGATGACGTAACGCGAATGAAATAAACTTTTCACAGATGACCGGATACCCCACGAGTATATTTCTTGAATAATGACCCTCAAATTCGAGCTTGTCCTATTAAAAGTTGCCAAGATTATGGGCATTAGCTTCGGGGGAATTATAACTTTTCCATTATACCTTTGAAGGAATATTTTTTCGGCTAGTCGGGTTTTGGGGTTCAGTGACGAAAAACCGTGTGAAAATTACGTCAAATACTCATGACCAATACACTAAACTTTGAAAATTAGGCATACTCATCAGATTATTAAACCCTGAAGCCGTTTCTGAAAACCGTAGTTCAGTGAAAGACATTATAATGACGATACATCATATTTTGTAATCATAAAAATATTTTACCATTTTAAATGTAAAGTGGCCTTACCCTGACTTTGAACAACTGTTGGACCAGTTATTATCTTAAATTCAGAAAACATAGCATTTTTACTACAGAACCTTTAAAACTCGCGTCAAACAAACTTGATGGTATCACACCCGCCCAGGGAATCCTAAATCCGAGTGCCCGCTTTTTAATATTTGAAATGAGCTGTGTTCCCCTTTGAGTTTATACATTTCGCAGTTATTTCACAATGTACCTTCTTTAAAGGTTATGTGCCCCTCTAGTACACTTTATTTAACTTACTCAGAACTGCTGTAAATATCTCCCCCTTTGGAATAAATCCTTTTTTATAAAAGTAGCTTTCTACTCTTTTTATTGCGTAACTCTCGCGTAAATACTTTTTTGCCTGTTTTTGTACAACCTAAATGCGATGGCACTAAAGTACATAGCCGGTTTATAGATGAAACGAAAAATACAAAACATTCTGTGGTAGATTTGATTTTTAGATTAACCGATATCGGATCTAGAAATTTGCGTCATGTTCTTGTTCAAAATACAATAAATAGAATGCTGCAATTCGTAACCTCCCCTAAACAGCCGAACATCATTCTCCATTACCATCAATACTAAGACGGTAACAGCTAAATCTTCCCACATCTCCGTCCAGCTAACGAAATATAGCTAATAAATAACGCCCATAGATCGCTAACAGCGTTATTTACAACCATTTATGGGTGTTTTGATGTATACTTATGTCTAGTCGAAAAACTGAAGGGATATAGCTGTAAAAGAGTTTGGGGTAAACTTTATTGACTTCAATAAAATGTAAGAACTATTTACTGGGTCGGCATAACATTATGCACGCATGTGGACTTTACGAATTACATTAATTTCTTTGTAAATAAAATAACTTAAAAAATACAAGAGTCAAATAAAACAAAAAACAAATAACTAACTTAACCCAATAAAAATAGCACAAAACTACTGTGACAATCATTTATACTAAGGACGCCTATGAAACGGGATAATAAAATGTTTAATATCGAAACTTTGTCTATAAGCACATAATGGGTCAAAGAACAACGGACTAGAGTAGCCATTGCCCGGGGACTAGCGAAATTATGGCCACATTACTTTTCGTTGATGGGAATTATTTTATTTGTAGTCCTACTGACACCCTATTTGCAACATTTTATGGTACATGTATAAGTTTTTATGGCAAGGTCATGGCGTGTAGTTAGACAATTATTTTATGGGATTGAGTGTGTTATGTATTTTTATGATATACTCGCTCTCCCGGCGATCTTCGTACCGGCTCAGAAATAAGTTTATTTTATTTTATTCCATTTTACCATGTTTTAATAGTAATTCTTCTATTTGGGGCGGAGACAAACTTACAAAAAAAAGGTCATAAACCGCCCCTCCGTTTTTGAGTTTTAAAAGGTCTAACTAACACGTCTTTGTTTTATATTATATATATAGATTAGATTATGTTGACATAGTTTTCAAGCTAAAGCGGCTGGACTGATTTAATTAATAAGTCTTATAACATCATATTATATACCAACAAAACTATAGTTTATTTTGAAGCTATACAAATATATATAAAACAAATTCTAATTCTAATTTAAAGTTCCGAACATGATCTATGAAACACACAAAAACAAAACAAGCGCAACAAATAAAATATTAATTTACAATTTTAATGAGTTGCAAACAAACATCAACAACTGGCGCAATCACAGGTTTCGATTAACTTCTAACGTTTGGAGAGCAATAAGTTGCTGCGAAGCGCGGCCGGCGCTCACTAATGTATGTTTCAATGCATTAAACTACAAGTATATTAAGTGGGTACCTAACAGAGCAGTTTTCATTACTCTTATCTAAATGCATGTGATACGAGTACTTTATATATGATTAATATTTACTCTTTGAACCTGTCGAGACGTACAAGAACTTTTGCACAGCAGTTAAACATAGTATGTACCTACCAAATTCTAACTGTAAATGTTTGTAAGTATGTTGACTGTAGAGTAATCAATATGGACAGTATGATACTAATTTACCATTGTAGGACTCAACTAAACAACATATTCTTACACATATAGTACATTAAGACACGCTTATAATCTCCCACTTGATATAGTCATTAAAATATAAGGTCAACTACGAAGTTTAACAAAACTGAAATTATACCCAAAAATGTTTTTTAAACCCAAAGCCGTACTTTCGATAGTACGACAACCTAATTCCACTTAATGCTGTCCAAAAAATTAAAAGGTACTTTACCCAAAAGCCGTGCGTGACAAAGTGATATTCGCTCGCGTTCCGACGCCGCCGCGCCGCCGCGCCGCGCCGCCCTGCTCGCGCGAGTCATGCTTCCTCTAACGACGGTACACGAGTGCTAATTATAAGGTATTGGCCGTGATTGATGTGCTTAGTTTTCTTGATATTTAACTTTAAAAGTTACAGTTAAAGTAGGTATTAGGTTTTCGAACGGACACAGATTGTATAAAAGTAGTAGAGTAAGTAAAATACATAATATTCTTCATGGATATTTAAAAGCTGGAGAATAAAGTTTAGAAAATAAAAACACCTTGAAATAAAACTTATTTTGAAGATTTTATCGCAATAGCAACCATGGTTACAAGAGGATTGAGGTTGCTTTAAAGCAGCCGAAACGTTGGAAACGTAAACACATTACATAAACGCGATAAAATCCGTAAAATAAGTTTTATTTCAATGTGTAGTATTCGCGTAAATATAAGAAATCAATATAAAAAAAAACTTTATCATATATAGCCTATACTACAGGGTTTTAACAATCCTGAGAAAATATCTCAGGATTGTTAAAACCCTTCGCTTCAGCTAAAGACTAACATAATTAAGCATCACGTAAGACAACCTTGTTACATTCTCATTAAGTCGCATATTTATGAAATCGCGAGCTAATCGCCCGATGTAAAGATAAGCACGGCCCCATTTACAGCTAACGGCGCAGAAATTAAGTTACTTATACTTAAGTGTAATAGCCTAAACGTAGATGTTTTTGTTGTTGTTTTTAAGCCCTGTTTGATTGATACAGTTTCGCAATTCCAAAGAGCGTTCCAGCGAAATAAGGGTTGATATTACGTAGCAATTATTATGTAAAATTGCCGGAAGAAATTAAGTGAAACAATTATTATGTTTTATTTTCATTCAAGATTCAGAAACGAATACAAATAAATAACATAACGCAATTTTTCATTACTAATGTTTTGGCGTAACGGTTGCTTAATCTGAATCGTCGTCCTAATTGGCAATCGCTCGCACGTGCGATGCGAATTAATCGCGCGATAAAAATACTATTGACACTTAAACAGGTCACTTAATAAAGGTTAGTATTAGTACCAGTACGTGCGATTGGCAATCACAACGCTTATACCTAAAGATTAATGCTCCACTTCACCTTGCAACTAACTCAAACTATTTGCCAGCTCTAGTAACCGACAGACACAGAAAAGCCACTCCTCGTCTCTACAAAGCGTCAATAAGCAACAGTCTGTATTAAATCACACACATCATCAACACCCCATAAAATTACCACTTCTTTTGCCCTTAAAAACGGTCCCTAAAACCAGAACCACAGGAGTCATCACAACATTACGCGAGCGGTACCGCCTAACCGACCATTAATCGCCATGAAGGGGCGACGAGGCGGTTGACAAATGACGTCACCCCCCCCCCCCCCCCCACCCCCGATCAAGTGACTCGATATAAAACTATTTAGCTGTTTTACTGCCCATAAAGATAGGCTTTGCTTATAGCGGAATGGATCCGAAGTTTGATTAGAGTATTTTGTTTGGTAGTAATTGTTCAGTGTTATGAAGTATATAATATATTGATGAGAGTTGATGACAAGTAATTATATTTTAGATAGAAAACAATAAGCATAAGTCTAAAACTTACTACTTGAATGGTGTCTCATATTTTTGTATCTAATAATCGTTTTTCCCCATCACTCTTTCAAAAACAGCGTATTCCCGAATGGTAAATATGCTGTTTCGCAACATTATTTAATAGCTGCAATTAAGTTGCGTTTCGCAAACAACATATAAGCAATCCATTATAGGTACATCCAGTGTAATGATACCAGTCAACGATAATGACGGGTGTATTACTCGTACCATCTAGTATTTGTTGCGAATAAAATGTATATTGATCGCAGCGTGGGTGGTTGGAACCAATCAGCGGGGGATGTGTGCAAAACATTATTCCCCGAATATTACGTGTGATTAGCTCATAAACACTTAATTCATACCTCAGTAATATCTTTACACATAAATAATATGGCGCTGTGTTCGATTATTATTTACGCTAAGTGTCTGATGTGAAACACTAGGGCAAATAATACTGATTTCAGTATACAGTTTTAACAGTAACGGTTCTAATTATACCTATTTTCAGTGAAGTTAATCGTACGATAACATAGCAAGTTGGCTCGTCGAGTCCTCTATATAATCGACTGAACCTAGAAAGTAACAAAATGTTCGCTTCCTTACACAAGACCACGCGTGGGCGTTTCAATGACAAATGATCCCACACCACAGTTCGCGAGACGCGCTGCGAAGAGTGACTAGCGGAATTAATACGACGTAATGGGGTTTCTGCAACCGACATACACATAATAATTTATGTGCGTGTAGTTACTAGCATTTGCACGTGGCTCCGCCCGCATCACCATTGATCTTGCTCAATGATATCCGAATAGCCACGAATGGTCTAACCTAACCTAAACATAGACTGCGATGGTTAAAACCCTGTTGAAATTGGTACAACAGTTTTTTCGTGATGCTCAAACAAACAGTCATGCAGACAAGGATTCTAAAAATACTTGTTTTAAATTCACTTTGTGTCCGTATAAATCAAAGTCCTGGCTGTGTTTAAGTAAATGCTGAATATTTTTTTTGGCCGTGAGATAATGAGAACATCCCATGAAAACCCATATAAATTCATCAGTAGTCTTAAATTATGAGGTACCTTTACAATCGGGAGTAGGCTTGCGAGCAATACAATCCAAATAAAAAAAACATTGAAGTTGCGCATAAAGTGTAACCTATAGAGTGTGATGACGTCACTATACTTGCGTCGCTCAGCAATATAAGAATACCAGAAATGGTATCTTAGAAATATAAATTATAATATTTGCATAAACCCTGATGATGACAACTGCTGAGGCATTTAATAATTCATGTATATATACTTCAGTTAAAAATATTGCAGAAAAAAAGAGTCCCTTTATGTCATATTGATGGTTATCATTAAAATTGTGTTTAAACTATATGCATTAATAAGGAGGTCTCCCTTCACACACAATTGTTACAGTACTACATAATATGTTTATAATACTTCAAGCTTTTAAAACATGTTATCGGAGCGTGGCAAGGCGTTTCCTCCAGTGACCTTGCGCAGGGACGCGGTCATACCGCGGTTCTTCTATACACCATTTGTTATTCTAATGTAATTTATTACTCAAGTACTCTAAGCTTGACGGTTGTAGGTACATTCGGTAACAATCCAGCAATAGTTTATAATATACTCCGCATGAATATTCCATCAGCATCGCTTGATTGATCGAAGGCAATACCGAGCACTCGCGCCACTAGCTCGCGCCAGTAGCTCGGACAGTTAATGCAAATACATCGTCGGCAATAGGTCAATTACTCATTTATAATTAACGGTTTTAATGTAAATTGATTCATTACTTCGGAACTATAATACCAGTAGTACAGTGGTAAACTACTGTAGACATGCGCTTGGCATATCAATTCCAGTCTATATTTTGAAATAAATAAACTAATCTTACGGATATATTCGCGATAATTTTTGTTTTTTTACGTTAGAAGTATTATTATACGTTAGTGGTAGTGTTCGTGTCAATACAAGAAATCAATATGTGATCCAGTCTATATTGTTATTTCGTAGTCACGTTCTTCAACGATAGCTACAAAGTAGCTCTATAGCAAGGTGGAATTCTGTTGCTAGTTATTGCATGTAACGTAATAAGTTTTGATATTAGACTTAACAATGTTACCTATTGCTACGTCGTAGTTTCGTAGCGTAGCGCTACGTGAGCATAGCACTGTGCTACAAGCGTCATAAAAGTCAAATTGAATTTGATATTTCTTAAATAGATGCTTACATTTAAGAGCGTTCAGTGTAAGCATCTAAGGATAATGCTTACAAGTGCAGTCCAAACGATCGCCAATACGAGTAATTCAGAAGAAGATTGAAATGTACACAGCACTAACCAATCCAAAGCATTTTTTTTAATAAAATTCTATGTAGAAAGTACGTACCTTCCTTATTGGTATTATATTAAATTTTCAAATCAGTACAGACGTGCACGAAATAGGTTATACGAACCAGGAGCCGCTTTGAATGCAATAATCGTTACTGTAGCAACCTTTGTACGGACGAGTAATATCAGCAAATGGAATATTGATTTGTAGAGACGTGCTGTTAACTGCTTAGTAGGAATTGCAAATTATATTTGAAGGATTTAAAAAAAGAACAATAAATATATTTTAGAAGTACGCTCAAATATATATTCTGGTTTGCTTATACTTATAATAATATTATTAACATTATGTACAACTATAATCTTTTAATACGATTACAATTCTGCCCGAGTTGAAGAACAATACCCGAACATGAGAACATTATATCACGGCTTCAAGATCTAAATAAAATATATATATATATATATCTCCGTCTTTATGTTTTACATGTGTCCATTAACAGAATTTGAGTCAGTAATTATTGTCGTATGTGGCAAAATAGCGGAATCTACGACTGAGGCATAATTCCAAAGTAGTAGCAGTTTAAAAAAAAAACAATATCTGGTTGCGCTGGTTTAATTTTAGTTTGCCCGTGGTCAAATTGCACGCGCTTAATTGTTTAAAGATTAGCTCTAACAATGAAAAACGTTTGCACAACAACAGGGGTGGAAAACATAGGAATTGAAGGAAAAAAATACACTCACCACTTATTTACTGGTTAACCGTCTTGTCCAATACTCCGGGAGGCCTCCCTTGCTTCACACACTTATATTGTACACAAATCACTAACAATTTCACAGTAATTTTCTTATTTTAACACATATTTCACCGCAGCAATATCGCCGCTCGCGCCGGCCATTAGGTATTGTTTTTTCTCGCGTGGTGGCGCTCGAGAGCGCTTAGGTGACAGGAAGAGCGAGATGGGACGAGTAGGAATGCACGAGTGCGAAAGGGATAGGAGCTGTCGCCGTGCATTACGTTCCATTTCAATTACATGTTAAGTATTTATATTATGTTTATTTTTATTTACCTTTATTATTAAATGCAATTTGATTAATTGTAATTAGTGGTTTTTGTCGCCTAAACATCTCCCCCGGCTTGACAGGATATGATCCTTCAATATGGCAAAGAGAGAATAATATTAATCAATTAAATGAATTTATGTTACGTTAGTTAAGAAATTTTTTTTTTATTATAATGCAAAATAAGTTAACAAAAAATATAATATCTTGGTTCTTCGTATTACAGACGTTTTGTATTGAATATATTATTTTATTGATGAATTTTAACGATAATTGTGGACTGTATGATTATATTATTGATTGGAAATATATTTATTGATTAGGTAGTGGAAAAACCTTTACAAGAGGTCTCCGATAGACCCCAGACTTAGTTCTAACGTCTACGACGCGTATGACACCATCTTTTCCGGGATAGGTCTGTTCAATAGTACCCAATGGCCAATCTAAAGGGGCACTATTGTCAGATTTAAGTAGAACAACAGCACCTTGTTCTATGGGAGTAGTATGTGTTAGCCATTTATTCCGCACTTGCAATGTGTTAAGGTATTCTACCCTCCATCGCTTCCAAAACGATTGCACTAAATGGTCAACTATACGCTTTCGTTGTAGAAGAGTGACCTTCTCGTTAGTTAAATCTTCCGAGGGAAGGGATCGAAGTGGTGTCATTACTAAAAAATGAGCAGGTGTCAATGCTAGAGGTTCCGAAGGGTCGCTGCTAAGCACTGACAGTGGACGAGAATTTAATACTGCTTCAATTTGTGTGAGGACAGTAAGCATTTCCTCAAATGTTAGAAGTTGAGTACCAACAATTTTAGCCAGGTGGGTTTTGACACTTTTAACATTTCCCTCCCAGATACCACCAAAGTGGGGAGCTGATGCTGGATTAAACTTCCAGTTAATGTGATTATCTCGTAATTCGTTAGCAAACTTATCTTTATATTGTTCAGAGGCCAGTAATTTATACATGGAATCTAAATACGCCTTTGCACCAATGAAATTAGTGCCATTATCGGAATACATTACAGAAATAGGACCGCGCCGTGAAATAAACCGTTTGAGAGCGTTTAAGAAACATTCAGTGCTCAAGTTAGAGGCCAGTTCTATGTGCACGGCCTTAGTAACAAGACAAATGAATAAACATATGTATGCCTTTTGACTGTGCACTCCTCGACGACGATACGGCACTATAGAGAGCGGGCCTGCGTAATCCACGCCAGTGTGACAAAATGCTTTGGCTTCGTGAACCCTACATGTCGGTAAATCAGCCATTAACGGTACTGTATTTCTGGGATTAACCTTGAAACATATGTTGCATTTTTGGACGCGGTTACGGACAACATTACGCGCGGACAGTATCCAAAATTTTTGTCTCAACAGGGACATCAGTAATTGTGGCCCTGTGTGAAGGTATTTCTGGTGGTAATAATCAATAATAAGATCAACTGAGTGATCTTTTCGAGGTAATAATAATGGATGCCGACTATTATAATCTAAATTGGCATTATTTAACCGACCACCAACGCGGAGGACCCCATCTTTCAAAAACGCATTGAGCTTTAAGAAAGCAGGGGGTAATTTACCTCCACTTTGTGCCGCCTTGATTTCACTAGAAAAATGCACCTCCTGAATGCTCTTGATTACAACCTCTTCAGCTTGATCTAATTGAGAAACTTCAAATTTCCGTGGAACTTTCTTAATAAATCTGAGCACGTAAATGACGATTCGTAGCAATCTTGGCCATGACGAAATTCGAGTGGCGAGTTCGTAAAGCACAGGCAACGATTGTGGTGAAGTGGTTGTAGACAAGACATTGACTTTCATTTCTGGCACTTCGACATTTATACTAGTGGAATCAAATTGGCAAATTGGCCATTCCTGGACGGGTAACTGAGCGAAAGAAGGCCCATTAAACCAGAGGGGGTGCTCCAGTAATTGAGCCGGGGTAAGCCCTCTAGATAGGCAATCCGCAGGATTGTCTTTCCCAGCAATATGATGGAAGCATCGCGGGTCTAATTCATTTTGAATTTTAGCCACTCTATTGGCGACAAATGTCTGCCAACGAGTTGGGCACGCATGAATCCATGCTAGGGCTACAGTACTATCAGTAAACGCTACAATGTTTGCTAATTGACAGCGTGTCGAATAAGTTTCAATTACTATACGCATAAGTTTAGCTAATATAAGGTTAGCGCATAACTCCATTCTTGCGAGACTAATAACAGTTTTAGAAGGCGCTACTCGCGATTTAGCACATATTAAATTCATTACCGAACGGTTTTCAATCGGAAAGTACACGTGTAAATACACGACTCCGCCATAAGCGCGCTCAGACGCATCTGCGAATCCCACTACTGAAACAACGCAGTTACTAGTAACGCCTATATGCCGTGGTAATTTGACATCTTGTAATAAATGCAATTCAGACTCAATTTTTTGCCATAATACAATTATATTAAGAGGGGGGCACTCATCCCAACCCACTCCATTATCCCATAGCGATTTAAGCACTAATTTTGACAAGAGAGTCACAGGGGCAACGAACCCCATTATATCCCACAGTCGGGCAATCGTAGATAATATGTTACGTTTAGTACACTCTCTAGGATCTGAATTCACATTGAAAGTGAATACGTCTTCGGCCGGTAACCACACTAATCCTAATATTTTTAGTTGATTTTCGGGACTAAACTCGACCTCCTCAGCAACACGGTGTGCCGTAGGAATGTTAGACATTACATCAGGTGAATTACTTGAAAATTTAACTAACTCAAATCCTCCCGCCGCAAATAACCGAATCAGTTGATTCGACAGTTCGACAGCTTCCGGTACAGATGAACAGCTAGTCGCCAAATCGTCAGTGTAAATATCCGCCTCAGCCACGTTGGCCGCCGCGGGGTACCGTTCACGTTCATCTTCCACCAACTGTCGGACCGTTCGAATGGCAAGGTACGGACTACAACAAAGGCCGAACGGTACGCGTGTCATTTCGAACACAGTAATTGGTTCGTTCGGCTCAAATCGGTACAGCAGTCGCTGGAACCTAGTATCATTATTATCGACTAGGATACGTAAATACATCTGCCTAATATCGGCACTAAGAGCAATTGGTAACAAACGAAATTTCAAAATTATTTTAAATAGATCGTTCTGTAAATTAGGCCCTGTATACAATAAGTCATTTAACGACTTGCCTGTAGTTGTGGCATTACTAGCATCTAACACTACGCGTAATTTCGTAGTACTTTTGTCTTGTCTGACAACGGCATGGTGCGGGATCACATACTGATCATTATTATTACCTACTTCCGAAATAAAACCCACCGGACGCATATAATTTTTATGTAAATATTCATTGAAAACCTTATCGTACTCTTCCTTTATTTTTGGATTTAACAGTAATTTACGTTCCAAAGATACAAATCTACGCTCAGCCGAGTGCATTGAGTCTCCTAAGGCGGAGGTTACACATTTGAACGGCAATGAGACAACAAAACGTCCGTCCGAGTCCCGTCGCGTGGTATCACAATAATATTTCTCACATTCTTGCTCGTCTTTAGTGAGGCAATTTGGCACATTCGGTACCTCCTCTAGTTCAAAGAATTTATTCAACCGAGATTCAATTAACTCGTCAGTAGTAATGTAAGTGCGCACAATATTGCACACTGGGTTTAATATCGGAGCTTGTCCTACTATGACAAACCCTAACAATGTTTCAATCGCGACCGGCTCATTTGGGGCGCGGGATATTGTATTGGGGCACAAAATGCGTGCGAACAAGTCAGTACCAATAAGTAGGTGAATATTCGCGGGGGTGTCATAGTCACTGTCCGCCAATGGAATGTCGGTCAAATAATCCAATTGCGAAGTGTCAATATTCGCAGAAGGCAACGCGTTCGTAATACGGTTCACGACAATCGGTTGGATCGTGAATCGTACCGAATCCTTGTAGCGCGAGCGGATGGTGAGGCAAGTTGTCCCCTCAACGGGATTACTGATATCGCCTACACCCGACACATATTTACTTTGTGGCTCGTATAATTTTAAATTTAAACGTTGACAGCATTCAGTGGTTATTAAATCCCTCTGTGATGCACTATCCACTAACGCGCGCAGGACATATATATTTCCCTGAGCATCAACCACATGACATTGCGCGGTACCGAGCAATACCGACGAAGTTCGGACCGCTCGCGGGGATGCGGCCGCGCACTCGCCCACTGCGCACAACGATACTGCAGGGCCGGGCTCGGGCGCGGATATTTGACTCGCAACCTCCGTGACTACAGCAGTCTGAACAGTCGGGTACGAGTTACCACCCGAACTATTATTATCTGATATCACGTTATTATTTGGGAAATGAAGCAAGCTATGATGCGATCGATTGCATTCCTTACAACGTCTCGAATCCTTGCAATTAAAAATATTGTGTGTATTATCCAAACAATTGACACATAATTTATTTATTTTACTAAATTTAAAGCGATCTCTAGGGGTCATTGACAGGAATTGGGGACACTGAGACATATTAAGATGGCCACTCTTCCCACAACATAAACAGTTGTTATGTTCCTGTACATTAACAAAGGTTTTCACATTATTAATTCGTGAATTAGAATAACCGACCGACGATGACGCAACATTATTTCTACGTGGTTGAGTACTGCCACCCTTTGTAATATTATTATTACTAGTATTTACGCTCGCTACGACATTATGTGCACGCTGCAAAGTATGAGATTGATTCCTCACAAAGGTAATAAAATCTGAACACTTTGGAAAGGTATTGACATCACTATATTTGAGTTCAAATGACTTTACCGTTTCTATACCTACTTTTTTACATGCAATATAAATAAAAAGAAAATCTTCCAAGCTATCAAGTTTCAATTGTTTTAATGCTGAATAAAGTGACGCGAATTTGTCAATAAAATCCTCTAAATCCGACGGTGAATTATTTTTTACTGTAGGTAGGTTCATTAACTTATCAAGATAGGTAGCAGCAAGTACCCGTTTGTCATTATATTTAGTAAGTAGCGCATTCCATATTACGCTGTAATTCTCGGACGAAGGTAAAATACCTTGACATATACCTAGGGCCTTCCCCTTTAATTTGCCCATTAAGTACTGAATTTTCTCCCCATTAGTGAGGTCAGTATTCTCATGAACGGCAGACTTAAACATTTCGTAAAAGATGGGCCATGACTCAATATCGCCATCAAATGAGCAGAGTTCTAATCTAGGTAATAGTAAAGGTTTTTCGTGTTTTACCCGTACGTCCGGACTCGCATTGCAAGCCATTTGTGATAATTGGCTAACTTTATATTTAATTTTAGTATATAACTGTTCGAATGCAGTGACTGAGCTATAAGATGGTACGGGGCCTTCCGGTAGTGATAATTGAAAATCATTACGTTCTTCAATCGTGTTTAGGAAATCATGGCGAAGCGTATCAATTGTGAAACATTCGGCCAAAAAACTCTCAATTTGAATAGGATCATTACCTATTTTAATACTTGAATCATACAAAGTTTGAGCCCGCCCAAACAAAGCCGCTAGTTTATTATGAAACTTTTGCAACTTACGTTCGTCTTCATCTTTTTTCGACGTCATTTTTGCGAAAATAATGTAAGATTGAAAAGATGGCGGCGCCTATAAAATACGATATTTGTAACACGAAATTTTTCGCGATCCGGCCTTTAAGGACCAAAAATGGTTGCGCTGGTTTAATTTTAGTTTGCCCGTGGTCAAATTGCACGCGCTTAATTGTTTAAAGATTAGCTCTAACAATGAAAAACGTTTGCACAACAACAGGGGTGGAAAACATAGGAATTGAAGGAAAAAAATACACTCACCACTTATTTACTGGTTAACCGTCTTGTCCAATACTCCGGGAGGCCTCCCTTGCTTCACACACTTATATTGTACACAAATCACTAACAATTTCACAGTAATTTTCTTATTTTAACACATATTTCACCGCAGCAATATCGCCGCTCGCGCCGGCCATTAGGTATTGTTTTTTCTCGCGTGGTGGCGCTCGAGAGCGCTTAGGTGACAGGAAGAGCGAGATGGGACGAGTAGGAATGCACGAGTGCGAAAGGGATAGGAGCTGTCGCCGTGCATTACGTTCCATTTCAATTACATGTTAAGTATTTATATTATGTTTATTTTTATTTACCTTTATTATTAAATGCAATTTGATTAATTGTAATTAGTGGTTTTTGTCGCCTAAACAATATCGTTTCCTAGAATTTACTTAAAAATCACCGCGGACTTAAATAAGATAGGTGTAGTTTATAAAAAAACAAGATTAATTTTGATGCAACTTGGTACCGGGGTCTATAGTTCCGAGAGGATCGTCCTTTAAAATTGTAACGTTGCTTTCATTAACTAGTATAATAACTAAACATCTATATCCGTCAGTGAGTATCATCCTACTGGCAATCATATTTCGCCCACTATCTCTATTTAAAAATAAAACTGTCCAGAAACCCCTTCCAATGCCAATCAAAATCCGTCCCATAAAAACTAAAGCGTAACCCGTGCACCGCAATACATGAAAATGGTATCGACGCGAGACGTGTCGCGTGGTGCCACTGGTGGGTATAAAAAGTCCCGCGGACGGGTGTCGAGTCCCACGTTTTATTGCTTTTATTTATTTTTGGAGGGTTCAGAGATTGAAACTCGATTTTTTATTCATACGGATTAATGTAATGTTAAAGAAATTAGATCAATTTCCAATGTGTGGTATAATACTATACAGGATGTAAGGGGCGTGGTAAGGAAAACTTTGGGTGTCGGTTACACTGAATGCCTAGAATAAAATTATAGAAATCATTGTCAAATGTTGTTATGTTTGAGTACGCAATGTATTGTAAGCCACGAGATCAAAACACATCGGTTAGCGCGTTACTCGACTCTCGACTCGTGCGAGAGATGAACATGTTTAAACGTACCGAGTTTTACTTTACATTGCAATTTTAGGTCTAAAATTAATTATTAAGATAAATTTGTATAATAATTTCATGCGATATTAAATTGAAAATATTGAAAAAAAATAGTATACTCATGAAAAGGTCGATGAAAAATTCCAACTCTGGGGTGTCCAGAACATGAGCTGAATCCATGGTATTGTGGCTCCATGGAATTTTCGTTATGACGTCACTTACACACTGTATACGTTAGCCTTACTTTTAATAATGCGTTATTATCAATTCCCTAAATCTAGCTTTGTCACTTTATGTACTGTATATTTTCCTCTGACATCCAGATAAAACTAAAATTATTTTAAAGTATTGTTACGATGCGTATAAAAGAGGTATCGATAACTCGAGAAATAGTCATCGAAGCTTCTAGAAACAAAAACGCATTGTTGGGTCCAAGGTCCCCTATCGATCTGTGAAGAAAGATCTAGAATCGTCAACAATGTTGCAACCGGCTTCCGGAATATACCTCATATTATTTTTATTAAAATTATTATTAGTAAACAAAAGGCGAGGACAATGCAATTCCTGGAACTACGAGTTCTCGGAATAATACCGATTAGACGAATACAGCTACGTACACTAGAACATTCTAGCGCCTCCTTATTACCGTGTACATAAGGTTCATTTTCCTTATGGAACTTTTCTATTTAGTGGGTTTTTATCGACACCTTTCTGGAAAGATCCACCCTCGCTATTTTCGGATTATAAATAGTGTGCAGGACCAGCGACGAGACAGTTTCTATTTGAAAGCGATAGTGAACACATCTCTCGGAAGCGAACTAAGAAGACTATACCGGCGACTCTAGCGAATACTGTGGACAACTGTGTTACAAAGTGATTTGGTGTATTGTTGTTTAAGTGTTAACTAATTAGTGTACTGGTGTGTACTATTTTTGCCTACTGTGTGGAGAGCGATTAAAGTAATTTTCACGTAATCGGCATTTGATTACCCCCGCACGTAACAGTATTTTTAAGCAATGGCCTAATAGTCTAATGCGGTGCTATATTACACGAATGGTTCCATTCTGATGAATAGAAATCTAAATGACAACGCAGTATTTCCACAATAAATAGAGTAACAATTTATGTAACACATAATATTGCGTATATAATAAAAAGTTACAGTAAAACAGCAACAACGCAAAATTAAGGCATTAAACATACATTTATTTAAATAAATTCCCTTAAAAGGCACTCAACAACGGTGCCACTGTGTCGCCATGATTTATGAGCTCTCATTAAAGAATTATGTTTAATGTAATGACGTTTTATAAATTTTATTACGGGACCAACTTGTTTGCTGTTTACAACGCTGATATTAAGTATATAAAAATGTACACATTAATCTGGTTAACCAAAACTGGATAAGAACAATTTCTTTCCTGGTTCTATTTTTTTTATTTAGGTACAGTAGAGAAATAACTAAATTTGAATCTAGTAAACCACTTTGTAGAATAATGAGTTTACATAAAAATTAAGTCAAAATAAACAAAAACTAATTTTACTATATAATTTTCGAGCAGAATGCTCTACACATTTTTTTAAAGATCTCTTCATCTCATTTCATTGGATTCAACGCAACAACACTGAGCCTCGTGTTAATATTCATTAATGTAATTACTACCCCCTCCCTTCTTCACCTCAGGCACTTCTCTCCGTCACCGTAAACTCTGAAATTCAGGCACTTTTCTGAGTCAAGTGGCTTATTATTTATGAAGTGCCCAGTATGAATATTTCGTAAATAAAATTAATGATATTTTTTTTATGAAAAAAAAAATCGTAATCTTGTTAAAAACGCGTGTTACTAAGTGCTTTACTGTTTAATTTATATAGGTAGGTTTTCAGCGGCACTTTCGCGAAGCTTTTTAACAAATGTGGGCGTGAGTTTATGAAAACATATTAGCATTTTTAAAATACGACTTCGTAGCTATATGTGGGATATAAAAAAGCGTATTTTCAACTATTGTTTGGTTAGTTAGTTTGGCGTTGAAACTATTTGACGTTTCTAAGAACTACAATAGTATCCTATATTAGGGGATATTATAAATAATACACGTTCAATGTAGGAGACATCTTATAATCGAACAAATGAACAACGTCAGCCACAAAGGCATCCTGTCATAGCATAGACAATATTAAGCATGAAGGCCATATACTACATTCCTCCACCACTAGCTCTACAAACAATATAACTTAACAGCTTCATAAACCTAACTCTTACAAATAAACAACAAAACCAAACTCATATTGAATAACAAAAACCTTACTTCTTCTAATCAATAACAAAACCTTAACACTTATAATTAATCTGTTTCCTAGTTTTTCTAACAGGATAACGACGCACAGGTTGCACCTCCTGAGGTACTTCTCGGAAATGCTCCGAGTGAGCATCTCTCACACGGTCATTAAGTGCTTCAGCATCTAAAAACTCATCATCTGAGTCCAATCCTTCCTCTTCTACCCTCCTTCCGGGCGAGTGAGCTGTGGATGAGGTAGGAACGCACTCGGGTGACGGAATATCTACGGCCAAGCTTGCGTCCGGAACCACGACAGATTCCGTCTCGTGCGGTACGTTTGCATCTTCCCTTGCGAACTCTCCATAACAGCTTACATCGTCATCCTGGTCTGATGATGCGCTTCCCTTGTATGCTAACAATTGATCGACATGTTTTTTTACGAAAATGTTTAAATCCGGAATGTAAACAGTAAACATCCGAGATCCAATACAACTTTTGATAGTTCCCTTTTTCCATGTATGTTTAATACCATTATAATAGAAATATTTAACTAATACTTTGTCCCCAACTGCGAAATGTATTTTCCTACTGCCCCTAAATTGCTTACACTGTGCCATCTGTGCACTGTTTACATTAACTTTGGCTGCGACCGACAATGACTTAGAAGAGGTATTAGTCTGCACTTGTCCAGTGCTTGTTCGCAATAAGTCGAGCCGACAGCGTAAAGGTCGACCGAGCATTAATTGTGCAGGCGAGAATCCCGTTGTTAAATGAACTGAATTTCTGTAATCAAACAAGAACTTATTTAATTTAGCTATAAAAATCTTCTTGTTTGCATTGCAATTATTACACATAGTTTTTAACCCCTTTTTAATCGTCTTTACACTGTTCTCCGCCTGACCATTTGATTCGGGATGGTAAGGGGCACCAGTCAAATGTTGAATACCATTCAAACGACAAAACGTATTAAACTCGTTAGAACAAAAATTTGTAGCATTATCAGTAACTATGGTTCGCACTAATCCAAATCTACTGAACAATTCACAAACCTTACTAATAATCGACTCACTATCGGTCTTATCCATGTAAAAACATTCCACCCATTTTGAGTGAGCATCTACTATTATCAAAAACTGATGACCGTACAGCATAAACATATCCAAATGCAGCCGCTCCCATGTGCGCTTGGGGTGTGGCCATGGCGCGAGCGGTGCATTCGGCGGCCTACTCCTCATTGTATTGCAGACGCTACATGAACCTATTTTCTCTTCGATATGCCTGTCAATATTAGGCCACCACATTCGAGATCTAGCCTCAGATTTCGTTTTCACTACACCAAAATGAGATCTGTGTAACTCTTCAAGAAGTCTCTCGCGAAAAACTACAGGTATCACAACTTTATGGCCGCGTAATATACAACCCTCTTCAACAGAAAGCTCGAAACGGCATAGGAAAAATGGATTTAAATTGGAATCTTCCATCTTAGAAGGCCAACCACCATTAATTAATTTAATCACTTTTTGTAAAATCACGTCTCTCGCAGTTTCGTCTCTAATATTTTCTACGGTAATTGGTGCTAAAACCATATCACCGATAAAATTTATGTAACGTGAGCGATCTAAACATTCGGAATTATCCAAAACGTTTGGTCTGACCGAACGTGACAAAAAATCTGCCGTATTATCGTCACTCTTAACATATTCAATATTAAAATTGTATGCTGATAAAAACAAAGCATATCGTTGCAATCTATTTGCTGCTAAAATCGGAACACCCTTTTTATTACCGAAAATTGACAAAAGTGGTTTGTGATCTGTACGCAATACGAAAGGTACTGTACAACCGTATAGATAATGATTAAACTTCTTTAGTGCGAAAACAATTGCAACGGCTTCCTTTTGAATTTGCGCATAGTTAACCTCCGCTTTAGATAAAGAACGCGAAGCGTAAGCTATGACTTGCTCAGTGCCGTCCGGCTGCCGCTGCGCGAGCACCGCGCCCAGCCCATTGGGCCCAGCGTCGCATGTAACTATTGTACAGTAATCCGGGTTGTAGTGCGCTAAAATGCGTTCCGACGCCAATTCTTCTTTGATCTTCAAGAACGCTTCATTATGAACGTCGTTCCAGACCCATTTTGTACCTTTTTTTAATAATCCATTTAAAGGATTCAGAACGGAAGACGTATTAGGAACAAAACATCTGTAGTAATTTACCATTCCCAAAAATGATTTTAGTTCACTTGCATTTTTCGGAGGCTGGCACTTAACTATAGCTTCAACCTTACTATTCGATTTATGCAATCCGTTCCTATCTATGACATAACCAAGATACTCCACCGAACTTTAGAATAATTCACATTTATCACGCTTAAGCCTCAGTCCTGCTTCTTGCAATCTACTTAATACTAATTCTAACCTGTCTAAATGTACCTTTCTTGATGGAGCTGTTACTAAAATATCATCAAGATATATACAAACTCCCTCAATTCCAACCAATAATTGTTCCATCGTACGTTGAAAAATAAATGGAGCATTGGTTAAACCAAATACCAATCTATTGTAACGGTATAAACCTCTGTGGGTATTGATACACATCCATTTCTTTGATTCATCGAGCTCCAATTGTAAATATGCTCGTGAAAGATCTAATTTACTAAATTCTACACCTCCATGGAGCTTCGCGAACAAATCCTCTATACGTGGAATTGCATAATTATCTACATATAATACCTTATTCAGGGTAACTGAAAAATCACCACAAATCCTCACATCGCCATCCGGCCGCAGTACTGGAACAATAGGCGTGGCCACGTCTGAGTGGTCAACTTTCTCTATTATGCCTAACTCTAATAACCTATCTAATTCCTTCTCTATTTTAGATTTTAACGCTAACGGCACAGAACGAGGTTTGAAAAATTTTAACTGAGCGTCGGACTTAATTTTTAAATTGATCTTATATTTGTTAAATCTACCTAGCTCATCCTTAAATAACATAGCATATTTCTTCATTAACAACTCGACTTCGTTCCCGTTTACAGACACATTGTTACAGTCATGACTGCACAAATGTAAATTAAATAATCTCATAAAATCTCTGCCTAAAAGAAGTAAACGCTTCACATTAGCATTAATAACAAAAAACTTTATTGAGTTAGTGCGACCGTCATATGTTACTGGCAATGATATACAGCCCTTCGGTGATATTTTAACACCCGTATAAAAATTAAAAACGTCGATACATGACTCTAAACTATAATTTTCGCCCCTGAACAACTGATCATATATCGCGGATGGTAATACAGAAACGGCACTGCCGCAATCAATCTCACATAACAATCGCTTATTGTTACATATCAAAACCTGTCGCAAAATCGGCTCGTCCTTAACAGGATTATTCATATTAAATAAATTATACATACCACCTTCCATGTCATTATCATCTGCACCCAAGAAATGATTATTATTTAATTTGAATTTGCACATTCTTTTAAGATGACCTTTTTTGTGACACTTTTGACAAGTGTAATTAACAAAACGACACCTGTCTTTGGTATGGTTTCTATATCCGCATACATCACAAGCCTGGAACTCTCGTGACAAATCCTGCGACCTTGACGCGACGCCATCGCCATTACCCAGCTGCCGCCGCCGCTGCTGTACCGCGAACACAGGTTGCACCTCAGCGCCCTCCGCGCCGGCCGCGCCTGCCCGCAGCGCGAGGCGTGCACAACGAACGCTTTGCGCCAGCTCTAATGCTCTGTTAAAAGTCAGACTCTCAATGCTCTCAGCGAACAGTTTTTCCTTCTCCTTCGTATTTTCTAATCCTAACACGAACCGATCACGTAATGCGGTGTCTAATTCCAATTTAAAACCGCAATACTGAGCCATATTACGCACTCGCGCCGCCCATTCAGATAAATCTTCTCCTGGACGTTGTTCCGCCTTATAAAAATTATATCGTTCGGCGAACGTACTTTTCTTCGATGAAAAATGACTATTCAATTTTTCAAGAAGCTTATTGAACTGTACGCTATCCACATCATCCGGAAAAACCAAATCTCTAGCGACGCGGTAGGAATCTTCCACTAGCGCCGTCAGTAGCAGAGCCCGTCGCCTCTCTCCAGCCTTATCGGTGTCATCATTTATGCTATTCGCTGTACAATACTGGATAAACGACTCTTAAAAATGCTCCACTCTTGTGCGCGGTGGTCGAATGCGAGGTTGCCACCAAACATCGTGAAAATTATATGCTCCTCTACCACTTACTATGATCCCTACACCATTATGTTGGAACCACTACGCGTGAATACTTATCTCGTCGCCAAAATATCCTATATTAGGGGATATTATAAATAATACACGTTCAATGTAGGAGACATCTTATAATCGAACAAATGAACAACGTCAGCCACAAAGGCATCCTGTCATAGCATAGACAATATTAAGCATGAAGGCCATATACTACAAATAGTTGCAACGAACACGCCAAGTGTTTCTGTGTAAGACGTAAAAAGTGATCACGGAAATTGATAATATATTATTGACCATAAGTCCACGTTCGCAACTTTAAGGTCTATAATAGCGATGGATGTTATAAAACCGTTATTTCTCAGGGCATGCCTTCGGAGATATAGTTAGTAGCAAAATATCTATAGTTAGTAGCAAAATACCTAAGATCAGAGTGAACAAGTCTTGGTATTGCGTGTTGCATGTGTCGGAAGCGAGCCAACGTCGCGTGCGGCTGACAACACGTGTGTCCACGCGATCCGGTGTAATCGCACGTGTTGTTATTTCAAATATTTGCTAGACCATTGTAATAGATTTGTTTTGTAGTGTCAGCCAATTGAAACAAATAGTCTCAGCCCACGTACAGAACACACGAATTTAACAACTGTATTAATAATAAATATCGCCAGACGAAAAAACCAACTATACGGTCCCACACTAAGCATGCTTGTATTATGGGTGCTGTGCAATAAACTGGGGGCCAACCCAGTATATATTACTGATATAGACTGAAACATCTATGTCTTGGATACGAACATGTGTGCTCCTCACACAAAGGTTATCCCTACCAGGATTCCAACCCGGTACCCTATGCACAGAAAACACGATCACTTCCAACAGCGCTTATCAGGCCGTCGAATATATGCAATAGTATTAAATCAATTTATATCTCTTTTAGGTAGGTAATATCGTTTCCACTGGCGAAATCTCGAGGTCCGGCCAAAAGTACTTTGTAAGAACAATTGTTGAGATAGATTAGTACCTAATGTATTAGTATAAATATCACGAAAAGTAAACAGATGAATACGAATTAAAAATAAATACTAAATTCCAAACAAATTGTTTCTTTGTATAAATCCTGTATTGCATCCAATAACTAAAAATTGTTAGTGCCACGAAAAGTGTTCAGCTTTCAGGTTCAATAAAGTGTTCGGAGCGGCGAGGCTTCAGGCTCAAATCGATTTAGAATATATCTTGTCAGCGGCACGTAAGTGAACATTTTTGAGGCGTAGCAGTGTGGAAGCGTGTCTGTATTAAATGTACTGTGACAGAGCAGGTGGGATCCTTTCCCTACTGGGAATCCATATCATCCCGACTTGATATTTTTTTGTCAAATTATTGAATCTTGTGAATGCTATGGAATACTGTTTTTGATGTATCGATCGCTTTTCAGCAACCATGGTCATGGGAGGACTTCTACGTGTACTTCTGTGACCATGGTGCAGTTGCCATGGCATAGGCGTGTCAATACGTAAATAACAAACCAAAAATATTCTATTCTTCTCTTCTACTCTATTATATTATTATTACTAGGAGTACAAAATCACTATAATGACAGCAAAGCTTTATATCTTAAAATATAAATTACGATTTAAAAAAGATGAAAAAAACTGATAGAAGACTAGGCGGAAATCCATAGTTGAACAAATAATGCACTTTGCGTATCTTTCTCTACATATGTCTAAACAGAGTTTTAAAAAAATGCAGCAAAGACATGGATCAGCGTAGAGACAAAAGACGCAACCTTGGAGACAAACACACACAGACCGATATAGAGTGAGTGAACAAAAGAACTTCATCGTTGTCATTTCCATTTTCTCGCTGCACCGCAGACTTATCGTGTAGGGCCATAGGACCAATGGCTTTGTATAGTGTCATTATTTTTATGATGAAATGTTTATACACATTTAAGAATACTTCATCGCCAGCACACTATTATTTTTCATTGGACATCGATTTTTCCACTAATCCACAAGGCCGATCTTTAGTTGTTTTGCTATTAAAAAGGAACTTTAATATCGATGATTCAGTATTGAGACAGCCAACGTTGTCTCTTTTTACACAAATGCTAGTTTTTGAAACAAAATTGAAATGTGACTAAACCCGACTTTTTGTCATATTGATTGTACTTACTGGCCCTTTTTTTTTTTTTTTTTGTTGACGGGGGGGAAATCTTCGATAGATACCCGGCCTCTGTGTGGGAGAGGGCCGGGTTATGTGGGATTCTTACCCACTAAAACCCCCCCGGTGGCCGCCTTCGACACATATTGGAGGGGCTCCGGGATCTCCAAATGGAACGCACCGGTGCCCCTCTTGTGCCTCGCCCCCTTAAGGGGGCCCGTCTCGGGGAGCAGATGTTTGCTCCCCCTGCGCCCTCGCTGCGCACGGCGGCGGGGAGCCACGCCCGCCGCCGTCCTCCTCAGGAGTCGTCATCGTCACCGGACGTCTGGGGCCCACACCCCAGTCGTCCTCGACCCCGAGGGTAGCCCGTTATTTAAGGCCCTGGGCATCAGGGCCGGGGGGCCTCGACGAAGCGCGACTCGGCGTCTTCGTCGGCGGCGAGCGGGATCGGCTCTCTCGCGATCCCGCTCGGCTGACTCCTTCTGGGACATAACAGTCTCACAGAAGGCAGTCATAGCCCCCCACGCCGCTTCCCCGGACAGCATAGCCGACACTACGCTGTCGAGGGAGAGATCCGATCCGATCCGTTGGACCAGGATTCCCCGCTCTGCGGTACTTACTGGCCCTACCGCAGCTTTATATGCACTCCCGTGTTTCTCTTATAAGAGGGCGGGCAAAGGCTTCGTTCTTATTTCCGGTTCGGCGGGTGTAACGCCACGCGCCCGGAAACGAACATACACTGAGATGTATTGCGACGATATTTTCTTTTTTTAAATTAAATACTATTGAAGGTAGCAGGATATAGTTTTCTTGCTAATACATTTTATTTGATAAGGTAATGTTGATAATAGGAAAAGTATATACCCTTCCTATTAACATTTTAAAAGATATGGTATTACTCGTAACATGGACCTTCGAAACTCTTGCACGACATTTAATTTGAGGGTCATTGACCACAATTGCTTCTTTTGTTCGATTTCTTGAACTGCCACTTTTACCTAATTTACTTCTTGGGGAATTTAGTAAACAATCCTGGCACGTCTTCTTAATTTAATTTTTCATTTAAAATTATTAAATAAGTTTGAATTACAATGTTACATATTGTTTAGTTCTTGGGCAGTGCTAGGACGTCCGCTAAACTCAAGACGTATCCCAAATTATGTCACACCCAGCCGCTTCCTCTACATTTAAAATCATAAGAGACAATTACAGAATCTGTATATCTTACATTTTGTCTCGTCACATTGCAGCTGGCTTGCTAGACCTGTTTTCGAATATCTCAATAGTTTTAAATGCCTCAGACTACACTAGGGACAATAGTCCAGATATCACGTATGTGATAGAGTGATTCTTTCTAGGAAGAAGGTAATGAATGTTCCGTTTATTTGTTCCAGGGCTCGGCGGTCTCCCCGGGGCGGCGGGCGGCGACGGCACGCGCCCGGAGCGGCCGTACTTCGACGACGTGTCCCCGCGAAACGTGTCCGCCGTCGTGGGGCAAGTGGCCGTCCTTAGATGCAGAGCCAAGCACATAGGGAACAGGACGGTGAGTGAGCACAACTTTCGTTTGTTTTATTGACTAGACTAATAAAAAAAAATGTAGTTTCATTACAATTGTCGGCCTGATTAGCGCAGTGGTAGTGACTCCGCTTTCTACGCCGAGGGTCCCGGGTTCGAATCCTGGTAGGGGCACAGGCTTTGTGTGTTGAGCACGAATGTTTGTACCCGAGTCATGGATGTTTAATATGCATATAAGTATTATATATACTGAGTTCGCCCTCAGTCCATTGTACGGTACCCATAACACAAGCGTTAAGCGTAAAGTGGGACCGTATAGTTGGTGTGTTCGTATGGCGATATTTATTTATTTATTACAATAGGAAATCGAATAAAAACCTCGAATGTTATACAAACGTGACACCATTTAAACATTTTATTATGATGTTTTTTAGCCTGTACCTCCTGCTTTCAGGAATAATAATGGCTATAAAGTACGGTATGGTACGGAAGTATGGTTAGAGATAATGAGATGAGAAAAAGAGACCTAAAGAAACAACTCCAATAGCTGTAAATTTCGATAAAGTTAATCCTTACACAAATACCACTTAAAATTAATACCAAAGTTTTCAATCAACCTAATCTAGTGCATAAATTACTATTATTACACAGATCCCGGTCAACCGGGATATTAACCCGCTGGTTGTTATCTTAGTCATTAATACCTTGATTACTATGTGCTATGTGCACTCTGTAGGGTATAGTGGTAGAGCGGCCAATGTAAATATTGTACTATACATGTATAGAGCATACATCTCTAGAGCAGAGATTATCAATTTATAACGCTGTCATAGCGCTGGGAGCCACTTTGATCTTAAATGCTCGGTATTCGCTTGATCCCGGTCGATATTATATTGGAGGTTATTATTCTAATCTAGTAACCCATTCGAGCGCGAGTAGTATCGGTACACAAGCAGCATGAGCATGAGGATGAGGATCGCTCTACTCAACCATATATTAGAGGGAAGGCTGCAGTGACCCTCCCCACAGAGCCACCACAAGCAAGGACATTAAAGTGGCATAACCATACCATTACCACAGAGGCAGTTAAAAATGTAAAAAAACCTTAAAGTAACGGAAGCAACTCAGGAATAATATATGAATTTTTGCTTAACCTATGATTAAATGCGATATTTTTTTAAATAATAATAATAACATTGCCACACCAACTATATAGTTACATGCTAAGCAACACTTGTATTATGGGTACCGTACACATTGATTGAGGGTGAACACACTACTTATAAAGAGATTAAACATCTCTGACTCGAATACAAAAAATGATGCTCATCATACAAAGCTTGTCTCTATCAGGATTGAACCCGGGTCCCTGTGCGCAGAAAGCAGAGTTACTACCAACTGCGCTAATCAGGTCGTCAATATTTCAACATTTTCAAGCAGCTCTTAATTCTCCAAGACGCACGTACATCCTCACCTGGCGAATATCAATTAGTGTCTCCACGCACCCCCCTCGTGTTGAGTGGGGCGAAACTCGTTAACATCAATATTCAATATCCCTTCCAAGGTTGACTCGGTCCCTTTTTGATTAGTAAATATTGATTTGTGCGAGTATTAATGAAATAAACTCTCCTTCGTCTCCCTCAAATAAGTTGAAGATGGGATACAACATAGATATAATAACGTTAATATTTCAATTACTCACGATAACATATCTTATTGACGAAATGCCATTCGGTCTACATTATAAACTAACATACTATGCTAAATATTTAGCTCCGGAAAGACCCGACCTAATGTGAGTATTTATAGCTACACTCGCTGCGCCGTGTAAAATGAACGGTTCCGGTATGCTATCCCAGAGGAACCGTGCATTTTTATTGGATTAGAATTCGCTTTTGACATTTTCTTACCCCTAAATCATGTTGATCTTTTCCTCTATGAAAAATTAAAACAAATCAATCCCACGGGAACCATACATTTTACCGAGATAAAAAGTAGCCTATGTGCTGTTCCAGACTCACTCTAAATATGTTCAGCCAATCAGGCGTGATTGAGTAACACACATCCATCCATCCATCCAAACTTTCACATTTATAATATTAGTGGGATAAAATAAAGAAAAAGACACACTCAGACCCTATTGCACCGCGTCGGGAACCGCCGGGAGCAAGTATTCCCTTCGCCCCGCTGTCAAAAGATAGCCTCAACCTCCGATGAAATTTGATTAAAATTACACCGACAATAAACGTTACGAATTATATTTTTAATTCGCGAGACCTCCACACACACACTGAGAAATTAGAAAATAAATTTTCCCTCCCTTTCGTTGGGTTTTTGTTTTCTGTGTAATTAGAGTAAGCTCACTGCGAGCCCGCGTAAGCCCCGCCTGTAATTAAGCAAGATGGAACGTCCTCAGACTGTTTACAGCCTTTAAAATAATAAAATTAAGTAACGGCTAAGCGGCCTAGAAGATTTTTTTCCCAATTGTTAGAAAAGGAAAATTTGATGAATTAACCTTTGAATTGAAGCGGGTCGGGCAGTCAACTTATTTTATTTTTGAGTGTAGGATATTTTGTTATTTCATTATCCTCAGCCAAATAAAATTTACGTCCGTCTCTTTTTTTTTGTTAAATAAAAACGTTTTGAAGAGTCGAATTGTATTTGTGCGAGGTTCCTATTTTAATGGGCGTGATCATTATGACAATATCAGAGCATTAGAAGGGCAATTTTTGTGTTGATTTTCCTGCCATTATGGATGAAAAGAAAGCCTTCTTCATTGAAAAAGAAATATTGCGATACGCAGCTTCTTGGTCATTCATTTCGGTGGCAATTTATTATTTGTAAATGAGCAATGTAATTAGATGGCCTATAGTACTGTATATTTAATTTTCAAAATTAACGATTTTATTTTGAAATATCAGTGAAGTATTTATTAGTCTTTCAATATAAAGTTTATTTCTTTTTGAATTAGTTGTGAAAAAGCTAAATTCGGGGCTCTTTAAACAACTAAGTAAATGTATTCTAACCCAATCAGTTCTCTATTACATTCTGCACGTTACGATAAAGATCCTATACACAAAAAATAGATTTAATAAAAAGCTCACACAAAAACCGCACCAAAAACAATGAAAACGTAAAGCCTCGCCTAGTAATCCCCCGCCAGCCCTTTTTACAAGAAAATGACGGGACGATAATCCATTCCGAACAATATATTATAATGCATCGGAGGACACGTCTCATGGCTATTTATTTTCTGGGATGGGCTGGATCCCGGGACCATTAATATGGCGGTCAGCGGAGCGGAGTGGGTCCCTCTCGCTGGGATATCGAAGCCTGGATGAGGACATCGACATTGAGAAATGATATTTCGGAGAGGTTGCCAGGTGTCGCGATAGATAAGTTATGGATTTGAAAGTGCTTTTTTGATGAGCTGGAGGCCAAATGCCTACACTGTATATTATACTATGTGAGTACCACATACTAGCTGAAAGATTTATTTTTACGCACATAATTTGTTTTACAAATACTTGGACTACTACTTAGGTCCTTACCCACTTAACAAATGAAGGAGTATTTGATTATAATTAGCAAAATCTGGCATAACTTACTTTTTCGAATTTCTTACCTTTTTTTAATTGAGGTTGGCTCCCGGTTTACCGCGGGTTGACTGACCTTTACATGTGGAGCAATTATCATCTGCTGTCCGAGACCCAAATGTCAAAGATATTAAAATGACAACTGGGACCATTAACTGAACACATAACTTTGAGTTATAATTTATAACTTACATCTAGTCGCTCAAACCTACTAAAATAGCCAACTCGGTACCTGACAAAGCTCTTATTAAGCAACATTGCTGTTTCGCGATTCCCAAGCGAGCTGAGTTTGTAATCTCTTCTAATAGCGGTGACGTTGACGTTGAGTAACGTTCGACATTTTGATAATTGTGTTATTATTAACGTTTGAGAGAAGTTACCGTATTGTGGGTTTATGGAAATCTTGGTTAAGTAGGGTTATAACAATATATATTTTTTTACTTTTATGACATTGATATAAAACATTTTTTTCGAATTTTATCGCGTTTATTTTATGTTCTATGACTCAGCTTAATCGTTAATAATGTAGCATCACGATGTTTGCACTATAGAATTGGATAGTCACAGATATTCTGAGTGAATATCTAAACAGTCGACAGATTTATAAAGTAGTCATTTCGCTCCACCACACAAATGCGGCATGCGACTCGTCAGTTTTCCCTCTCAAGTTGTCTTATATAAAATTTACAGAAAGTCTGAGAGTGGTGCTTGAAAAATCTTGTAATAAATTCCACCGATAACCTGTCCCGTGTTTCGTCCGCAGGTATCGTGGATGCGAAAGCGCGACCTCCACATCCTGACGTCCCACATCTTCACGTACACCGGCGACGCGCGGTTCAGCGTCCTCCACCCCGAGCCCTCAGACGACTGGGACCTCAAGATCGACTACGTGCAGCCGCGGGACGCGGGGGTCTACGAGTGCCAGATCAACACCGAGCCCAAGATAAACATGGCGGTCGTTTTGAGTGTCGAAGGTATTTCTTTAGACTGGTATATTTTTATGGTTATCTAGTACACAAATTGTTCTAGCTTTAAGCTCGGGTTCATTATATTATATTTTAATTCAAAATAGATACTAAACGTCTATGACTCTGGGTATAAGTATGGATCGTAGAGTCAGTATGAACTGAGCCAATCGGGGTACGCAGAACAATGTGAATCCATAATAATAATTCTAGCCCTTTTTAATGTCCCACTGTTGGGCACGGGCCTCCCCTCAATGCGAAGGAGATTAGGCCATAGTCCACCACGCTGGCCCAGTTCGGATTGGCGGATTTCACACATCTTTCGAGGGATTCTCCCAGACATGCAGGTTTCCTCACGATGTTTTCCTTCACCGTTTAGCAAGTGATAATCATGATTGAAAATGAGATTTGCACATGAAATCCCAGAGGTGCGAGCCGGGGTTTGAACCTGTAATCCTCGTTACCAAGGCAAGCGTTCTACCAACTTGGCTATCACTGCTTCTGAATCCATGGTATCTTTATAAATGCTAACGGTACCATATTTTTCAATGCTAACAATAAATAAGGTTAAATTTACTAAGTATATGTAGTCTTAAATACTCTTATCTCGTTAATTTACCAAACGAATGAACTGCACTTTTAGAAGATACGGCGATTTAGTTTAGATTTATGTTTTGGATGTGACTAGTTTACGCAAGATTTATTTGACGATCCGTCTTAGATTTAGTAATTTAGTGCAAATCAGCACTTGCAAAAGTTCGTTAGTCATTGTTGTGCCTATTGGGCCTGAGTTGGATTTAGATTGGATTAAAAAATGATGTGTCTAGTTATATGTTAACTTCGAATTCATGGAAAAAAATATTACAATTAATCACTTTTTAATGAAGGTTTCATTTTTAACCTTTAATTAAAAAAGTATAAGGTTAACTTTGTACTGTTATAATTCCAATTTTTCATTACGAAAAAGAAATATTACAATGTTTTGAATTCAAAATAATCCCACTACATGAATACACTCACGTTTTTTTACTCTGCAAACAGAATAGTAACTGAAATCAAATATTAATAAAAAAAAAATTATATTACTTTGCAAAACCTTTGTTAGCCGGCGGCCAAGGTAGGTTATCTTTAAATCGATAATATTTTACGTTTAAAAACTACTTTAATTGGCTTTAAAATCAGAAACTCCGTTATAATTATTGTTTAGCTATTTAGTTGTAACTTTTATTTGTCAAAAACCAAAGATAATTTTGAAATAAATTAAATTGCTACACGGTCGTTGCAAATTATTTTAGAATCAAGCTAAAGTTACACAATATATTATGATGGTTGTTTAATTTTATAATAAAATCAAACACCTGGTTGGTACCAACCGATGTCCATTGATTCCCGAAACATAATAAAGCTGGTAAAATCCTTGCAAAGCAACCACTATCGCAGCGTTATAAAATATACTAATAATTAATATTAATGAGTCGGTCGTCATTAAACAAAAAACACGTGGCCGTTACACAAACTGAATATGTAATGCCATTGAAATTGTGCCTGAATATTTTAAAAGGGCAGATCCTCGCGACCTCTAAATTACAGAGGGCTTGCATAATCCTGAAATGTAAACTTGGAAAAACCATGAGTCTTATTTGAATAGGTTGAACAACTTAAACATAGTGTTGGGGGCAAATTCATTATTTCACTTTCAAACATATCATTAGCCGTAAATCAATGTTTTACACATATATTTCTTAATTAAACACATCTTCATAAAAAAAAAAATGGTCAAAATATCTCTCAAACGCCCAAGCCCAAGTCTATCAAATTTTTGAAACGGTCGCACTAAAAAATATATGAGAATATGCATTGAACAAAAGTGCGCATAACAATTTCCGTTTAGCTCCTTGAGATTCGCCCCAAGCGACCTATATATAACAATAGTTTGAACACGGAAACTACTCCCGAATGTTTTCAGCGAATAACCCACTTATTATGTTTCTAAATAGGGCAGGATAATGCTTTGCGTTTAAGCTTAGCAAGCTTTTTGTATTTTGAACAAAAATGTAGGTTGATAAAGCACCTATTACAAAGCTTCGCATAATATTACTTTACATTATAATTTTCAAAGTTAATTAATTTGAATCAAAAGATATTTTTTTCGTAACGAAATTAGTAATTATATATTTTTTACATGAGCGTAAATACTTCATTTCTGAGGAATATAGTAAGATTATTTTATAACTTAGTAAGAGTTTTTGTAGAGAGATTGAACATTTTTACTCGTGAGTATATCAAATTTATAATAACAAAAGGGTATAGCCGGTGAACGGATCCCGTTTACTGCATGGGTGTAGAATATTTTAGTAATAGTATAGAAATTGGTATGCAGTACTAGATACAAGTCAAAAAGTTATACTGGGGGGTTATTACATGTAGTTTGAAAAACAATTTGAGCGTACAACACATTTTTTATAACTATAGTAAAAATGTTGTTAGTGAAGTTGATCTCCTATCCTCCCGCAACTAGAGATAGTCGAGGTATGAACTTAGTATCAATTTCTTCGGATTTAGCTCGCGATCTAGTAGATCGTAGGTTGGATGTGTTTCTTCCCATCGTAATATTGTACGTTATCGTATGCTAGAATTTATCAGTTTTTCCAGAACAAATTTCAAGAGTTGGAGAGTATTCTTTGATGAACAAGTAATTTACGCGCAAAATTGCCATGTCGGAACCTAAAATTGCCTTTACTTTCAACAGTTACCCAAATTCACATAAAAATCTAATCAAGAAAGAATTGCAGTTAATTATCAAGATACAGACCATATAGGCACTTGTATACTAACTACTGTCTATATTAAATCTTTGAAACATCACAAACTGAAAACTAGCACATTCAACACTAAAAGCGTCTCTGGCGGCGGTCGCGTCGGCGTGAAAAGTGGGTAACACGTAATCCCGCATACATCTCCCGTCATATTAGACGCGGGGCTAATGCCGCGATACAAAGTGGCACGCATCGCTCATGGCCACGGAGAAATATACACGCCTTTTACAGGGAATTATTTCATGCAATATGGGGGTTGGTTTACTATGTGACAAAGTAAGTTATTACATTGCCTTTATTAGTATTAAAATTGATATTAGAAAAATGTTTCATAAAAAGTAATAATAGCCACTGGATTTAACACATTTTTGGGAAACTGGTCAGGTTCTCTCAGAAATACAAATTTTCTCACGACGTTGTCCATCACTAAGAAAATTAGATTCGCACATGATCGAAACATAAGAATAGTTAATTCAATAAAAAAACTAAAAACATATTTAATTTAGTTACAACTTTTAATACTATTTACAATTATGTTTATCTAAAAAATGTTTAGCAACAAACTAGGAGCCGATAAAATACAATTAATACGCATTAACATTGACACAAAATACGTAAAAAGTATTTAAATAACACACCCCCTGTCTGTCCTGTCTCATTACGAGAAGGTGGCTGTAATGTCGTGGTACAAATTGGCACACATCAGTCACAGCTATCAACGTTGATGTTGCTCTACATACGACGATACTTTGTAGAATTATACGAACATACCAAAATTCTGACTTATAACACGCCCATATGTTTATTAGCTTTTTCCCGCGGCTCCGCCCAACGTGTGTGTTTATAAACACACCCTCTAAATATCTAGTCTCTAGTCCAGCGGTTTAGGTTGGACGTTTACTATCAGACAGCCATTCAAAACCTGTTTACTTTTTGTAACCAAAGTAGAAACAACTCTTAAAGACTAATCAGACGCACCCAAACTAGATGGCTGTACTCCACGCCCTCATTGAAATATTGGAATACCAACTTTGGATTTCCCTTAGAACCCCTAGAAAACGGATTACTAGTAAACTGAAAACGACTCGTCCAATTAATGTTTTGGAACATTTTCACCAATTTTAAGTTCTATAGCACTACTTAATAGTTTTTCTTCATGCAAACTTTAAGTCCCCAATACGAACCAGTGAGGTCTTTTTTTGGGAAAATTGCGATACAGTTTTTAAATAATTCTCATATAACATCTTTGCGCAAAGTTTGAAATCTAATCCACCCACAGAATAAAATTTTCCTTAAGGATCGAATTTCCAAAAATGCCTTCTTAGTGGATGCTTATGTCATAAAATGAAGCTAATGTCCAAATTTCATGTTTGTGCTGTGCGTTACCCGTCAAACAGGAATAACCCCTTTATATATATAGATTAATAAAAATATAATAATTGATTTCGATAAACTAGGGTTCAATTATTGTTAGTAGATACAATTTAATCCATCGTAGTAGGTATATAATCAAATAGCTTATACATCATACAATATGATCAATTTCGGAAACGTATATATCAATAGGTAACTTTGTAACGCCCAATGAAAACAATGAGCGCGCGTTTTAAAAGATACTGATTAACTTCCCTCTCGTATCGGTAATCTATTCAGTGCCTAATGAACGATCAAAGAACGAAATGAAATATAAATGGCGGAGGTGCGGCCGAATGGAGCCTCTCTGAATATTTAACGTTTATCTAAAAAGAAAATCGTTTGAGAAATCAAATAGAATTATTTATGAGGCAGTGTCTGTAAACAGATAGCAAAATTATTGGAATAAGTAAGATAAATATAGATTTGACAACTGTGCTATATTAACCAGAAGTAAACTAATGATGTGCAAACCATAATATTTAATTCTAATTAATGCCTTATGTCCAAATCTGCATTCAATTCAGCTATGATGCTTCAAACACAGCTCCAGAATTAAAACAGATTTCACTTAAGCATTCAAAGCTATAAAAGTACTTACTTGAGGGAATAAATAACAAGTAATTCTACACGGCCCCGCATACGCCAAAATCTTGGCAAACAAGACTTGGAACATGAACGGAACATTGTGATGACACTTAATTGTATTTGGTGTTACGAGCGGTCGGCAACACCAAGGATCGAGAATAACTCCATTTGCGAACCGGTTTCGTTCGAAAATATTTTGTTTAAATTATGAAATGGAATGGACATTGCGTTTATATTGTGCGCGGCGTGTGATTTTAAATCCTTTAATTTTGTGTGTTCCTAAAGAGGAATTTAATGCTGATGTTATTTTATATTAATTCATTTTAAATATTTATCTTGGTAAGTAGATTTTTTTTCTTAGTTGAAATAGAAACAAAAACCTTGCAACTATTTGCTGGAATTTACGCAAGCAAAGACGGGGCAAGTGCAGTCTAGAATGAAAAGAGGACTTACGGGTGACTTACCTAGTTCGCGTTTACTAGACTCAGCAAGCATCAAAAAAGGGTTACCAAAAAAAGGAACAATTAGTTCATAAGCTCGAACAAAAATGAATATTTTCTCTTTAATACATTTTCATCCAACGCCGCGCCATGCGCCGTCCCATCTGTCGATTATCGTAACTTATGTGCCGTAACAAATCCGTTTTGTAGAAAGCGCCGCGGTTTGCAAATGAGCACTATTTTTTACCGGCTCGCTCTCATAGAGCGAGCCATTTATCAGCGCCACGGGGCGGCGCGGCGGATGCGTCATAGAAACCTCTCAAATTCATCTCGCCCAATTACACGGCTTGTTATACTTGAAAAATGTCTGACAATCGTTCTCTGTATACTATTTTCCATGATGTTACATTATTTTTATGTGCCAGTTGGTTTATTTTGAGGTGCAACCTCATTAATCCAAAGAATATGCCTCGCAAGCCACATCCATATCTATGTTGATAAGTAAACTTATATTTGTAATTGGCGGGACAAGTTTGATGGCTCTAATTTTTATTAAATAATATTTTATAATAAAACACGATCTGGTTAATTATTAACACGAACTAACCCCGCAACATCATCTTTAGATACAAAGTAGTAGCAATCAAAGGTTTGATGAACTAACCAATTTACAATTGCACGCCTCAATGGCACCAAAGCAACCTCTCATTATATTCTACTCGCAGCCAATTATAGAGCTTGTTGTTATTGATAAATGTCCAGCGATGGTCATGATGTGTGGTTTTAGTGTGTCGTCTAACGTGATTGTTCTCTGTTGGATATACTAAGTAGGTATTTTGCAAAAAGAAGCTGGTTTACTGGTTGGTGTGGTGCTGAAGCTAATATACTATACATTTTATCATTTTAGTTTCGTATGGGTATCCCATTGCTGGATGTGGAAACCAATATTCCATTGCACGCTACACTACCAGGCACTAAGAAAAACTTAGCATCTCGCTTTAACAAAGCTACATGTCAAAAGCATTTCAGTTAGTACGTAACTTCATAATCTTCATATTTTAATCTAAAGACCCAAAGGTGCTACTTAATTCAAAGAAGCATTATAATTTAATCAGAAAACTCCACCATAACCCATTTTCTAGCCCGTACGTTTCTCATTATGTGATTTGAATAATAAATATCGCGACCGACGTAATATCGCTTGTGGCATCAATTTGCAACTCAATCCTACGTTTGCTTACTTCACGAGTTTAATTCAGTTACCGTCTTTGGCATGTATTATGTTCATTCAACTTAATAAAGAAATATAACACATTTCAATTGAGAGAATCTCAGACACTTGTTACTATTTTATGTAACGTTTTGACTTTTACTTTGATGTAAGTAGATACTTATTGAATCATATATTAATAACAGATTTCACATAAAGGGTTAAGTCTGTCACCAGTTACACTTTGGTTATACTTACAGTCTGAACAATTCACTCTAGGCACATATCTTGAATGTGTAGCTCTTCATAGCCTCACCTCTCGAGCAGAAAGTACGATAAACAGGTGAGGTTGTTAACTATTTGGGTGGACCTTGACATATCCTATGCATCCAGTGACTGGTCCAATTGCATCCTTGCTATGAGGTAGGCCTTGCTAACCCCTCTCGTGCACATCACTATCAAATCTACTTCCAACTCTTTCAATGCACCTCTGTTGCTCGTTTTATATTCCTCGCCCTCTCCTAAGCTGTTGTCTTGTGAATTCCAGATGAGTCCCTCATCCCTGCGACCTCGGCTCCGCCCCGCTCCTCAGGTACCCATTTCGCTTCCTTCATTTAATTTTTAATTACATTCTTCAAGCCCTGATCCATTATAGTGTGTTCATTATGTAACTCTCAACAACAATTCTCCTTTGTTTTTTTGGAACACAAAGTAAATATTTACTGTCTTTATAACCGCGTTTTAATGGTCCTCCACTAGCCACATTTGCCGGCGAGGTCAAAGCTAAGCCGCAGTCTATAAAGCTACCACCACCGTTCCCTATACTCAAAACCGCAATCTTTGAATCCATAATTATTTTGTTATGTATCACTAGCTAATGGATCACGCGCTTTCATTAGTATAACATTATACTTCAATTTTGCAGCTTATTTCCGTTGATTCTGCACGAGATGTTTGGTTAAGTAATTCATTAGATGGAGTTACTTTGGATGGAAGGCTGCTTCATAAATTTGCATGGAGTGGACAACACTCGCATTCAATTGTACTGCATTAATACCTAATTACATGTTTTATAACACTTAAATCATTATATTGTAGGAATTGTGAAATGACAAATGCACGATGTAAAAGGAAAAATGTGGCTAACTTTCCAATCATAGATTTAATAATGATTACATGTTTATGAAAACATTTTTGTCAGCACTTGGTTTTTTATCAGCTTGTCAGTGTATTTAGTTTGTTTTTATCGTAAATGGATCAATAAACTTTAATTTCAAGTTCATTAAGAGCCTATAGATATATTTTTATAATTATTTACGCCATTACCGGGTTTTATCTGGGTAGAAATACTAAATAAGCATATTTTAATAACAAAATTAACCTGCGATGCTTTTAACATCACTGTCAAAAACTGTAGCGAGCAAAGGTTAAGTTAACCAAAAATAAGTAATTATTAGGTACTTATTTTATTAGTCTTAACAGCTATGTCAATACACCAACAAAGGAATCCCAACATCAATATTAAAAACTTTTAAAGTCCTAATAATTATAAAATAAAAACATAAAAAAAAAAATAATAATTTATAAACTCATTGACGTCACCTTCTTCAAAGTATTCGGGTATTAGGTAATCCGTGCCTTCACTAACTATGAATAGCAAACAGGCACTTAAACATAAATTTACATTTTTTTTGTGAGTATTATAAAATATTCAAACTACCCAATCATACCTTGGAACTTACGAGGCAATTTATAAAATTAGATTCAGGTGTTCTTAGGTATACAAAGTGGATCCTGGACGCTCATTTGCATACCATTCGAAAACATCTAAGCATTTCGCTGGGTCCAGGTGGTTCTTAACTGGGACTTGGCACACAAATATGTTTGGATATTCATTCAAATTTTAATAACATTCAATCATTTTAATTTATACCAATTTATATAATTTTATACCTATTACACCAATTTATACCAAGAGTAACATTACTAGCTAGTAGTTAATAAAAACTAAATAGTATTGACTGGAACTTAACTAAATATTGACTGCATTAAGATCTCTTTGCGTACTCGACTCCAGGGCTGTCATATCTTGCCCGTGCTATACAGATGCGAGTCCTGGACAATGACAGAAGATCTGAAGAAACGTGTAGAGGCATTTGGAATATGGTATAACAGACGCATGTTGGCTATCAGTAGGACACAGAGTCACCAACGACGATGTTTTGCTTCGAATCGGGCAAGAACCCTTGCTCATCATAAAGATGAAAATAGTTTCGTATCTGGGGCAGGACACAGCAGATATGCACTATTGCAACTCATAATGATAGGAAAGATTGTCGGAAAGAGACGTGTAGGTAGAAGAATTAGATCCTGGATGCGCAACTTCAGGGAATGGACGGGCATCGTGTGTGCTGCAGAATTGTTGCATCTTGAGACAGTAATGAGTAGAAGAAGTTAACCTCCAATTTTACTTGTTGCAGCTGCGGCAGCATCCATATGGGGTTCTCAAGATGTGTACGTGAAGAAAGGCAGCACGATATCGCTGACGTGCTCGGTGAACGTGCACTCCTCGCCGCCTTCCAGTGCATCGGTATTATGGTGAGACGAATGTATTATGCACTATAATTAAGCTAGCCGAAAAATTACCACTCTCCTAGATTCAGCAGGGTAAGCAGGAACTCACACCACACATGATGTCGCAGTCATACTTATTCATAAAATCTGTGGTGTGAGCGTGGACAGAAGATGTGTGATCGGTAGGCGCTTGCATTACCATTGCATCGTTATGTTATGGGGTGGTTTAAAATCACTCAGCGTACATTCTCCGCTAGCACTTAACCCCCAAACATATTTAAAACCATCGTTTCCTGATCAGGTACCATGGCAGCTCAGTAGTGGACTTCGACTCTCCCCGCGGTGGGATCAGCTTGGAGACTGAGAAGACGGAGGGCGGCACCACCAGCAAGCTGTTGGTCACGAAGGCGGCGCTGACAGACTCGGGGAACTACACGTGCGTACCGAATAACGCGCACCCAGCCTCTGTGTCCGTGCACGTGCTTAATGGTAAGTTATTAGGACTTTATCTTAATCTTCTAGCTAGATTATACCCTGATTTGGCTCAATCATCAGACCTTCACGACTTGACTAACAAAACTATTAGAGATGTCAGAACAGTATGTTATTTTTGTCGTTTTCACTTAACAAAACTATTGAGCAAAAGCTTAATGGCCGTGTACTGACTGACCGAGCAACCTCGAGAAGCTGCCTTATAAAGTTCAGTCAGTACGCACCACGCCTGACGTAAATGCTTGTACTGCCTTGTCTAAGAGCTGTTACGTCTTATTTGCCCCGCTGTATACAAACGAATTTGCAGTACACAGATTGATCAGGTTAAAACTGAGGCTGCTCAATCAGTCAGTACACGGCTATTGGTAACATTATCTTCTATTTATTTAACTTAAAAGAGTGACATTAACCCTGTCCAGTCAAAATGTTATCGTTTTTAGTGAAGATCTCGGTCCACCTTACAACACATGAAATTGTCATTCCTTACAATAACCAGATCTTTAAAGCTTTCTTACTTTTTTTTGGTACTGTCCAGCCAATTATAAAACTTCTATATATAACGCCAGAATGAATGGATTGAGGCTTGTGGTGGTTGTCCCCAGGCGAGCACCCAGCAGCCATGCAGACCAGCAACCGCGCCTCCTCCTACCTCACCTCGCAGCTGAGCTGCGCAATCGTCACCTACCTGCTCTCCTGCGCGGTCTGCAGATGATCGGCTTAAACCACGGCTCCGATGCAACGGACTTTTGTCCGCACTTGTACTTTACTTGTAAGAAGTTAAATTTTAAATAAACGATAGGTAATTGATACGTTTTCAGTTGCTCAACTTTTGGTGAATTGGTAACGAAAGGATTTTTGTCCACGGATAAATTTACGGTCCTATTTTTGTAAGATTCACAGTCAAAACCCGATAATTTACATTCCATTTTATCAATACCTGACTCCAGGTTGAAGTTGAAGTCCAAACAAAGGTAATGTTTTGTTGACTTGTTTTCATAATATTGTTGTTATTCAGTGTTAGGTACTCTGTATTATAATTAAAACGACTCCTGGTAAGTCAAAGAACGAATTTAGAAAATAATTTAATAAATGAGATTTAAATTAATGTCTTAGATGATTCGTTTGCAAATGCTTCTGTACTTTAAATTCGGCCATTAATTAAATTAGTTTTCTAGTTCTGCACACAGCATTTCTATTATAAAACCTAAAAATAATGCTCGAAAATGAAAAATACTGGGTTGTGAGAGTAATAAATGACTCCGAAAAATTACACCTATTTCATTTATTGTAGAAAAATGAAAAGAGTGATTTCGTAAATGGCAACATAAGCTGCACCCACTCTAATATTTTAGGAAAAAATAAATTAAAATATTACTAGAAAGATAAAACATAGAAAATAATTTACGATTTTCCATAAAATAGTGATCCATGATTTTGTGAAAGATTTCTTTAAAGGTTTCGTTTTTATATAAATACGTAAATATTAAAAGGCTTATGTAATAATTTCATAAAAATGAGTAAATTATTATGTAATATTTACAAATGAATTAAGTATTGTTATTTTTTATGGAAGAAGTAACTGAATGTAAAAACAGTTTTTTTTGTAAATAAACTAAAATTATACGTAATAATTGTAGAGTAAACAAAAGTTTATATCAGATCGCCATGTAAATATTTCGTATTGTTGTAAATATAACGGGTTAACTAAACTTAAGTATTTATGTAAGTTGGATATTTAATAGTTGTTCCACCATTATAGTGGTGGAAAACTTTCTGTTTCGTTCATAGAACAATTTAATTGAAATTCCTTTAAATCTCTCATCGATGGAGAAAACATTGAATAACTTAAATAAATATTAATAAAAAAAATTGTTATTTCTAATTTTAATTATGTAATTTTTTTTTCTACGGTGAAGGAAAACATCGTAACGGTGAAGGAAAACATCGTGAGGAAACCTGCATGTCTGAGAGAGCCCCTCGGAAGATGTGTGTAGTCCGCCAACCCGCACTGGGCCAGCGTGGTGGACTATGGCCTAATCCCCCCTCGCATTGAGGGGAGGCCCGTGCCCAGCAGTGGGGCATTAAAAAAAGGGCTGGAATTATTATTATAATTTTTTTTCTAGATATAACTAGAACCTGAATCCTACACTGTCCATGTCGTAGATATAAAGATGATCTATGGAATCGTCCGAATTCATTCATTGAAATATTAATTTTACCAAGCGGCCTAAACCCCGACCCTTGTGAAACACCGAACCTGACCTAACAACGCAATAGCTGCCCGTCTTTTATTATTCACAAAACACGTTTGTTAGAGAAATTGTGGAATAGTCCCCACCGATTTGCGCCGCAAATATAGGGGACGACCGATGATATCTGAGCGCTGCCTTTATGTAGGGGAAGGCGGTGATGATGTACTAAGAAAACGTCTGTGCTTCTGCCAAATCCGGGCTGGGTGCACCTCATGAGTATGCTGAACGATACGGCCAGTGGACAGCGAACGCACGCAAAGCTGGGCAGCTTCCTCCAGCAATGTATAAAGAAGCCTAGCTTAGATCGAAAGGCTAAAAGCGATCGAAAACAATTCCAGAACACTGCACAACTTCCTAACACACACTAACTGTGAAAATTACGCGAAGCGTGCCTCGCGGAGATGTTATATTGTTTGAAGCAAACAGAACCGCGCAAACTTCCCACCACTTCTCTTTCTAACACGTGATTCACCTGTGGACCTAGTGTCAAATAAGTTTATGTTAGGAATCTCAAACATTGCCAACTTGTTTTGTGAGCCTACCGTTTGAGTTCCGCCTTTGCAAGTTTGCCAACGCAAACACGCTACATGGTATATTTGTTTATATAGCGACCTGGTATTGGCTTATCAGATAAGTTAGCTAAAGGCGGGTCCCATTTTAATGAGTATTAATTTTGGATACTTTGAAGTTTGTTCTGATTTGGGACTTTTCTTCGTTCTGATCTGAATATTGTTTCAGTTTTCTTCAGTTAATCGTAATGGTTTTGAGCATCTTAGCCTAATTAGGATATGGTCACCAAACCTCATACCAAATTTCGAAATACCTCTAGGTTTAAAAAAGAAGATTAGAATTGATGTGTGAACAAATACATTTGTTGTTTTGTATCATTGACGAGAGGTTTAAAATCTTAATAAGCAGGAAATAATGACAAATAATGATTAAGAATCTTTCGCCTATTTTCAAAAGAACGTTTATGTACCTATATCTGAATTTATGTCGTTACTTTTTTTATATACCTACTTATTTATTTAATTTTTACTTGTAAACTAGATTCCTATTGACACAATTTACTCTGCGTAAAATGGTAAAATGAATGTCGGCACCTATGATACCAAATGACACTTTTATACTAGTATCTCTAAATCATTGTTGAACTGTGCCACCTGTGCGGCTTACATTGCGATCATACGCTATCTAGACTTGATGCCTCAAAGAAACTGTTGACTTTTTTATATCTTCTTGTAAACTTGTAAAGTAGCATAATACTGAAGTATTACGATAGTGCGGTAGCAGAAATATACCTAGATATGTTCCTTATAATAAAGCGTAGTATGATGTTATTAAATGTAATTCGATAACTTATTTGTACGAGTGCGAAAGAGCGCGTTATTAGTGAGGTCAATATTCAAAATGAATGTTTGCCGATTATTGACACGATTGATTTGTGTTTTTCTTTTTGTAAATACAATTTTAATAAAAGAGAAAGGAGTATTAATAAATATTATTAAAAAATATTACGGATTTTATTTATCCACTTCATTTTACAAAATATATAAATTTTATTATTGTCGGTACTTAGTACAATTGTGTAAATAGGTAAGTGATTTTTAGACACAATTTTTATCCAAATTTCAAGTTTTGAGTGCACAAGAATATAGCGTTACAAATTGATCGTTTTGCACTCTATGACGTAACAAATAAAATATGTTTTCCATTTTGAATATTTTATCGAAATAATATTGGCGACAGCAAAATATGAACGCAAACACAATGCGAGATGAAATCAAATACGCACATTTGGCACTCACGTTAACGTCTTATTTGCTTCCTCGTAATAAAATCACATTAAAAACGACTCTGCAAAAGCGATTTAGTACGGAATAAGCAAAAATATGTATATGCTTTTCTTTTGAACTGAAGTGCCAATCTCGGAAATTATATTTTTCTCATAATCTCTGTAAGCACAATATTTTCGTTCGAAATGATATTTTTATCAAATGTACCTTTTTAAGCCGGAGTTTCAATGTGATGACATACGCGTCGCGAATATTTGGGCAGCGGATTATGCGGTAAGTGTGCACAGGACTTTATTTCATTTCGTTGATTTTTTAAACGGAGTTTGGTAATCCCGATGGTGCTTCGTTGGCAGGGTTAGATAGATGATGTATAGCGGATAATTAAGCGTTTCGTCTATTGGGCCTTATGGTGGCTTATGGGGACGTTATTATGGAAAAAAAGACGAGAAATGTAGAAGAGGATAAGGGTTTCAGAGAGGATAAAACTTAACACGGCAGATTAACACTTAGCAGCGGCAGCTTTTTATTTCGATACACTTACGAACTTTTAATCTTAGTTAAAGTATCACTGATGTTAGGTATTATTGTGTTAAAAATCAAAGTAAAATCAGAATACGAAACAAAATATTCACAAACCCCTATAATAGGTTAATGTTGGCATAATAAATGTGCACCCACCAGGGTGGCAGACATCGGTAATGTTCAACTGAACGCATAGAACCTTTGCACAATATTGCAAATAACATAAAAAAGACGCACAAAGAAGTTGCACAGCTAATGTCCTAAGTTGCTAGCTGCACAGTTGCGCACGGTCTACCTTTGACAGATTATGAGTTTGAGAGGGCTGCTCACTGGGAATTTAGTAAGGTGAATGATATATAATTCCATTGACGTGTGGTCAGAGACAACTCCTTTTTATAAAATATATATTACGTATGAGTTCTTACGCTCGTATTACTAAATACTAGCGAAGTACCCCATCGAAACTTTAAAAAAAAAAATCATACCAACTTTGATCCCAATTCGACCCCCCCATAGAGGCAAATTTCCAAAAAATCCTCCTTAGGTTACTTAAAATATTATATCCTCTTCGAAATGTCTGTGCGTTGTCTGTCATTCATTAAGTGTAAAGAAAATAATAGTTTATTATATAAATCTCAATCCAAAAAGCAAACGTAATTCGTACTCAACCTCACACTAAAAGAAGTGATTATGCGAAGTATTCGGGGAACGGCGTTAATAATGGCTTCAGAATGAGGGGGATTCAAGGAATGACACGGCTGTATTTGAAGCCAAGGGTTACGGTAGGCGCCGACTCGAGCGAGTCGGAGCCGAATGCAGACAGTTGCTTTCTAAATATATTATAACCATATAAATTCTCAAAATGAATCCATCCAACCCTTTTCGATCAGACAAACGTATATTCTGTATATTTAGTTGTGCTAGCTATCAAATTATCTATCGATTATTAAGTGCAAAGCTTAGCTATACACTGGTCAAATATAATAGTTGACTATAGTATAACTTGTATTGCAGAGTAAGCAGAAACTCCTCATGTAATTGTCACGTCATCAAGAAAGCATACTGCCATACTTATTTATGACATCTTAATTTTTTTTTTATTTCAATTCAAAATTAGTATCCCAAAATAAAAACCTTGCCTTGAAATATTTGTTTATTTTTGGGTCCAGCAAAAAATAATACATGCCTAAATACAATGAAATAATTGAAAAAAACATTTGATTCGTTACACACTGGTCTTTCATCACCATTACGATCCAAAATGTTGTGTTAAGAGAACCGGAGGTCGGTATCCGCGGGCTGGCTTTGTGCAAACGTCGTTAGTGTTAGCTCATTGTTGGCCAAGATAATGATATGGGTTTCCAGCTTATCGAACTGTTAGAGTGAATCGGAGCGATTGGAGTAGTGAGATGGATGCTTACGTTGGATATTGATATTGTATTAAGGAGTTAATGGATGACTAAAGTCAAAATTTCTTAAATTGGCAAATTAATGTAGGCTTTGGTTGACTTTTTTCTAATATAATCTAATATATTTATGGTATAAGCTTGAACATAGTCTCTCCCAAGCTTACATTATCCATTCCCTCCCTTAGTAAAATCCCCGGTATCTAGAGGGATGTTCTTAATAATAGATGAAAACATTTAGGTCACGAATATTGGATCAGTGAAAAGAGTTTAAAAATAAAACGAATTCAACATTATATATTTTTTTGCAAAATACATTCATAATTCGATGAAACATGAACGTCCGAGCGCTGGGGTTATCCGAGGGTGCAAACTAAAGAGTACAAAAACCAGCCGCCCGGTCGCGGTCAGGCTCTGTCCGCGCGCCAGTAATTCTACCCGCCACTGCGAGATGAAGTTAACAGGAATTTAAAACAAAGTTGAGTTTATTTTTTTGTAATTAATGTTGGTATCATTTTGGCAATTTAATTCTGAAAAAAAAAATGTGGAGTAGCTGTAGCTAGTTCGAGTGCCAGGCAGGCGCATGTAACCTCTTGATGTGGTTTTAAAATTTGTGTCACGATATTTTATTACATACTTGCTGTTCCGGCGAGCTTTGTTCGTCCGCCTCAGAATCAAATGTTGAGAAAATATATTTATGTGACTTTTTTAAATGTGTTGATAATTATTCTGCAATTTCGGGCCGAACCATTAAAACAATCTAATATCATGAATATCGATCCATCCGTTCTTGCGTTATAAATGGTGTAATAAACACGACTTTGCTGTATATATGTATACCTATAGAAGATTGATATCAAGACAATAAGTGTCATAAAGCGTACCTAATATTATGAAATCATCATTGGAAAGTGTGTAATTAGAGAGGAAATTTCCTAGCTACAATTTTTTCTTAACAAAGTATTTTTTTTAAGAATCATAAAACAACAAGCACACAAAAAGTCTAGCTCATAACTATTAACTGGCATTCAATAAAAAGCTTAAAAGACCCATTGTCCGGTAATGGCAAGCACGAAACATTGGGCGGCGGGCGGCGGGCGGCGGGCTGTAGGGCGGCCAGGCGGGCGGGCACATTACACTTATACCTTATGTTCTAATTTCTAGAATTACCCAAAATACACGTTGTTATTGTACCGACACTAAGTGTTAGGATTGAAACACAATGAACTATTTCGGGAACATGGATTATTTCTGTTACTTCTAGAGTCCTGAGAGGCTATTAAAGGGATGAATGTTCATGGATTAAATGTCACGCAGGGGTTTTGAAGGTTGTGTCGTTTATTTGTGATACATTTATGTTTAGTTAACTAGAAGAGACTTTGAAGTACAAAGTGTCGCGTGTTGGTTGCTCGGTGTACATTCACCCTAATCCTCAGTCCGCGTTCGTATTTGGCGTAAGTCTAGTGGCAGTCACGCGATCCGGCCATCTCGTTCAACCATTGTTCTGTTCCGTGCTAATTATTGCTGACGGCTGACGCCGATCGCTCCTGACACTTACAATTACTGCCCTATTTCTGGATTTGGCGCAATAATTGCTTGGTTGTTGTTAGGGTTGAATTTGGGGCACATTTAATTGCTAGATATTTTTTAATACTAAGTTGTGCCCGCAGCCCCAGCCGCGCTACCATCGATTTGTATCTGCAGTTTTACTCTCAAAAGTCAGAGCGTACTACACTCAGCAAAAGTGTACCTTTCTATCAATCGAAGACTTTTCAAAATTAAATCAGTAATTCCATAGATTAGCCCTTACAAACTTACAACTTTACCTCGTTATATAATATTAGTGTAGATTTGGACGAACGGTTATTTAACTACTAGATCTACTAGATCTTCTGAAGAATGATACTTGTCTTATGTTTTATGAAAACATAATACGTACTGTTGAAAGTAGTATAACAAAATGTTATGAACGCTATGATCTATATTTTTTGTCTACTAAATAAGTGCCTAAGTAATTCAGGAAACTGATTTTGAGTTCCTACTTATTGTTAAACCTCCCTAGAACATCTTGCAATAAAACAGACACTTTGAATAATAATTGATTTAACCAACCATGAAAAACCAATAAAAAAACACCATCTACAACACCTCGGAACTCGTAATCTACAAGGGCAATAACAATAAATCACATTATTGCCCCTAAAGCCATATAACATAAAGATTATTATGGCGTACCAAATGTAATGCACCTATCATAATTCCTTTATCGGCACATCTGAATATAAAAGCGGTGATGTTAAATATTTATGTAGTGTACCTTTACGGGGCTAAGTGCGCGCGTGCGCGGCGGGGATAGAGTGATTTATAACTTAACAGGGTTGCTTTTGTGTATATACGTAAGACACTAGCATTTATTTATTTATAAAGACTATTAACAGAACAATTTTATAGAAGTTACGAATGAGAAGACTGTTCCAATTCCTATAGATTGTTCACTCAAAATATTTGAAAGAACAACAAAAACTTGCCAGTATCGAACATAATGGTCCATCAAACATCACTCTAATTCTATCCGTTGTCAAGGAAAGTCGATTTCCCCAGCAAGTTGTACAAGCACGTGACTACAAGAAAGGATGGTAGGTAGTTATACAAACACGTGACTAGAACAATGGACTTAATTCTTATGAATCCCTATTTTATTTCTTCTTCACTGGAACCCCTAAATGAAGCCATTTGCCACGATCGCGGCTCAGTATAGAATAATATGTATTCCAACAGATATAATGTGAGAGGTGAGAGTTTCCGCTCTGGAGCTGATACGTGAACACGGGGGTTGATAAATTTGGCAGTTATATCTTGAAGGACTATTGGTGCAAACCATGAACACCAAGAAGCATTCTGGTGTCAAATAATTTATACAAATCAAAATACCAGTGCCAGCGCTGACGCCAAGTTCCTTAAGTTGGACACTGAAATTGTAGGATGTAGCAATCAATTACCTATGGAACTTGGCCCATCGCGATATCAGTTGTAATATAACAGAGTGACTTGGTCTATCCTTTATGTCACAAAATTGGATGAGCCGAAGAAATAACCTATAAGCTTAGTGTTTTATTTTGGCTACATCTATATCCAGCAAAAATTATAAATAAATACATAATAGAACCAAGAACTTTGTAGGTACACAAATGGGCTGATAAGAATTTCAATTGAATAAAATCATTATTAATACGTATGTGTGTCGGCCAGACCATATACCTGAGCAAATGTAAAAGTCCCAATTATGTACATACCCATAAAAGCGTTAAATTAGTCGTGTGATCTGCTCTGGTCTGTTATCTTGGAGTATGACGTCATCGCGGAGTTTTTATTGACGGCACTGGTCCAATATTATAGCCTATAAGCTATGACTCGAACAAGTGTGGAGTACAGCAATAAAGAAATGTGCACTTTATGGTTCATAAATCTAGCCTGAAACATGCTTGAAATTTGACTTTGAAATATTTTAGGACTGGACCGGGTAAAATCTCATCAACCTGGCCGCCCAATGACGATTGCCTCTGTTGTGGCTGACCCAAGCTAAGATGGTGCATGAACGCCTATATGAGTTAAATATAATTGCGACAAGCCCAAAAAAGGAACCTCTGTTAGCAGTAGGTTATACAAATAGCAATAAAAAATTACAACATTGATTGACATTGTTTACTAGGTTGATCGCTCCCGGTAATTTCAAAACTTAATCGTTGATTTTTCATCGATCGTCCTCAGTAATGGCACCAATAGATTTAATTTCACACCAATCGTTTTGTAGTAACAGCCTAGTAAATATTGAAATGTAGTCCCTAGATTATAAACAGAAATAAAATTGTTTAAGGTTGCCACGTAACTATTTTTAATACTTATTCGACTCCCTTCTTAAAGGTAACCTTACCTGAAGTTAAGATACGCCGTCTGATCTCAGTATTCAAAAGATATTATAATAATGTTTTCTACAAACTTGCAAACGCGCTCCTTAAAACAAAAACTTTGAAATACTAAAATGCCAAACAAAACAATTCTTGTAATAAATCATCTAGAACGCGAAACTTGTATTTCAATAACATGACAGTATGAACGAATATTTATATGTAAATTTTGACCCGATCGTCACATTTTGCAGATCTTATCTCAAGATAACTACTTGCTGTAACCTAAAAAGTAGTCTAGAAAATGCAACTAAAGGCAGTCAAGGGCAATGTCATATATCGATTATTACGTTCAACTTTAGAACATAAATTGTAATAATGTTTTTTGGCTGAAGTGTTTTTTATTTTTTTATTACAATATAGGCAAGTATTTGATCTCGATCTCACCTGATGGTAAGTGACGATGAGATCTACGATGTAGCATACTTGCCTAGAAGGTACCTGTTCACTCTCGACTTGAAAACACCCAGATTATAGTCAACGGGGAAAAAATCAATTAAACAAAACAAACAAAACAAAACAATTTTTTTTTTATCTTAAAAAAATATTAAATCCTGTATTACTTTTAACGTCTCTACGGCAGTTGTTATCGAGTTCATTATAATATTAGGCCTTACAAAATGTGTATTATAGTTCAGGTATTAAGAAACAGGTCATTAACAAGACGTTTCTTTATGTGTAGTTGTTACTGAGCCCATAATAAAAAAAAGTGTTGACTAAGAGAAGTTCATAGTATATGTAGTGAGATAAGCAATTTAGGTCCGTCAGTTCGGGAGCCGATGGAACAATACGAAGTTATCTTTCGATATCACTCACTCAGCGGTGACGATGCGTCGCTAGGCACAGGGCTGTCAGCAATACCCAATACGCCAATGGGTTTGCGAAAAACAAAAGTGTAATGCAGAAATTTCACTCAGAGGGCATCTTCTTTCATTTTTTCGTTACGTATCGCGTCGTAAAAACATTGCTTTGTATAATGTTGTTTTGCAGATTCTTGATTTTTTTTTTTAGGTTTCTCACTCTCTCTCACATTATTGAAAACATTAAAATAGTTGCAAAAATGTACTCCGACCACTGTACCGAGGGACTTGAGTTCAAATTCCAGTAGAGGCAAACTTTATGTGATGATGAATATTTGTGCCTGAGTAATGTATTTAAATATATATATAAATAATTATATATTGAGATCGTCCCCAATCAATTGTACGATCTGTACTAATCATTGTTGATGTGTTCGACGAACGATATAAAGTTACATTAACATTATTATGTAAGAACGTACCTATCATATTTGTGCGCACTGCTGTTTTTGCTTTATAGGCACATATCTGAGGCAGCCCTATTAATGAGTTGTGTCGATAAGTTTGTCGTTTATTAAGGGCGCGTTTGTCGGAACTTTTTGTTACAGTGGTCCGTTTTTCATTTATCACTTTCATATTTACTTCTGCAAAATACTGGCAATTCGTTTACGGCTTAGATCCTGCCTTATAGGGTCACATTGCTTGAAGTGTATGGTGGACAAAATCCCATAAAGCTGCTGTTTACATAACATTTGCGAAATATGGGCGAACTGTATAAAGGACACCTCTGCGTACCCCCTCTTGAGATATAGGTGTCATGGTGTATTTCTAAAATATAATACCTGATAGTCCCATTATAAAATGTCATGTCCCGGCCCAAATTTTCCCACAATTTTCTTGTAAAAATTAGTAAGACTTTTATAGAATTGTCTTATGAAATTTGGTAATAGGTTTTATCCGAGTGGTGCGGCAACATTTGATAGCAATCAGCGCCGTGGGCGGGTGCTCAAAGCTTTGATCTGCCGCGCGAGCCATGTACCATCGCCGCCTGACTTTTTACCGTTTGCGTTAATGGTCACAGGTTGGGGAGCGGTTTTTCAAAGAAGATGGAATATTAGGGTTTTTTCTATTGTTTATGGATATAAGTACCTACTTACATGCATAAAAACGTGTTATTAAGCATGTTTAAGTGAAAGGTTTTTCAATAAATACTATTATGCACCTCTGCATGGATAATTTGTATAAATACGAGTGGACGTCACTAACTAACTGGATCCCCAGGGCTAGAGTTTTCCAAAATTTTTTCGTGAATTATACGCATTTATTTCAACACTTTTAAATTGATTTTAGTATGAAATTATAATAGACCTCTATCTAAACGTGATTTTCAGATAAAAAAAAACATAATTACTAATTTAGGCCTAAAACTGCAATGTAAATTTAAACTCGATACGCTTGAGCGCGCTTGTTACTTTGTTGGGTATCGCGCGCACCGCAGTGTTGTGATCGCGTTGTTTACGATGCATTGCGCGCCCAAAATTACAACATTTGTAACACATTATTTTTGACATAAATTAGTTCTATAATTTTATTATAGGCATTAAGTGTAACTTTTACCCAAAGTTTTCGTTAATAAGTCCCAAACACACTGTATATTTTATGAGCAATGTATCAGTGAATCAGGGCATGACATTAATCAAAAAATAATTCAACATACTTTACGACAAACTCAAACGCCGCTGCTTGTCAAATATTTTTCATATAAAAACTCCAACCTGTGGTAATACGAATTGTTTTCGTAAAATTAATCACTGAAGTTCCTGATATGAAATTAGAAGCAAGTGGGTCCGCCAGAGGTCCCGCAACTCCGCGATGGCGTCGCGGCAAAGTTAAATTGATACATTTTTAACAAGTTTCGCTCCGTCCCTGTATTCTCATTGTGGTTCAAGTTAAGGTTTAGTAATTTCTTGACGGCGTTCTTTTGCTACTAGCACATAGTTCAGAATCGTAATATATTTATTCAGGTACAGTACTTATGAATATAATATTCATTGATGTTTTCTAAAAATATGAATCCAGCAGTAGTTACTTACTCTGTCAGTACTTGTAAAAATGCATATATGCGTGTATTAGAATCCAATATTCAAAATTCGTTTAAAAGCATACAACATACATATTATTGCGTTTGATTCTGTCAGTCTTTTTTCTAACACGATTTTTAGTAAGTACATGAAGAGGTTTCCGTGGGTTTGGGCATTTTTAGCCACTCAAAATACTCGGGCCGGGCCCCATCAAATTATCTCTCGGCAATCTTTTGACCCCCCAATTTGGATTCACCAAACTAAGTTATAACCCTTCAATAACTCCGATAACATTTTTACAGGGCCCCTTCCCCGCTCGCTCTCTTCCCTTGCCCCCGGAGCCCAGCAAAGAGTTTTTTCATAAGTTTTAATCAAAATATTCGACCCGTCTAGAAATGACGGCCACCCTGTTTATATTAACATAATACCCGCCCATATTTCGTGACCCTATTGTTTATAAATATTGTTTTGCACACACACACAGCATTTTTTCAATTAAATGTAAAGTTTTTGTTTAGTTTTATCTTTTAAATTCAATACGTGTAACCACATTTAAAATGACACTATCCTTGTTTAATGTTACTAAATTAGTGACTAGACTAATATTGACTGACCGTCAGTTAAGTTTAAAGAGTTATTTTATCTAAGTGCTTGGTATCTCGTCATTTTTTTGTTTTTTTATATTACGTTATAGGCAAGTATTTGATCTCGATCTCACCTGATGGTAAGTGACGATGAGATCTACGATGGAGCATACTTGTCTAGAAGGTACCTGTTCACTCTCGACTTGAAAACACCTAGCTACCCCACCCATTTACTTGATAACCGCCTAAAATATAATGTTCCACGTCGCTGTGCCGTTCTTTTTAAACTAACTTGAACGAGCGCAATGAAACCAAATTGTGCTCAAAATCATGAATATTTAATGAGCCATGATACTGTATTTCGTGTGTAAATAATAACGGCGTACCAACCGTATGTGGTGTCGTATGTGATGAGTACAAAAAATATTTTGCCAAGTGAGGGGAAGAGAGGCGGTGATAAGTCTACATGTGCCATAAAGTTATTCTCGTGGCCTGATGTTTATCGATCCAGATCTAGGTATCTACACGACCCAAGAGTCTGATATTTGGGCCAATGAAACTTAATGATATTATCTTGAAATTAAAAGTTGATAATAAAAATATTGATGAAATCTTCCGATACTATATGCTTTGTTTCTCACAAGTAATTTTAAATTTGGTCCAAATACATATACCTAATGTAAGAATGAAATAAAAAAAAACTCCTGCCACAAAAACATTCCACAATTTCTACTTTTTAAACTTTAACACTCTTTCCAATCCATACGGTGTCAACGTTACACTGTTTGGGCTCTATAATAATCCAAACTCAGTGGATCTACGATTAATATAGCTGAGTTCCCGTGGACACCTTCCTGTTTCATCATCAGGTCACGTGATGTGTGAGACAACTGTTGATTCAGACCAATTTAATGAGCCCAAACAGCATACATCCTGTAAGTTTTAGAGGAGTTAAGTAGTAAAAATCTATGGCGTATGCCAAATTTCAAGTCCATCGTACGAGTAAAAACCCCTACACCGACTTGGAAAAGAAAACCGCTGATGATCTTGTTCAAATCGGCTCACGCGTTTGAGTGCTACGATTCCACCGATAGACAGAGACGCAGAGGCCTCAAACTTATTACACCGTGACGCGAGTGTTGGAGGTTAAACATGTAGTAATTTTCTCTAAAAGTATATTATACACCATAGACTAACATAAAAGTACGTTTTTTTTAATATTGAAGTGAACGTACCCAAAATTTGTATATTGATTGTATCCGTGAGCTTTTATTGTATCTTAATTAATGAGGAAAATAATATTCATACTTATTATTATAACCACTAATGACTATTAATATAGTAAATCAATTAATGGTCACATGCTGTCTCGCTACTAGCCGCCATTAACTACTATTAATGGCGCGAGATTAACGGCTTCATTACCTCGCAGTGGCACAGTAAACCTTGACTATGGTATATTGTATTTACAGGGTTGAAGATAAAAACAGTAACCCTCAAATTTATACAGGTTTTTTAACTTTATCAAACGTCTATACATTTGGGGGTAAGTAAATAACATTCAATTGAAAATGCGTTAAGAGCTGCTTAGATGGTTTTTTTTTCATGTTACATATTCTACAGTGGTTTACAGTACTTAAAGTTACATAATAATAATATATTATATTTTTGCATTTTTAAATTTATGGTCGGGCTTTTCAAGTTCATCAGTTTTATGGTTGTCATTGAGCCGAATGAAAATATTCCTGATTTTCTATGAAAACTGGCCTAGCCTATAGCGATTACCACGAAGCTACAAACTTCACAATCATTTTAAAAGCATAATTATGCTGAACGCATGAATGCATTTATGTAAAACAGTGGTGAATTGCTATGAGCATAATTAATTTAATTGTTATAAACTTATCCGCGGAAATACTGACATCGCAATGAACGTAATGATGATAATCAACAACCGTTAATAACTAGTAGCCCGGGAGATCGATGTTCATTATAATTAACGCAGCAAACCCACTAAACATACTATGTATTGTTGGAGTTTGGTCCAAGAGTAAAATGAATACAATTTTTCACAATAAATGTTTTGTGAACCACTATCAATTCTAAGACGTTTCACTTTATATGAGGATGATAATGTTATCTTCACACATTTATACTTATCTCTTTCGTAATTGAAAATAGCTAAATACATAGCAAGTCCCAAAATAGAGATATTAGTAATGTCGAGATATGCATTCCATAGTACCACGTTCGCAATAATAAGACGTACTTCAGACAGTGCTAGACTTTCCTCACTTCCTCCACCACAGCGTCGACGGCAGTAACGATTACGAACACTATAAGCGAGTTACGAGCGAGATGGTCCCATTCGAGTGTCGGTTGCAGAGCCTTAACTGCGTTTACGACAGCCACGTCCAGAATTGGAAATTAAGTGGTATTAGGTAGCTTGGACGAATGTGAAAGAATTATGAGACTGCCCAATACTGAGATTGGGGTCTTGTAGACTGAGATTAAATCTTAACATGTTTCTTTTACTACTATAGAAGTTGCTATCCTTTCGGTTGACTATAAGATAGATGTTTATAAAGTCGCTTGCCGCATAATATGCTAAAGGAACTATCTTGGATCCCAATGTACTCTTAATGTTAATTTCACTGTAAAAAATATATTCATAACATTCTGAACACGCAAGTCTGGTGTTTGAATGCAACTCGCGAGAGAAAGAACATAGTCAACATTTAAGCTTAAAGAAAAAGATTTCCAATAATAAAAACGCACTAAACTGTGTGGGCAATACTCTCCAAAACATCGGCCATACCAAATCTTTTACAGAGTAAGATAGCAGTTCTCATGTCCACTAATTGTAGATAAATCAAGTGCGCAATACATCACCGGTTCAAAAAGAGCGTGCTTGCTAATGGCCGGAGATACGGAGCAGTGGACATTGCTTTATTTTTGATGAAAAGATACGATTTATGGAACGGTTTTGAATAGAATGTACTATGGTACAGGTGCCCGCAAAACACCATATTTTATGGATCAGATACTATTCCTTGTGATATTATATTAGTAAAGTCATTGCTGAACTGTTGGTACTATGGACTCGATATTTTCAAGTATATATAATTATGTCAGTCTACTGAACTTTAAACCATTTTCTTTTATGGGTTATTTCAGAAACTTAGTACTGAGCAGGTCCTCCGTGCAATAGGAGGCTCGTTCCTATGAGATTCACCTGAAAGCACAAAAATATACTGAAATACCTTGTCTGTATATATGCCGCAATGCCTTTATCAATGTTGCTATTTTAATTTTAGAGATAGTAGTAGTTGATAATTTGAAAATAGCATTAGATTATCAAATCTATTTAAACAAAAAACTGCTTACAATGATACAGCTCGCATATTTAAACCGGCTAAACTCAGTTGGCCCACGGCACAGAAGCCATTTCAAGCTTCAAATGGCCTATTAAAACCGGCGCACCTTTAATATAGCTCCGGAGACGGCGAAGGCTCTGATACTGTTGAGTATAAAATTTTAGTACAACACCTTAAGGTGGAATCTTGCACCGTAAAGAATCGATTGCTAGCAAAATAAGAAAAAAACTTAAAGGAAAAGATTTGTTCAATGACTTTTAGGATGATCTACACGACTTCGAGAGACATTTTAAAGAGATACCTATTGGATATCGGTAGATTCCTGAGACCAACAAACTGTTCTGTAAGCCCTCTGTTGTACGATTTTACTGGAAATATTGCCTAATATTTTCCCTGAACTATTCATAAAATTAACAAAACTATCATTGTATACACCTACCTATATAATTTTATCATAGAGACATCTTTAATAACATGTATTTCACAAAACTTTCATGAAACGCATAAACGGATCAAAGGGAATGAGGAAGAATACTTTAACCAATTTTTGACAGTAAACAAGTCGCCTGTACGACATGTTCCGCCAGCGGAATCCCACCGCTGGGACTTGTGACAGCCCGGGATGGGCCTCGGCTTGATTCCCACGAAAATATACACTCCTCATTTTGTATAAAGTTGGGATTTCCTTGCGTGTGTTATATGAAGTAGATACCAGCCGCCGAATGAAAATCAACTATAATTTTTAGACTGCAAGGCAGTTTTTAAGTTTTATCAACGTCTGCATCTCAAAGGAGCGATTTAAAACGTGTTCAGGAATGCTTGCGGTGAAAGCTTTCTTGGCAGAGTTTCGTGTTTTGCGTTTTATTTTTTAAATCTCGATTTATGTTCCCGCAGATGTAAAGGTAGTCTGAAGGAGCTCTGCGTTCTATGAAATTATGCGTCGAGACATTGAGAAATGAAATGACTTATAGAACTCGAGATAAATAGCCTTTGACTTGGCTAGGGGGTTGTTTGCATATATTAATGCAATACTATTAGCTTTGTATATGTTGAGACTGCAAGATCTAGCTATTAGTGTCACAAATTGGTCAGACGACATAAACTCATCGTAGTAGGCTAAGAAACTATTGCGGCTGCGGTGCAAATTAATTCTGGAATAGATAAAAACATCGTAAAGCTTAATTTTATCGTTATACGTTCCACGTCCCTAAAATTTTATTGTCATCGTTTAAAGGCATTGCCTGTTACTCGCAGCCGGGACGTCTGACAAAACCGTTTCATTCGTATTTCAATTTTTTGCTCGTCCCGAGGTTTCATGGAAAACCTTCGGCAGCAAAAAGCTCAAACCAATGTCTATATTACACCGAGGGAACAAATCTTCGAACGATAAAACCATTTACTGCCTTCACTGGGTAAAGAGTCTGATACATAAGGCAGTAAAAACGCAGGATTTCAGCGCGCTGGCAAAATTACCTAGTATAACAAAAACAAGGGTGACTCTGTTGATAGGAAAGATAAATTACTAATTATCTTCTGCTTGTACAACCCACAGATGGATAATAAATAAGCTTTTTGCGAGCTCATCAGGCTCATCAAGCTTTGATGTCTTTTGAAAATACGCTTGCAAGTATGCGATAAACTAAATATGGTATTATTCAGTTGTCCAAACTCCAACTCTCAGGTACATAGGTTCTTCAGAATGAAATCATCTTTAATTGTATAACCCTCAATTCTACTCGAAATACTTTGCGACTGTTAATATATCGCAGCAACTTTACCCAATAATAGACAACCCACTTAACATTTTCGCAACGTAAGCACAATTCAATCAAATCAGCGCCGCAGTAAAACATCAGTATGAACCCAGTACCTAATAATTGGGTAAAGACTTATAAAAGTGTCGGGTAAAGATCGTAAAACGTGCAAGAAGTAAGAGGCGGTGTTATGGGTCTGTATCTTCAGATTAAGGTGCGGGTTACGTTCGAAGACCACTTTATGACGGTGATAGGTCGTAATAATGAGGTAGGTAGATGTTTTAGTAGCTCATTAACATACATTAAATAGTATATACGTTCACATATTGATTTCTTATATTCACGCGAATACTTCACATTGAAATAAAACGTATCTTACGGATTTTATCGCGTTTATTATACGTTTTTTACGTTCCCAATGTTTCGGCTGCTTTACAGCAATTGTGGACCTCCCGTGACCATAGTTGCTGTAAAGCAGCCGAAACGTCGGGAACGTAAAAAAATATAATAAACGCGATAAAATCCGTAAGATTCGTTTTATTTCAATGAGTAGTATATAGGTATCGCCAGCCAAATGTCTTATCAATGCAGAATAGATCTTCATTTCAGACGTGCACTACTAATAAGAGTTTAGTGATTGTGTCTGAGTTGTTAGTGTAATGTCTAGGCTTTAGTGTGTCAAGTAGCTGTTAGGAAAAACTCGCGTCTACAATTGTTGGATACCCTTTTGTTAGGAGAACGTTGTGTAATATGTTTTACTTAACTGTAACTTGTTATTTTTACCATTGGGTAATGATTACAGTAATGTAATTGGTAATTTATTCGCCTTGAATGTGTTGGCAAAAAAATATTGAAGTTATATGAAATATGTAACATCGTGGATTTACAGAACTGTTATTTAAAACTGTATTACTGCACATTTATCTCGCCTCTGCATCTTAAAAGGACCATTACTCATTTCTCTACAAAATTCCAATATAAAATGTGCATCGCTTGCCAAGTATTCAAAGAACTCCACATTGAGAATCAATAGCGTGTGGCTTGAATCCACAATACTGGGACCTGGCGGCCGAACCCTTCACATCGCACGCGTCAGCGTTTTGTCAATTTCATTTCACTTGAAGCAATCCAAGAGGTTGAGGCATTATACACGAGTGGCACAAATACTGTTCATATATCGTATAGCCTAGGTCTAGATGAATGTCAAAAAACAAATGGAAACAAGTTCGTGGTAACCAAAATGTTAATAAAAATATTTTTGTAACCATTACAAAGCTGTAGCTGAGAATATATTAAAGTTAGTGGAATAGGGTATTTGAACATTTCTGAATTCAAAATAAGTCTTCTCACAGACGTAATTGTCTGCGTAACTAAATGTTTAAGCATCTCTGAAAATATATACTGGACTGATTTCTAGTATACACATATAATAATATATTATTAGGTAGTATCGTCACGCTTTGACCATTGGAGGCTAAAATCGAAGGTAGCGGGAGAAACTATTGTCTAATAGGACTATTGATTGATACTACTGTGATATACAAAAATGAACTATTATATACATAATTAGCAACCAGACTACTAACAATGTTGCTTGGGATACACTAAACATGATCAGCTTGCTTGCCCATCGTCGTTGGATCTAATCTTCAATGTACAAAATTTACCATATAAACGTTTTCTTTATTCAATCCTAAACGGATCGTCCGATATCAATAAGATTTCAATTCAATTTCAATAAGCGTTCAAACATTTCAATAAATGTGATTCGCTTTTACTTAGGATGTATATTTAGGAATACACTCATCTTTGCGGCAGATTGCTCTGTATGTTATATCCTATAAAGAAGAAAAACAGCAAAGTGTCTGCTTACAAATGGCACCGATCGCGCCCTACGCCTCGTGGTGTAAGTTAGTCCCTAGACATTAAGGCAGATGTTATGTACAGGTCAACGTAATAATTTGTCTGCTTCCTTAACTATTATAGCTTATAGTATCCACCTCTCAAAATACCGGCTTAGAATATACAGGAAATAAGGCAAAAGCAATCACTATGATAGCACTCGTCTCGCTCCAGGAACGCCGATCGCTTTAAATGATCCAGATGAAAAGGTAACAGTTATGTAACTCAAGATACTCGGATGAAATTCACCACTTTAATCGCGAGTTCATCGCTTCTGAGAAATATTGAAAAGTATCGAAACGGTATTCTATTTTCTATAAAACAAACATTCTAATACATTCGTGTTTCAAAACGAAGTATATTATGTACTTTCCATGACCAGGACGTAGCGTATTGGTTTTGTAGTGACCTCTTCACAAGCTACATAGATGGCGCCATAGACGCATTCAGAACAATTGACAAGTCAATCCTGGAACGCGCTATGAGAGTTTTCAAAGCACGTAAGATATATACAAGATCCCGACAAACATCGTATCCTGCCATGGACTCCACCTGCCTGGAAGATCTTTCCTTTTCTGTCAAAGTTTGTTACTTTATAAGTCATGCTATGTTATAGGTGTTAAGTATCCCTAATGGTCCCAGTTTCGTGAATTCTTCGTTTTCTTTCATATTTACGACTTATGCGATTTAAAAGTGAGCAATAGCGAACGCTCTCCAATAGCAGTAAAGTTCGGACGAGTCGAATGATACCTCGTAAAGTTTTGTTAATATTATTTTCTTGCAGTATTTTGATATTCTTACATTCATATTAACAACTTGACAATGGACATTTCCAATTTCCAATAACAATCCCGCCTTTCAAAGAATTGGTTGCTCTTCTCACCAAAAATATAGGTATAGAATATTATGCAATAAACTGGTAAAACTACCTACGTCCGTCATCAAGTTTTACAGCATCTTAAAGTAAAACAAAAAACAAACTCCGTGAGTGTTACCAAAACATAAACTCACATGAACTAGTATTTACCAGTTAGAAAATGCATGCACAAACCAAGAGGCGAGGCGGAGGGCAGCTACTTTTAGTTCTATAGGCAGCTAATAAAGTTTGCGCTTTTTCGTTCGGGAAATGTTATTAAATTCGAGACGGTAGGACGTTGACGGAACGCTGCTGTCTCCCGAGATATTAGAACGGGAGTTGGGCTTTAAAATAAAATTAAACAGAGATAGCTTATAAAAAATGTACATTAGTATAGCCGAGTCACCTGTGCGTGTTTTTCGTACACGACCCAACAAAAAAGCGTTTCAGCATCCTCACCCGCGCATGTAAGAAAGGAAAGGCAGGGTACAATCGTCTGTTAGATCGAAATAAAATGTTTTGTTGCAGAATGTTCCTGAAAAACACGCGCAGGCGACTCGACCTCATTTATAAAATTATGTTTAAGATAAGTATTCTTTATAAGAAGAGATATATATATAGCTGCTATGAGCCACGAGATAATATAACAAAGTTACAAAGTTAACATTGTTAGGAACTTTATTAGCCTATGGTGCCAATTTTGGCACACAGAATTGGGACTATAGGCTAATACAGTTCCAAACAATGTGATATATATAATTACAAGGAAGGTGTATGTTATTAATTAGTATTAAATGAAGGAAAAGTGAAGTGAAGTCGAGAGTGAACAGGTACCTTCTAGGCGAGTATGCTACATCGTAGATCTCATCGTCACTTATCATCAGGTGAGATCGATGATCAAATACTTGCCTATATTGTAATAAAAAACATAACTGCTACAGATTCTATGAATGAATCAGTTTGGGTAGTAATAAGAATTATATGGATGATGTGTACGTATAAAACCATCTATCGGAATGAAACTTGTTCCCAGGTCCCGTACTACTCGTAGAGTCGCGTCGGCTGGCTCGCATCCAGCCGCACAGCGGAGGATGTTAACTTGCATTACCTACCGTCACGCCACCGCGTCGAGTTTGTGGCCACATCTCACAACACGTCCTAAATGTTATGCTGCACGAAAAATTCAAGAGATTGTAGTTTTTTTTGTATTAGAAAATTTTACCCACCAAAAACAATTATTTTAATAGAAAGACAAGGCTTGAGGATAGAAAGACACTAAAATGTGATGAGCTGTGAATGAGAGATAAAATAACTGAACTTTGCGTATTTATTGTTTAACTGCCTGAGTAGCGCAGTTGGTAGTGACCCATCTTTCTGTGCCGAGAGTCCCGGGTTCGAATCCTTGTAGGGACAAACTTTGTGTGATGAGCAGGAATGTTTGTACCCAAGTCTTGAGTGTTTATCTATAGAAGTACTAGGTCCGCCCCCAGTCCATTGTACGGTACCCATAATACAAGCGCTGCTTAGTGTGGGACCGTATAGTTGGTGTGTTCGTCTGGCGGCTTCTAAACTAGCAAAGCTATGACGGAGAAAGTTAAAAAAATTGACGATCATAGTGAGGTTGTTCTATCCTGAAAATTTGTTTTTGGAAATCGTATTCACAGCAAAGGTATAAAGGCACTAAATGTCGCGGAGGCGGCCACATTTTTTTTTACTTTGCGGCATCGCTACTGCGACGCGAGATAGTTGCATGGAGAATTTCACCACAAGTAAAAACTCTCGCCTATTAGTACCATAAAAGGCAGCAGAGTAGTGATTATACGCTTACTACAGACCATTCGAGCGTTCCCGGTTCAAAAATTATTTTCCTATACAAATAAAACAATTTTTCATAGTTACTACGACTATCGTCGGAAATCCAGTTAACGGCTCACCGCGCCCGGCGTTGAATTTTAAACCGAATTATCTCTCGCCCCTAAAAAAAGTTAGCTAAACCATTTCGTAAAAAAATTCGTTCGAAAACCCATCCGTTTCGCTCGTCCGCTTGCCGCTCGGGGTTCCGTTCAAAAAGTTTGTTTGGACCGTACGAAATTCGTTTGCTGAACAAATATTCATTTTTTTCCGCGGTGCCCTGTGTACAGCACTTTGCATTGTTTTTTAAGCGGATGTCCTGTGTTTACTTTTTTGTGGCCGCGCTTTTATAGCTGTGTTTATTATGTCTCGTGCGTGGTCCGCTTTATTTTGGCTTTAGGCGTTTGAAAGATTTATTATATTTTTAATTGTTCGTGTGAACGGGCGAATGAGTTTGGAAAACAATGTTCCACGCTGCGGTGCAAAATAGGCTATTGGGTACCTAACGTAGGACTATTTTGATAAGCTGATCTCAACTCTAACTATGATATTTAGTCCAGTCTCGGGATGCCGTTTTCTACCAAATAAAACCCCAAAGCGTTCTTAACTTTAAACGTATCCTAATTGAGTGGCGCACCTTTACGATGCCGGCACGGGCACATACCGCGCTAGAACTGACAGTGAGGCACATTGCAGATGAGTTCACCCCAGGACAATGCGTGCACTTCCTCGCTTCGAGTGAGCTTGTATGCGGTTGGTCTGGGCACTGCCATTGAGTTATTAATACCGTTTACGAGTTTTTATTTTTGCGATTAATACATCAGAGTTTATTCATTGAAATAAAACTAATCTTACGGATTTTATCGCGTTTATTATACGTTTATTACGTTCCCGACGTTTTGGCTGTGTTACAGAAACCATGGTCACGGGAGGACTCCGTAAGATTAGTTTTATTTCAATGTATAGTATTCGCGTAAATATAAGAAATCAAGATTCTATTCTGTTCATATTCCCTTTAAAATTCAACAAATAAGTACAAAGTGAAAACATCAATGTTAAGGCATAACAACAAAAAATATATTTTGCATATTTGCATGATACTAGTAAGTAGTTGAGATCCAAGTTACAAAGGCGAATGTTCAAAAGAAATGCCAAACGGCGTTCAAAGGTAGTTTTATTACGTGGCACCTAATATCCATCAGTAAGTTTCCATATATTTGTTACAAAGAGATCGCGCCACAAAGCTATTCAGATCACGCCTCGCGTGCGCCGGTAATGTATTCGAAGGGGAATTCTTATCACCGTCTTATTAATAAAGGTTGTTGGGTGTGCACTTTCATGACGCGTCAATATTTCAATGATAACCAGGTTTCTTGTCGTTTATAAGAACATGGCTTAAAATCAAGCTTTCATAGTTTCACAAAAAGTATTAAAGGACTTACCTAAACATAGATTTCTTATATTTACCCGAATATTACACATTGAAATGAAGCAAATTTTAAGGATTTTATCGCGATTTTATTTCGATTTTACTTTCCGACGTTTCGGCTGCTTTAAAGCAACCATGGTCATGGGAGGACTGAGGTGGTTGACGTCCTGATGTCATAGTTTGAGACGGGATACCCTCATATTTAATTGTTACTTGTGGTCCAATCCGATCCGATCTTACCTAAATAGTTACTCACGAAAATATTCCAAGCATAATATATAAAATAAACTATTATTATTAAATAAATTATTATATGTTCGGCATATTGCTAAAATCACTTACCTATTAAAAAAAAAGCATTATGTTTAATAAGGACGAAATTTATTGATATTGTGCTTTTAATGTAAGATAAATGAAATAATACTACCCCCAAATTTAGAATAGCTGAACGTAATTTATAATGGCTTTACTGAGAAATCTTGAAAAAGTAAATTGTTATATCTTTAAGATATTGTTTAAATTTGTCTTTCTACAAAGGTCTTGTAGTGTGTACGTACCTACCGCCGCTGTTCACTAAATACTTCGTCCCAAAATGCCGGTAACCCTTAAATCCCTTTTCCATGCTCGTGCAAGTAGTATTGCCATGAATAAAATATGCGCTCCCTACATAGCTATGGGTTTATTGATGATGTCTGTGCGCTACTGATTTTTATATTCCCTTCCTGCACTGATATAGCAATATAGAAATAGTATTATATTACTTTTAATATTTGTTTTCAAACTAGGACTTAAGGGAAAGTTACGGTATGTATCATTGAAAGGGCACTGATAGTATATTCGTATTCAATCTGAAGATTTTACTACTTATATCAGGGTTGTTCTGACCAAAATTCAGAAAATTATCTGTATAAGCGTCATTGTATAATGTTAATTAACAGTTGATGTAATCAATGACTAGTGAAATGGTAGAACAGGGATCTATCTACTTTTCAACTATATACTAGACATATTTGATTGGTTAAAGCAAAGGTTTTTTTTTTTTTTACATTATTGGCAAGTATTTGATCTCGATCTCACCTAATGGGAAGTGATGATGAGATCTGCGACGGAGCATACTTGCCTAGGTAGGAAGGCGGCAGTAGATCGAGACGCTACATTCACTAGGCACATCATGCCGCGAACATCATGCCGGAACACGGCTAGGCCGCTTGGCGACATGGCTTTGTTCAGTGGGTGGTGACTAGCCACGGCCGAAGCGTACCACCAGTAAAAAATAAAAATAATATGTTTAACCCTTTGCACAGTCATTGCCTATGTCTTTATCTTCGTTAGATCTAACCTCCTTTAAAATAACAGGTCATTTATAGGCCGTTTCAACACTACACTCGGGCTCTCGTAAACACCAATGCCCACCTTCCATTATCCTCTCCGTATATATTGCTCGGTGGCCATAATTTCACCTTACTTTAACATTTACGATGTGCCGAGTTAAAATAAAGCCACACTCAATCTGGGGAGCGAAATGCGAAGGGATCTCAGCCACTCTCCGATATTCAATTTATTTTCTAACTACTACACTTGATGTTCGTGCAGAATAAGACGCCAAATACCACAGAGTAGAGAAACGACTTTATTCAAAAAGAGCAAAAGTACCCGTACAACAGATAAGTGTTCTCGGTTTATTTAGACTGTGGCATATTGAGAGGTTTGTATTGAAATGTGAACATGAAATCTCAAAGGACGTCCACTGATTGAAAAAGAAAACAGCTTCGCCGCTGTCCGATTGATTCTCTGTGCCCCTCGCTGTGTATATCTTGTCTTAGAAGGTCCGGGAGCTCGATCTAAAATCAATTGACTTTATTACGAAAACAACTTTGATTTTTGATGATAAGGAATTTTACATAGACAAAGAAAGAATAACAACTTAGAATATGTTAAGATCCGTCTGTGGTGCTATGGTGATGTTTTCTAAAAGGTACCTAATAAAACTAAATAAATTAACAAAATGTGAGATATTTTAAATCTACGCAAGACTGCATCAGGTATATGCCGCACTCTGTTTATTGTCAGTGTTAATCTATGAAGTGTTTATGTATCGAATTACAATCAGGCTGACCTGATGATAGCGTATGGGCAAGCAAGCAAGCAGAGGTAGCTCCACGAAATGGCTCTATCAGTCAGATACAACGATATTTATCAGCTTTTGTTTATCGCATGGGCAGTTTGTTTTTCAATTTAAGTCGACTACCATATCCATTAACGCGTAGACTCTGGTAGACTGTACTATTTCTACTCATCTTCTCGCCGTGCACTTCAAATGTGCCCAATTTCGTTTCCAAACGTAGTGCTGTTAGCTCGCCAGCGTACATCCAATTCCGTGACGCACTAGCTCAGGCACAATGGAGATAGGAGGGACTACAGCCAGCCGCCTGCTCTTAGTAATATTGTTAAAAATATTTCGTGTAGGTAGTCTGTAAATTTGAAGTTGTTTTGTAATAACATAAATTTGTATGTATAAACATGATTCTATTATTAGGACAGAGATTAAAAAGAGGGTACTTTGATAATTATATGTAGATAAAATAATAAGAGAACCCTTTGATTATTTTCAAGTCAGATCCTTTACTGCCCACTTCTGTCTACAAACATTTTAACGATCGTTTTTTTTAGAAGGTAGAGTAGAGTAGAATGTACTCCAAAGACGAAGGAGATTATCAATTCCTTGAGGTTTTTGTGAATACGACAAGGCCCGCCAGCGTCAACTTTGTAACAAAGCATTCAGTGCACAAAATATTGATTACTCGAATTGATGAGGTTACGGGAATTTATATAAAAACAGTTGTTAGCCCGCTCCTGCGCTATAACAAACAGGACCGTTCCGGTCCGCTCGTTACGTCCCAACGCCGCCCGACGCCGCCCGACACCGCCCGGCACCGCCCGGCACTTCGGCACGTCACTCGTTACTCGTATGCAAAAATACTGTTAGAATTGTAGCGAAACGGTCAAATCGGAGCGCAGTTTTAAACAGAAAATGTGTTGGGTGTGTTTCAAGGAATAGTTGGTGAATAAAATTGTAATTCAGACGTATCCGTTCATAGGATATATTATTGTAAAAATATGAATGGTACCTACATTTTAATACCAAGGGTGAGTTCGCCATTTGATGAAACATGGCATAGGGATAACTTATAACAAACATATAAGGTCAACATTTAGGATACTTTTTATCCAGTAATATGGTTACGCTAGCCTAATTCTGTTTCCCATATTTAATAAAGTGGATTTAACTGAAATATGTCTGATAATAGCGCGGATCAATGTTTACGATACGACGGGTAATATAATAATATTTTGCAAACAAATCTTGTCTCTGTTGAACTATTGTTCCACATGGTCGAATAATCACATGAAAGAAGTCGCGGGGCCGGCCAGTGTTTTAATAAAATTCAGCTAGACGCAAAACAAAGTTACAAGGGCTGCTCTTGACGGCCAAGACTCTACGATTCTAATAACTGAGGTTCGTGGTTCGTCGATATTACGTGTAGATAACAATAACTGTAGGGTAAGCAGGAACTTCGTAATCGTAAGCGTCATAGAGAAAACATGCTGTCGCTGTCATACTCATTTATGAAATCTGTGGTGCGAGAGAGATGGAAGACACTTATGTACCGTAAAAAGGATTGAACTTGTGGTACAATTATTGACGTATTACCGAAAATTGTACTATAATGTGGTGTGTCTGTTACTTCATGATATTCAGATAAATACGAATATTTTCGTTGCTAATTATGGATGGTCAGATAGACCTCTTAAATCAGGCATAGTCATATTTTTAACCGACGGTAAAAAAAGGAGGAGGATCTCAATTCAACACGTATATTTTACACATTTATTTACTTTTTATGTTAGACCACACATAATGTTTAATAAGTAAAGTATTACCAGTACATTGTAAGGAATTTTTTGAAAAATATTAGTAAGTTTAGTAGTTTTATATTATTCCCATTACCACTTATGTCATAAGATTTATCAAGAATCCTGTGCGTAGAAAAATCTTTAGGGTCCTTGGTCCATGCGGCAACGAGGCGAGTTGCTAGTTCATATTTTAATCATTAGTGTTAAAATTTCACGACTGCGGTGCAAGTTTTGTTTTGTTTGAAACGAGTTCTCCAAACGAGAAACTAGAGAGGCTGACGCGATTCAATTTATTCTGCGAATGAATGGCGATTTAATGATTGAGCTGGTAATTGGTTTACGTTTGCTACGAAACAAAAATCACGGTGGGAGGTATTTATAGTTCCATCTCTTAGAGTAGGGTAGGAGGTAGTTAGTGTAAATCGTGAATCAGATAGGGTATACTAACCCTCAACCCTGTGCCTTTTAGCGAATTTGTTATACGAAGTTAAAATTTACAAAAAAAAAATTACAATGTTCACAATTTTCTTCATGTTGGGAACAACATTTGTTTTTTTGAATCAACATATCGAAATTCTGATTTCATACAACAAATACAATTGCGCTAAAAAATCGCAGGGTTCGGGAAGTTCAACGGAATACCACCCAAAAAAAACAACCAATATCACAATTTAACAGACAAGAGAAAAAAAACAAAAAGAAACAAACGAAGGAAAACTATAAACGTTTCATTGGAACACATAAAAGGGGGTCCACATCAAAATTCACTTTGCCAGCGAGGAGGCGCTATAAAAGCCGCGGCGGGCACTCGCTGAGCTAGTGATAAATAAAATAAATGCCTGTCAATCTGATCAGTCGAAAATTCCGATGTTTTCACATACCATTGCAGTTTATGTGAAGACATTCACCAGCTATGTAGAAAATTAGGAAGGAATAGAGCGCAATGGTTTTGATACAGATAAACATGTGTTACAAGATCGTGGAGCTGAGATTATGCTTGTAAAAGTTAAAAGTAGATAAAATTATTGGATTCATGAGCGACACAAACATGGTATTTATTTAGCACTGCAGCTTGACCTCAGAGGTCATTTAACCATAAACCCGTTGAAATTAGTTCAGAAGTATTTGTAATGTTTGAACAAACAGCTCTCTGAAAATTATTTTAGAATTCTTCTGTATATGTAGAGACATACACAGAAGGATTCTATTATAATTTTAAATTATTTCTTTAGATTCAGAGACGTACAAACAGCTATTATTATTTTATATCTGCAACGTACATACACAGCACAGTTACCACTTTGTTACAGTGTACCTACATAGAAGACAAAGCGCACTCTCTGTGCGTGAAAGAATGAAGATTTTTTTCAAAATTCCAATACCTGTAAGATATTGTACCTCCAATTTAGACCAACACCAATTCGAACTATGAATAATACATGAAATAGGTCTGTCGATCCATTCAGTGCCTATCGATATACGCAGGCTAGTTGCTACCAACTTGTTTGTTGCATCGCAGTGCTACTCTATGCCTTTGAGATAAAGTTTGAGTTCGAGTGAATCGCTATCAACATTTTTGTGTCTAATATTTTCCCGAAAGACGGTCTCAGCTTATGATAATTTTAGACCCTATCCGGTTATTATTGTCGGCTATTAAATTTTGTTCCGGATTGGGATGTAAGGTATCTTTTTTAGTTTACGCTGTGGAATTTTTCAATATAAAAACGGAAATTGCTTTCATTGAATATAATAAATAGGTCATCTCAGCGCTTCGTGCTAAGATTGGCAAAACAAAACTTTTAGAGAATGATCTCAATTCACATCTCTCCGTCTATCACAAGTAATCAGCTTGTCATGAATTTTTTGTATTGGCTTTAAACAAGGAAAAAAACACTACACTGTTGGTGGCGGAGAACTTAGTTAAAGAAACGATAGCTATTTGTAGAAGGATTGCTTGAAAACACGCTGGTTACCTTATCTTGAGTATCTAATATATAAAGCATACTTATATACCAGCTGCGCCTTTAGTTTGCTTCATTTGAGATACTTACTAGTTCGTTTTAATTGCAAACCTCACAAGTAAGCATCTATATAAAGATTACTATTTAAAGAAATATAAATAAATCTGCCTGACATAAGAAAGATACGAACAAATCTCAAATTATTTCAAGTACCAAGGTTATTAGTAAACTCCAAGTATACTTTAAGCCTCTTATTTAAACAAAACTTTCATATCATTATCTCAACAAGCAGTCATAAATTAAAAGCGTCGAATCAGAACCATTTCTCAAACTCAAAGTCATTTATTGCATGTAACACAACAAACAATATATTAACCATCACAGTAATGGCGGCTTAATTTTTAACATGGTGTTCATAAATACATAGGCACGTTAGGGTTGCCTCTACATAATTAATAGGTACTCCAGTATGAATGTGGAGCCCACGGTTGCGAGTTTGTGCTAAGCTGTTGATCAATATCAAATCTTGATGAAACTGTGAAGTATAATTACTGTCGGCTTTACAGGGCATTATCTTTCAATCGACATACCATACGGAATAATTATCATTATCTGCCTATCCCAGCGCTTGCTACTTAGTTCTATTTATTTTGATACCGGTTTTTTTTTTTTTATTACATTCTAGGCAAGTATTTGATCTCGATCTCACCTGATGGTAAGTGATGATGAGATCTACGATGGAGCATACTTGCCTAGGTAGAAAGGCGGCAGTAGATCGAGAGGCTACATTGACTAGGCACATGCAGCGCAACTGATCTGACCCGCCATCCATGAATGGTAACACCGAACATCATGCCGGAACACGGCTAGGCCGCTTGGCGACATGGATTTGTTCAGTGGGTGGTGACTAACCACGGCCGAAGCCTACCACCAGTAGAGTTGTCACCTAGTTGGCACCACCCAGGGTCACGTGTAGGGTATCTCGAGGGTATTTAATTCTCCTACGGACGAAGGTGACTCGACCCCAACAGTCCCCCCCGTCAACCAATCTACGTTAAGCGCCACTCCTACGCAGAGTGATAATAACTCTCATGTTTTGGCCGCAAACCCTCACACCGCTGCTACATGTACGTTTACAAAATGACACCACTCAACATTTTAATGATATCATTCATCACTTCATGGATAAAAATCTTAATACAAACAGCGCGTGTGTGTAGCATAAATCGCTCGCAATCTGAGGGCTTCCAGTAGAGAGTTTGGCTTCGATGAGTTATGTACTGAGTACTTTATCATAGAGTGCGTACCTAACGTTATTGGGTTTTTGTGAGTGTAAGTTTCTACATTAAAAGCTACCTTTCTTCGTGCTGTAGGGCGATCGCAGTCGTGACAATGATTTTTAATAGTTAACTATTTACCATTTTATGATTGTCAGGATAAATCTACATACAGATTTTTAGAGATTGCTTTATGTATTAGAATTGAATCAACAAACATTAGCCAGCATTCTTGCTGGCTAATGTTTGTTGATTCAATTCTAAGCCGCAAAAGCCGCAAAACTATTAACATCAAAGACTTGATCAACTAGTGATCAATGATTTAGGTTCTACCGAATAAAAATATATCTACAGTGAACAGGCCCTTTCACTCAATGTCATCAAACCATAAATTTAATATCTTGATACATATTATCTATACTCGTATTTAAAACACTGTTTAAACAAAAACTGGATTCTGTAAATAACTAAGTGTACATGTAATTTCATAACTGATGCCTTGATGATGATTTGTAACGGAAATAGAAGTTCCGTTTAATATTTTATGTTCAAAGTATGTCATTGACTCCAAAAACCGACATCATCCTTTATGGAAATTAGTTTTAAATGAAGAAGCTGCTATCGCCTCTGTTTATCAGTTCAAATATTTACATTCAAAGAATCTGGTTCAGAACTTCCTACCTACATTCTAAGATAATTTTCTTAATACGAGAAATTTCTACGGCTTCTGTTTTCTTGGTATTGGACAGGAACACAGACTTCAAAAGTTATGATCTATTCTGGTTGTGCCTAGGAATAGTACGATTATTTGATTTTGTGGGAAAATGTAGTTGGAGAAAAATACAACTGAATTGAGAACCTCCTCCTTTTTAACACGGTTAAAAACAAAATGGCATAGCATACAAACATGGCACGTGACGTTTGTAAAGGAACCTATGTCCACAAAGGCATGAATATTTCCTACTATGTTAATGCCATCTCCATATAAAAGTGAGTATACTCCAACTTCACTTCAAGCTTGTAATTCAAGAATTGCATTTAAACTTCAGCATTTTTTATTCACAAATTCAGCAACAAATAGGTAACATTCAAAGAGTGACTGTTTATTTTATATCTCAATTAATTAACGTCCGCTGCCGAGTTAATCCGGTATTCATGACGACGCTTAATAAGTGAGTCGATTCAGATTGCAGCTGACTTAACAGGCTGCTGTGTGGCGGCTGGCAACATTGGAGATTCGCAGCGGTGCTGCCAGCCGGGAAAAAGGTAATGTTTGCAAAAAAAATAATATCTATACATACATATAAATAAAATTGGAGTGTCTGTTTGTAATATTAAAATAACCGCTTTTTACTTCGTGCATTCGAATGTATACACGGTACCTATACCAAAACATTTTTTGTCTGTCTGTCTGTCTGTCTGTCTGTCTCTTTGTTCCGGCTAATCTCTGAAATGGCTGGACCGATTTTGACGGGACTTTCACTGGCAGATAGCTGATGTAACAAGGAGTAACTTAGGCTACTTTTATTTTAGAAAAAAAATAGGATCTCACGAAAAAAAATTAAAACCAATGTTGCAGCGCAGCGCCTGATTAAGTTTGATAGCAACAACCTGCAATGCGTCCCGCGGGTTCAGAATGGGCGAGCAGGCTGTTGTCAACGGTTGTCTTTGTTAAATACCACGCGGACGAAGTCGCGGGCAACAGCTAGTATAATATATTTTTAACGCATAGAAACCAATGCAGGTCTACAATGCCCAGTACATATCTGACTATATTATCTTTATAGAATTTAGATTGATATTTTTGTGAATAAATTATTTCTATTCATAAAAATAATATTATGAAATATTTTTCATATAGCAGCCATGTATATTTGCAATGGATGTCAAAAGGTACGCATAAACGGTCAATATGATCGAACGGCGAAAGGTAGGCCTAAGGGCAGCGTCTGATGCTAATCAGAAAAATAGCTGATGGTGCAAGCCACCAGAGTTACTATACATACATATTATATTTAGTCGTGTCTTTACATTGAAAATTAAAAAAATATGCATCACAAGGGATAATTATAGCAACCCCCGCTATTTTTAGTTTTTTTTTGTCTATTCACGCATCACGGAAAATAGAATTTAAAAAATACTGCTAGAAAATGTGTGTAATGTGGTTTGTGATTTTATTTCACCCTCATATCCAGTGCTCATATCGGAAAGAACAACTTGGTCGTTATCTTGCAGTGTACCCGTAGCCAGTAAAGCCGGTAGTCGGAGGTACGTTCATAAGCGACTCCCGACGAAAGGGCCTATTTCAGTGCTTCTAATTAACCTCAAATCATCGCCTCCTTATTTCTCATCATCATTCTTGATGTACTCTCCAACTAGCGAAGGTTGATAGCCAGCTCTGTATACTTGCGTTACACAAATGTTAGCGCCTAAGATAAGCCTCTATCCTCTCATACCTTGTAGCATTAAGTCGGGTAGATTGAAGGTCCCGCGGTCACTCCGGGATAACATCATAGTACAGTGTTCGCAATTCCCGGGGGCCTTATTGTCGGAGTAAATTTAACGGAAGGTGGGATGCCGTGTCGTCACGGGCCGCTGCCGTTTGCTCGGATGAAGGCACATTTAAAAGAGAATATTTTTTTTGTTTAGTTGTCCTGTTTCGTTTAGAATATCCTTACGGTGAGTAATGTAATAATGTATATCTAGATATTTAATGAAAGTCTAAGAATCATCTACTTGCAATTATGTGGGATAAAATACGCCAATCTGGCACAAGTTACTATGTGGTAGTAACTTGTGCCAGATATTCAGTTTCTGACTACTGTTTCGAGCTTAACAGTTTATTTTTTTAACTTTAGTAAAATATAAACATTTTTGTCGGCACAATCTCACATTTATACGCTTACTATGCAGAGATTGTATTTTCATAAAAACTTACAAAAATATACCTACACTTGAGAATACAAACTATGTCATACATACAAATATGTTGCGAATTCGGGAATTAAGCTGCCTCTGAGGTACGAGGTACACATCTCTTTGTTATGCAGAATAGAGATGTGCCCAGCACGTATCGACATGGATAAGTTTTCGATAAAGTCTAAACTATAGAATAACGATTTGACACTATTAATAACAATAAATATTCCTATTTGAAACCAGTTTGTATTATTTATTGATGTTTTTAATAAATCACAAAATAAATGAGCAGAACTTTAGCGCTCTCTCACACTCTCTATCGATAAAAAATAGACAGTTACTTTGTCCGATGAAAATAATATTTCCTACCGTAATAGCCGATACTAGTATTTTAGACTACAGACTTAACTACAAACAACTACTGAGTAAAATAATTGTATCATTACAAATCATTTTAAGATGTGTGTTGAAAGTAACGAACAGCCAGTTCCAGTTTTCTTAAATATCAGGGTTGTCGATATCGATAAAACGAATACTTTTTATCGCACCCATCCCTATACTGGAAAAACTATGGGATAGTCGGTTCGCTGCAGCTAGTTTGTTTTGCGTCGGTCCTTTGTGCACTCTGTCACCGCGATACCCGTATCGATGTGAATTTGTTTAGTCTGTGTACCCGCTCCCGAGGCGGTTTGTACAACACTCTGTGAATGGTAAATTCTAAGACAGTTTTGTATTGTTGTTTTAGCGCCATAGCCATATTAAAAAGTATGTCTATCCCATAGGAACCGTACATTTTTCCGAGATAAAAATTAGCCTATGTTATTTTCTGACCCCTAAATTACCGTAGTGGTAGTTTAGGGATTAGGTATGCAAAAAAATCATGTCGATCCATTGCTCTATGAAAAATAAAAACAAATCTATCCCACGGGAACCTTAAATTTTACCGGGATAAAAAGTAGCCTATGCGCTATTCCAGACTATAATATATCTCTGTGCCAAATTTCATCCAGATGCGTTCAGCCCTTCTGGCGTGATTGAGTAACAAATATCCTTCCATCCAAACTTTCACATTTATAATATTACTGGGATTATGAGTTCTTTTTACATAATTTGTTAATTTAAATTTAATTTGCATAGTGTGTCAAGGATAACTTGCTCATAATGTAATATGAAACTAATAATAATAATCATACAACATCGCACACCCTATAAGAGAATTTCCATAAAACCCCTCAAAGTCGTCTGTAGCTGTAGATCCCAAAAATCAGGGTTGCTATTTACCATATCTGAGAGTAGAATTAAAATTGCCCCACGGCTCGCTCCCAGTTCGAGCGTCAATTATTCATGACGCGGCCACACAAGCCCGCGTGTGAATGAATCCCGCCGAGCGATTCCACGCGACACGGCACGATTCGGAGCGACTCGGTACGATATGCCTTTTACAGTCCCAATGTAGATACTTATTAGCTTTTCGATCCATTCATTCACGATGCAATTAATATTGTAATCTGAGACGAGTAATATTTGTATACAATATTATTTTGACATTATTTCTGGCGTGGACATTTTCGTGATTATCAGATGCGGGGTTTTGAAAGTTTGTAGATTTATAGAGGAAATCTTCGAGATTTATTGAGTATATTTATGATCGATTTGTTTATATAGTTCTGTACATAGTTCGTTTTTGTCACCATTTCTGGGCACTTGATCTTAAGATACCATGAATAATTTATCATATAATTTTGAGGCCTTTACAATAAACGGCACATTTTATTAAATAATGTTTCGCGTACGCATTGTCTCGTAGCCCTACACGCTTATATAATGTGATCTCATATTCCTAGTTGTTCGTTTTACATTAAATGTACGCAAATTTTTCAACCTCGAAAATATATTCTCATTGAAAATACCCTTTAGCAGTTTAACACATATTCAAACATTCCGGTCTAAAATATTGTTCGCTTTTTATTTTTATTCGCAAACTAAACAAATGCGCACTGGGAACAGGCCGCGACCCATGTCAAGAACCCTTACATACGTACTTACATAATATATAATACGATACTATTATGTAGCAGGTACTTTTAATATCTCGAAGGTAAACCTGAAAACTTAATAAAAGTGCTTTTTAATGTATAATAGTAGCGGTATACAAATGTGAGTGACGCCTGTTAAAATCGGTGAGATATGAAGATGTTGGTCCTAAAAAAGTTTTAAAATAAATAAAGTGTTTTTTTATAATTTAATTTGAATATATCTTGAATTATGAACCATCACAATTAATTAAGCCAAGGTCAGAAGAATCAGAACTCCACCTAATTTACACCATACAATTAACATAATAAATAAATAAGTAACATTTTGTAAAGTGCTCCAGTGACTGCTACATATATAGGTATAGCATTTTAATGAGTGTCTTACCTTATCAACGTTTAGAGCCGTACTTGAAAAATATCGCGTGTATTAGGGTACGGACACAAAATTTGCTATAAAGTCCTAGTAAAAAGTCATGAAAATTAATTTAAATAACTAGGCACTTATTTAATATATCATTTATTTTTCGATTAATAATAAACTACATTAAACTTTATGGATATGAAACACCAGGATTTTGTATCGACAAAAATCTTCCTAACATTCTTAAAAAATATTATTTGCTCAATTCTCACACCACTGATTAAACAAATATTAATTTATAAAATTAACCTAAAATTATTTTCACCTGCTATTAGATTTTAACGCGGCGACAAAAAGCCTTTATGTGTTAAGTCACGTTGAAAAAATTGAATTAAAAACCTCATTTGTGTTTTTCATCAAGTTAAAAACTCCAGCCGCGTCTGTTCGGGGTCGAAATATTAGTGCGTGGGCCAAGTCACCGCAGATGTACATGAATATGTAATATCACTTTATCAAAGAATTTTAGATTGGGAGCTTAATACGAGTACGATATAGTATCATAAAACACACTATTGTTATCTATTTTATAAGGTTTTATTTGCGACTAGCTGTTGCCCGCGACTTCGTCCGCGTGGTATTTAACAACGTCTCAACCGTTGGCAACAGCCTGCTCGCGTTCTGATCCCGCGGGACGCATTGCAGATTGTTGCTATCAAACTTTAAGCAGGCGCAGCGCTGCAACATTGGTTTTAATTTTTTTTCGAGAGATCCAATTTTTTTTTCTAAAATAAAAGTAGCCTAAGTTACTCCTTGTTACATCAGCTATCTGCCAGTGAAATTCCCGTCAAAATCGGTCCAGCCATTTCAGAGATTACCCGGAACAAACAGACAGACAGACAGACAGACAGACAGACGGACAGACAGACAGACGGACAGACAGACAGACAGACAGACAGACAGACAAAAATTGTAAAAAATGTGGTTTCGGTATAGGTAACGTGTATACATCCAAATGCAATTGGTAAAAAGCTGTCATTTTAATATTACAAACAGACACTCCAATTTTATTTATATGTATAGATAAATATCACGGAATAAATCGAACCGCTATATGTACCTTTTTGGCTCGGGTATTATTGCATTTAATTATATACCTATATTTCCTTTTCTATTTATTTTTAACAAAGTCACTTTTAAATATCTTGAATTCAGTTTAGTTATTAACAGACAAGAGCACATGCCTAGATAGAGTTGCTTATAAGCAGCACACAAGTTTTAAATTGAAAATAACATAATCTGTTAATATCATGGTTATAGCTAATTTATACGGGTTATATTGATCAAGTAACGTTAGCAGACTTGACTTATTTGTTTTTAATAACAATCATTGCAGATGAAAAAAACAACTATACGATATCCTAAGTTATTTACTAAAATTAAAATTAGGCTTATTTCAAAATGTACTCAACAAATCCCCACTACCACCGGCCGGGAGGGTGCCCAAAACGCTGGCAGCAAACCAAACTAAAACCTCTTATATCCCCTTACAAACAAGCTTTTTTAATAAACTTAGCAGAAACTTATTTATTTATGTGAGTTTTTTTCCGTGATTGCAATACTTATAGGCACTAATATTAGGCTTCTAATAAGGTTTTTATAAATGTAATTTAATACCTTGTATTATTAAATGCTTAAGAAAATAGATTTTTCAAGTCATAAATGACCAACCAGTTAGCTCTTAAAACTTGTCCCAAATCGCGGAACGAGGCAAAACTCTACTCTTTGACTTCGAAACAAATAGTTAATTACCCAGAGAGCTCGTTAGGCGTGGATTGTAGCGAACTTGGCCGGTTTTTTTGCTGCACCGACACGCGCCGCTTCCGCGGCGTTCTGAACGGGCCCCAAAGAATGTGCTACTTACTCAATTCCTTTTTGCTTTAGTTGTGTTATGAAAGAAAATGACGGTAGAATGAAAGCGACTTCTTGAAATCTTTTTAAGAGTATGTTTTAGTTCGAGATAAAATATTTTCAGTCTGGATTCTTTAAGATAAGGCTGTTACGATAGAGCTACGTAGATCAAGTACACTTGAATATCAATTACTTTAGAGAATCTGTATTTAAAACTAGAGTGTCGAAGCGAAAATTGTAACAAACTTTTGATGTAATGAAGCTAATAAATGAAGACTGACTATGATTCAAAATGGCACTTATAAGTCATGACTTGTGTTATTGAATCACAGTATTTTTTATTAACTCGACTAATACTTACTGCACCACTTTTTTAATGTTCCCCTATATTCTTTTGCGCTTGAAAATGCTCACGCAATAATGCATTTACAAAGCCTTTACTTTTTACGCGAAAGGGGTGGGACGTTCAACCACTTTTTGTGCTTTTAAATCGCATTTAGCGAGAACAATACGCAGTGAGAGTGCTTTAATCGTTTTATTGGGTTCATAGATTCATTATTAATATCTACCTAAAAATATATTACGTTAAATTAAAAAAAAAACTAACTTTTTGAGGCCTCCTTCGGATGTCAGAGGCCGCCACGCGATACCCGTATAGCTTACGAATCAGTGCAACCGTAAGTAAGTATAGTGGTGAACACTATTTATTCTTTAGAACATTAAAATTGGTTTAATATTGATTAACGGCACTGATAGAAAGTAAAAAACTGCTATTTCTTTTAACCCAAATTAATTTGATTTCAATCTAATCACATTATACGAAGAGCCCTGTTATTCTCGGAATCTTTTAAAACACTGTGCTGTCGGTCGCCCTACGGTAATGTGTAGTACGAGAGACAAATACAGCAATATGAAACACATTCCGGCCACATGTGGCGCAATAAACCTATATATAGCACGTGGTTGCGTGTCTTTGTTTCGCGTAATGCGATTTAAAATACAAAACAAGGCCCTAAAGGTGATATCAGACGGGAAAATGTTCATTCGACCGAAGGTTCATTTTTATTACATTTCACGTTCACTCGGCAAAGACAGAAAGAACGTTCATCCATTCTTCTCGACTCGACTATGTCACCAAAAGCACTCGTGCGAAAAAAAAGAAATCTAAGAGAACGTCGGGTAGGTGCAACTATGTAATTTAAGAGGAATTCTAATATATCGGCAATGCAATGTATTGGGGAACTTCAAATACACTGTTAAGAGAATTAATATGTTATGATGTGCGCGACGTTCAACGTCTACGGGAGGCGAGACACATGTACTAAACTCGGGTAAATGTTTTCAATGTGTTTAGACGTTTAAGTTCTCTTTAATTCCGAGCGGAGTGAATGATGTCAAATAAAAAAATATGAACGTTACTTAATCATTCCACAAATGAATTCAATGGGACTTTTGTTTCATTTTGAGGTCATACGTTATACATTTGGGAAAACAGGCAAAATCAGAGAACAGCGAAACGTTTCTGATATTACCTTAAGATAAGATAAATCACAACTTGTAAGCCTTTGGTATACTTATTTATTTGCCTTGTTAACTATCGGCTCTAAATTTCCTCGTGAAACAAGTTGCTTTAATGCAGTAATAAGACTCATCTCTGATTCCATATTTGTCCTAAAATGCCTAACAGTAAAACAATAATCCTCTAGAAAAATTGCTAATTGATTGCGTACATTTACGCGAATAAAACACATTGATATAAAATAACTTTTGCGGTAAAGCAGCCTGCTATATCTGCTATATTTGTAATTAAAACACTCCAAATATAATTAATTAGTATATTTAGATGTTAATCGTAACACAGAAAACCAAAGACAAAAACCAGAGACCTAGAGAGGCGCATTCACAAACTACACAATTAAAGACGCAACATCGGAAACGTAAAAAACATAAAGTAAACGCGATAAAATCAGCAAAATTTGTTTGATTTAAAAATGCTAAATAGCATGTTATTTTGTTTTTTGGTGTAAATCAGATTTTCCTGCCGAAATATACTATTGTAAACATCTAAAATCACCCTTATTTGCCAATAGTGCGGTTTGTACCTTTATTAGAGGACAATGGTCAGTACCAAATTCAAAGTCAACCGGTGCTAGCTGACCGAGAGTCGGTGCTCTCTGTCGGCATTTTATGAACTAACTAAAATAGTAGAAATTCTAAATTAAAACCAAAAAAAAGATTCGCAATCCGTGAGTCCCATAAACAGAGCATAAAAGGGATTGGGCGAGACACGGAGCATATAAACACATTTCGGTGGAGCCGTAAAGGGGAATCACGGATATATTCAGATGGAGTCAAACGTGCGTACTACACTATGAATAATATAAAGTGATTCTTGCGTAGCATATATTAGGATATTAGGTTTGAAGAGCAGCTTTTGCGGATATCAAGAGTGCTGGTGAACTTCGCCCGAAATTACAAAAAAGTACAAGTTAATCATCTTGGTATCTACCACTCTATATATCCAATCGAAATCACCGTCAGACTAGGCTTCAGTTCTTAATGTCGCATACGTTTTTTAGAGATGAGGGAAGTTAAATACACAAATAGGAAGATTCTCTGTGACTTAAATTTCATAAAAACACGGTAGAGTGAAATGCCATACTGCATTTGCGACTAGTATATATATAAACAAAAAATCTTCAAGGAATCTAAAAAGAAAAGTACTTCCGCCTCTGAGCACAAGTTACTAATACCGTCCAAGTAAAATACCGTCCAAAACGCCGGCAAATTACAAATTACCGAGAAAACTCGTCAAGGTATCAAAAGATAGATAATTTATGTGCGCCACGCTTTTGGCATTCTAATAACCAGTGTACCGAGAACCCCTGATTTGGAGTCGTAATATAATTCTGAGAAGAAGATATTCTTGAACGGGTTTCAATTCATGTAGGAAAGGTTTTAACTGAAAGGGGTCATGTACCAAAAGTATCGTGGAAGGAAATGTGGCACCCCTGGATAGCATAACACGGCGGCGCCCTACAGTGCGAGACACTAAAGGTACCCAAAAGTATCGGGTAGGTATCTCCCTTGCTATATCATATTGGTTGTCTTGCAAACTATCTACTTAAAACGAAAAACAACTCCCAACGAAAATTTAGTTCCAAAATATTATATTATGTGTTTTTTAGAGCAAACGAATTAAGTTTTGATTTAGTTATCCCAAATTGAATAGAGTTAATGTTTGGTTTTCAACAAAGAAAATAGATGCTAACTTCTGATTATAAATTACGTACAGTAGTATGCTTCTGATATGTACAAGTTTGCAATTAAATTGTTAAAACTTTAGACAGATGTAAGGATTTTAAATAAAGGTTCTCTATATAATACCATTCTAAGCAATCGTTCACTATTTTGTGGAGGTCGTTTATTTCTTTTTCTAAAGAAATATAACAAATCTATCATTCAACTTGAATAAGAGCTTTTATTTTACCGTTAAAATATTCCCCAGCTTCGCAACAAAATTAAATAGTTTTTGGTAACAGAACACAAATTCGAATTCCAGTGAAACAAAAGAATAAACATTGCCAAAAACAAATGATTGAAAACATAGCAATCGTAATCACCAATAAAGTATATCGAAGAAAGATAGAAAACAGAGATACTCCTGAATAACTAAAACAAAAAACAGCCAATACCCACTTAAAATTCATTGCTGAAATTCGATACCATAGCGCTGTAGCCCAGGAGTTAGCGTTCTATCAAGCCATACATCTTGCGACCAAACTCAAAAACTGTGATGAGTCAAGATGAATATAGGTGCAGCATACATCCTGGGTATCACAGCAACCAGAGTTGACAATGTCGATTGTTTGGCAAAGAGTCCTACAGCATGCACCGACACGAAAATACAGGCTATACGATTTCTTATTGGCGAATAATGAAATAGGCTGGTATGTACCAAGGCATGTTTTTACAAAGTTCACAATTTATTAAAGCATTACTCCTGTCGCTCTCTGACTAGTGTTGGCGAGCAGGGCCGGTATCTGGGGCAAATAATAACAAAAAGGCTTGCCGCCGCACGGATTTTAATGCGGGGATGAGCAAAAATAAATTCACAAAGATTTTTCAGTGGACGCGACGTGAATGCGTAATGTGTATGCTGTGAACAGTGTGGGTTCGGGGTTGCATGTCGCGGGACTCTTAGCAAGGAAAGCATTAATGTCTTTTGGACAAATGCCTTTCTTATGGTTGATTAGAAGGATCTATCTAGTTTCTGTCGGTGCAATGAATAAAAATGTAGCAGAAACATTATGTGCCTTATGTAGTTAACTTTAAAACAAGTCTGCTGGTTATTATGCTGTCTTCGTATCTAGGAGAAGAGTGTGGAATACCATGAAGCTGCCAACATAGGCCGTTTCTCTGTGGAACCTTAAATTACAAGTTAGGTTTACGACTCAAGACCTTCACTTTGAAAGGCACTAAATTCGAAATTTGCGAGCTCAGGTAGGACAAGAGCAACTATCTCATCTCAGTGATCTCGGATAAGTCCTGATATGAACATAAATACCGGCTTCCTGCGACGCGTGTGACATTATCGATACTCCTTGTGTGGGGGGGGGGGGTCCTACAATACGTCCTCCAGCTCGCGATCGCCATTCTAGAACTTTGCTGCCCCAACTGTCATCGGTTTTTCAAGCTATCTAAAATCATAATTGTATCTCTATTGACTAATGTTTCTAAATAAATAAAATACAAAAGCATATAAAAATTTAAAAAAGGACATTCGTTTTTTAATTCCTAAAGGTATTTTTTAATCATTATCGGCTAGACTGATTTGTTATTGACCGTGCTCTCTTTGAAAATTATAAATTCGTATGATAGGTAATACATTACATACAAGGTTTTGGGGCACCGTATCCTGTATTTGTGGTTTAACGTGTGGTACCTCTAGTTCAAAGCAATAAAAGTAGAAGTTGCTTTATGACCTAACTCCCGTTTTAGGCGAGGTAACGTGGATGTCTTAATGTTGGTGTTTTAAGTTGTTTAACTTAGCGGAATTAGCTGCTTAAGTAAATAATTTACGTACTACTTAGAACTATTTTATAAAAAAAATATTTTATTGGCCTCTGGGTTCTCAGTTTAATAAAACTTCTCGGATTTGATTTAAGTACATTAAAAATCTAATAGTATCACGTTGCTAACATAAACATCTCGCATTACAATTATAGGGCTATGGAGTCGTGACCGTTTTGTTGGCTGTAGGCGTATTTCGTATACTATTGCTGAGTATTACAAAGCAAAATCGTGACGGGTCTGGTATGGTTATACTGCAATCGCAATACTAGTGTGGTATCTACTTATAAAGTCCATAAACACACAGACACCACTCAATAAAACAAATTGCAACTAGTCAACTTAAATTGTCCTTTGAAAGCAACAACAGCAATTGTTCGCAATAAAAGTTAAATAAAAGCGCAGCTCCGACCACTTTCAGTGTCGACCGGAAATCCATTCTGGAGCCTGGAGGCTCTAATTTCCGGTTCGCGGCGACGGCTCGCATAGAGAGCGCGGCTTCTTTGAGGTCCGCAGTTAAGGGATGATAATTCGTTTACGGGTTATGGTGAAAGGTTTATCTTTAAGATAATAAAGTTGATACTTTAAGAAATAGCATGGAGTGAGTGAGGTACATTATCCTCTATCTACCGTATTATGAATCTCTCTATACATTTTTATGTTAGCTATAAACTTTGTCATATATTTCTACAACACGATGAACATCGCTCGCATAAAGTGACACGACACCACCCATACTAGATTTTAAATATTTACCTCGGGAGATCGCTTCTTCAAAATGACATTTTCAGTAGCTTATATCTGAAACGGTAATAACTTACGGTTAGGTATGAACCCACGAGGTGAGGTAGCTGAGGTAGCTCTCAACTTCTTTGCACTTGATGGAAAATCATCTTAGATAGCCACAAAGAGGACTGCTGTTTATAAAAATAGGATAAGTTCTACGTTAAGTTAATCCAAAATAACAATAGTTATAGTAACATTTTGTAGGTAACTCAAGTTTTTTAAGTAAGTAAGTAAGTAGTTTAAGTTTTTTACGTTCTCGACGTTAAGGAAGCTTCACAGCAACCACGGTCACGGTAGGACTGAGATGTTAGACGTTCTAGTGCCATAGTAAGAACTGGCGTACTCTCATATTTAGTTTTGTTTGCGGTCCGTCCCGACCCGTGACCTTGGTTACTGCAAAGCAGCCAAAAAGTCGGGAACGTAAAAAACATAAAAGAAACGCGATAAAATCCATAAAATTAGTTTTATTTCAATGTGTAATGCGGGTAAATATAGTAAATCAATCGACTAAAACAATTTTACAAGTGATTAATGACAATACTTATTTAAAACCTTTCGTTAACGTATTAACTTTAAAATCTCATCGGTATCCAACAAAAGAGTAAAAATACATTTAACAACGTAACCAAAAGCCTCGTAGGCTTTTCACGAACCGGAAATTAGTATCTTCAGGCGTTTCTCATGAAAAGCCCCCGGGCGGGGCGGAAGTGAGGAATTTCCCGAAGCCCGAGTGGGCAACGGCTCCAAATTAAATGGTGCCACATTAGCGAGTGATCCCTACTACATAAATGGTGCATTGTTGTAGCGTCTTGTTGTATAAAGAGACCTCGTCAGTGCCACAGTGCGAAACAAATTGGACAGACATGGAGTAACTTTTTTGGATAAAAGTTAAGTCATTTTATTTTTTATGGCATGGAGAATAATAAATACCGAGCTTACGAAAATAAAACGATGCTGTTATTTAAAATATAATAATAAGATATAATATGAAATGCTAAATTAAGCCATAAATTAACAAGACATCATATTAACACAATTTTACTTATCATAATCACTCTATATTGAGGCTTGTATACACACCGAAATGACAAAACAAATACTTGTATTTCCCTGTCTGCTAAGGACTTTTACAACGACTGGTAAGAACGATCGAGTTCAGTAATTAATTATAACAGCTCTGAATAATTTTGCACAACGCCTACTTAGGAATTAACTAAAGAGCTTCGAACTAGTGAACGGTTCTCGGAAGTGAATGGTGCTACGAGCTGAGAATGAAGCGAGCAGACATTATCATAGATGCGGGGACATCTTTTGAGGCTTTCCATTTAATATACTGAATTAGTATAATGAATAATTAATTACAATTAAACTTAGTAACTGATGTTTATTATGATCTTAAACAGTAACTAAACTTACTTTGGTACATTTGATACTTACTTAATAAAATAAATTTATGAAATACATATCCTAAGTATTTGATTTTTCCAGCAGTTAAAATATCGACACACTATGCAATATAAAAGTCCTCTTTAAAAATTTCGATTGTTTTGCGATTCGTCTTGCCGCATCCTTTACTTAAATACGAGAAGATCGTGGTTTTGAGTGGAGGAGTTACTTGTAGGTACAATAATAGTTCACTAAGTAGCGATACTGGAACAATGATGCCACGGTAATTGTTACTTATTGCCATCTCAAAAGACCGACTACTCTTTTGTTTTGGGTATTTAAACCCTATGGTAGAGAGAGCTTGAAAACGGAACCTCTAAGTTATCGAAGGTTTATGATTTGAGGGTCTGAGAGACCCTCAAATCATAAACCACTATCACCAAAAGATATTAAAAAAAAACCTAATAAAAATACGAATAGAAAATTATTATATCAAATTAAAAATAATTTATTTAGTAGCAAAAGATAAGTATGCGCATAAAAGGTCGTTGAACAATTAAAAACTAATTTGACATCGAGTTAGGATAATTAGTTTCGGACGGAGGGACGTTTTGTTCGGCTTTGTGTTCTCTGATTCATTATGTGGTTTTGTTATTGAGACAAATAAGTATGTATAATATAACTAAATGAATTATTAAATTGGTTATCGAAATGTGTTAAAATTCAAATAAAATAATTATTTTATTGAAATTACAAGCGAGATGTAAAATGTTAACATTATTATGTTGGTGACTGGACTTTTTATTTATTTCAAATTTGTTCCTTCAAGGCAGTTTATTGAAAAACATGCATAATATGCCAGCAGTTCTCTCGACTTCATATACGTGGACGTGTTTCGTCCAACCCGGGACCATTTCCATTTTCCGGCACAATTTTGTAATAAGCTATCGCCATGCTAAGTTCCAGTCCCTCCACTGGAGTTGAAGATACTGTTCTTAATGTCCCATGCAATACATATTTCTTTTTCAAAATATATTCAGTACAGTCACGACCTGGTTAATCTATTTATATCCTGGTTGAACGAGTAATCGTTTACAAACCTTTACGATTTTACCGCATTTTTAATCGTTATGTGAAGTCCAAATTTCAATAAGTCGATATTCTGTTCTCAGCAAAATGATTTTTTTTAATTGCATATAAGCAAGTATTTGATCTCAATCTCACACTACAATACAATGTTTACAAATATGATAAAGAAGCGTCTGATTAAGTACTTTTCTGTATCGCCTTGTATAAAGAAAGGGTAGTTATGGGTTTGGTGTCAAAACCTTGAATATCAGTAAGCTAAGAAAGAGCTTCCAATGTTATCGTAAAGTCATCGAGAAAACAAGTGTGCATGAAGTACAGTAATTAAAGTCTAGATATCCATCAATATATTTAAGCTAGCTTTTCAGGTAGGTACAAATGCATATTATTAGTCCTTAAAACAACAACACAAAACTCTCTGATTTAACAAACAGTAGCTGAAACAACGAATTCCAAACAACTTTTCAGTTTAGAGACCCTTAAAATTAAGCAGTCGGTCTGTGCAAACGTGACTTTCATAATACAACTCGGTTGAGACCAGAGGTACGGAGGCCGACAAATCACAATTACAATTTCATTAGTTAATCGTATAAAATGTATTCTAACTGTGGGGCGCCCACACGCCACCGCGCCGGCCCGGGTGCCGGGAGCCGGGAGCCGGGAGGGCAGATGGCAACAATCAAGCAACTAAGAATAGTGATGCGAATTGTTTGAATACGTGGAGAAGCGGACTTTGGTAAGTAAGCCCACAACTAGAGTGGGTACTCTAACAAAACCCTAAACGACGAAAATCACAAAAAAAATATCCAGTGCGGTATTCGTGAAAGTTTAATCACATTATCGTATTCAGTTGCAGTCCTTACAATATGTTTACAATCGCTGAAGGTAAATATTATATGGGAAACCCCACTACATAATTCAGTTTTCTAAAGTTAGGACCGGATTATCAAAATGACAAAACTGATATAAACTATCTGAGTACCAGGTACAAGAGGAGTGTAGCACATACTCTCCATACATCACTAAGCCCACCCGACGGCCGGGATCAAGTTGATTAAAGAGCCCGTGGCCTTTGTGTCGCAGCATTGGTAAATATACACAACGACGCGCCATGTTTGCTCTTTGTTACGTAAAAATTAGGAAATAAATTATCGAGAGGACGAATGCATTACCTATATAAAATACAACAATCCTTAAAACAGCTAAGATGTACATAATAGTTCTTAAAGTTCAGCCCTCAAAGCATACCGTTACTGCTGTAATAACGCAGCGTTCTTGATTTATTGAGTTTTAAGATTCAAATTTAAAATTCAAGTTTAGATATTTGTATTACTTGAATAGTAAGTAATTATTGGTATCGAGAGAGTGGAACATTGAGGGATGACTTGAGCTTGAGTTGAGCTTAATTGCAATACACATTTCCATTCAACCAAACAAATTCATAAACAGAAATCAAAACGTCGGCGTCGCATCAAAACATATATAATAATTCCCGCACAAATACTCGTAACATTTGGAACGGAGCGTTCCATACTCGAAGGCAATAAAAATATACATATATAAAGCATAACCGCGGAGGCCTCAGATATCTGATTATAGGATTGGGTCCCCATCACATTATGATAATGGATACTTCTGAGACGCCTGGATATAGAAATAGATTGATTTCCAATTTTTTCCCGTAGCCTCCGAGCAGGCGAAAGGCTGATTGATTTTTAGGTTATTGCATCGGTTATTACTATAGATTGTCGATAATTATTCGACGAGGCCCTTCTGTTTTGGGGACATTATCCTGGGGATTATTCGAGGGAGTGCTACGTGGAATGGTATCGTGGGCCGGATGTTTACTGAAGGCAGGGACGAATTATAGATTGGTATCTTTACTATGGTTACTCCGCAATTAGTTGGTAGACTACAAAGAGAATAGGCAGGGTAGTTTCTATATTACTGGAAAGCGGTTCGTTTCATTTCTTGCATTTTTTGTCAAATAGAAGCAAGTGGATTGTGTAACAAAATACTTATGACAGACCATGACCATGTATTTTTCAAAGTTATTTTTATAATACCGAGACATCTAGTAAGGCCTCCGTCCTGTTAAGCGCAATAATTTGACATGCAATCAATATAGCATGTCGGCTTTCACACCACACCATCAATGTCTTCCCTGCTGCCCGGCTGCCCAGGTGCCTCTAGAAGTAATTACTTAGGTTTTAATTAAACGGAATCAGAAACTGAATTTCACACTACCCTGCAGTGTGAAGGGACACGTTTTATTTCAAATTTAAAGATATTTAGCATGGAAACTGAATGTAGGTATAAAGTTGTCAGATATAAAACCAACTTTTAACATTCTCATTTTAATAACGTTATGATCGTTTTATTTTATGTTAAAATGATAAATAGGGTCCCATATAGCTGCAATGTACTCGTACTTAAAAATATATCATTCTTATTCAGTAATCTTATCCGCGCCATTATTGTTTTACCACGTGAAGTGATACTCCAACTCCGTAAGAAAATATAGCACAAACTACATAAAAACGGTGCTATTGAAACTTGTAAACAACTATTAACCTTATATACCTATATCTATGGTAAATATACAAAATTCTATTACTTTAAAAGGGTCTAAAAGATTGCTAGCAAGTTTCTCCGGAGATGTAAGGTATTGCCTCGACCTAACACCCTTTAACCCTGGCGATTTCGGAGCGGCCAGCAGCGGACGTCAATCGAGATCCCTTCGCCAATTAGGGTCGTAGGGAGTGTAATTTTCCACACCACTTGCCTTAATTAGGTCAACCGTTCGTCCCTTGGGCGTCGGACACTTAGTTTAAGATGGACCCCCGAGATGGTTTAAAATTGCTGCTCATGTGAGCGTAAAATCTTCTTAAAACAGGTAAGTTGTGCGGTGCTTTAGTTAAGACTTTAGGAGTTAAGTGGGATTATTCAATTTTGCTATAATTGTATTGGACTAGAATGTTCATCTGCCTATAATTGGTACAGTATAAATTATAGCTCTTTTTGTTGTAATAAATCGGGTAAAATGTATTTCATTACATTCTATGCTATTTCCCAATTTTCAGGGAAATTTCTCTTTCCCTGTATAATACTACTTATAGTCAAAATGAAAATTTTCGTAAAACCAGTTTTCGCGTTCCAATTTATACCGCAAGAAACTATTATACACCAATAATCGAATGATTTAAATTTATGAAACATATATCAATAAATAAAAGTTTTAATAAAATAGCTTTCTACAATGATTAAACCACAAAGGCCCCTGTCCACGGGCCGGATGTCCAGCAACAGATCGACGGTGGCAAGTCGTGCCCCTGTTACACGGCTGTACCTGAAATTTGGACAAACAGCGCGCCGCAAATTTCTACGGCATCACCTCGCCTCGCCTCGCCTCGCCTCGGCCGCAGCCGCTTCTAACATTTGCATCTCATTTGGAATGCAACCGCTGGATGTGGCGGATTCGGTGATAGATAATGAGTGGATGCGGTAATAAAAATCTAAACTGTAAAAAATGGCACTATAAGAGAATTATCTTAAATAATCGCTCGCTCGAAAAGTCACTGCACATTAGTCTTTGACTTATCTATGGCACAGTTCAACTAATAGGTTATGGTCTAGGATAGTGATAGTTAACATGTGAGTACTAATGCCATCTCGTTTCCACCACCAACAACCACAACCAACCAATTCTGGCAGATTGACCCAAAGCTCCATTTGAAATTAAATACCGCATCCACTGCAGCGGAAACTCGTTAATTCCATTATTCGTTCGGGTCGAGATTTTGCAAGCAATTTCCGCCTTAGCGACGAATGCAAATACGAATGAAATGTGTTATTTATCGCCTGAATTAGAAGCAGTCGTGTTAACTACCGTGTACCGAGCACTACCGCCGCTCCCGCCGCTCCCGCCGCTCCCGCCGCTCCCGCCGCCATTTGCATACACCGGGTCATATGGATTCGACATTGTTTCGAAATGGTCATATACAATAAGTAATAGAGCTGAGTGTGCGCGGGATTTATTTTAATTATGTAGATATGGTTTAATTGAGCATTCTAAACGTAGAAAAGATTAAAAATATCAATTAGTATCTTATACATGACTGGTCGCGTGGCTGTCGCCCTGAAAATTTGGTATCTACTCGTATTATGGTCAATATTTAATATCTATACTAATACTTACTAATATTATAAATGTGAAAGTTTGGATGGATGGATGGATAGATGGATGGATGTTTGTTACTCTTTCACGCCCGAACGGCTGAACGGATCTGGATGAAATTTGGCACAGAGATAGATTATAGTCTGGAATAGCACATAGGCTACTTTTTATCCCGGTAAAATGTATGGTTCCCGTGGGATAGATGTTTTAATTTTTCATACTTTTTATCGCGGGTAAGGGCGCAGCTAGTTTTTATTATAAATGTGAAAGTTTGGATGGATGGATAGATGGATGGATGTTTGTTACTCTTTCACGCCCGAACGGCTGAACGGATCTGGATGAAATTTGCCACAGAGATAGATTATAGTCTGGAATAGCACATAGGCTACTTTTTATCCCAGTAAAATGTATGGTTCCCGTGGAATAGATGTTTTCATTTCTCATACTTTTTATCGCGGGTAACACCGCCGGGCGCAGCTAGTGTTTAATATTTTTATTAGCCTTTTGCGACCAGGAGGCGTATTGCGAACTCTTAGCTTCCAGGAATTTCACTTTAAGGCCTAAAACTGCTGTCATCTGTACAATGATAACAACATAAATTCCCGCTGGATAGTTCGTTGTCAATGTTAGTCTTTATTCATAATATTGACCTACTACGTTTGGGGAAATTGTTTATGTATTAGGATATGTATGTATTATTGAGTTAAAATATCCAATATCCAGTCGGATCAGCAGCCTTATTATGTAAATCTGTTTGAATCATTTTGCGTATTTCGACTGGTATATAGAAATACATGCACAATTATCGAAACAGAGTTTCATAATAGTCCTGCAGTACACTGCCTCGTAATAACAGTTTGTAATACGCCCCCAAAACGCAACACCACATCTTCTAATATGCGCAAAATAATAAATGAATACCAAATCTGCCAAAGTGCAAACTACAATACTATAGTGATAACATTACAGGAGCTACAGTAACGTTTCAGCGTAGGTAACGGCGCTGCTGAAACGAGGCAGCCCATTGTTGGGCGCCGGAGCCATGGGCGAGGTTTAATGCCGCGTGACGTCACGCCACAAAGCCCCTAAAATGGTAATAGTGGAGTTTTATTGAAGTAAAAACTGTAATAGATAATGTATACAACAATTTTGCGAGCGCGAGTCAGGTTTACGGTCAGCGGTTATTTGTTTATTATTTATTTATAACAGGTTAACAAAACCGTGTCGTTTTCTTATGTATGTTAACCATTAATTAAATCTACTAAATGCTAATCTAGAACTTCACCACCCGTTCGGAATGCCGTTCCTATGGAGAAGAACGGGCAAAAAATTCCATGGTTGCTCTTTTTAAAAATATCCGTTATATTTTTGAGCAGTACATTGACAATGTAAGAACGGCTAGGCAGACTTAAGTAGCTGATTACTTTCAATAAGTATAAAAAACTGTGTTCACCAAAATATGTCTGCCTTTTAAAATGTGCAAACTTAATAGGTATACCCACTGCACATTAAAAAAGCTTTCAACTGCGTCACAAATCATTATAATTCAATAAGCGTTATCAGATTTTTTATGAAGCCCAACGGCAAACTTGGCAAAATAAATCTAAATTTAATTACTTTAGCGCAAAATACTTTCATCTCTCAGAATACTTTTTTAAGTCACTTATTGCGGTGCAGAATCAGTGAGTGCCTATGGTTATGCGACAAATAAAATAAACCTACACCCGACATATTTTTCTAATTGCATATTGAGGTTACTTGGCAGTGCTACGGTAATATGATCATCGGTACCACGTGGTGGCTAGCACACGTGTTCTTTGTAACACGTGCAAACATTAACCTTTGGTAGGTTACCCAGTAACTGACCAGGGCCCCAAGTCTGCTAACACAATCGATTCATAATCGAACAGCAACCGCATAGTAACTGTCACATTTGACAGATATCCCATACAATTCTGCCCTACCGTGCTGGAAAACTGGACAGTCAAGAAGGCGAGCCCTTTCACATAAAATTTAAATTTGAGGCCAAAACATTGAAAATTGAACTTAATTGCGTCGCGTCAGCGTGCTACGGTCGCTTAAGAGCAGACAATCGGTATTATCAAAAACATGTTGTGTAGTCGTAGCCCCTCTCTTATAAACCGCGGTCCGCAGTATCCCATGATGTCATGTTCATTACACGCACTGATTGCCAACGATGTCGGTGGTTGTATTCGTGCACCTTTATGTATATGTTAAAAGAAAATAAACTACATCAGATAACTTTTTATAGCCTATTTTGTATCCCTCCATTTTCCTTCTACGCAGCAACCTGTCTTATGCTTGTTTTGGTCACGTTGTACCCGCCAAGATGTCTTAATCATAATAAATTTAAATAATAAATAGTTGTTATAATTTCATTTAAGTGAAATATTCTATAAAGTTGGTAGGTATTTACTCTTCTTGCAGTGACATTTTGTAGATTTAAAGTTAATTTCAAACATTCAGATGGAGTGTCAGAGCAGTCGCTATGATAATTAAATTTCAGTTAACGCTTCAACGACGTTTCATAATCGTCAGATTTAATGTTTAAATTGTAGATTAAAATGTCCAAGCCTCTGAACGACCCACTTTTGGGAATTGATTTCATAACAGAACTGTCATTATAGCTCGCGGGGAGAAGCTAGCCTTTCTCTAAAACTGGTAATATATTCAATTCAAATGCAAATTATTTATTTCAGACATTGTCCAGAGTATGTTATGAAAATTATAAAGTTCACAATAATGAATAAACAATAAAAACAAAATAAAATTATTACCTATATAAATACACATAAATAATATAGAATAAAATTTATAATTGTTTATTAAGAGAACAGAATATTAATTGGATTAATCTTATAATCTTGTTTTCTTATGTTTAAGACATTTGCAAACAAAGCCTTATTGCGTTGCACACAGAACACGGTATTAAATACGATTGTTCTGTTGTTAAACAAACAAGGGCGCTAAGGACAATTGCGAAACACAAATAAAATATTACCACCCTTAATCTTGTTTAAAGGAACTAAAAACTGAACCAAGCACCTTTATCTAAGGATTATTCTCGAACAGATTAACATAGTAACAATAAAATAATTTACATGAATAGGGTAGGGAAAATGAGATTTCAGGTTTACCAAAGTCAAAGTCAAATCGTTTATTTCGTATCGGCCTACGGGGGTACTTACAAATTGTTATTTACATTTTTTTTTAACTCTACAAACGGATCGGAACGCGACCTCAACTAAGAAGATCCGGCGAGAATCTAAGCGGGCTTGCCTTTTTTGTAAGCCATGATTTATTTATAGCAATGCAGACAATATAATTGACAGAACCAAACTATGAATGAAAACAAAATAAAATATATTTTAAAAATACCAAAAAGAAAGTGGATCTACCTAATAAAGAATATGTCCTATTACCCACACATATGTTCCATCGCAATGTATAAGCACGTATCTCCAACAACCTATGATATGAGTTCGAATGACAGTTTCGCGTTTGCGTATGAAGCACTCAAGAAGTTAGGCTTGAACTATCCAGCTTGCGTAGCGGCCATGTGTGTCGTTATGCGATAAACATTATGTAGATCAGCTGTTACAAGTTTGTCCTATTTGAGTACTTATAGAAGATTGATATCGTTTTTCGTACTTATTTGACTTGTTTAATTCCCTAGATGATGCTGTTGAGATATGAAATTTTCTAAATCTATTCTAACTGATTAATCTTACGTTAATCGATCACGCTTCGTGATGCCAGTTATAAAAATGACCACTCATAATCATTATTTCAATCTTTATCATTTGCAATGGAATGCATTCCAACCGCCCATCAAGGCCTTCCAAGTTTAAAAAAATATCATTACATTAATGGGTATAACACAAAGGGAAAATTCACAAAAAAGAAAACTTCGGACCAGACGCAACGTGAATTTTTCATTAAAAACAATTTCTAGGGCGAGAGCCATTTCTGAGACGGCTGGCAATTAGTGGCCTACAGTAATTGCCCAAATGAAATCCTCTCGGGTATTGTAAGGACAAGGGCCCAACGTTACAGGCGGAAAAGTTAAATAAATGACCTCCGAGTCTCCTCTTTTGAATTTTACCGATTATTGTCAGTAATACGGAGTGACGATAATGTAATGCGGTGAGCGATGATCCTGACTGCCAGTTGATGATTTTACTTCTTCAACAGAGTGATGTGTTTCTTGTGAAATGTATAAACAACTTGATGTAACGAGTGGATCTTACAGGATAATAGTTAATAAACAAAAACGGACGAACTGGGTTTGATAGTGTTCATTAGCCTCAACAAACAGACGATAATACAAACAGATTTATCGTTTTACTTAACAAGCTTATCGCTGTCAAAGTTTTGTTATAAGAATTTTAATAAAGGCGCTTTCCCATTGCTGCACACAGTGCGTGAAGTCATTGAAACACGTGTGCTCGGATATATCGCGGACGTAGTTCAACTCTGCGCACGCTTTACAAAAGGCACACAGAGACGTAGTGTCATGACATCAGCGGGAGGTAATAGCTACAGCTGTACATAGCCTCGGGTCCATAATTGTGGACACTATAAATCAGCTATACTCAACCTGCAGCCCTCTGGCCACATGCGGCCTGCTGGGCTTTTGTGGTTTGCCCATTTGTTGTTACTTTATTTTAAACCATTTTGAATTTTGCCCCCATAAGAAAGATTGAGAGCGCGCTGAGTAAATAGGTTCTACATAACACTACCGCGCCGCGATGAATTCGTTCATAGTTGTTTAATTCATTTTGTAAGAATAGCGAATACCTAAGAAATCATTACCTATTTTTTTTTCGCTCCGCGACACCACGACTAATACATGTTTATGGCCCCTATGAGAAAAAAATCGAGAAAAGCTGCCATAAATTGATGTGCTACAATGAAATTTATACACACGCCGCCTGATAAAAAGACCCCCCCAGTAACAATGCACCGTGTTCCCGTTCACAGCATAGCAGTGGGGCAGCGCCTTTACCGCCATTGTAGAACAAAGGCTGGTGAACGATTATAAGGCGAGATCCGCGAGGCGAGGGGGCCGGGAGGGGGCTAATTATGATAAAAGAAATCGTAATTTCTCCATTTTCTCCCTCGTACATCTTTTAACGTCTGATTTTAAATTAATCTTAATCAGACTTTTTTATGTACAAGGAAATTGTTAACATAATTGTCTTTACATTATAAAATATACTTTTAAAGCAATAGCGTAAGTTGTTGGACGGCTTAACATACTTATAAATCATTGTTTTCCTAAAACTTTAATTAGTCCGTTTTGAGAGCATAACTAACATCTTCTTCCCATCACGGTCTAATTATGTGACGCAACGCACTCTTTACTGACTCTCTTTACCAATTTCAGTTGGAAATCTAATTAAAACATCGACGGTCAACTTTAAAGTACTAAACCTTCCTAAATTGTGCGTAAATTAAACGATACCATACTTTTACGATTTGAAGACCGATTGGTCTAATAAAGTAAACACACTCCTGTACCAGGTATACCAGGTATAGGAGTGTGTTTATTAGACCAATTCAATATAACCCAGTTCTTTACTCCCGAGACGCTCCCCGCTAACCTATTTACGATGTTATCCGAATAACTGGCAAAGCTTTATTTTTAGAATCGACATTACTTCATTTTAAATACAGCATTACCCTGCATTACTTGGGGTTGGAGGTGTAGAAGAAAGACAAGTTTCTCAAGTTACAGTATTTGATAAATAATAGTTACTTATGTCTTAATTTTGTAATGGACTACTATTTATTAGTGTCAAGTTTCTGGGCAGGAGAAATTTACCTTCGAGTTAAAAAGAAGAAGATTGTTCTTAAGATTGGTCGAAATATTGTTATTTATTCATGTATAGGCCAAAATATCACATATGAATACCACCGGTTCGGAACAATTTTGTTCTACGGGGAAGAGCTGCAAGAAACTTATTACTGCTCATTGCATTACATCATGAAAGAATGATTTTGGTGTACACTCAAAGGAATATCAACACGAACACCGCAAACATCACAGACATTACAAAATACTCACGCTAAATTAATTAAATGAAATCTCGCTCAGGTTCATGTGAACACGGAAGCCAGCTTAGTGAGGCCTGTATGACTATTCTCTTACAGTAGGATGTTCTAAAAGGACATGGAATATTGTTTTTTTTTCTAGCGGGATGTTTATCAAGCTACGACCAGCTGAAAGAATAAAAAACTATGTTGTTAAAAGGAAACGCGCAGTGTAAGCGGCACCCGTGTTAGAGGGTACATAATATTTTCCTAGATCGTATTGTGCCCACGTTCACCAGTGGGCTCATATTAACTCCCTTGACGTTGACACTGACGTGCTTTGATCAAATAGCTGGGTTTAAACGTGGCCTTCGCAGGCTTATGCTTTACTTCGTATTTTATGTGCTGATTTCTTCTCGTGTAATAAAATATAAACTGATAGTGGCAGTAAATAATGCTGTGTGAAGTGACTGTCTTAATACTTAGCTTCTTGGTTAATATTGAATAAGAATCGTAGATTTCTTTACATTAAATGAACGTAAATTCATAATTGGAACGTGACTAGAAATTTCCATCTTCAACGGCACCCTTCACCCCCCATACTTCACCCATTATTCCTCCATCATTCACGCTACACTTGCTAATTGCCGCGGACTGGCACGCGTCGATCGATCTGCCTCGCATTGAGGGCCCCTTACACTTCTATAGGTTCGTTTATGTCATTTACGTAATACTGAACACGATTAAATTGGATGTTTACGGTACTCCAGAGCAGGTAATGTAATGGAGTCCCAATAGTTTCACATTTATTCCAATGAATGAGACGGCAGCATCTTAGAGAAGGGAACTTTACAAAATATAGGCTCGTATTAGACAATTAAAATTAACGATACTTTTATCATTACTATATTGTAGTAAAATTTGGTGCTGGTGGGTATCCACCTCTCGACGGCCGTTGTGATTCAGCATGATTAGGCTATTTCCATAACAAACATTGTGTTTTCAACTTAACTGGCATTCACCCGAAGAATTAAAAAGCAGCCAAACAGAAAAAAAGTTATGAAATGGTTTTATTACAAAGCTACGAGCTGATTCATCAGAAAGGAGGTATCATATGCTCCTTCGTTTCTTCGCCAGCCCGAGGTAAACAAGCAAGCAGAGCAATTACCCACATCGTGACAACGGCAATATTTGCCAGCATCTCTTGTCTGCTAGAATTAAGCGGTGCAACTTTGCCTGCCGCGGCAAATTGACACAAATCAGTTTTGGCGACATTGCTCCAGCACACATGTCTGCCCCTATTCAGTTTGATAGCGCAATTTCAAACATAGGCGCATACATTTTAGTTATATTATACAGATATAAGTCTAGCTGTTCTGATAATAGCATACATTATAAGTTAGTTATGCTTTTTGATGTTCTCCTCATCTTTTTTAATAGTAGCCACATGGAGCCAGCAGCGAGTCGATAACTAATATTTTGGATATTGTTGCATGACTAACTAATATTTTTTTTAAATGTAGCCCGCAGATACGTCCGTACTACAAAAAATATTTTAATAAGTCTAATAGTGTTTCTGTAATGCTCGAGCAAACAGAGATACCGAGAAGTCTGTTGGGTTCAGAGACATCTAATTAAACTAGTCTTTTAATTTTAAAACATATATTAAATGTACCTATAGTCATACACAGTTTTATAGCTTAAAATATAATAAAATTGTAAACATTCAATGGACGCTTAATAGCTGCTCAAGCAGACAGTACGCGGCATCTCCCGTGCAGCCCCATGTAAATAAATAAAGACCACTCATCTGATGCTCCCACATTACAATAACAACTTATAACTGTTACGCGAGTGGGCCTGATTAGCAATGCAAATGTGCTCCGACGCAGGGTCCCGGCGAGAGACAACTTCGGTAAGTGTCGAGGAACATCGGTTCAAGTTCGGCTCGTGATTGCCTCTGTGAGTTATGTCAGTTGACACTTCGGCGGTGATTGTGGCATGGGATTAGTTGCATAGTTATGGGCTATTCTGAAAATGGAATGGGTCTCTTAATATAGGGTAAACGGTGTATAAAATCCAACATTAATTAACCACGAATACATTCAATATTAACCAATTGATGGAAGTTTATATGACAGGCAAGTCATTTAGAGTTTCACGAACATGCTCTAGACCAACGCTCGATATATACTCCAGCCTATATCCTGTATGTAAGCAGTTTTTTTTTCCAAAAATGCTTTGTCATACCGTTATAAAAGGACAATAACTTCTATGAGTTTTGAGCCAAATTTAGAACCATATCAAATAATTCATAGCCCATCTTACTAGGAATAAAGATGGCTATAAGAATCTTGATCGAAGACTACACAAATAAATAACTGTTGGCGAAGGAAATATTTGTCTCTCCGATTCACAAAAATATTCAATATAAAATCAATGTATGTATCAAATCTGGCTGGCACACAGACGCTCATGAAATATGAATAGATCTCACTAAATCTAGTATTCAAATATTTCGCACCTATCTGCTCCGTTTTCCCACTTAGGCCCCTAAATAAAATAAAATGCGTCGATTTATTATAGGCAAAGCACTGAAAGTACTGTGGTTAGTGTAAAATTATCTTCGTTTTCAGTCATTTTTATGTTCCACTACACACTGAACTCTTAGTTTATACTCTTCCTCGAACTCTTAGGTTATGGAGGGGTTAGTGTGTTCACCGTAGTTTCCCTAACGATTTCGTTCATAAACATCTGAGTGCTATAAGAAACGATGTTATCAAATGTTATTTTACCAATAATTGAATCGTTCCACCCTTACAGATTCAAAATATAATTCTTGTAAAGATGAAAATGGGAAGGAAACTATAGTCAATGTCAATGTCACTTATTTTGTAAAGGCCTACAGGGGCACTTACAAATTGTATTTGTTGTCTTAACTCTACAACCTGATCCGAACGCGACTTCAACTGCTTGTCTTTTTTATTTTTTTTAACTCTTTTTTTATAGCTACGTTTATTACAAAAAAAAATAAGCTCCAGTGTGTTGCCATAATCTACCATTGTTTTCTAGAAGATTTTCATAATTCTCAACGATCTTTTAAGGTAATACTACCTTAAAAGATGAATCACGAGAATCACGTAAAAACACAAAAACCTTTACCAGCAACACTTCAATCTATGTTTATGATTCCCTGCCTCATTTTCTCTGCTTATATCACATCCTAGACGTACTTATCTAAATAAAAATATATAAAGCGTCAATTTATCACGGACGCGCTCATAGCGGCGTGGTTAATAAAAATTCCACACTAGAAGTTATTTTGCAAGAGGCCTCGGGGGAGTCTCGTATCAGAATCTAGTGTAAAACGTCCGCCGCTAGCGCGAACAAGCGCGGCTATGGTGCATTTCAAGAGAACAGAGCGATTGTTTTTTTTTAATATGACTTTTCTATATCATTAAACATATCCATGTGTTTAATTAAACTTGGTGGCACTTTGATTAAACCAAACACTATAGTACTCTTATAGTACTTAAACTCACTGGCCTGTGTAGTGGTGAGTATACTTGGCTGGAATGAGCAAGCGTATCTTGTTTACATCTTTCAGTACTGAGTATTACCGCAAACATTAAAAGGATATAATATCGCCAGAGGAACAGACCAACTACACGGTCCCACACTAAGCAACGGGTCTTATGGGTACCGTACAATGGACTGTGGGCGAACTCAGTATATAATACTTATATAGATATTAAACATCCATGACTCGGATACAAACTTATGCTCATTACACAAAGCTTGTCCCTACCAGGATTCAAACCCGGCACCCTCGGAGCAAAAAGCAGGGTTTCTACCAACTGCGCTAATCAGGTCGTCAATATACAACGAAATTTCGTTATTTAACGTCGCACTGACAAAATTATGGTTGCAAATGAAACATATCCATATAAACCATTACCTTGCATGTGTGGCAGTGATATTACACTTGTTCAAATGCTAATGTACCTGGTCTACCATTGAATCACTCCCCCGGGGGAGAGGGTACAGAACTATCGCGGGACCATGTAATTAATGTTCTTCCATTATTTAGCGGAATGCTTACACATACTTAATGTTGCGATTACGTTTGGAAAAGGTTTTATGGTGTTTTGTATTCACCTATACCTATAATCCCTATAATATATAGAGTACGGTAAAATTACTCGTTATCGTGTGCTTTTTATAATAAACTAGGTGACCCAGCGAACTTCGTACCGACACGGAATCAAATGTGTGAGATAATAAATTACCTTATTATTATTATTTTCCAAATTATAATAGTCATTTTATTTTATTACTATTCGGGGCGGATATAAATTAAAAAAAACAGAGATCGTAAAAATCGGCCCACTCGTTCTTGATTATAAATGGACTAAGAAGACATTGTTTTAGGTATATAATATAGATTAATTATAAAAAAAATACTAGGTAAATTCAAGGATTTATTTGACTGCCAGAACTTACTAAAATAAAACTTCAGTGCTTACCCGCTACTACTTTTAACTTGTAGCTCTCCACGCGCTAGGCATCTCTCTATGAAATACCACTGCTCCTTCCTAGGTGAGAATATGCTGTAAAGTCTAAAATTTCCCAAGGTGACAACCGTTAGGGGCATTTTTCCGTGTAACTATGTATGTCCGCGCAATATAGAGCTCTGGAGAGTTTAAAATTGCGCAAAATGTTGCTCCAGGTTTTTGCCTCTGGTATTTTAAGCGAGAACTAAATGGAAGCCACTGTCGGCTTTTATCAATGGGATCGTAGAAAGCTTTTTAAGTCAAGTTAATTAGCTTTGGTATTTTAGTTTGTGGCAGACACATTGATTAAAATGATTACTTACGTGAAATATTATTTGACAACATTTATAATCAGTCAGAACGTTGAATGTAGACATTATATATAGTACTTACCGCGAATCATTTCTTGAATTCGTACTCTAATTGTAATGGTCAAAGATGGCAGTCAGTGACATTTGTATTGATACTATCTATCTACAAGTGTTACTCATCGACCGAGTAAAGGATCAGGTCATCGCTGTGTGGTGTACATAGAAATGTTATATAGTTTGGATCTACATGACATATACATACGAGTACAATAGGATGCCCCTCTATATAAAGAATAATAAATAGTAATAGTTGATTTGACGGCCTGATTAGCGCAGTTGGTTGTGACTCTGCTTACCGTGCCGAGTGTCCCGGGTTCGAATCCAGGTAGGGACAAACTTTGTGTGATAAGCACGAAATGTTGAACCTAAGTCATGGATATTTATGTCTAAATAAGTAATATATACTGGGTTTGCCCCTAGTATTATTGTACGGTACCCATAATACAAGCGTTGCTTAGTGTGGAACCGTATAGTTATTGTGTTCGTCTGGCGATATTTATTTATTTATGCATTAACTCTTTTGGTTATAAAAATTCACACAAGTACGTGTATAATAACTATATCAAGTACAAAAAGGATACAATAATTTTTCGTGAAACAATTCCAGCATCAATTGTGTTGGCACCCCACACATTGCTGTCCATCGCACATTTATAAACAACCCGGTGTTAATGGACGCAAATGGAATTGAAATTGAAGTGGTACACATTGAAATCAGCGCACGGATTCTTTGTGGAATAAAATTGATTTGAACACGTCGGGATAGATTGGCGGTAATGTCAAAGAGAAGTGCACAGGCGTCTGGTTTGAGATGTCTCCAGCAGTTGAAGGATAATTTATAATAATGTATCGATCTTCTTTCCGTCAAACAAAATCAGTGAGAAAATATATTTCACATATTATTATTTTTTAATTGCTTTTTGCCATAACTTGCCAGTCATATCTCTGTATTGTCTTAGACATATAGGTCTGTGATAAAATCACAGACTCCCGAGAAAAACTGACATAGTCACATATTAACGTATACTCCTCTCTCTACCATCTCGAGTGAAATACAAAATGTACTAACCGAATTGTCTGCCAACGTAATCATGTTTTGGCCGAATGCCCGAACTAAACTGATTCTTTCGGTCCGTATCGGACACTGTTTGTATAACATATGTTATTGTAACATATGAAGCCTTCGTACGTACACCTACATAGGACACAAACTAGATAGAATAAGTATGCTTAGAGCATTCAGTATAAGTCTTGCTTACGAAACTTTTAGGGGCAACAAGTTAAGTATAAATATTAGAATTTGGGATGGGTTATATATTCAACTAAATATAATACTGTGAATTCGTTGGACTTCCGTTTTGAATCCCAAAAATCTTCCAGCTAAAAAAGCCCTTTCAGAACAATAGAATCGTAACAATAGCACAATATAAAAATAATTCCGCATCAATAAATTCAAATGATGTTCTATTGGGGGCACGAGAATAAAACTGTCAACTGTTTTAGTTGGGCGTGCGTCGCGGGCTGGGCGGGCGGGCGGCGGCGGCGGCGGCGGCGGCGCGGCGCGCGGCGCGTGGTTGCGGATCGCAATTTAGGACCCATTTGCATCACAATCGAGTGTGATTGCGTGCGGAGTGGACGGATTCGGACGGTTTAATTTCAAAAATAAACGCGTAAGGCTATACACTCAATAGTAATTGTTAGGGTTCGTTGTCAAACAAAGACGGGGTGCGTAGTCAACGCTACAAAGATATACATAAAACGTTGAAAAAGCCTTGGTAAATTGTGTGCCCTGCCGGGTCCACTATTGATTGTAATACATACAATAAGATTTTGTATGTAACCATCAGCTATTAGCCATTTTGGAATGCAAATATCGCCAAAGTATAATTTTGAAGTAATAAGAAAGTATAGAAAGTTAAAATGGTAAAAATTTTAATGTTCTATAAGATCATTGATATTGCAACGCAAATTTGAAAAATGTTATAAAAAATATATCAGGACTTTAAATACTGCTAATAAGATACGAGTTTCGACGTAAACAAATCTGTAAGTGAATTTCCACATCAAGATTCTTACAAAATATTTTAAGAACGTTTGTATGAACGTAAACGTTCATACATTACTTATCCAACATGATGTTAATATTTTACGGTATTAAAATATTCCATCCAACAAAACAAAAGCCAAACTTCGTAATTGTAAATCGCGTTAAAGGTCAAGAAAGTATTAGACATTCCAATAAACTTTATTTCACCCGCAATACTACCAATCCGTTAGCTAAATTATTTCTTTGAATCAAAAATTCAGCATTCGTAGTTCCTTGGAGAGTTAAAAAAATTACCTTAATACTGGTAACTTTCTTCGAATCCAATGTTATAGCTTTGTTTGGTTTTATTATTTGATTAATATTCTATTATTCAGTTTTACGCTCTCGAATTATGTTACGCAAACTTTTTTTTAAAGAATTTCGATTTTGAATGATTCTTTTATACATTTTGATTCAATCCAGTTGTTGGCTGAATTACCTCGTGGATTCAATAAAACTGAAACTGTATCTTATGCTAAAGCTGCTATTAGTGGTATTTTTTAAACACTGGTACTTGTTTCGAATCATTAAAGACAACTTAGCCTATATTGACAAATTGATTGCGGCGCTAGGTATCGCTGCTATCATAAAATTATAAATGGATGTCGAAGCTAAGAGTCTAGCCTCTGGTTATGCTAACGAACCCTTGATCGTTAGGCAATAGACATTGGACTTAAGTGCTGAGTTAGTAAACAGAGATCCAAATTCATTATCCGATAAATCCCATTCTACAGATATCAACCGCATCAAGTTAAATGTTCTCGTTAGCCAGAACAAATGGGCCCAATTTGAAATCCCACGTCAGCGGATAGTTATCGATGAAGCATGTCAATATTGTAACTGAAGTTTGTAACTTATTTTAGGCTAGCAACGAGATGTTTTTACTCCTGAATATGACTCTATTTAGTTTTCGTGTGATATATAACAAAAATGAGCATCTTGTTTATTCTTCTCATTGATGTCATACTTTGGCCTTACTAAAATTATGGTCATAAACTTTTTACAGCCCCAGCAAGCTGCTTTCTCTTTTTACAGCCCCAGCAAGCTGCATTCTCTTTTTACAGTCCCAGCAAGCTGCTTTCTCTTTTTACAGTCCCAGCAAGCTGCTTTCTCTTTTTACAGTCCCAGCAAGCTGCTTTGCCTCTTTACGGCCACAGCAAACTGCTTTCTCTTTCTCTATATTTAGTTTACACCTTTCTAATAAGTCATTATTACTTACAACGTACAACTATATAGAAAGTCTACCAAACTATAAATAACTTTCCCCATTAAACCGAATGGTCAATCCCAATATTCAGAGATTGTCGCGATCTCAGATATATGGGATGGAGTGTGTCGACCATCGAAGGCCGCAGTAGGTATCATCGGGTTGTTTTAAAGGGTACGCAGTAAAGAGGACAGACAGTCCCGTGGGGTGTACGTGCCGCCACTTGAGATCAGTTTACACTGTGCACTGATTTCAAAAAAAAGTGTTATCTTACAAAGTTAGGCTAAATTTCTTACCTACTATAATTTTATTGTATGTTCACTAAAATAAATCACAGATAAAACGAAATCTTCTACGATCGTGAGTAAAAATATATGGAATTAAACTTAATAATTTCCAATTACCTCTTCAAAACGTATTAAATTTAAAATTGCTCAGGATATTTTTCCGCTTTCAAAATCATATCTACGATAATAGTAATAATTGAACAAAATCATTGCAAACCAGTCATCCAGCGTCCACACACCCTATCCGCCCAATACGGCAAGCTACGTAATAAATTCGCTGAAGGGATCTCGCCAAAATGGATGCTTATCACGAACTGGCTCGGTCCTCCTTCACCAGTTAAATAGCCCTGTTTTTGTCTTCGGCTCGAACGACTCACGACTGACATTTTGATAAAAATATTACTTACATATTTTTTTGATTTAAGTTGGTGTATTCAAAATGGGTTTCTTGTTTTATTATTTATATGTCAGATATTCACAAACTTTTCGGATCAAACGGAAAACCTATCTGTCGTTCCATTCTTTATAGTATTTTATCAATAGAGTATTTATAGTAACACATCTCGTTGGTACAATTAAGTTGAACAACCTTTATAGCTTTTGCTTGTAGTAATCGTGTGTAAAAAGCTTTAGTAATAATTTCATTGAACATTTATCAGACTCAATACTTTCTGCGTCAGAAAAAGAAAATCAGAAATCTAGATTGTCAATATTGATTTCCTATTAAACTCTCATTTTCGCCCAGTGGGACGATCCAGAGATACTATTGGCTTATCAGACGTAATAATGTAGCGGTTTGATGACCTGGGTACGCTACACAAAATACCTACTGTCAAAGTTAGCAAGCAAAGAAACAATAAAAGCGCTTTCAGTAGGATCTTGAAATAGTTTTGGAAAACTTACTGAAAGCACTTCTATTTTTTTTACTCTGAATACACAGCCGTCCCCACGAAAACAGTTTAATGAAGTCTCACTAATTAATGACAGCCGAACGAAGCACCGCCAAACACAAAGAATAGAGACATTACAAAGAGTGTAACGAAACGAAAACTCAAATATAACTCAACGAGTTTATTCCATTATTAAATTGTTCGTGAAAGCAAGATAACCTCAGTTGCACAAGAAAGTTTTGCTTAACTCCGGCTTAACGAGGTGAGGAGACCTGACACTCGCCGCTTCCGGGGCACGGAGTTTTTGTTTCTAAAGTCTCCTGTTATGTGCATTGTAATGCAGCAGTTGAGAAATGTTGTAATTCGCAATTCACAAGTGAATGTTGCGTTTTGTTATGAGGATTTTACGAAGTAAAAAGTCTACTGTGTTCGCACGCTTAAACTCGTTATTGATGCAATTTTTCTTATTGAGATAGATGAATCCAAGCTTCAAATGTTTAATACAAGTAATTGCATCACGTGAACTTGTTTACTGTCTTAGGTAATATCACTGCTCCGGCCCTGATGCCCAGGGCCTTAAATAACGGGCTACCCTCGGGGTCGAGGACGACTGGGGTGTGGGCCCCGGACGTCCGGTGACGATGACGACTCCTGAGGAGGACGGCGGCGGGTGTGGCTCCCCGCCGCCGTGCGCAGCGAGGGCGTAGGGGGTGCAAACATCTGCTCCCCCGAGACGAGCCCCCATAAGGGGGCGAGGCACAAGAGGGGCACCGGTGCGTTCCGTTTGGAGATCCCGGAGCCCCTCCAACATGTGTCGAAGGCGGCCACCGGGGGGGTTTTAGTGGGTAAGAATCCCACATAACCCGGCCCTCTCCCACACAGAGGCCGGGTATCTATCGAAGATTTCCCCCCCGTCAACAAAAAAAAAAAAAAAAAAAAAGGTAATCACTGCTATATCCAAGAGTAAAATCTCATCTGACCATTCCCTTACAGCAGGATATTAGACTACTTCATAAATAAAATCATTGGCTTAAGTTATGAAGATGATGAAGTTGATGAAGTCGTTTTAAAGTCACGTAACATTACATAACTAACATCGTATTAAATGCATATTTCTTACGTAACCAGCTAACCGTTATTTACGATGGATAAGCCGTGAGAGGCGGGATTTTTTTTCATTTCATTACAGGGCCCTATATAAAAGATAACACGAGGGCTCTCCCTGAGGTACATAATTATGGAGTGGAGAAAAATGTACGGAGGCACCGGGGCTGACGCGACCCCGAGTGGTTCGAAGCGATTTTAATTTTGTCGTATATAACTATACAAAAAGAACGACTATGAGCTTAGTAGCGAGATTCTATTAGCTATTACGTCACATATTACTTTTAATAACAATTACGCCTGACGGCACTTTACAGGAGACAATGATGAGTGATTCAAAATGATACGTACCCTTCTCTACAAGAATACAAACAGAGCGATATTACACAAATACACACATACATTTACCGCAATGCTGTAGTTCCTCTTTCTATAACCGCAGTAGTTTCAAAACAATGCCCTCAATGTATCTAATGTGTAAATTGTGTAACACGACAATAAACACGTAGAGCATCAATAAATTGGCAAATCCTCTCAACACGGGCGTGATATTAAATTTTATTACACTACAGCCCTCGTAAAAATTCGTCGATGTTCATTCGTGCGTAGCTGCAAAACATGGCAGTCGGGCTCTTCGTCTAGTTCCCAGATGTCTATTGTTACAATTTTTGATGCATTTATTTGTGTAAAATATTCAGAGCATACCTAGTCGTAACTATAGTCATGTCCTGCCTGCCTGACGATTGTTCTACTGTTTTATTACTACCACAGGATAACCAAAAATGAAGACAGATAATATCTTCTATTTACCGCGGAATCATAAAATATTGGATATGCAACTGTTATCGCTATCATAATTCACGTTAATTTCTATACCCATGTATTAGCCTGATTAGAGCAGTTGGTAGCGACGCTGCCTTCTGCCGGGTTCTTATCCTGGTAGGGAACAAACTTTGTGTGATGAGCCTGAATATTTGTATCCGAGTCATGGATGTTTAATATCTGTATAAGTATTAGATACTGGGTTCGCCCCCACTCCATTCACATATTCCATCCACTAAGCAACGCTTGTATTATGGGTACCGTACACCCATAATACAATCGTTGCTTATTACGGGATCGTACTGTTGGTGTGTTTGTCTGGCGATATTAGTCTTATAATTTATAAAAAAAAGATGCTACGATTGCGTTTCTTGACTCTTATTACAAGGGCCATGTTGACAGGCCCTTGTAATAAGAGTCAAGAATACTAGCAAAATGAGTCTCGAGCCACAGGCTACAGGCCTGGTGGCGATAGTAGAAACATTTATTTACTCCACTAGATATTGACGGATCAATACTTATGTAAATTCGCACTGACAAAACACTGACACAAAAATTCTGTAACAAAAATGTTACATCCCATTTTGTTCAAGCAGTCCTGAGTCGTTTGGGCGTTTACAACGTACCCAATTTCCCATATTTCCAACGACAAATACCTTCAAGGCTGCGACCAAAAACTCTAGTTTACGAGGGTGCCTGCATAAAGTCCGATTTATAAGAATAAATACATGGAAAGTAACTGCCGGCCTCGGCGCGCGCCACCGCCACGTCGCGCTCATTTATTTGAATTTACGCATGAAACGGATCACAGGTCTATGGGTGCGAAGCCATTTTTAGGTTGAAAGGTAATAATGTCAGTGAGATACCTTACTTTATAGCATTATCAACAAAAAAATTGTCAGAGTTGTATTTAGATAATACAAGGAAATGCTACGACAGTGTACTGCTTGAAAATGTTACGTAATATCTCAGGTTCCGCATTATAATAAGAGACTGGTCGCCAGCCAAGAGCCCTAAACTGAATTGGGCAGGGACGTGTCGCCTGACGCCGCGATGCCGCGTCGAAGAGGATTCGCTTCCAAAATAGTAAATCCTCATTTTCAATGTTTTAAAACTACCTAAACACGTATTTCGTCTTATATTCTGAAATGCGAATTTACTATTTTCGTTTATAAAAGAAAAAAACATAGAACTGAACAATTTAGAAATAGAGTGAAATTGATTATAGCAGTCGCGAGTACCATTTGCTGAAATTAGCCTACAATTCAAGCAAATTACATGGTTTCGCCAATCCTGTGATCCAATCTGAGCTGGTCAACTACCAATTCTACTGATTCCGTACCTCCGCGACCTCGCATCTAATAATGAAACGGACATGAATCGTTAATATTTGATTAATCGAGCATCAGGTCCAGCGCGGACCCAGCGCTGCCGGCCGGCACTCCATTACGAACGGGAAATAGAGTCCACGCCGCGCGACGCGTCGGCAACTAATCGAAGGACGATTTTGTAGGTGTTGATGTTGAAGTTCCGTTTATGTTGATCATACACGTATAATCAAGTGATGATTCATTGTTCAGGTCCTTTCAATTTATAGAAAACTAGCTATTACCCGCGACTTCGTCCGCGTGGTATTTAATAAAAAAAGTTTTTCTAAAATAAAAGTAGCTTAAGTTACTCCTTGTTACATCAGCTATCTGACAGTGAAAGTCCCGTCAAAATCAGTCCAGCCATTTCAGAGATTAGTCGAAACAAACAGACAGACAGAACTAATTGAAAAAAAAAAATGTTTTGGTATATGTACCGTGTATACATCCAAATGCACTTAGTAAAAGGCGGTTATTTTAATATTACAAACAGACACTCCAATTGTATTTATTTGTATGTATAGATTGCATTAGCTTTATATATATAGATTTCGTAATGTCGTCGGTTTGATTAACAATTTGTTACCAAAACAAATATTTTTCCTTGTAAAGTTTTACCATGTAACATTCAGATTGATAAGTGAAGAATGTTACCATAAAGTTAATTGCAGAAAGACCGTAAAAGTCTCAGGCGAATTGCACCTAAACAAATAGACATTTGGACAACAGAACTCACTATCAACTGCGACATCTGACGATGAGTAAGCAAACCCGTGAGGCTGCCGCTGGACCGCGGGCTGTGTTAGCATTTGGCTATAGTTCCACAGACGACAGCGCTGATGCAAATGTGATTTTTATGCAGACCTCGCCACTGGGCATACGGACGCAAGGATCCGTTTTGTTACCATACCATATGACGAATAGAATTAGCATAAAATATTTTGAGGAGTTATTAGAATATTTCTACTGACTTGTTCCTTAAAGTGCCCTTTATTAATAGTTTTCACACTGATGGATTGTTTACTTAGTCAAGTCTATTAGAGGTATATGGCTTTCATTAAAAATGTCTGAAAGTATAAAATGAGAATCATTACATCATGAAAGTGAAATTATGTACCCTCATTATTAAGATACCTTTATAATAGTGTTCTGTTACATTATTCATAATACTTTAAAAGCACTGCCTTTTAAGTGCAAAACATCGTGTATGGAGCAGAATTGCAAAATGTATAGGTATAAAGACATATCTAATTTACATCTTCCGAACAAAGATTTAGGGTTCAATTTTGTTCAAAGGGAGCTCGGGGCGATGGTTCTTTACAATTCTTTTAAACAAATTGTTTTGCTAAGATGTTGTTTGGTAGCAACTAAAGGGGCTCTGCGCTTCCTCTATTACTTAGTTCGAGTCGAGTTTTGAATCACATTGGAACGTTTATGTTTTGATAGATGGCGATTTTCGAGAATGCTTGTTAAAGTATTTTGCTTTGCCATTTGGTATTGTAATAACACCGATGAAGAAAACTTACTTGTCACTGGCAAGAATGGCTGTATTTTGTAGCCGATTGGCATCGAAATAAAAGAAAAAGAAGTAAATTTATTTGTTAAATTAAAAAAGAATAAGACACGAAACGATTGAATGATATAGACATTATGAAAATGCGAATCTTATTATTAACGAAAGGTCCATCGGAAGCTTAAGTGGCTTGGCTATAAAAAATACCTACATGACATGGCAAATCAATCCGACCCAAACTAGCTCCCAGCCAGACTAATATCTAATTAGACCTAATAAAACAGAATCTTATAGTACTTAAAATACTAAAATGAATTAATTGCCTGATCTAACTAAAGCAAACAACCAGCGTTCACTATCAGTACAAAATTAGCGCGTCAGCGAACTGAACGAGTGAACATTTCACTATAATGTAATCAAACGGGAGATAAATACTGAAAAAAGATAAGAAGTGTTCGGCAAATTAAATTGGAAACCTCGCTCTGCGCATCACTATTTTTAACCTAAAGATTGGCAAAACAACAATTGAAAATCAACTTTATCCGCTTATAAAATAAAGTGAAATTAGATTGAGTGCGGGTTGTAAAGAAAGATTCTTGTTGAGTATGAAAAGGAGAAAATTGTGTGTCGTATCGGATTTTAATTTCTTCTCGACGGAATTAATGACTTTGCTTTCGTTTCGTTCCGCCTTTGTCGATCCATACATTGGGACCTCGATTGGGTTTAAGTGCTGCTCCAAGATGTTTTTAAGACCCTTTTTCTTAGGAAAGTTAATGTTTCTCTCAAATACGATTTGAATCTTTTTTGGGTATTATGTGGTTAAAGTGAGTTTTACTTTCGCAGTAGTTGTTGGAGTGAGTCTATCCATTCATATTATGGTCCGAAATGTCATCACTAATTTGAATTTATTTGAGCAAGCTCTGTAGTTTTTAATAAGACCATGCACTGCCAAGAATATTACGAAATGCAAGTAGGTTCAGCTGTTTTTTGTATTTTTTCGTTTATCTTGTTTAAGAAAAAGTCTGTTCGAAGTAAAATTTCTTAGGCATACTATCTCTGTATCTATATCTCTCATGTACTATCTCTGTGTTCTGTGTCACTTACCTGTCTATTGCTGACCATAGGTTTCCAACTGAAACCTACTTTAATTTCTACATAAATAAACAACTAATCTCACACCTCCTTTCCCCACTCCACTGGCAACTCCTTTTCAAATATAAAATAAAAATCAATAGATTAAAAAAATATATCTCCTACGACTTTTCAATCTCCGTTAGCATTACAAGACCCAATTTTAGGATTATTTTGAGTAAATAATAATTTCTAAGGCTATGTTAATACGTCTTCAATTTTACTCATCATAAACCTTTTATCTTATTACTTCGTTCGAGATGATTGTAATCTGTTAAAATCATTCTTTAGTATCGTTTGTAATGGTACACGTATCGGATTGAATAATTCGATTTCTATGAAAAATAACCTTAATATAATACCTATAAATTTATTAAAATGCTGCAAGATACTAAGAAAATATGAAATTGGTGAAAATGAGAAAACCATGTGTAATAACTATATTTATTTTAAACCCAATTTCATGTACGTCAATATTGAGATGATAAGTAATAAAATAGCTTATGCTGTATAAGTTAAGGTTCTTAGTAACATGCGTCATACAAAATCCTTGTCAGTAATAGTATATTGAACAACTGCCAACCAATATCAAAATTCACTTTTATTTATCTAACAATGTATTGGCCAATAGCTGATGTCAAGCTAAATACCAATATGCTAGGGTAGCCAAGCGAGACTCCAAATCGCCCATTTCGAGTCAAAATCACACTATGCAAAACTTTTTGCAATAATCCCTAGCATTGAGTCCGCCTCGCTGTAGCTATTTCAGCACTGCAATTTAAACTCTGCCTTTACAGTATTTGAGTTGGTTTTCAAACGGAGCATGTCAGGGGATCTAATAAATTTTGTCTAGCATGCAACATTTGCTTCGTCACCCCCCAAGGGATATTGCAGTGTGCTTAGCGCGAGAGTTCGACTTTTTGAAAGAGTTCTGCCTTAGTTTCTGTTTGTGTTTAGAAAACTGTTTAGTTACTTGAACCGAAACGCTTTTTCATGAACTTCAAAGTTTATCTTGTTAAAAGTTAATTGTACTTTGCATCGAATATTGAGAACAAAAGTATATTGATATTGAACATTGTATCAATATGATAGTCACTAAACAACTTTTTTTCCAACTCTACTAACCCTACTTTCATTGCAATAATAGTGTTGATTCAAACACACCTGCATAAATTAAAACAAATTCTATCCAACCGTTTCACCCACGGCGCAGTGAAGCAGAAATTTGCAAGAACTTGCGCAAGCGACTGTGAAAACCACAACTGCACTGATATCGGCCAGGTGAGCCCCGATGCCGGCTGAGGATAAAGCGGGCGGGTAAAGCAACCGGGGAAATCGGCCAGCCGAGGCCGCTTTACCGACACCTATAAATTCACAGGTACTATCTTTGCACAGTGGGGTGAAGCTGCGTTGTGTGTGAAAATTTCTTTTGAATGAATAACTGTGGTATTTATTCTTATACATTACACAAATAAATTTTTAGCATTTCAGTTTTCGTTAAATAATTAAAAACAAGTGCAAATAATAATCTAAAGACGGTCAAACAATTCAAAAATCATGTTGATGTAAGATCATAAGGGTTTATTTATCATAATGTAACTGCTTCATGAAAATACTAGTCTAATCTCCAATCAATTGTAAATCAAGAAAATTAATTGATGTATATATTTGTTTATTTACTAAAACAACAATCATAAAAAATAATGCACCAAAAAAAATCTCGTGATTTCAACGCCACTTTAGATTTAATCATATTTTTGTCCACGTCCATTCGCGCGCGTCCCACCGTGCCGGCGCTACGTAATGTGTAGGAAATGTGTTCAATGGATCGGGTTTTATATCCAATTCCTCGGAAGGTATAGCTTTAGCCCCGCGGAACACCCATGAATTTTATTGACTTTTGATTATACACAGTTGTCCTGTATTGCACTGATGGGCTGTTGAATGCTGTAATGAATTTGGAAATATACGTTTTGTATCGACACAGTATTAAAAAATGACACATTCAAAACATGGCGAGTGATAACATTAAAAGAAATTACCAGCATATAAAATAATTCTACAGAGCTGTCCGAGTACTTACCCAAATTACGAAAATAGACATCCGGATATTTTACTACAGTATTTAAATTCCATACGTGTGCGTAGCACGAGACCATGCAAGACATAAGGCGCAAGAATGTTGCACAGTTTTGTAACAAGAACATTTCAAGATTTGCGTCTCGTTCTTGTGAGAGCGCAAGAGCAAGACCTTGAACAACGCTGCGCTACCATTAATTTTGATCTGTTCAAAACTATATAATATGGTGTGACAGGTGGTGAGATCATCGCCGCAGACATGACGTTCTTTATAAGATAGACTGGACGTGGCACTATTCGAAGCTAACACAACAGGATATGAATTCTGAATTATAGGTACCAAAAGTATATTAAATATATTTTGTATTTTATAGCTAATTGTTGTTAAATGTCAATAACAACATTGTACTTTTCTCGCATTATACAATTACAAATACCGATACTCCATACAATCCGAAAACTCACATAGTGCGTTTGGGGATTGTATGAAAAATCATCGTTTGTTCCTGGACGTCATATGCAGCGCCATCTATGTATCGCCGTAGTAAGCATGTCACTTGCAGCGAGGGTTTAAGAGGTCGCTACAATTATTTCATTCCTAACACTCAAAATATAGTTAATCTTCACATGTCGACTAATAGATTCGTAACGAGGACGGCTGTTCATTAAAATAATGTTAATCAGTAATAAAAATTCTGTCGGATTTTTAATATTGAATCCCAAGTGGGCTAATTAAAATAATTACATTTCATTTCTATTTGATTGCGGCCTCATGAAAATGCTTTGGTTTGATTAGTTTGAGTATTTTTAATCTTGGCTTTTGTACTTTTGCTCGTAAAGTACGTAAACTTAGTAATAAAACCTTTGTACTGCTAAAGTAGTATTGTTACAGCCATACTTTGAGTATACATAGTACTTACGAGTTAAAATTTAGTTTTGAGCGTATTATGTGACATTACGACTGAGTCTGTACATTTGAATTCAGAATTCCAGAAAAACAGAAAGAGTCCAGAGCTACGGTCTGTGACGTCACCGCCTTATATCGCCGTTCGTGCGACAGAGAAGGACGAAGGCCTTATTTTCCTTTAAATTTTGGTTTTACCAAGCATGAATATTTAAGATTTTTCAAAAAATCCTTAACATTATGTCAACGAAGTACTTATAATTGAATGTAACAAATATGTTAACTACCTACTTGGTGCAAGAGAAAGAGCAAATACTTATTTTAATACTTAATTATAAGAAGCCTTATCACCCACGTCCACGCCCCTTAAAAGCATTAAGTAGAACATAATACGCCGAGTGTATCCGAAAAAAAGTCCGAAAATCCGCCCGAAACACGTCCAATAATATACGATATTAACCCTTGCCGTTACATTTACACGGTCATAAGTTTCGGATTAAAAAAGGGGGTTAGGGAGCGTTCGCAATGAATGGCGCGGAATCGCCGGCGGATGAGTAGGGTCCCTATTGTCGTGTGCGACCTTACGTATTAAATCGGTGTGTGTACAGGGCACGATGCTTGCATTTTTCAGTGGAAATGTCAAGTTCGTTGCAACGCCTTTATAAGAGGTTATAGTTATCTTTTGTTTGCTATGATTGTTTTTTTCTCTCTCTGTCTTGTGCACAGACTATGAAAAAACTTCAAACAAGTGTAACTAACTATATTTTGATGCACACATGCATGTGTGACGTGTTATGTGGTATTATTAAGTAGGTTTTAATTCTGTGTTCATGTTATTGGCCCATATTTTAAGCATGTTATGTTCAATCGTAGATGAGCTACATAACTTGATTATTTTTGTATTTAGTTCATTAGGTGAATATACTTTTTCAATCAAATGATTTGTTTCCATCCAATCGATGAAACCTTGATAGTTACCTCCCAAGTGCCACTTGCCACGCGAGGGTCAGATTCGACAGAGTGGGTAATACGGTAGTCATACTCAGTACACGCATAGTACATTAATAATATGACCCATGTTTGGCAGCGGCGCGTCATTCAAATGTTATTACTGGCGCTCCGACGCCCGCGCCGCGCCCGCGCCGGTAGCTCAGCACTGTCACGATACGGCCTTTCTTTACCATCTGATTTTATATCTTACGGACTAGTAGTAATATCTATTTCATCTTGGAAACATTATCATATATTATAAAGCTTCAGATAGCCCAGTTGGTAGATGGCTTGCCTCGGAAACGAGGATCGCAGGTTCAAACTCCGGCTCGCACCTCTGGGATGTCTGGATTTCATGTGTGAATCTCATTTTCAACCACGATTATCACTTGCTGAAGCCTGTATATCTGAGAGAACCCCTCGAAAGATATGTGAAGTCCGCCAACCCGCACTAGGCCAGCGTGGTGGACTATATTATATGGATGGATTATATTATATTATATAACATTATCGGCACAATATTACAAAACTACGTAATATTTTTTCACTGGGACCCGGCCTAAATACTTATAACAGGATAAGTTTTCACAGCAAAAGATCAAGTCACGGTTAAACTAAAAATATTCAACAGCCAGACGTTTCACGTTTCGCCCGCTGAGCTAATGATGTCACTAATTGATATGGAGTACGCACTCCGCTTAAGAAAACAGCGTCGACGTGAAAGCTTTTTGAATATTCATCGGCGCCTTGAAATGTGTGGCGAAATGCTTTAGTTCTGTAGCGTACAATGTAATTAAAAATTAACACAGCTCAGTATCTATGTGAACATTTCCTTTCTTAAATTCCTTTTGTTTCAGTCGCTAAACAAAAAAGCATCAACTTTAATTGAATGAAAACGAAGATAAATCGATTTAATACCCTCGCACCGAATGACTGACAATATTTGTCTATGTTAGTGAAAAATGTAAATATCTATTTGTCAAGACGGTCGCAATAGAACCGGTTAAATAAAGCGAGGAAATGTATTTCGGGATACGCTCCGTGAATTGTCCCGAGTAAACATCGCTTAATTCTTTTTTGGACACAATGGAAACGTTTTTTGTACTTTTTTCCTGTTGCAGTACAAAGACAGGAATCCCAATGATTTGTGTAACATATGACGACGATGCTGCCGATAATGGCCTACTCTTTTACTATCTACTATGACAAAATATATTCATGATTTTTTTTCATAGATCTTGTAATCTAACGCTATGTTAATATTCAGTAAAATCTGTATAGCATTCGTAGTTGTTCCATGATGCACAAACACATAGATATACCGAAAAAGTTCTAAAAATAAAAAAAAAATCCCGTACGCTTTGTATTTCCAAAATTATTCAATATACAGAAACTACCAAGGTATTATATTCTATTAAATATATATAGATATATAACTTCTATATAATTATGTTAGCAAAATAACGCAGAACCTGAATTTTGGTTATTTTTTGTTTTAAAGAAGCACGGATAAATAATCAGAATCTATCACACGCTCGGGGCCTTGGCTCTACTGAGTTTCACATACACTTCGTATTGATATTATGGCATAGTGTATACCACACATTAGAATGTATGTATTTAACTATAAGACCTGAGTGTAAACTCTTTTACCACTCGTCAAAACACAATACATTATGACTCACTAAGCGTGTCTTTGACTGCAACGTTCGTCTCGAACCTACTTCGATATTCTGAATTTTTCAACAAACAGCGCGGGTTCAGCGTGCGGATTTGCAGGCAAACACTACACATTTGGCGGTAAGCCCGATCAAATCGTTGCACTGCAACATGCTTTGTTGTTCTGGTTATGCTAACGTTTGATAAATATCAAAGAGTTTCATTCACATTTAAATCTGTTTTGAGTTTTGTTTAATTCATGATGTTTTGTATCGGTTTATTACAATAAAATAACCAATGCCACTTCTGAGATATATTTGGAAACACGAAGAAAATAATGGATATAATTTTGGTTGGCTTTATTATTTATTAGTACAAATGTCCACCAGTAAAAATATAATTATGCTCATAATATTTTTAACAATAATTTCAGAGACCAGCAACTCTCCTGTTATTTTATATTAAGCCTCACATGAAGAGAAAAAAACCATGCCCATGGTTGGTACCAAAGGATAACCCAGCGAAAGCAATTCTGAAACAAAATTGAACAACGATTTAGACGTTTCATTTCAATACAACCGAAATAAAACCTTAAAGCAATACCAAAACTAATCAATCGGATCCAAAATCAAAACGCGATACCAAAACTACCAACATTCAAAGATCGGAGCATACAATATCGCTGAAACAATAACTTCTGCCAATTTGTAAATAGCGGAATATGAGAGCGATCGCTGACGCCGATCGCATCAGCCGGGGATACGTCCATGGTACGTCAAAAAGCAATCACTGGCGCAACGCGGGATCGGGCGGCGCCGTCAGCCGGAACAAAAGCGAATCACTTTGATCTGCGCGTACTGTGTGTGTTCTAGTACCATGTAACGAGACATTTACTACTGTGGCAGCACCTAGTATTTGGTTCTGGACACAATGCTCAAATGCTACTAAAGTTTGTCGACTGTGACAACTCAGTTCCTCTTTATCAGGTATCTGGATGGAATGTCATCTGAAGATCTATTGATGGGTGGTTAGACCCAAAGCGGGACTTGATTGAAAAAACGCTATTGCTAAATTATATAAGGGTAACCATTATTCAGTGAAAAATTCTTTCCCACAAATGTCCCAAGTACCAGTGCATAATAATTGTGCCCCTACTGGTGGTAGGCTAGGCTAGGCGCTAGCTAGGCGCTTGCAGATAGCTTCAAACAGTGAATTGAAAGGCTCTTGCGATATTTCAATGCAAGCGAAGGCGCGCTCCGCGTCGTCGACCTCGATGCCACTCATTACAAGTAAGGTTTTAAACGTATTCAGGCTTCATTGGGTCATGGTTTATATTCTGAAATATTTATTTTATGTTTTCATTCTCACTCTGACAACGGGACGACACAAAACGTTACTAATTATTTTTTTTAAGTCACAATTGTTATTGTGTGGGAAACATTTATTTTAAAGTCTATATTTGTTAATTCTGACTTAATAATAATGATAATTATTTTAATTCTTGACCAACACTTTGTGAAACATTAAGTAACTGATTTGTCAATAGGAAACAACTAAGTTGCTTGAAATCTAAAACTACGAACGCAATAAAACAGTAATAATATAAAAGTTTTGCGTCGCACCATCGGCGCGTGTTAGGTAGGGCGGGCGGACTCGCCCAAGCGGGTTGGTTTACTTAGTGGACTTAGTACAACTTAGTCGCCAACTATTCACTTAGTTTCACCGATGAACTGCTTCACTTTGGACTGGTCGGAGAATGAACTATAAATAACTAGCTGCGCCCGGCGGTGTTACCCGCGATAAAAAGTATGAAAAATTAAAACATCTATCCCACGGGAACCATACATTTTACCGGGATAAAAAGTAGCCTATGTGTGATTCCAGACTATAATCTAACTCTGTGCCAAATTTCATCCAGATCCGTTCAGCCGTTCGGGCGTGAAAGAGGAACAAACATCCATCCATCCATCCATCCATCCAAACTTTCACATTTATAATATTAGTATAGATAGATGCGGTAGTTTTTTGAACTTTTTGCGTATGAATGTTCATAGATTGACGCGATTTTTTTTCATTATAGAGTTTCATACATTAATTAATAGTAATAAAAAAAATATGAAGCTTAAAAATGTTTACATACAAAACCGATTGAATATTAATCATGACTTAGGGTGATTATTTTAGCATATTCCAACCAATAATTATCTTATTTTTTATAAATATTGACATCATGAAAGCGATTTTATACCACATAAATCAGAAACGATGAAACCACATCTATTATTTCCTTCGTTGACATGTCAAACTGTAACTGAAGTTCGAGTGCGATGCAATGCTTCCTAACGAGAAATCTTGATATGCTAATGTCTACAGCTTTATGTGTGGAATATCCTGAACTTAACTTGGCTTATGAAACGTTTGAGCTAGTGACACATAATTCTTTTCACGTTTATACTGGCATTGGTCAAACTCAAACTCAAATCATTATTGCGAATTATGGGTAGATAGATACAGGTGGTAGAATGTTGGTAGTGTCACCATATTTTATATTGGTCAACACAATATATAAATATTGATTTCTTATATTTATAAATTTATGTAAATTTATATAAAATTTATATAAATTTATGGTTGGAATCAAACTAACTATGTGTAGTGGCGATCCAGTAACACCCAGACTGCGAAAAATTACAAAAATACCATTCGCTCACCACCACCGAAATTCTCTAAGACCGGATTTGAATCCACCGCAGTGAGCCGATCAGCCTACGCTTATACGACTAGACCAAACGGTCATCATTAGACATATACTGATATACGGAATGAACACTGCGAGATTTGTACGCGTTTACGATATACTATTGGCAATTTCGCGTCACCGGCTCAAGCAGGATCTTTTTACGTAGCATTTTGCTCGCTCACACTACAGATTTTACAAATAAGAATGACAATAAAAGCATGCTTTAGTCTGGGCTCTCAGGGCAATGATGCAGTGGGATGCACGATGATTGTTGACGCATGGCTCTATTGAAACCTGACATCCATCACTTTTTGATAGCTATCCAATGTAATATAACTTGAAGTTATTCTGGTATCAGCGGATTACATTAGATAAGCATTATTCTGCGTTGGGACGTAACGCATCATTATAAAACTGAAGAGTATGTTTGAGTGCTCTATTGAAATCCAAATGAACGTAAACTTAAGTGGACTTGAGTCCATAATTTAACCAAATAACTATGCGAGATTACTTTCACCCTATATATATATTAACCGCTCAATTTTACCAAATAGTTCCTGGGTCGGTGAATATTCAAAACTATCCCAACACTGGCTGCATGTGGAATGCGCTCCACACGACAACCTTTGTTTGTTAGCGCTTTATTTAAGTCCCGTACCGTACCGTTCGACTGGTGCCTAATTCTGGCACATTGTTCGTCTATCTATACGAATGGGACATAATATAGGCCAATAGGAATCGGATTCAAATTACCCAATTTTGCAAGAAAATGCCAACTGGACGGACAATATTCTTTCAAATTAAACTGTACTGCTTGTTGTTAGATTTGAAATTGCAAAGACGGGCTTATATTGCTTGATGGGTTCTTGCGTGTGATACAATAACCCTGTTTGAATCACCACCTGACACGTATTGTTTCACTTGAAACTTGATTAGAGATGCTGTTGTGGGCTTGTTTAGAATTGTGTTGATTTTGGACGCTATCATGGACGAGTAGGATTAGTGAAAATTTTCACTAGTTATAAACTCACAGACAGACTGATGACGGCTTTATTTATAGGCGAGATGCTTGAGGTTTTTTTTTGCTTTGAAAGTTTTAAAACACTTATTTAATAATAACTTATATACAGGTACCTAGCTTCCTACTTTCCGTAGACAAATGTTGAGGGACATATTTATGGATTTGTTACAATTAAGGCTAATAATAAACAAAAACATCACCATACCATATACGTAAGGCATAATTCACATAGCGCTACCGCACGGCTTTCCACGAGCATCTTAATTTGAATAACAAAGGTGGCTGCATGCGCCTGAATAATTAACTGCGCGCGACGAATTAGTGCGACGGCGCTTTTGACGGCGACACGGCGGCGCCCAGACATTGCTGTCGGAGCATCTGAGCAAGCCTAATGGACCCACAATTCAATAGTTGTGGTAACCTCGATTAACTAACATATAACTTTCAAAACTACATCACAATAAGAATGATTGGTTTGACATTTTACAGCTATCGGATAGCATGTCTCTTTGCGTGATTCAGAAACACACAAGTAATATAATTGGAAATTTAATAAGAACAAGTGTTTTCAATATAGTACTATTACTGAACATCATTAGGTCTATAAGTTGCCCCGAAGGTATACGAGTCTCCTTGACAGTATCAAAAAAAAATTATGTTGTCTATAACCAAAATACTTTGAAAATAGTAACTGTATTCTAATGGACAGAGCTATATAAAACAATCACGAAGTCAAAAGACGTGATAATTAATTTCAATAAAATCGCTGAGCGTCTAATATTAGATTTCAATTATATCTAAGATAAAGTTCTGAAATCCCGCAAAGCTTAGAACAGCTGCTATTAATTTCGGGGTTAATATTCATTGCTGTTCTTGAAATTCTAGTCAGACCCCCGATATTTTATGAAGGCTACTCACAAATCTAATCCAACCCAGTTACCTATATCAACCTATATGCTGTTATAGAGGACTATAATACCTATTATAATCCTCTATAACAGCACTAGCTAGAGTTGTGAGGTGACTAATGGAATCAGAATACCTTCATAGTCATGTAAACCATTAAGTACAATACTTATGAATCGTTAAAAAAAATACAAAATGCTAAGCTACAACTTTACCACCCGTTCGGAATTCCATTCCTACGGACGCAACACTGACTCACAACTAAATATAGGTTAAAAAAGTTTATCTTAATTCACCTGCCGCTGGTAGTCATTAGATCCCCGTAAAGTAACTAAATAAATACATACATTTAAGTTTTCCAATAAATACAATTTATCATCGATTATTATTTACTATCTCGCTTATCTTTGACAGGCCTACAAAAACATGTCAATATTGCCTTACACTTAGATTACCGACAGTCCTATCGATCTAGCTGGGACTCGCAGGATAGGTATATCGATATATTTGTTATGTCGATAATCAGCTACATTTATGATCAGCCAAGTCCGCCCTGGACTGCAATAGGCGCCAACCTTAATAACAAAGAAATGGGAGATAAAGACTGGGAAAAAAAGGAAGAAGATTACTTACTCGCTCACACATATAGTGGTCTCTTTTCTGGTTAGTTACTGATATCCTTGTAGCAATTTACGCACACATGAAATAAATGTGTTGCTACAGGAGCAGCTCGTAGTAATTCGACTAAGCATTAAGATTTCGCTCGCTTGTGTGTGTTGCTGTCTGGCCATCAGTCACAGGGGTTTGAGAGAACCATTCCAACCTGGTAGCACGGTTAGGTAAATATAAACAAAGCTTCTAATAATTTTAATTATTTCGTCCTCTTTTAAATTATAGCAATTTACAATATTAAGCTTTACTACCCCTCGTAAAGGATAGGCAAAACTTTTAGGCCTGAATTAAACAGGCTTGGACCTAAGTTGGCAAACGTCTTAACGCTTGACATTATTTATTTGGAAACTTAGAATCTTTGTAAAGCACTCTCGTTCTTAGTTAATCGAGGCGAAATTAAGCGAAAAGATTTCTTGAGGCGAGCATTTAACTTAACTGACACTTAAATAAAGTACGTTAGGCAATTTCATATATAATGTTTTTAAATTAATTAATAGCAATATTCACAATGGAAACATATATAATGTACAAACAATATTTCCATATCATCGCAATTATATTATAACTTCTTACGTATGATTATTTTACGGTTTAGATTTGGATGTCAGATTTGAATTAGGTTGCAAAATTTACGGCTTTCACAATGACTTACAGTACATAAAAAATAGTTTATATTAGAAAGATGGCATGCCTGTCTTTTTAATTTTGTCTCCTTAAAATTCAGGTGTAGCCAGCCGTCGGAGACAAGTCGTAAATATTAAATTGAAAAGTATTCAGAGCGTCGGCCATTGAGACCGATCAATTTATCTTTCCATTTAAACCTCACTCATAATTACACGCCATTGCAGCATCCATTCATCACATTCTTATTCACAAAAGTCGATAACTTTACGGTTTTCATTTTGTAAATTCAATTTGAGTACCTACTGTCACACTTCGCGCAGTTGTACTGGTTGTGGGCGATGAATTGTCGATATTTTTTAATGAATGCACTACTTAAATTTGCACATAGGATAGCATGCCCGACGGCTCTATTCATAGACCAAGTCGTGTAAAATGTCTACACTATAGTTGTTCGCGCCTCATGTGGAAGTCGACAAATACTAGTATGTATAAAAACAAAACACACGTGATTATCATTTGTTTACCGCATCCATAATATTAAGAATGATGTAATGGTATTTAAGGCTACAGAAGTAAACAGGGAGAACATGGTATTTTTTTTAAATCTTATATCGATATTATATAAGCTTTTATAGCGCTTCTCTATTTCGCGGCAATGCGGCATCGTTAATCAGAGACTCGAATTTTAATATCACAAATATTTATCTTCACGGCACCATCCCAATGCAAACATCCACGGGCCGAACACCTAGCCGATATTAATTATATTGAAAAGTCAAGAATCGTTGATTGTTTTAATTAAATAATTAATTTTGTGTAAAATACGTTGTATTGTACGCTATATGTTGTGTCTAAGATAACGCTATCTAATGGAAATACTATGTCAATACACAAACAAGAATAAACACTTGTTTTGGATCCAAATAGCCAATGGCACATATTTTTTAAATACCTACAATTCACAGTTACAGTCTAATTCTAGTCCTATAACAATATGGAGGATTATACGGTGAAAATCGTTATGTATTAGTAACGTAATATACTAACAAAATTGATCATTTCCCTACCTTCTTTTGCGATTACTGCTAATTTATAGTAAAAATATGGAGATAGGCAGCATCGACTGAATTTATACATGAAATACATAATGCGCTCCCATAATATGAACGTAGGCGGTCAACAAAATGTCACACTACATTTTAATTAATTTGCTTTCATATAATATCGTCGTATGTAATACATAACCAACCCTTACATAAAGAGATTAAAATGAAAACATATTCTGCTCATTATTAATTAGTCCGAAATATGTACGAATCGGTATGTCTCTAATTTAATTAATGCGGAATGTGTTTGTATAAATCTGTAACTATTCGTGGATTAACAAACAATTGTTTGGAATTACCGTTATTTTAATGTATTGATACAACGTGGATTTAATTATAAATGCATTGAAATATTAAGTTTTTAATATAACAAAAATACTTGGTTTAGATACCAACGTGCTTTGCAAACACTTTTGTGTATATACACCTACGTCAAAACATGTCTTTCCAACCGACCCAATTTTCATCCTCAATCTAATAAAACAATTTCTTATTTCCAAGTATGATGAATCTGGATCGATCGATAGAGAGAATCATAAAAAAATTGGCTGCCTCATGGCCAAGTTACTTATATAAATCGTTCAAACTTGAAATCTGATTATAAGGTGGAAATACCGCAAAGAAAGTCTGGGGTGGGACAAAGAATAGCCCAAAGTATTAAACAGAAGAGATAGAAGTTTGAATATTCTGTGAAGATCAGCTAGTGAATTATGTTCATTGCACTATAAGATGAAATCGTTATGGAGCTTTGTTAATATCAAGCCCTGCTTAAAAAATATGCTCCAGGCGAGGCTCGAACTCGCAACCCCGGCATCGCTCACGCCCACTGTCTTATAAGTACCGTGCGCTAACCAATTGCGCCACTGGAGCCATGCAGGTTCGAGCATATTATTGGTTCACTAACCTACATACAGCTTGCTAATGCATTGAATACGGCAAAACTAGCTTTAAGGCAATGAAAATATGACGATAAAGCACATGACACGTTACAAGAGTCAAACTAGCTCAGCCTATTAATGAGAATGAAATAATAAAGCATTTATTATCAAAACACTATCAAAGCTTTTGTAAGTATTAAATGCTATCTAAACCATTAATCAGTTAATCTTTGACGCTCTCCGAATTAAATTTGCAAATGGTGCCAAAGTTACCAGTGGAACTGTAGTAGGAATTGATGAATGGTTCGCGGGATCAGGCAATTATTGAATTGAAATTATAACAGATATTACGATGCTTCCAAGCGATATTTTTCGGCGGCTCCCCTTAACTCCTCCCTCTAAGCTCATCCCAGTTGTTGAAAATTTGGTTGCCATCCATCTTTATTTGCAAGACATCGTCGACATTGATTGAAAGGTACGATTCAACTCGACGAAGGAAGTTATTCAATTAAGTAAGCTCAAAAAGTCGAACTTCAAATATCGTTTTCTAAGTTTCTAACAAAAATCAACTTATGGGATAAATAATAATAAACTGCGAACCACAAACTAGATCCTGAGATGGCATCAGCTCAAACTCCGACCAATGAGAATCAAAACGAAAACAGTTCAAAACTTTTTACGAATAAAAATGAGCTATATATTAAAAAAAAAGGTTTCAGACTGGTAGGTCTATATTAAGTAACATTATAGACATCGTTTTTTGCTCAATGTTCAGTTCAGGTATATAAATAAAATTGTATTTTAAGTTTGATAAGACGTATTTATTTACAACTATTTGACACTGAAATATTCATACCGAAAATGATTTAGGTATTAATAAAATCCTTAAAATTGAAACCGAATACCTCTTAAAAATACCAGGATCAAGAGATTATTTAGATTAACGTCCACTTCACACGAGCGTCTTGCGGATTAAATTTGAACCACCCATTTGGGATAACCGCAAAATTAGATTAGTTATGTACACGCAAAGTTTATACATACGTATTAGGTGGAACAACGTTACCGGAGGTATTTAATTGTTGAAATCGATTCCTACACGTGCTTGACACTGAATGGTTTAAACGATACGTATACACATACATACATGTAAGCCTATAATAATATATATATAGGCTTATTAATCGAGGTTTGCTAGTATGTAACAAGCCCAGATTTTAGGCCGAGATTACATCTCGGCCTAAAATCTCGGCTGATGGATATATCCATCCATACTTGGTAGACGTCCTCTAGTATACATATACAGGCTCACTCAGGAAGAGTAAAATAATTTTGTTCACAGAAAATCACAATTGTCATTATAGTTGCGAACAGATTTTTTTTAAATTGACCTATCAAAAATCTTACTCCACAGAATGATTAAAATGCGCTAAAGAAGCTCAAGTTCTTATATAGAGTATACTCTGTATGAACCAACCTGTAGCATACATATATACCATCCTTAGGAATTGCCACGCACTCTCCAGTTTTCTGCGACACTGTGAGATTTTCGGTCTATAAGCCTTTTCTGGGCCAACCTCGATGTCTCGAAGAGGTCTGGAATATCGTCTGTCATTACTAATATCAATGAAAAAAAACTGAATGTAGAATATGAATTAGTCTGAATTCAAACAACATCTGAAGACAGCTTTCGTACGTGACGGCGTTACTGAGGAACATCTTATTTTTAACTTTTTCCATGACAACAGCAATCTAAAAAATCCATTAGAACCATTTGCGAATTCTAAATGTGTATCGGCGAAATCCCTTTGGCAAATCATTTCGTTCAGCTTATTTTATCAATTATCTTTGTTTTTTACGATCCAAAGCGATTTGAATATCGTTTTACATTAAAACAAGAGGAACTTCAAACGGTTAGGAATTTTACCTTCTGTAATTCCATCGGGCTTGGTGAACATAATCTGCATAGTTGGGCTTCTTTTGATGTTGAAAGAACTTAACGGAATAATCGCGGGAATTATATCCGATTGCTATAATATTTGTTTGAAATTAGATTAAATTTAGATGAGGTCTTATTTAAACACCAATTTTAGGCCAGAAAGTATTTACTTAAAGAAAGACGTGCAATTATTTTTGATTCTCTTATTTCGTACAAAGGTCAGCCCGCGGCTTCGCCCGCAGTACTTCGATGATACATAGCCTATATATCACTCAAGAATAATATGCAGGTATGTAATAATATACTATAATGTATTCAAATTGAGTATGAATTCAATTTAAAAATACATAAAATGAATATAATTAATTAAAAGATCAATAGAAAATTCCAGGGGTCCAGAACCATGAGATGAATCAATGATATCAGCTTTCTTTACTTAGCCACTTACACCCTGTATCGTGGTATTACTGAAAATTAAAATCGAATCAGTAGTTCCGAAGTTTACCTGTGACATCTTTACTAAAAAACAAAATCAAAGTAACACTAATAGTCTCGATTATATATGCCTACTTAACTAACACCGTGTACGCCAACATAGCTTCCATGATCCAAAACCACTACAACCACACGTCACTTAAGTATACTTAATCGATTCCTTTCTCATAACAAACACCATTAATCTAGGCCGACGTAAAATGCAGTAGAGTAAACCAGCTCAAAGGTACATTAAATGTAAGTTTCAGGTGTACGCGCAGGGCATGGCCCTTAAGTCAGACAAGTAAAGGGTCCCGCTTAAGAGCTCATTCCGCGAAATTAAGCAAGGGAGTGCGTCTAAGTCTGAGGCTTAAGGTTTGATATGTGGACCGTGTGATGAGCTGAAGCGGGTATTACTTACAATCTATATGTCGACGCTATGTAAAAGTGTAACAAGTCTATTGGACTAGTCTAGCAATAAATCTGACGCAATTTGATTAAGCTTATTTTTTTTCTTATCTGTGGCCACTTCAATGGCATAAGAAGCGCGTTGATACTTTTATAAGCGAGAAGATATATTTTTATTTATTTTATTTTTAGAGTGTTAGCTAAGTCAGTACACTCGCCTTGGAAATAAGTGTCATAGGTTTAAGCCCTGGTCCGCAGCCCTGGGATGTCTAGTTTACATATGCGAATATTATGTTCAAACATGATTATCCCTTGCTGAGCAGTGAAGGAAAACATCGTGAGAAAAGCTGTATCTTTGAGAGATCCAAGCTAGTTATTCAAAGACATGTGTGAGGTCAGCCAAGCCTCTGTGCGCCAGCATCGTAGGTATCTATGATCTGATTTCCGCGCACATTGAGGTGAGATCCGTGTTCAAAAGTGGGATATTAAATTATTTATTCATTTACACCTTTGCAACTAGAAATGGGGTAACTAAGCCGATATCTATGCAGTATTTATACAGTATACAAGATGGTTTGTTATTTATGAATCGGAGGTTGTTCCATTTCAATTGCATAAGTTTACCTAATATCAATCTCAATCCCGCCCCAAGCTTGTATCTCACGCCGCATATGAAGGCGACAAGACTGAGCCCGAAATCGCGTTAGCAACGACTGAGTGTTTATAATGCCGGCCCGAGCCGGGCCCTGTTGCCGAATAATCGACACTGAACCGGGCACAGCAGAATTCGAGCGGTTTAAATATTGCCAGATTTAATTAATTACGGTAATGTAGCCTAGTAGTAGGCGCTGAGCTAAAAAAATACTAACGTGAGTTTAACATCTTCGAAAGTGTGAAAAAGATTCGGACTTGTATAACTTATGATAATTGATGTAACTATACCGATTTGGTTCCTTCTATCCGTATGTTTACCTGAGTCGTAGTATATCAAAATCATACCAGCAACCATAATCTGTCAGTTTAGTTTTTTTTTCAATTCCATTGCTCAACCAGTAGCCACATTCAAGCATTATTAAATTATTGTTTACTCATTATTGACACGAGCAACAAAAGAGCAAAACAACAGCCTCATTAAAAACATCAAATGGTACCAACCGATGACACGTTTCCGCTCCGATACACTTGTGATCGCGTTCATAACAAACGATGTCCCGGTAATAATAAACGTCTGGTTGTGAAATAATGTGCGAACCATCCAAAATCATCCAAATTAATGTGTCGTGCTGCGGACTCGTTGCCCCTCCGGTCTATGCGGTTGTCGCTCCAATTAAATTGCGTTTAAATGTAATCCAGCTTCATTAATATTGATTATAAAAGCAGTGATGGCCACGAGAATCGCTGGTTCAAACCCCAGCTCGTATCTCTAGATTTTCATGTGCGAATCTCATTTTCGACCTTGGTTATCACTTGCTAAATGGTGAAGGAAAACGTTGTGAGGAAACCTGCATATCTGGAAGAACCGCTCGAAAGACGAGTGAAGTCCGCCAACTCGCACTAGGCCAGCATGGTGGACTATGGTCTAATCCCTCTCGCATTGAGGGGAAGCCCGTGCCCAACAGTTATATAAGTTACATTAAAAGGGTTGATATTATTATTATAATATTGATTGGCCTTACGTAATGAAAAGTAACAAATTATTGACACAATTTTTATATGTATTTCGTGGCTTTTATTGTATTTTTATGTGAGGTATGAACGTTTTGCTGGTATGTTAAGTTTAAAAATAATGAATGTAAATACCGGATCTATCCCAAAACTATACCTATTCATATGGAGGCATACCATACCTAGATATACTCATATTAATTATATGCTAAATCGTGTGAATATTACGGTCCATATTATATCGATTATAGATTTTTATGCTTAACAAACAAAATTATCAATTAATTAGCATTATTCATAATTTAATTGGTTTACGAATATTCTCTAATCAGATTAACACAATTAGCTACGCCAAATTCATAATGTAATTTGTTTACAAATATACTCTAATCAAATTAACACATCACTAGTTATACAGAAGTATACAACACAAGTTTCCATTACAACTTGTTACTTAAACTGTGCCGAACTTGTCCCCCTTTGTCTCCGTCCCCTAGTTGCGGCTGCTCATTTATTCAATTTTATGTATATTCCGCTCATAGGAAAGTTTTGAGGGTTTAATTGAGTGAGAATGTAGTGGCAAGATAAATGTGCGTGTAAAATAACAAAATAAGCACAAAAAAAATCCCATTAACGCTATCGCATAGTGTTGTCTTTTAAAACCAGACAAGTGTGTAATGTCACGCACAGAGTTCCGTAGCTTCATTAAACACGAAAATTTAATTTTTATTAACACCTTTGTAGATGTAACCAGTATCCATAAATGTATTACAGAGTTATAGCTTTGAACATGTCTTTAAACAAAATGCATGGGCCATTTGGCTACTTTTGAGCGCAATATTTCGAAAACGAATCTACATTAATAACGGGAACCTCAAATCTGACAGAGCTCAGCGCTATTGACGACATTTTATACATTTCAAAAACTTGTTTCAAACTTGATTATTAAGAAAATGTGATCAATGCACAAACACCTAACAGAGCTTAATAGAGTATTTATGTAGTATTATGTTACTACAAAAAAAGCAATCCAAACGGATAGCAAGATATTCGTTCGTTATTCATTTACTTTAATGAGTAGCAAACATATAATTTCTTGTTTATTGTTATTTAGTTATGTCGATAGTAGACCTTTCCCAACAATACTGGGTGCAAAAAAGGCCATGGAAATGTTACAAAAAAAGTTAAATGAATGGAGCGCGGAACCCCTGTTTATAAAGTTTTAATCAAAATTGAATTGGTGTTGTAACAACAGCGCCGACATTCTGTGGTGTCAAATGGGTTTTGGTTTGCGCGAAGTGTTTTGTAAAAAATATAAAACTACACTGATGTGGTTTTTGGTTACTACGCTAACTAGAATATCGATTTAAGGAGTTTTTTTGGCTAAGCGATTTTATCTGAGACTATATAACTTCTACCCACGACTCCACCCGCAGTACTTCGGTGAAAGAGCCTATACACTCGGTGATAATCCAGCTTTATGTTAGTGAAAGAATTTTCAGAATCAAATTGTAGATCCAGAGATTACCTCATACAACCAAACTCACAACCTAATAAACATAACCTCTTTATAATATAGATATTTGGTAAACATTAAAATAAATAACCATAATGGAGTAAGTCCATAAATCTAAGCGAAAAGAGGATACAAGTAATGGAAAAGTGGTTTAACAAAAGAGCAAAGCTCTAAAATCTAGAGAAATACTTTTTAATTTAAAACATCGTTCGCCTCAAATAAATTTCATTGCTTCGCGTTTAGATTTCCGTCTTTACCGCTAAGTCGCGACGTATCTTCATCAGAATTGTTAATTAGCAGCACTAGCGCCACTACTATTCGCAAGTAAAGTGATACTTATGCAATGAATCCGCTTTCCAAATGTATAAGCTCGTGAAATCAGGCCACCACGACATGGCTGGCTTATGTTCCCCGAATCCTAAACGGGTCATAAGAATTCTTGTCAGTCTGTCTGTTAAAGCATCAATGAAAAACTACTGGACCGATTTCAAAGGGGTTTCAAGGGTCCACCAAAAGAGCCAGATCGATGGTTTTTTTAAATTTTTTTTATTACATTATAGGCAAGTATTTGATCTCGATCTCACCTGATGGTAAGTGATGATGAGATCTACGATGGAGCATACTTGCCTAAGTAGGAAGGCGGCAGCTGATCGAGACGCTACATTCACTAGGCACATGCAGCGCAGCTGATCTGACCCGCCATCCATGAATGGCAACACCGAACATCATGCCGGAACACGGCTGCATGGTTGCACGGGCAGAGCGCGTATACATTTACTGTCGTATCAAGGATAGTGCTGAATACTGTTTGAGTTATACAAACCCAAGCCGTCTTATATTCTGAGTAGGCCTAAACTCATTAGTGAGTTTATATTTTGAGCCATCAGGTGGAAATTTGAATCCTTACTTATATTATTTTTGATCTGAAGATTAAATGAACGAAGCCATAAAGGTGCATAGGTGTAAATTGATTACAATACCAAACTTTAACTACCAATTTTATTACTCTAAAAAAACATGTTTTATGTGGGCCTTGTTTGGTACAGACGAGAAGAAAATAAGAAGAAGATACTTCGCGGAAAAACATTTAAGATATCAGTGACTGCTAAGTATAAGTTATAGACGTAACACGTTTTTTCCCAGAATTCTTTTACTTTGTAAGTGTCCAGTGTATTATTACTCTTTGGACTGCGTTAAAATAAAAACCAATAATAAAAACAGAGAAAATAAAAAAACTAGTCACACCTGTGAAGTATAATTGTTAAAGAATAAAATATTGAAATCGCTTCTGAAACAGCGTAGCGCAGTAAGCGCAGTTAGCGCAATTTTAAAACTTCACGAATGGGAAATCATTGGCGAACTTGCGCGCGGTACAAACTTGTCCCCAGTTTATATTATTTCAATTCACATTTTTATTTATTCGCTCGCGATTTCCTACAATCCCAAGACGTCCGTTGAATTTTGAACATGCAATGTGGAACTATTTTCTAGCGGTTTGAGATTTTTGCACAAAAAATTAGACTTCGCTTTACACTGCGCTACTAAAGACCCTAATTTTCTTATAATTGTATGTCAAGACTCGTAAAACAGTAATGGTACTAAATATCAATCTCGGGATCGTTCACACTGTACCCTTTTTATCCAATAGAATAGGTGCTTACACGTATGACACTGTGAAAGGTCGGGCCGGTTGTAATTATTGGCACCGCCATATTGACGCCACCCCGGGCTTTTTCATTTCGGTCCGGTCACGCCCCGGACAATTCATATCAGAGATTAGATATCGAATATGGTGTTAATAACTGGTATATTTTTCGGTTTCTCCTTTTCTGGGTACAAAATACTGATGGCGGTTCTCACTGTCATTTGTAAACATAAGTGGACATTTTTGTTTGAAATCAATAGTCGGTAAGTAAAGACAATGTTACCTACTTACTTAAACTACATAGAAAAGATGACTACATATCAAAATATATAATATGCACGAATAAATTATAACTCTGTCCAGACTTTCCTTGATGGGGCACAGCTTCTTAATCGAAAGATCGAGGTAATATTTGTCGAAGAGCGTCGCTTCTATTCACATAATTGTGGGACAATGAACTAATGAACCGATGCTTTTGGAAGTAGCCAGTGCTACACGTAAATATAACATTTTATTCAATAAATAAAGCTCGCGCGGAGGCCGTGGAGGAAGCGTGCCGGAACCAAGTCTCCGCACTCGGAAGCGGCTAATTTATACGCAGTGATACAACCGGCGCACATGTGTCTCCTCGGCAGGGATTATGCGCCTCACGTGTAGAGACACCACGCATTCAATCATACACGAACAAGTCTATCTCCTTCAACAACTTCTAAAGTTCGTAATTGCAACCGCAATAATTGTTTTAATGGACATGTGATCAAAATCGAAAGTTTCTGTATAATTTTCCTTCAAAAATAAACAAATCATTTGGTATAATTTTGTTATTTCCAATAATTCATATTACATGATTGCCATAATCCTCAAAATACAACAAAATACGCGAAACCATTTTCATTAACAATACACAAAAGCACTAATTACCATTGTCGCCCTTTTGTTCGGAACGCAAATAGGCTTCTCGGTACAGGATTATCCCGCCCGCCCAGTCGTCGTAGCCGCCCTACGCCCGTAGCGGAAACTGTAAAATGTAAGGTGACACAAATTACTTTGTCTATTTTATAATTTAACGTCGAGAGGGGCCTTTGTTAGCGAATCGGATAACTCATAACTCTGTCACGTACACTTGGGTGTTGTTAACCTAATTAGTCCTCATTTGCACGCGACCCGGTTATGTTTTCTTTGGGCTTATGTCGAGTTTCTGCTGACAAATGATAATAGCCGTCCAATTCTTTGTTTTATTTTTTAGTTTATTTTAGAATGTTATCTATGACTAAAAGATAGATTCAATCTCTTAATTAATAGAGACGAATATAAAAAATGAAGACGGCAACCGCAGTATGAAGGAAAAGAAATCCAGGATTCGTCCATTATGTTCCAAGACAATCTTAGTATGTAGTACCTACAAAATTGTTAGGTGTTATTCGCGGACGATGGTCCTTTAGTACCTACGATCACTAGCATACTACCAGCATTATTTAATTCTACCACAGCACTGTAACGGTGTAATTGGATGAATTTAAGAATATCCACTCATTCATCAATTCAATAAAGTTCGAAACGTCTATTAAATCTGACTATAATAGAACTAAAAGAAGTCTGTCGAATAGAACACGCCATAAAGTGGTCGTAACGGTCGTACCGCGAGCTTAGCGCCGCCGTCGCGCGCATATTTCATAGCGTTCCATTTCCCGTGCGGGGAGGACGGGAAATTCTGTGTGCTCGGTGCGGGGCGCTCGGATTCAAACACCTGCAAGACTTGTGTTAATGTTGGATCCCAATTTTATTAATTATATTTTAGATATCTTTATATAATACAAATTTAATGAAGTTCGTTGGTAATCTTTTCATCACTTGAGAACTGCATGGCCGATTTAACTAATTCCTAATTTAAAAAATTAGGAAGAAATAAAGTTGTCAGATTTTTTTCGCCTTTTAAAATAAATACATAAAACCCTTAACCAGTCAGTTCGTAACAGTCTTTCCTACGAAAATAATCCAAAACCTTTTTATAACATCTAAACTGACATATATTATTTCATAATCTATGTCTTCTGCAGCCCGAACAGTTATAGATACAGGCTTTGACAGACTCTTTTCTACTCTAAATTACTAACACCAGCTGGCACTGATTAGTTTAACTGTTACTAAATAAATTCAATAATAAATAACTCGGTGTCCCGCGCGAGCGATATAAAGTAATAACCATTAGCACATAAATCGTTTGTTAATTTAAGCGCGCAAAACTACGCTATATTTTACGGTTTATAAAACGTGTAATCAAATGGGAGTCGCGCAGACGAGCGATTAGTGCGTAAATAACTCTAACAAATTACTCGTCTATCCTACAATTTTACAGAGTCAAGGATTGATTGATCGCATCAATCAGTCAACCGAATAAAAATGTATGTTCTAATCACCGACATAGAAAACTTGATTAGGTAGATTAGACTGGTTAGGTCATGGCATACCATTTTTAAGATTCATAATGCTCGCAGCATTACTTCATAAGTAATCATTGTTATAACACTAATCTATAGTCAACCTTAGCAATTTCCGTCACAAAACATATATATTTCCATACAGACTTCAAGCAACCTTAAGTGGTAGACGAACAAGCCTTTGAATAATAATAATACCAGCCCTTTTAATGTCCCACTGCTGGGCACGGGCCTCCCCTCAATGCGAGAAGGATTAGGTCATAGTCCACACGCTGGTCAAGTGCGAGTTGGCGGACTTCATATATCTTTCGACGGATTCTCTCAGACATGCAGGTTTCATCTCGATGTTTTCCTTCACCGCTTAGCAAGTGATAATCATGGTTGAATATGAGATTTGCATATGAAATCCAGAAATCCCAGAGGAGTGAGCCGGGGTTTGAGGCAAGCGTTGTACCAACTTAGCTATCACTGCTCCTAGCCTTTGAATAGTTATTGCATTTTTATTAGTGCCAAATATTCACAGCAGTGATCCCGTCTGCTGCGCCCGCAACATGCAGTAATGTAAATCATCGGTCGCTCTCCAACCCCCGTGTGTCGCGGCACAATACGCGCTGATTGATCGGCGAATTTAACCAGCACTCAAATGGTGACTGATTAATAGTTAAATATCGGTCGGTAATCACCGCGTCTTTATCGCGTTGAGCCGATTCGCGCAGCGGCAGCGAGCCCATTCAAATTATTGTATGGTCATGATCGAGTAATTTACATTATAGTTTAAATCGATATTTATTTGAAATTACACGTTAGACGCATCAATCTTTTTTAGTCCTGATAGTTCAAGGCTTATAGGACAACTTCGAGATTCTATATCAAATATTTTGACGACCTGATTGGCGCAGTTGGTAGTGACCCTGCTTTCTGCGCCGAGGGTACAAGCCTGGTCTAGTGTGGGACTGTATAGTTGGTGTGTCTGGTGATATTATATTTGGGGTCGAGTCACCTTCGTCCGTAGGAGAATTAAGTACCCTCGAGATATCCTACACGTGACCCTGGGTGGCGCCAACCAGGTGACAACTCTACTGGTGGTAGGCTTCGGCCGTGGCTAGTCACCACCCACTGAACACTGCATGTGCCTAGTGAATGTAGCGTCTCTTATCTACTGCCGCCTTCCTACCTAGGCAAGTATGCTCCATCGTAGATCTCATCGTCATTTACCATCAGGTGAGATCGAGATCAAATACTTGCCTTTAATGTAATAAAAAAAAAATATTATTAATAGCTAAGTCATTAATTTCCCCTCAATATGCGTATTACAAACAAATAACAAATCAAAATACTTACCGTATTTTGATTACATTGACAACACACACATAGAAGGATTTGCAAAATATGTATTACCTTCTTAAATTACATACAAAGTAGTCAGTACATAAAGATACTATAAATTATAGTGAACAAAACAGCACAGATTTCACTCGAGATTCCACTGCATCCGATCTTAAACACTCCGATTTTGCGCTTAACCGGACGTTGCTCTAATAAATTATACAAAAGATTAATCTAATGCAGAGCGACCCGGGTGATTTATAGCCGCCGGCAACAGGTGGGTTAATAAGGGTTAATATCGGAAAACGCTATTACTGACTTCATTGTATGGGGTGCGTCTGTAAAGATTTAACTATGGTAAAATGAACCTTAAGGTAACTATTTGATTTTTAATATAATTAAATATTAATTGCTCGTTGCAAGAAACCATTTAATAGTAGGTCGGTTAGCTTACTGCACCGGGACGTTACGGGTTTGATTCCCGCCTGAATAAATATCGGAAGTAATATATTTACAATAAGCCCTGAGCTGAGCGTTACTGAAATTGCCCCCAGTTACCCATGATAAAAGCGCCGCTTAGTTTGGGACCATAGAGTTAGTGAGTGTTTATGGCGATATTCAAATTCCACTCATTATGCTCGCCTGACATTGAAATATTCAAAATTCAATGATAATTCGATGTTGGGGTCGAGTCACCTTCGTCCGTAGGAGAATTAAGTACCCTCGAGATACCCTACACGTGACCCTGGGTGGTGCCAACTAGGTGACAACTCTACTGGTGGTAGGCTTCGGCCGTGGCTAGTCACCACCCACTCAACAAAGCCATGTCGCCAAGCGGCCTAGCCGTGTTCCGGCCTGATGTTCGGTGTTGCCATTCATGGATGGCGGGTCAGATCAGCTGCGCTGCATGTGCCTAGTGAATGTAGCGTCTCGATCTACTGCCGCTTTCCTACCTAGGCAAGTATGCTCCATCGTAGATCTCATCGTCACTTACTATCAGGTGAGATCGAGATCAAATACTTGCCTATAATGTAATAAAAAAAAAAAAAAGATAATACTAAACACTAACACTCTTTTATAGATAACAATCAGTGATTATCATTCCCATACACAAAGTTGCAGCTCCTCATTTACTTGTAAAATAACAAATTAGTATTCCCGTCATCTCTCCCGAGTATAGGTAATATAATACGACAGTCAAGCTCCCGGCGTCTCCTCCCAATATTGTGTCAACTCCGCCCACAACTGACATTACTAGCTCATGTTATGCATTTAATAAACCCGTAATATCTATGCTAATTCACGCTGCATGTTGCAGATACAACGCAGTATGTCAAATCTGTATTCGGTTTTACCCAGTTGATGATGTATACATATTACTAAGTATTGGTAAAAGTAAATAGTGAAGAGAGAGAGGTGTCGCGCTTTTTTTCCGTCTCACACACACTGACTTAAGGCGGTGACGACAAAGCAATGCAGCTAGTTAGTACTGTTTTACTTCTAATCGAAAGCCCTAAAAGTCTGTATTTTTGTAAATTTAAGTGTTATTTACATAATGATTTTAGCATTGATGATTCTGAAAGGTTAAACATTAATTATTTAATACATAAGAAAACTTATTCAGGCAACATCTCAATTCTGACAAAATTCGTCCAAGCTTACCTTAAAATATAGTCTTAGCTTAAAGACTGTAGTACAGTGACTGTGACCGAAGATTAGTCTGGCACTGGCTTTAGCAGCTTCTAGAATATGTTTATGACCGACGCAACAATTAAAATCTATTATCTAAGAAGGGTGACGCTTCGAACAGATATCCCAATCGTAGTGACAAAATAAAATACAAAAATAGAGTTAACCTACTGTATATTATCTTTACAATACTTATGCCATACGTAGCACGAAGTGACTAAACACAAAGTCGGCGCAATATCTCAACGCGTCGGAACGCTGACTGTATCGCGTGAGCTTGAACTTCGCGCAAATAACTGGCCAACGTTAATTAACTGCACTAGTTTCGCCAAGTTTTCGAGTTCGCTGAATGAGTTTTGCGTGAATAAGGAGCATTATTAAGAAGAGCTGCGCACTCTAATTAATTGGGAAGGATTTGTCTTTAGATTAACCGTAGTTTAACCATGACGGATTTTAGGGCGACTGACATAATATGGTTCAGTTTATGACGATCGCCAGAAATCCTGCACTAAAACAAGACTTGAAAAATTATATTATTAAGTTATGATTACCCTTTTTATAGCAGATACTCGCTAAATTGAGGTAAACTTAGATAAAAAGAGCTTACAAATAACGACTCCACAAAATCGTATTTAGCAAATCAAAATATCAAGCACAAAAATGTCTACAAATGGGCAACTTCAAACGGTAATTTCTTAAAGAATTTCTTTAGATACAAAGTAGATCTTAGTGAAGATATTTCAGTAAAAACGATACACATTCAAGCAATACGAAGAAATATCATGTGAAAGTTATTGAGCCGGTGCTCAAATTAGACTTAAATTTTGATATAATGAAATGTGATGATAGCTGCCGAAAATACCCAACACTCAAACATATAGAATATATCTAATACACTAACACTATCTATTTATAAGATAAATTAGGCTCTATATAACTAAATATATTGTGAGTATAAACGATAAGACAAAATAAGTCAAGAAGGGTTAGAATTAAAAACATTAAGCAATAAAATCGGATTGTTTTCCTCTGTTCTGTGGACCCGCGCCGATCTCCTCTCCGTCCACGCAAAACTGCGACCGAAACACGAACCGTTCACAAGTTTCAGTTATTACTTTTCTTTATTTTATTATCAAAAATATTTACGCGTGATTACACAGCCTCCCACGGCGTCCGTTCGCCCTAATCAAGATAAATTTGGTCGGCAATTGCGACTCGTGATTAATGATCTTACAAAACAGGTGGGGAAATATTTTTTGGGGATCTATATTGGATTAGTTAACTTTTATTCCATGTTGATGAAGCGTCACTATATATTTAAGTGAGTAATTGTGATACTATTAATCGACTATAACAAATGTCAAGTAATAATTGTCATAGCTTATTGCTTTACAAATGTACTTTAAACTGCACGAAATTAATAAAATATGTTTGGTAATGTCACAGAACCCGCGAAGCACTAATCAACTTCATCTTGGCTATTTTTACAGTTAAATTTAATCTAGCTGTCAGTTTTGTTGTTTAAATTCGTTTGGACGTTGACCTATGAACCACAGTTTAACAATATGGATTTTATAACGGTGCTGTTAACTTGATAGATTCATTCTCAGCTCCAGAAAATCTCAACGCATAACGAACCAGCGCTAACTCCGCTACAAAACTACGTGGTTATAGTACACCCCATTAAGCTAACTGGGGGTTATTAGAAGCCTAAACCCATGGATGTCTAATACATAAACCTTACTTATATTGCAAATCGAATATCGTATAATATCAGACCCATAATAAAGTTGAGCCACGCCGGGTACTGTTGATAGTGCACTAAGGTTGCTCGCACATTTGCTACTAATTACTAATTTGTAATTATTCGTAGCATAGTGGGAAATTTGTTGATATCTCGTTAAACTTTGCCTGGTCTCGTCTAGTAGTAGAGGCAACGGAAGTCTTAAAAAAAAAGAGTTTTGTATGTACGCACATCTAAGTTAAAATGTCTCTACTTTTACAACTATTTTTTTAATATATTTGTAAACCGTTAGCACGGAAGACAGGAATATTGCGACGTGTAATAATATCTATAATCTCATACTAAATTATCAAATAACTATTTACTACCAATTCAATTGTTCTTCTACCGATCTGACATATGATTTGATTCGTAAATAACACAGATTAAATTGTATTCCCGTGCGAGTTGTATATCTGCGCTCGCACTTAGGGAGGAATAGAATTTTAACAAGGGTGTTTGATGTTCCAATGAATAAACGATTTCGGACATTTTATGTGTTACCCGGACGGATTATGGGTCCCCATGGCGCTCGCGAAGTTTACAAACCCGGTATATTATACCCTTGTTTGTTGAAAACTAGATTCTTAAGGCTTAATAATATTTTTATTCATATATAAAAGAAAAAAATGAATTGTCATGCGTATCTATTACATATTACATGTCACCGCGGGTCTGCCTACCATGATGGTAGCCTTTGTTTCATTTCAGGAACTTACAGCAAAAGTTATCCGAAGATTCTTAGTCACTTGGACCGGCAAACCTGCGTTAGTCGAACCCTGATTAGAAGCCGGACTCGGGCTTGAACTTTAACTGCAATCGAACAGGAGAGTTAGTTAGTCTCTTGAAGCAGTAATCAATCTGCTAGCAATCATAATCAGAATCCGTTACAAATTGGCCCCCATTCATTTCTTGGTGGCGAACACCGTTCTTTCATTTTGACGATCTTTTCCCTTTGAAATTAGCTACCCCGTACGATAATCAGATTTGTCAACATTACTGCGGTTATTTATAGATCCTAATTGTTATGTTGGAAGCACAAATCGCATTTTAAGAATAAAAGGTATCAGTGAAGAATAAAAACATTATAAAATCATTGCAAATTCAAAAGTCACCAGGTTTATAATGAAAACATACACAGCACTTCATCATATACGTGGACGCTACACTAGCGATTATTTTTTATGCCGTATTCAATATACTAAATACATGAGAAGTACATGAACTAAATTATTCTTCTATCGTGCAAGAGCAAACGTAGCTAGTAAAATCGTTATAATATATTCGCACTCTATCGCCATTGGCGGAATGTGTACATCTGTGCACTTGTGTTTACCCAATAGGGTTATACATGTGATAGATTGACACATCGCAAGAGCTTAGGGTAAGTGAGTTAAATGGGACTTTTGGGAGTAGTCGAAGAGAAAGGTTTCTGTGAAAAATATGTTTCTTTGAAATATAATGTGTCATTTTGGTAGAATATTAACCATTATGTGTTCATAAACGTGCACGAGTGTAGTAAAAAAAACTAAAGAGTAAAACATGACTTTTCCAGTTCTCCCAAAAAGTCCGGTAATTTGTCAGTAATGTATCCTCAACTTTACTGATAGGGTTAGGAGGGGTTTATTAGCCCTAGTCTACGGATAAGGCCTGCATAGAATCTCCCATGTTTGATATTTAAAAAATATCATTACACTAGAAGTTAAAAATACCTACCCAAAGGTGAGTTAGGCCATTTTCTAAAAAATAAAGTAACGATTTTGTCTGATTTAGGCAAAATCGTTTTTCCAGTGAAAACAACTATTATAGTAGAAGGTAGAATCATACCTGTTGTTTGCTTAGAATAACAGCTGCATCTCTACTATCCCTACCAAACACTCCCTTTCCTGATTCTTCCAAGCACTTCTGTCTGAATCTTACTGCGTTCTTGCGTGGACGCGGCCATAGTTCTTCTCAAACTGTGATTTATTTGCTACAAACGACGAAATAAACCGTTGTCGCTGTTTTATATTGCTACAGCGGGGCGGTACTGTGGGCCGCGAGTCACCTCTCAGCTGTTTATGTTACATTTACTCGGTGTTTCCTCTTGTTTATGCGCAGCTTAGGTCATGGGCACCTTGGACAGTGTTTTATAGTGTTTACCTCACATATCTTTATTACAAGATAGTTTGTCTGAATTTAAGCTTGTGAGACAGAGATTTGAGATTTGCCAAAGAGCCAGTATGACCATTTACATATTTAGTATATAGCTGACGTTCTACTGTATTAGTTCAGTGGAGGTCCGTAACTAGACCCGAAAAAATTAAGTTTCGAGACGGCCAGAGTCGTGGACTGTAATGTGCTGGTTACATGTTACTACTACTCTCAAATTTTCTATTAATTTTCATACTACTTACAGCATACTTCTGCACTGCTAACTAAAACATAGCCAGCGGTTCTCTGCGATCCGCCAATTATGTTCAGGATCATGCTCATATATATTTCAGTATTTGCCCGCGACTGGAACAAAGCGGATTTCCCTAGAATAAAGCTAATAATATCGAAGCATCGGAGCGAGGTGCAAGTCACAGTCAGAAGAGAGTAATGCAGTCTCTTGCATTTTTTACATGAATCTTCTTTAATAAAAGAAGACTTTACTTCGTGTTTATAGTAATAACTGCGGTAGGATTGACACTTACTGAGTGACATTGCAATCCAACGTCACGATAAAATCAGCTTTACTTTCTTATTCTATCTACTTCCTTATTTATGTCATACTAGCGACCCTCCCGACACTCTAGCCCCTAAATGAACATTAATTAATAAAAGCAAAATACGACCGTCTATCCATGCAAGCTTCCTGAAGCTGCTTAATCAGTTACTACCCAGCTAACGACGAAAAATTGAAAACGAAAAAATGAAATCCACCATTTACGTTTATGCCTTTAGCCCCGACATCGCATAGTACCTAGTCAATCCCGGCCGAACACGCCCCGGGCAAGAGTCCGTTGTTAACTATGACAAACACAATTACCAACGATACACAACCTCGGTTGAGCAGGCTCCGTCGAAACTTTGTTACGACTGATCAAAACTGACCGGTGAACATAACGAGCGGTGTTCCAATTATTGTATTTGAAACTTTGCTGACGGATTCACCTGTGTATTCATATGTGGAAACATATAAGCCGCTGAATTGATAATTTTAACTTTTTTACTACCGTAATAGCGCAAAAATAAGCATTTTGTATCATTTGAACTAAAAAGTGATGTTCCATTCTGACATCGCTAACCTGAACCAGATTCCTATCCTACCTGCTAATAGACATCTTCACTTCTGCTTCACATTAGACCAAGCAGTATTCAGATGTTATCTGTGCTCGCTCAATTGCTAGCTCATTCGAGGCAAACGCTGGCTCATCCCAACGGTGACTTTTTTCATTGTTCTCGCTATCAGCCCGAGTACCTTTATGTTATCTTCGAGTAAACTGATTGCAAGGATCAACTCTGATGCCGCGTACCAAGTGCCCAAGGTACTCAATACATAGTATTTTATGATTACCCTACAGATATTATAGACTCGTGCAGCATTCATCCAATTCGACCCACATCGGTCCGAATTAATCCGAGTGTACGTGATGAGATCCCACCCCTCGGACACGTAACATGAAGGATCACACATCTTTATCATAATTCTCAAAGCCAACGGGAACTGACAGGTAGAACGGTACAGAAATAGTTATGGGAAAAGTATACTGTTTATAAAGAAGTCAAAAACAAGCTTCACGCAATACCGTTTTCGATTGGCCGCTGAGAACCTTATGATCTTACCTGACGATAAGGTGTTTCAGACTTAGGAGCTGCTAGGGCAGCTGTTAGTTGATGTTTAAGGCTCGTGTGGGCTTAGAAAATCAATCGAAAGGAATCAAAAGGAAGGGCATTGTAAAAATGTATATCCATGCTCAAGCCTGCCTAGCCCTCCCTACATTATTACCCCATAACAATGTACTGCTCAAAAATATACAGATCTTTTTAAAGAAGAGCAACCATGGAGTTTCTTGCCCGTTCTTCTCCACAGGAACGGCATTCAGACCGGGTGGTTAAGTGGTAGATTAGCATATTGTAACAATTTTGACGATTGATATTGCACTTAATGATATGATGATAAAAATATATTCTGATTCTGATACGCAATTGTTCTGTGCCTAATGATGGAACCCATATTCCTTGCCCCGCGCTGACGCGGTAAAACACAATTGAGGAGAAATCGCTACTATGTTGTAGAACCGACTTATTAGATTTACTATCATTCTAGTAAGTCCGAAACGTTTGGTCGGACGTTCTTAAGTTATTGTACATATCTCGCCCTTATATTAAGCTTACAATTATCTAATTACACAACGTTAAGTGCCAATAAATCGCGCGATAAATGGCAGTTTAAGCCGTGCCGTAGTGAGGCAATTCTCTCCTGTTTATCGCTTAATTGCTGCTGCATACAGCAGACTGTAGACTGCAATTAACTGCTAGTTACAATCTGGGCGTGTACTAGAGGATGCAGTGCCAATCAGTGTAGAAGGCAATACTTAAAGCTATTTTGTTAGTCGTTTATTTTATAACCAATTTATCGCATAAGAAATATTGCGCGATGCATTGGTTGTAAAACTGAGCAACTTTTACTTCACAACCTTTCAAAAAGGTACAAAGTCTTATACGTCTTATCTGATCTACATGTTTTCTAATTGGTAGAGCGGTTTTAATGTTTTTAACATTAATACTAAAATTCTAGAAATTCTATTCATTAATTTAATCATTCTATGAAAACACGCTACGTAACGGAGCTACGACCTTACGCACTCACACTAACAGGTCTAAAATTACCACTGAAGTGCGGCCCGTATTTTGCTATAGTATTCGGTACCAATGTACACAGAGACGTACAGTTTTCCTCGCGGTACCTTCACCGTACGATCCTACGCACTTTTTTATCTAAATCCAGCTAAAATAACTACGTACAATTTTCTCAGAAAATAAAACAAACATGCTACATTTTGAAACAAACAAAAGGTAAAACAAACCACAGCGGCCGAGCTGGCCACATTTCTCATAATCCTAGTTTATCTTTATGAAAACTACCCCTGTCGTGGGCCGCATCAGTATGCTGCGCGGTCCGCCAACCAATCCGTCAGCGCGCCCGGCCGCGCGTGCCGGGAATCACTGGCCGGGGACTCGGATATAGGAAACATTGGAGACGGTCCTATGCATCCAGAGAAAGGACGTACAGCGGTCAGCTCATTGCACCGATTCATGTGAATCCGATTCCCCCCTAGGGTAAAATACCAACCCATATTGGTTGTTGGTATATTACCATTTTTTTTTCGTAATGTGCCGTCCTCTTCGTGATAGAGGAATAACCCTAAGTCTATTGTACAATACCCATAAAAAAGGTAATGCTTAGTTTGGACCTATAAGGTACCGGTAGGTAAACCCATTTTCAAAAACGAATTTCAGAGTGTTAATTTTATACATGTGACAATTTTATATATATTATTAAGATAATTTATTATAATTAACTGAACGTTGTTGTAACAATGATTGCGTATACCTTAGTAAAAAAAAGGAAAACGTTTATTGCGAACTAAATGATAAGGTTTCATTGGAGTAAGATGTTACGACAGCAGACTACGTGATACAGAAAAGAGCCGATTACATACTAGTCTCTTCCAGCATTATATTCACCTACAGTTGGTATCTGTTGTGGTATGAAATGTTGGAACACACAATCGTTACGGCATGCTATTGACTTAGATTCAATGACGTCATTTGCCGGACAAGCGAGACGATCCGGCATACGCGACTAGGAATCAAATGTATAAAATATCTTCGTCTACTTTAATAGCCTCGTATTCAGATAAATATTTTTGTGAAGGTTATATACAACGAGAATTTAAAAAAAAAAATACTTCAAGCCGTGTCGTCTAAATAAGCCACGCCACTAAACTTGAGTAAGATTCTATCGACGCTAAGAACAATAGCAGTAACTCACCAAACACGACCCTAAGGACCTCTGGTTCACCTTACCCCCAGACAAGTAAACAAAGAGCTATTGGAACAATAAAAAAGAATTCTACGAGTCATCTACGATGTTTTTGATGATATAAAAGTCATATTTGAGCATCTGGCTGCGGTTGCCTCAATATCTCAGTGCTCGCTGTAGGACCGAATACTTGGCGTTTTTCTCCCTTTTTCCAATTTCCCGGGGCGTGCTTGGAGCGTTCCGTATTTATTATTATTTGTTTTCAATTGCAAAGTAATCTACGGGCTGTGCAGCTGCCGGCGCGGCGTAAGATCAGAATCTCGGCTTGGTGAAGAAAGAAGCGAGAGCGGTTAAAGGTAGCGTGCGCTAATTAGTCTTAATCGTAATTTTACAAAAATTCCAACTAAACTCCAGAAATTATTTTGCTCATTTGACTTTCATATTTAGAATACAGTTTATTGGGTCGATATAACTACGCAAAATTGCAGTCTATGATTACATGGCAGTAGATTTACCGCTTAGCCTCAAAATAAGCTTAGGTTACAAATAAAATGAATGCCGATGACCCTGGCTCGTTCATATCACGCAACTATTTTGGCGGCAAAATCAGGTAAACGTGCCTGAGGGCTTAATTAAACCACCCGTTGACCAAGAAAATTGCGCGGTCACAATTTTTACTATGTCGCAATTGACAACTATCATGTTGTGACTACAGTTCAGAAAGATCAAAGCAATACGCCTATATACGATGTTTATGAGAAAATTATACTTAATGTTTTCTTTGGGAACTGATTACAGATATCTCAAGTTATTTCCTACGCTACAAGCACCGTCAATTTGTTACGTGCAAGCCCATATGTGGATCTTCATTTCATTTTTTTTCACTCGGAATTTGTTGAAAGACTATAAGACAACTAAATATATAGACCTTCTCTATGATGTTCTAGTATTATCGCTTGCAATCCGCTCAACACGGTATCCCCACCTGAAGTAGCTAGACTCGTTCGGATGCGCCAAAATTGAGATGTCAATGGAGGCGCGAAGCGGGTGATTAAAATGTGCCACGCCGCCCTTTTTTTTCGCTCCCGCTCATACCAGACCTGCCTAGCTTCGCTTTGTTTGAGGTCTAGTCTGAGGGGGATTTGGTCGTAGAAACTGCCGTTTGCGTTTTCTTAGCCCTCGCTTTTATTCTGTAGCTTATTGTTTTACTTCTAAGTTTTTTTAAAATCGTTTAGGTTAAATAAACACTTCCCAAAGTAAATTTTAGTTGTGATGTGCTTTATGGAAATCCGTAGAATATTGGAACGAAGTTCCTTATCGCGCGTTACGAAAGGGGGCTAGACGGAAAAAAATCAGACGAAAAATTAGGACGAAAAATTAAGATGAAAAGTTGTAACGACCAATTGTAAGCATTTTTATAAACGAAAGTATAGTTTACTATATAACACCCAAAAACATAACGATACCTCGTTCAAAAACATGCTATATTTTTGTTTCCCAAAATTATAGATTTTTTGTACATAATAAATAATAAAGGAACTTCGTTCCATCCGGGTGTCCCTTGACACCTCTCAAGTTTTTTTTTATAATTGGATGAAATAAAAACAAAACAATTTATTTGAAATTTTTGGGTTTTTTTTGTGTGAAAGACATAAAAATATAGCATAAAAATTCCTTAAGCAAAACTGTAAAAAAAAATATTCTAAAAATACAACTTCAAAAGCGTTTTAAGTAGAAGAAAAAATATGATAATGAGACTTTAAAATAGCATAGTACGTTGTTTTAAAGTCTCGCAATAATTTATGTTATCACTCCACATAGAGAACATTAAAGTTGATGCTTACATGCTTTCCTTCCATTATCCACGCTTACACCGACAGTAATGTTAGGTGAGCTATGAAAGTGGTTTATGAGCTTTAACAAAAACTCCTAGTTTTTTTTTAATTCTACTAAGGTCCATATTTGATACGTCCTAAGTTCAAATAAATAACAAATTACAAAAATAGGCCTTTCGATTCAACGATGTGCAAATGATATTCAACCTTAAGGTGATAAAGGAGTTTCTTGGTCGACTTTACAAACAACTTGTTTTCCGCGTTGAAACCATTTATATTATAATTTACATTCTTAAAGTTATTTACTTCGTTTCGTCTTGCACATAGAATCCATCAGACTATATTGCTTTCTAACAACTCATTAAAAGGATAAATATACGTGGTTTGTTTTCAACATTATTCTTTTTATCTTAAAATATTGTAAAAGAAAGAATAACTTCAATGAAATGAAATGAATCCAATCTTCGATATTTATTAAAAATTATCAAAAAATACGTTTTATGCAAAATATTTTTTAATCCATATTTAACCAACTTCCTATTTCGCTCATCGAAGCCAAGTCTTTTTAAAATCACTTTATTCATTATAAAGAAAATGTTTTTAATTATTTCATCCTTTATTATTCTTAATATTTATTCCATTCAAAAAATATACTTACAAATTATGAATAATTTTTTTTTTTTTTTTAAACTAAAAATTTAATTTAAAACAAAACAAAACAAAAAAAAAAGACAGGATATCAGTTTGGTAAATCAGACCGGGATCCCACTACATTTGTACCCGGAATCAGCTCACGACAATAGGGTAACGACCCTCGGCAATAAGGCTAACATTTCGATTAGCAATTAATGTTAGAAGCATGTTTTATGCTACCACCTTTACATTCAATACCCTTATGCGAGTGAGAAAATCAAGCCAACATGAAAAATAGTTGGCTTCGATAACATAGGTATATTTCCATAGAATAGTCATCAACAATGGCTGTCATCCCTGCTCCGTGAGTTCGACCGTCACGAGGGATAAAAGGGTGTCAATAAGGAATGCCGCACAAAAGAAATTATTTGCTGGCTGTTTCCTATTTACTTATTTTTGTGGTAAGTGTTTCTCATAACTAGTACAGATTAGGATGAAGACTTTTTCTTTCTTTATATCACTTGAACATCAAAAAGATTAATAATAAGCAAGACCAGTAACATAAATTGTCCTACTTTTAACGTCTTATATAGAGTCCCTGACTAGTGAGGTCTCTGAAGTGGAACAATGATAGACTAGAAATTGCTATCAATGAAATTGGGTTGTGCTAGCATGAAGTTTCAGCTAAAACAATGCAACTAATGCTACTCGTTTGTTCTTAGTCTGTACAAGGCATTAACATAAAGATGAGAAACATAATATTACGTTCTTGTAGTAGATCAAGGACGATGTCTATCTTTGTACTGAGGTACTTATTAATATAGCCTTCAGAATAATATTATAATGAAAATAGAGGTCGTTACATATTACAGTAACAGAAAGTCTGACTCTAGAATGCCAGTTTTTCTGACTTCAAATAGAATGTCATTTATGGAAGTAATGAAAAAACTAAACAATTAAACCACAATTGAAACAAAAGCTTTTATCTCAAACCACCAAACAGATAGTGACCAGAAAAACCACTTAGGGATCCATTTATAGTTGGTACACTACACATATCTTAACAGCCCTAAAATATATGGACAATTTTTCAACTGTGACAAATACTTCACCAAGCACTGCTTTACTATTTCCGTCTACTAAATGCGTATGCACGTTCTCCTATGATAATAACATACCTCACACACTTCATTCGCTGGCATCTCTTTCTTTCCCTAAGCAATCATAAACCGAACGGACGATGCAATATATTTGACATTTGAGTACGTGACGAAAATATATATCCGATAATGATTCGTTGCGCTGCAAAACATACTTTCTCATTTATCAGTATTATGTGCCCACCTCCGCGCGCCACAGTTTCTGAAAACACACGACCGCTCGCCACGTGTGCCTCGTACCAGAAAATTGATTTCACCAGGTGTTCTGCCTCCAAATTGTTTCGTTCCAGGGCCGCCCCACTCTGTACGTATCGAGATATGTCCCATACATGCGGGGAACATTTTTTTTTCTATTGTATTGTATTTTATTAGTCGATATAACGCTCATAATTATAATTCCTTTAGGTATTATTTCGGTCATCACCATTCAAGTCTCATTTCTATATAGCAATACTTTGATCTAGCGCTTTGGCTGCGACGGCCTTTAACAAATATGAATAGTACAGACTATTCAAACAAAATTTTATAGTTACGTCTTTGATAGTAGGATTATATTATTGGTTTCGCCTGAGCTTTTGATGTCACTGCTATTAATTATAATTAAAAAAAAACATTTTTTACTGAAATGTTGCTTCCAATGTGACCGTGGACTTACACTAAAGACGTTCGTGTGACTATAGTCTCCAGTAGTGGAGTGAAAAGTTAACCAGCGCGGACTCCGCTCGGAGCTAATAAATTTGCGGCGCAGCGCTGTTCCGCTCCGGCGCACTAATGGATTAGTCCGGACTATGAGATTTGATGCGGGTGAATAATTAACTCCTGTTTTGTACTGTTTATGTAGAAATAAAGGTACAACTATGTCTCCGTCTCTCTCACGAGCTAATCCTGGCCTTTTAGACGATTGGCATTGGTATAGATATATAGTACATTCCATCTTATCGATATTGATGGAGGCGACCCTAAACGCTAGCCTGAGCTCTGATATGAATCACTATATTGTACTGAGTCTTAATTATCAGGTCGTAGGTCTTACAATATAGAGGTACAAACCTTTAAAAAGAATATATCCTTGTATCTACTAAAATGCAGATGTGGTTTTCGTACGTACACAAATAACTACATATAGTAGGATAGACATGCCTTCCAGCAATTGAAGAATATGAGGATATTGTGCTTAAGTAATATCGTGCCAGAACTTCTTGCCCATTAAATAAATTCTGCTTATAGGGACAGGACCACAGCGCAGTGCGGAGCTGTAGCTCTAAGTATAAACACAGATCTACAATGGATGGTAATATTAGTAAAGCCGTGCAAAAAGACGTACAAAGCCTTCAAGGCATGACCCCGATAACACATGATGAGTGCAATGCTGTTGACTCGGCCGTTACAGAGCTGAGCCTGGAGAGATGAAAGAGTCGCGTTAATTATAAAATTAAAGCTTTGTTTTGAACAGATAACACTGAGTTTAGGATATTATTAATAAATATGCGTTACCTACTTATATATTATTAGTGATAACACCGACATTGTTTAAGGATGTAACAAAATAAATTTCACAAAAACGTTGGAACTCTAATATTAGCACTTCAAAAGAATCTATCATATAAAAGGTACAACCAATTATATTCCCATAGATACCGTCCGAATTCTACATTAAGGTATTCCGTTTTCCATCCATCCTTCCACATTCGTAAATCAGCATGGAGTCGGGTTACTAACAAACGTCCCCCTTCAAGGGCTGCTCCGGTTCGCGCCCCTAATTCTGTTATAATGAGGGAACTTTTTCCATTTCGTTTTTTTTTAACTTTTCTACGAACTTCTTTTGTAATATTCGGTGAGATTTCTTGCGGACTAATTGACGGACGGATTGGATTTCGCCTGTGGATATTATGTATAGAAACACCACTGAGCTAAGTAGTCTTCCCAATACTGCGGAGATACTAAAATGACTGCTATTATAAAAGTATATTCTTATATAATATGGTGAGCAATAAGAGTCATCAGCCAATTGTATCTTTAACTAGCTGTTGCCCGCGACTTCGTCCGCGTGGTATTTAACAAAGATAACCGTTGACAACAGCCTGCTCGCCCATTCTGAGCCCGCGGGACGCATTGCAGGTTGTTGCTATCAAACTTAATCAGGCGCAATTTTTTTTCGTGAGATCCTATTTTTTTTTCTAAAATTAAAGTAGCCCAAGTTACTCCTTGTTACATCAGCTATCTGCCAGTGAAAGTTCCGTCAAAATCGGTCCAGCCATTTCAGAGATTAGCCGGAACAAACAGACAGACAGACAGACAGACAGACAGATAGACAGACAGACAGACGGACAGACAGACAGACAGACAGACAGACAAAAATTGTAAAAAATGTCGTTTCGGTATAGGTACCGTGTATACATCCAAATGCACTTAGTAAAAAGCGGTTATTTTAATATTACAAACAGACACTCTAATTTTATTTATATGTATAGATTATATTTATTATTATTAACCAAAAAATATTCCAGCCTTTAGACGTAGATAACCTGGTCTAACATGATTACAATATAATACCTACTATACCAATACTTATAAATAATGCAAAGACTGATCACCAGAATATGGCAAATTGCGATAACGCCATTCCCCAAATTAATCAGTCAAGCAGCCTTTGCTCTAAGAAAGAACACCAAGAAGGATGATAGCAGCAGATTAATATGTGTCTTATACCATTAGCTATAAAGGTTGTGTATCCATGACGTTAATAAGCTTACAGACAGAGATATGTGATACAACAGACACATCTGAAACATCTAGTGTCACATTATGGAAATTAACCGCGGGCTGGCTTGTTTAGTCGTTCCCGAGGTAATAACATACAAACATTACCAACCGCATTTAATTCGTAGTGTTTGAGTTATGTGATTTATAGGCGGACATCAAATAGGTGTGAACGTTTCAAACAATTTTGACAGCAAGTTGAACCTATGTATTGTTGAGATACTTCAGTTAATATATACTGCTACGTTAGCCTTTGATCTTATAAACGTTAACTTATGAACCTATCCTACTGCTTGCGATATTCCAGACAGGCTAACAAACTTATCCACGGACAGCGAGCTAGCCAAATCGCCAGCTGTATAATAACAAACTCCACGTTTCCACCTGAAAGTTACATATTCTGTGCATATTTTTGCTCCCTTTCATCCCCCATATGGAAACTTTCCTGAAACCTCACGCGTTAGTCGAACGAAAGTTGTGCAAAAATTATCATATTTCCACACCGCGAATGAATTTTAAAAGCGGAATTCTGCCAAGACAATTTTAATTAGGTCCCTCAGAGCTCATTATCTGCGAGTGCCGTCACTGTCACGGACTGGGGGGACGCACAAGTACATTTTTACAAAATTCTTTTATGCTCAAATATTCTTATCTGGCGGCAAATGTGCCCAAGTTATATCTGGGGGCGTTAAGTTTCTTGCTTTCAATTTTACTTTTGAAACAAGTTGTAAGTGTTTTCAACCGCACAGCGTTGCCTAGCCACTTGCTATCTGTAGATTCTCACATTCTCGTACTTGTTTTTTGTTGAGATAAGTTCAAGAACATTTTTTAAGACTCTCGCCATGCACATATAGCTAATATTCTTTAGGCCTCAGCCTGGGGATAACAAAACATGGAAATGCGTCTATCCGTTGATAACCAAAACGTATTGTATAAGATTTATTGCTGCATAAAGTAATCGGTACGAATTGATATAGGTATAACTCTATGGTAATCACATTCTTTGTAAAGTCAATTTCGCTGCTACCCTATTACAAAGTTGAGCTTTCGTTTATTTTGTCGAAAACGGAGCAGTGTCCTGTTTGAACCAAGATTATCCGGAAAAGCTTAGCTGTGCTAAGCGCTTTATCCACCTCTTATTTATATCTATGAATACAAAACGGGGTTTATTTATGTATGTGTTTTTAATTAAAAATTTGCCCAACAGAGTTTTTTCATCTTTCCTGATTAAATTCCATTAAAGCTTGTTTGCTGTGGAATACTTTAAGCGAAGCCCCTAGATGTGTTTATGTTGTTCCGGTAATTAATTTGGATGATGGAATGTGTTGATTCTTGTGGAAAGACCGGGGATTAGAAAATCTGTTTATTTATCCAACCCAAAAATTATCTAATCTATAATTAAATTGTGGTCGCTGATTACCTATAACAAAAAAAACACTTGTTGTGATTATACAAGGAAATAAAATTTTCTTTAGTCATTAGTTCAGTAGCTTGCTCGTAAAACCAGACTAACTTCCAGTTTTATGTGCGAAAGGATAAAATACTCCAAATTGTCTTAATTATCTAATTGTAAATTAAAATGAGAGGCTTCCCTCGTCCGTAATTGGAAGGCTTGTCGGCGGACGACATCATCTATTCGAGGAGGATGGACGCGTGAGGTTCTATTTCAAAACATTCCACTACTAAGGGTTCTCGATTTATCCTTTTTAACCGATCGCTTATAATCTCATAAAACGTTGTTAGTATTTTGTAATAATATTATCTCATTAATGTCTCAGACACCATTGTGTCCTTATTAGTATTTCCAACAAACCATGACAATGAAATTGAATTCCTATGGTTTGTAGAAAATATTATTTGTACCTTAGTACTACATCGATGAACCGAACAATCTATCGCGAACCTTACTGCCTACGCTTTTAATTAAATTATTATTTTAATGATACAGATATAATAAAAATAAAATAGGCAATCGGTAATATCCCCGATAACTTCGAAAAAACTATGGCACTGTTATCAATATAGAATCTATCAATATATCAATATAAAAAAACATTCTACGAAGGTTATAAGGTGAATCTAAAACCAGTAGTTCCGCCCCCGGGACATGGTAGCTAAGTGGTCCGTTTTACGCACGAAGTGACACAATTAGGGTCAGCGTTCGGAGCCGGGCGCGTGACGAGCGGGCCTGCTGTGCGGGACCGGGATCCATGCGCTGTTACATCTGTGCGATGTTGAGGGAAACGGACCACGTGACAAAGTTTTCTAACAATATCTTTAAGGGAGGGGGGGGGGGGGGTAGCTACTGAAAATAGCATAATGTATATGCAGAACGTGACTCGTCATCGGTTTTCTCAATCATTTGCATTACACAAATTATATCTAAGTTTTTTCATTGATTAAACTGGGCACACGTGATACGCAGATCTATATCATGCATGTTGATGTATACATGTACGTACCTACAGCGATCCTCTCCAGGATATTTTAAGTGGCTATGCGAGCAGGTTGGACAAAAACGTGAAAATAATTACAACTAATAAACTCGGGATGTGCTTCGGTCACTGAAATATGGCGGCGCTTTCGAGGTCTTTCTACATACTTATACCATTGTAACACATGCAAAAAAAACTAGTTATCTACAGACGCATGAAACGAATTTCACTATCTCCATACTAAAAGTACATACACTCACAAAAAAAAGCGTGAAACAAACTTTCAATTCCATAAAAACGGTATTGAAATTCGCAGCAATATTCCTCCACATAATATAAAATTATCACTTTGCATAGCTCCGCCGCGCCGCCGCGCCGCGCCGCGGAGCGTAGCGTTATAATGTGTAGCGCTGCAGAAACAGACCAATTTGGCGGGAACACCTGGTGAAATCAATTTTCTGGTACGAGGCACACGCGGCCCAGTGGCGTATTACCGGAAAACTGTGGCATGGCCGACGATAGGAAAATGGTTTTTCTGATTCGAACCAATTTAAGGAGTCAGTACGGCATTTTATTGGTATGGATAATTCTAAAATCACTAAACTTCACGCTACGTAGAACATGTTATACCTGTCTTAATTGATCCAAAAAGCGATCCCGCGTCATACTAAAATTATAATGTCCGGTTTTACCGCTATTTGCTTCTAGTTATCCTTCCGAAATCGTACCTACTTACCAAAATATATTTTTTGATAATCATCCCCTCTAAAACTTAGTAATTTGATAAAGATGCGTACCGCTTAATCTAAGCACCTAAGTAAACCACTCTAAGTGGAGGTCTATCTAATCAACTAATCTTCAGTTACTTAGCGCGTGATCTTACTAAGTAACTGAATTTTGTACGTAATCTGTTTTACGTTGGATGTATTATGACTGTGTGAATTATCTAACCAACATGGTTATGGCCGGAAAAAAATATATTTGTTGGCATATTTTTAGTATTTTTTTAAAATAAATCATATAAGAGCCTTCAACGTTCCGCGTTCTTTGTAATCTTTAGGCAATCAGTTCTTGGAAGGCAATTGATTGTGAATTGACATCACATCACGTGAAGACAGTAATCTCAATAAGAATTTTTATCACCTAAGTCCGCTAAATCGTTCCAAGTCGGTTGCCGAAATAGGTAAAAGTCATCTTTCATAGACCGTGACACCGCTGTCGCTAACACGCACAACTGGGACGCCTAAAACTTAGACAAGACAATTGGTTAAAAATAACAACCTTGCGTCCGAAAAGACACTTCACTACTTTAGAAATAGAGAAGGGATTCCTATGAAGTGTGGGGGCTTAAGAAATGTGGGTCGAGTCTGCTTTAGTGTCGGTAATTCATTATTATTAAAGCTCTTTGGTTTGTAGTGGGAGTCTGCGCGTCTGTATCTGACGGCTGGCTCACTGATTCGATAGTTTTGAAGATAACTAGTCAGTGGCCACTGAAGAGAAAATTTAAGCTTTTCATTTTAAATTATCTAATCCTTTTTATACATCAAAACCTACCACTGAAGGTTTATAAAATGGGCTATTAGAATCGTCAAATATTGTCTGGAGATAAGCCCGTCGGAGAAAATGTATGACGTCATAAGGATATATGTAAAATGTCCATAAAAGCACGCCTCCTGCAACAGGGTTGTCACAACTATAGTCATTATCCTATTATAAATATTGTTACATGCAAATAAATAGTTCTCGAGGAGAAAATTATCATTTTTTTGCTGTGCTGTTTGTTTTTATTTTTCAAGTTGCCACCAGATATTTTTTCTTTGGCCTTTATGAACCAATGTATATTTTTTTTTCAGGTTGGTAGACCATTAGTCTATTTCGCTGCTTTTAAGAAGTTAGTTTTTGTCTGTCTTTTATAACAATATTTTCTTATGTTTCTGGGTTCTTAATATTTTGACACTCAGTCGATATAAAAAAAGGCGCTTGTTCTTCCTAGCAGTATCCTAATTTCATAAGAATACCGTCTGCCCTTCGAAATCAAACTAGTGAGATTACTAGTCCAACGCCTAGTGAAATAGTTTTATCTTATTATTCAGGGTATTCCCGGGTCCCGGATTCAAATCCTGGTAGGGACACAAGCTTTGTGTGATGAGCACGAATGTACCCGAGTCATGGATGTTTAATATGTACATAAGTATTATATACTGAGTTCGCCCTCAGTCCATTGTACGGTACCCATAACACAAGCATTGCTTAAAGTGGGACCGTATAGTTGGTGTGTTCGTATGACGATATTTATTTATTTTGTCAGAAAAAAAAATGCACATCCCTACAGCCCCGATTCTGCGAAGTGCAACACTTCTAGCGCTTGTTAGAATGCCCGCAATATTTCTGTTCCGATTTCTTCATTTTGTACGTCATTGCTTTGGAGTGGAATACTTATAGACTATTGCACGTAGAGCCGGGGAGCCTTCAGGGTAATATTGTAGTAGGTAAAGGGATTATTTATTGTTCCTTGTATATTTTGTTTACGTAATTTCATTATTAAACATAATTTTAAACATAATTTTTGCAAAATGTTAAGTGAAAAACAAATGGCTTCAAATTTCTATGAATTTAAGGTACGTAACCTACTACTCATTGTTAATCATGCAGAGAGTTTCGATTGAAAAGCGGTATTTTTTCACTAGGTATTGTAAGATGACCATCTACACTCCAAATGAAGTCTAACTAAAGAAAGTTCACTCCACGCAAACTAAATATGCTCTATGCACTATTTTGAGAATATACCTAATGGAGATTTATGTGAATGGAGACAAGGGCCCTTAAATAAGAGAGAAAATTAATTGAAATTGGATACTTCGAACATGTATATGAATATAATAAACTGTAGGTGGATGATTTATAATGATATAAAACGAAAATAAAATATTAAATAAATACATTGTTGACATGTTTTATTTGGATCACATGTTATCACGCTCACTGCGCCCGGGAGCTTCGGCAGCAGCGCAGCTAATGTGGCGTGAAGCGCGTGACGTCACACCACTCCTGCGAAGCCTTCCGCCTCTCCAGAGACGAGGCTTTCTTAAGATATTCCTCACTATCGGCAAGTGTAGCTTCAGTTCAAATTTGAACTGTATTTTAAAACAGATTACTCACATATTTGTTTATTTTTTTAAAAAAGGCTGTGAAATTGCGTTTAACTACAAGCATTTTTATTTTTTAAAACAGTGGCGATATGTATTCTCGATTACTCTAAGAAGCGCAGGTTCAAGGCATAGTATGCTCTTTCTTAATCACCCTGTATAATAATATCTGCAATATTCTGTTTCTGTATACCATTTTCATTTGACTTATTTATAATCGGTAATGACCAAGCCGGGGCGGCCACATTACATTATTTCAATATCTCGTAAAAATGTTAGTTTTAGAGCAAAAACACACAAGAAAGTATTCTAAATTCTTGAAAAGAACGCGTAACGGTGTGCTGTGGTTCGGTCTCGGCTTTAGTGCTTTTAATAAAAACCAATTCCACAACACGTGAATTCCGTCCAATTATAAACCATAAATTTAGTTTAAACGAACTCGCACATAATATACGAAGAGTAACTGAAGCAAACATAACCAGGCCGAACAACATTTAAAACCCGAAGCCAAGTTAACTGACTGACACGGAATAAATGACTAATTACCGAGTCGACTCATTAGCACAGATTCCCTCGCTCCAAGGCTCCCGAATTAAAGAGCTCGTTCCTCCGAACGGCAGCTGAAGTTAAAACAACGTTTGAATTCAGGAGTGTTATTGCATACATCAAAATGTGGGTAGACGGAGAAGTTCCGAAATGAACAATGTTATGCTTAGACTCATTAGTTAAAGTTTATTTAAGATTATTCTTAAATTTTGTTTTCGTGCCTACGTGGGTATGCTATATTCAGCGATATTATTGTTTTTCTGAGTTCATTTCACCAACTTCGTACATACACGATCACAAAAAATACACATAAAAAATACCTAATGATATATAAAAATATATTAATAATTACAAATAAAGTACATAGTCTTTTCTAGACGTATCTCTACGCTGCTAGATGAATCCAACGATTCTTAACTTGAATTTCATAATGGTTTCAGACATTTGACTACAGCACCAATGAAAATTCACTAAACACACTTCTTACCACAGCTATGTTGCACAATGTAAGTCATTTGTAACAAATTAAACTCAAGTATATAACAATGTTACAAAATGATCATATTTGAACTGTATGATCACAACTACAGACCAATAAGAGGATACTAATTACACAACATGACAATATATCAAACGGCAATTTAATTTACGTTTTAGTTTTTCTTCCATATCAACCATTAACAAGATTAACTTATTTTATTTATGCCAGTGGCAATGGTAACATTCTTCATGAAGTAGCATCGAATTTATATGAAATGCCAACATGATGATAATATACAATGATGAACTATGCATGATATACTGAGATTATAATAATTTTATACAAATAGAAACTGTATCAACATTTTCCGGTGGAAAGCAAATTAGGATACCGACCAACTTAATAAATTTCACGAACTACTCATCATTTTGTTGGGAAACGAGAGCAGTTCGCGTAATTGCTTGGGATGCAACCAAACTAAAGATTTGTACTGATAAATTATATTATAGGTATTATGAATATTTTACCCTTATACACTACAATATAAGTCTTTTTTTTTAATATCTCACTGTTGGGTACGGGCCTCCCCTCAATTTGAGCGGATTAGACCATAGTCCACCACACTGGCTGGCTGGACTACACACGTCCTTCATGGCGAGCGTCTCGATGCCTAAATGTGAGAATAACGACACCACATAGTGAGCGTCGTAACGGCTAATATTGAGCGTCGTAGGGCCTCATAGTGAGCATCGGGGCGCCTAATATTGAGCTTTGTGGCGCCTTATCGTGATCATCGCGACGCCTCATAGTGAGTGTCGCGGCATCTGATAGTAAGCGACACCTTCAACGAGCTAATAAGATGTAAGACACCTCATAGTCAGCGTCGAGAATCTACACATTGTACCTACCCTGATCGTCTAGAATACTGCGCTCATCATAACAGAAATTCCAATGAACTGATACTTAGGAGTCCTGCGCTTTTACGTACTGCGATAAAAGTGGTTTAATTCCTTCAACTAAAAATGTTCGTTAATCTTATACCGTAATTTTCTTAAACTAAGGTATGTACGGAATTTCGTGCATACCACGTTCAGATTAATTGTAAAAGCAGTGCCATTGCCCGTTATTTGTTTGTTTCCATTAAAATTATCCCACCCTGAAACGTATGTGGTATTATTTACTACAATGAAACCGCCATTATACAGCAAAATTACCGCGAGCAACGGTACAGGCAAAAGGTCATAAACAGCATCTGGCCCCAAATTGTTTTTCCACTATGGCTGACATACTACCCAAGTTGTTCGTGTCCTTGGACCATGTAAATTAGCACTCGTTATTTACTAAAATACTTTCTAAGAGTGGGCTATTATAGAGGTTGTTTTGGTATGAAAATTAATAAAGATATGAAAATATTAGTAAGTATTTATAATAAGCGTTTAGGTTCAGTCTGATCCTTAATTACCCGACTACGACTAACCAAAAAAAGGGCTTTTGGAAAAGAAAGCTTTTTCTATTCTATTCTCAATTGCATTGCCAAGTTCTAAGTAAGCAATATCATTGTAGATTGAATAAATAATCTTTAGATTACGGAATGGGAATATAGATCAGTCCTCCCAGAACAAGTTTAGGAACTTGGAACTGAATAGAATGGTTGATATTTAATACTGGGAAATAAATTAAAATAAGATTAATATCCCCACATGTTGATTTCTTATATTTACGCGAATACTACACACTGAAATACAACTAATTTTACGGATTTTATCGCGGTTCAAACTATGACACTAGGACGTTAAACACCTCAGTACACCCGTGACCATGGTTGCCGTAAAGCAGCCGAAACGTCGGGAACGTAAAAATATAAACCCGAAAAAATCCGTAAAGTTTGTTTTATTTTAATCTCCACAAGCTTTGATTTTTCCAGGACAAATAATCTGAACGAATTAAATAGTGTTTCTTTACGAAGTTAAAAGGATTTATGTCATCATTAATCTTCTAAATATTTACAACAGGAAAATTAAAAAAAATCGTGTTTCTTTGGTACTTTTAACTTTCCGATCTACTTGTCTGCTTGGTCTAAGTCCTTCTGATGCAAATTAAAGCTATTTGTTAGTTGGACCGGCAATCTGGACGCGTTGATTGCGAAGCACCGATTTATCTGTTGTCGGTCCCCCTCAATCCGACGATATATTGCTTCTAGACAAATTAGACCTGCGGATTGGTTGGATTTGGTTTCTGTCTGAGCGAAACATGCTTCTCTTGAGATTGGGACACTTAAATATTCTTGCAAGTAGCACTGAAAAATTTATGCAATATATTGAGAGATAAATTATTATAGTCATATTATGATTTACACGTGTCTTATCGTAGGTGATTGCATTTATCAAAATCAAAGCACTCCTGCGACCGTTAAACACTTACTCCAGAGCTGTTATTAACTGCCATACTGATTAATGACACAATATTAATTCCTGTGTATAGGAATGTCAGGCAGAAAGCGAAGACTTAATGTATTTGAAATCCATTAACAGTCAGAAAACTGCACGACCTAAATTAAACTCTATCTTACGGGTACTAAAGTTTGATCTCCATCATCAAAATAGTTATACTTACATTGCGACAGAGCGACTTAAACAAGACAATTTAAACTAACACCTAGTCTTAGGTGAGTAGATTTATTACACCGCCAATGGCGAAGTATTTGTTGGGTGACGTAACATCCGCTGCAGCTAACGTGTAGTCGCCTACATTACGTGTGTATAGATTAACCTTGCATAAAGATTGACGGAATGTTAAGTAGACAATATTCAATACAACACTCAACAGGGACAGAATGGTTACTTTACTTCGTGCTCAGATTCTAAAGGTAGGTACTTCATTCTTTCAATTGTATAACTATATCACTTTGGAAAATACGTCATGTCAGCATAATAAATTGATGTCTTATTTCTCAAAAGTTGTAAAGTTTTGAGTAAGCAGTGTCTAATCCCAATCGGTTATTCATAAACATGCCTGCACTTCAACACGAACCATTATCAAAATTTCTCCATTAAGAATTTAAAAAATATAATCTGACCCAAAGTCCGTCCCAACCTACACTCACAAAGGATCAATCCGACCTTTGAATCTAGAAGTCCATCAAAACTGGAACTAGTTTCGTTCCCCGCTCGCTATTCCAATGGCCAATATCTCTGTTCTACTCAAGATTATACAGAACTCAATACTAAGTCAAGGATGACCGGCACAATGAGACAATGCAGATGCAGAAAGTTTGTAAAGATTAAAAAAGTTATTATATTCTTCTGGAAGCAGCTTTATTACTGCACTGCACATAGCACTGTTAGGGTATCATATCCATCAGTGCGTGCTTGAAAGTCGTACAAAATTTAGGACTATGATGAACATCATTTCTGCCAACACAGAATCTATGTACAGTAAAGGACATAGTGGATGTAAGCAGGATGTATGATATGAATATACAGGCAGGGTTTAAATCTAAAAAAGAAAAAAAACTGTTTTGGTTGCCAAATGGCCATCCTACCCACAACCCTTACGTCTGATGAAACACAGATCCTTTGTCTCTCCATCAAAGCAAAGCTGCTGGTCAGTCAAGCAAGCATTTCTAGGAGAACAAAACCGATGTCGGAAGGTGGGCGCGTCAGGCGGCCATATTTCGCGCGACCGCAGGTAGCCTAGATTAAGCCGGGCCAGGTATCCGCCCGCCCAGATTAAACATGAACTGGGACGCATCACACCGATATGAACTTTCCATTACCCTATTAAGACACATCTCTTATATTTACGCTAATACTATACATTGAAATAAAACGTCGGGAACGTAAAAACAAAAAATAAACGCGATAGAATCCTTAAAAATAGTTTTATTTCTTTCATTTATACTTTACTAGCAACATTCAATGTTACACATTCAGCCAATATTCACAATACGGTAACATCTTATAATCGTATTACGCTCAATACAAACAACCACACGTAAGTAGATATCATTAAGGTTTGACGAACTACATATTTATAACTTTAAAAAAGAATTATTTTTTCTGATCACATTACACTTCGGTCTGTGCAAAGTTCTTCAAATCCTAGCTTCTCCAAACACGGGCGGGTCATTCCTCGGCGTCACTTGAGATTTAATCAGCCTCCTCCGGCAGCCTGCCTTTGTTGCCGTTCACTTTGTACAGCCGAATAAGCAACCGAACGGTAAGTACGCGATATGGCTCGTAACTTAACCTCCTTCTGAGTCCCATTTGAGTTCAGTAAAGTAACTAATTAATTACCGCTATAAGTATCAAGCAAGAGTAATCAAATAAGGGCTTGGCCTTTTTTATGCTACGGTCCCTAAAAATATGAAAATATCTGAATTCCTTAATGGGTACTTAATTTATAAAGCAATAGGATATGTAACATTCAAGTGACCTGTGGCTTCCATCAGCCTGTCTCATGGACGCCATGTTAAGTTGTGATTCAGAACAGTTTCTGAGATATTATAGTATTTATAAAGGGTAGACATTTTTGACATGTCAGTAAGAAGCCACGTGAATATGATCGTAGGAGACGATCCCTTATTGTTTGAGTTATTGCTATCGGCCTTTACAGATTATGAAAAAGTGTCAGTCATCAAAATGACGGTAATTTTCCAAAAATATTTTTAGCTTAATCGATCCCGTCTCTGACAAGGATCAAAAAGCACTATGGGGCCAAGTTAGTTACTAGAAATGTCATAATTCGAAAAAAAAATGTGAAATAGGTGTAGGGGTAGAATATGTGTGGAGGTGTGTCGCTACTGATTATGTGTCATTTATTTTAATAAGCTCTAAACTATGAAACTTCGAGCAACGCAAGCGCATTAGTATTTTAGTCGTAAGGTCCACAATTTCGTTACTAGACCATTAGAGACACACAACTTAGCCCAAATCCACTATCAACCGAAACGAATACATTACTGCAGGGAGGTTGGCATCCATTTGGGGGCTATCGGCAACATCCACACCTATAAATTCCATGGACATTGTTACGCCCCTGCAGATAAGGCGCAAAACACTGATAACGTGGCTGGATTGATCTTCAATGAGTGGAAATTCATTTATCTCTACTAAACCTTAAGTAAATGGGGGTGTTGAAGGAATTGGAACGTTATTTTTGAGTGGGAGAGTTGGTTTTTAAATGGCGATATGGTAGAGGTTTAAGGTGTGATTTCGTGGTAGCGATTGGGGGTATTTTAAGTAACTATGTTTCATTCATTTCATTGTAAGAAGAATAGGAGAAGGGATTGAAGACCACAGAGACTTCATTTTATATTACAAAGGTGAAACAAAGGGCAGTTATGGCGTCGGTTTCATCGTGAAAAAATGTTTAGCGAAATATATTGAAGAGTTTAAGGGAACTTCAGACAGGCTAGCAATTCTCAACATACAATTGCCGGGCTATACCAAAAAATGGTCAATACTACAAGTTTATGCACCCACAGAACAAGCAGAGGACAGCTCTAAAGACCATTTCTACAACCAACTATCACTAGCTTTACAAAACACCCACAAAAACGTCATAGTTATGGGAGACTTTAATGGAAGAATAGGTATACAACAGATTGGAGAAGAGAAATCACTAGGGAAATTCGGATATGGAAAAAGAAGCAAGAATGGGAACAGAATTATTAATATGGCTCTAGAAAACAACTTAACATTCATGAATAGTCACTTTAAGAAAAACCCCATGAAAAAATGGACCTGGTTATCACCAGACGGTTCATAAAAAAATGAGATCGATTATATTACAACGAACAACTTAAAAGCCTTCCAGGACATCAGTATTATTAACCAGTTCAACTTTAATACCAACCACCGTATGGTACGAGGGACACTGTATGCCAAAGATAGGAAACCAATCAGGAAAAACTATTACAGACCCCATTTACTGTCTTACTTTGGTAATGGAAAACAGGAGTTCACATACAAAAAGGACTCAGTACATCAGATTCAAAGGAAATACGATAAAGATATCAATGAAATGTATGGGAATATTAAAGAATCATCATCAAACATCAACAAAAAGTACTTAGGTCCAGAAACATTATTGTTAATTAAAGAAAGGAGAAAACTTATAGAAAACAAAAAAGATAAACAAACTTTAAAAAAGATCTCAGAATTAAGCAAGAAGATAAATAATAATATCAAAAGAGACAGGAATAAAAGAAGAGTTGAAGTAATTAACTACCATATAAAAAAGACCGGTGGTGTGAAAAAAGCCTTAAAGGAGTTGGCCGACAAGAAAGATTGGATACCGAATATGAAAAACAAAATGGGCAAACAAGTAACAACAAGAAGAGCCATACTCCAATCAGCAACGGACTTCTACAAAAAACTCTACTCGGAACGAGATCCACCCCAGTATCCAGAATTATATGATTACGAGGAAGAAATGGTACCAGCTTTTCTAGTATCAGAAATAGAACATGTAATTCGTACACAAAAATCCGATAAGGCCCCCGGACCAGATTATATATCAAACGTATCCATTAAAGATACTATGACAAAAAATTCAATTAATTTAACTGAACTATTTAACAATATTCTAGACTCGGAATACATACCATGTCAGTGGACGAAGAGTACGATTATCCTGCTTCATAAGAAAGGAAACAGGAACATGGTCGAAAACTATAGACCAATAAGCCTGATGTCAAACATTTACAAATTGTTCTCAAAATTGATTCTCAAAAGAATTTCAAAGAACTTGGACGAACAACAGCCTATTGAACAAGCTGGCTTCAGAGCAGGCTTTTCAACCATCGATCATATTCACACACTCAAACAATTGATACAGAAGAGCCAAGAATATGGTAAGCCATTATATATCGCCTTTGTGGACTACAGCAAAGCTTTCGACTCAATAAAACACATATCACTGTGGAAAGCACTACTACGTCAAGGCATACCAAAAAAATACATAAGAATAATAAAAAATATATATACAAACTGTACAGCACATATAAAGCTCGAAACAATAGGTGAAGAGTTCCCCATATCCAGGGGAGTAAGACAGGGCGACCCACTATCCCCCAAACTCTTCTCGGCCGTTCTAGAAGATATCTTCAGGGACTTGGAATGGGACGAGTTTGGTATATCAATAGATGGCTCAAAACTTAACCACTTAAGGTTCGCAGATGACCTAGTCCTGATATCCGACAATGCCACAACTATAAAAACAATGCTGCAACAACTAGCCAAGAGAAGCGCTTTATCCGGCCTAGCAATGAATATGTTCAAAACAAAAATCATGACAAACAGGGAACAAACACCCATAGAAGTGGAAGGCGAACCAGTATCCTATGTGGATGAGTATATATATCTAGGTCAAATTATCTCATTCAAAGACCAAACCACACTTGAAATAGACAGAAGAGTAGCTTGCGCCTGGAGAAGATATTGGTCATTGAAGGAGATAATGAAAAGTAAGGACTTCCCTGTCTCAGCCAAGAGAAGAGTGTTCAACACATGCATACTCCCATGCTTGACTTATGGGTGCCAAACTTGGGCTCTATCACAGAAACATGCCCTAAAACTAAGAACATGCCAACGAGGAATGGAACGCAGCATGCTGGGCCTATCTTTAATAGATCGCCGGAAAGCCGTGGAAATAAGGCACACCACAAAAGTAGACAGCGTTCTAGAAAAAGTTAGGAAGCTAAAATGGCAGTGGACTGGCCATATGACAAGAGAGAGCAAAGCAAAATGGACAAAAGCACTCACAGAATGGCAACCACGCGATGGTAAAAGGAAAAAAGGAAGGCAGCGCATGAGATGGGAAGACGATTTCAGGAGAGTCGGAGGACAAACATGGAGGAGGAAAGCTACAGACAGGACAGAGTGGAAAAGGCTAGAGGAGGCCTATGTGTCTAATGACACGCTGATCAATTAATTAAAAAAAAAAAAAAAAAAAAATTGAACTTTGATTAATGTATAAACTCTGTATAAAGAAATCAGCAATAAAGGCTAATAATAATAATAATGTTTCATTCGCTTAAGTTCACAATATGGATACTAAGTTATAATTTTCTGTTTTCTGGACTATCAGTTACATAGGGAGGAAGGCTTACGAGGAGTTACATTTTGGTCTCAAAACACATACAAAATTGGTAACTTTATACCGTAAAGAGCCTGATATTTCCCCTAATCATAGGACTTCTAGCCTCCTTTTAAAAACATACACGACACTAATAGAATGTTTATTTCATATGAAAAATCTAGGGTTACAATGGCGAAATATTAAGTCGACCTGTGGGAACGGCGCCCAAGCCCAAGGAAGCACATAATTTGTGACCGCTATCGACACGAAGATAAAACCGTTCGATTCGAAGCGACTTTAATTTCTTTCCCCACGATAAATGCTCTCGCGCACCTCCCTCTCTCGCTTGATACGAAAAAAGGGGACAGATATATGCTGTGTAGACAAAGAAGTTTAGTTATTGGATCGCTAAAGAGGCAAGTTAAATTGTGTTGTGTTTTTGTGAGTTCAGATGGGTTTCGTATTGTGGAGTTAACGTTACCCTCGAATTCAGCTTAGCTGTATTTGTTGTGTCTTATGAATTTAGATAATAATACCAGAATCCAAACCTTTTGTAATTGTGATAAGTTATTACTTTTATTGCCACATGTGAAGAGCAACGATTGTTTTTGATTTTCGAATTAATTTTGAAGAAGAATTTTCAATTTAATACTTTACGATGATGCATTTGTCCCATATTATATGTTTCGCTTTGACAGATACGATCATTAGGCTAAGTTCTTACCGACAGGTGTTTAATATCTTCTACGTGGTAGGTTTGCGGCAACATACAATCATACTCACAGTTGCCTCATAGATTCCTTCATCAATTACTTAGAATTTCCAAAAAAAGCATTCCAAAGATGAACTCCTAAAAGCTTAAACGTATTTATCTCGTGCCTCTAATGAGGTAATAAATCAACATTATCGAAGCCTAACTGTGGCAAAATTAATTTAGCAGCCACTTTAAGGATTCACGTTCATCGCGGTGTAATGCTCAATTAATTTAATAACGCGGCTGTAGTTGTAATCTGATTGCGAGCGCGCTGCAGCCAAGGCGCGGCGTGCAAATGAATTTATTAGCTCTGGCTTTTGTCGCTTTGTTAACACTTTATTATTTACGATACCGCCATAAGGCCGTATTTGCAATACAATAATAATATTGTAACCGATTTAAAGATCTTCAATCAAATGAGCATTTTCTTTCTTAAGTATTTAAATAATATAAATATTTTCTGATAGTTCTAACTTTCGTATCTTTTTGAACGAAAAGAAAACGGTTAATGGTTACATTTACCAATCTTTGCGTTGACGAAACCCCGGACATTCTCGGGTAACCTAGTACAAAAAAAACATCGACACCGATTCATCTGTTCCAGAGATACGAACAAGAAGCTATCTTGCGTTGTGTTGAGGATTTTTGCATGTGATTAAGGCTTTAGAACTAATTTTACTCTGCAGGTTGTTAGGATAGTTTTGCCGATAACAGCCCTTTACTTTAATCCTAAAATATCCATCATAAAATTACATCCAAGTTCCATTTTATAATTCGATTCCAATCAACCGATTGTACAAGTTTTGCTTCGTTAAAACGAGTTGCCAACTTTTGATTTATTCCCCATTTCATTTTGTTGGATTTGAATTCTTGATTTATAAATACATTTTGGTTATTTTTAATGAATCTAAAAGTTCTAAAGTTTACATTAAATTAAGAGCTATACTTTAAAGTTTGAGTCTAATTTCAAACGAAAATATTGGCGTTATATTTTTTCTGGAAATGTCTGTCCTTACGTTATGATATGAATGCTAATCAAAGTCTTAAAAATAAACACTAGATCGCATCTCAATCATCAAAATCTAATATCTAGATTTTTATAAATTAAACTGAGTTCACGAGATTTTGTAATACCAACTTACTTATCATGATGTAAAATTCTATCCCAAATGAAAAAATAGCTTGGTTTTCCGTGACGTCAGACTGTTGTTCACTGAACAGCGATGGCAAACAGGCTCCCATCCATCATGGCTACACGTAATAGAATTAGAACGAGTGTCTCCAAATTAAATAAATGCTTAGCGATTGATGGATGAACAGGGATAAAGCTTGACAGCGAAGCTGTTTTTTGGATACAGAAATTATAAGCAGATAATAGTTTTTATTAATATTTAAATTTGGAACCCGGTAAGTTACCTGTTTTAATATTCACATCATGCCCGCAGATTAAAAAATAATTTCAACTGGCCAGTGCTGTATTTATATATTTTTTTATTTACCCTGAGCGAAATCGACTCCTATTCTATTCCGCAACATTATAACCCGTTCAACCTCGTAAGGTACTCTGGAAAATAAAATATCAGTCTTTTGAGGTCCTCACGCGTCATATCCCGCGTAATATCGAGTGTTCGACACGGGTCCGGCGATATTAGACCCAGCGTTATCTATACGCACGTGACCTATTGATTTTACGTAAAACATTGGGGTATATTGTACGGTCCAGTGAGTGGGGGGAGAGGGAGTAAGGAGAAGGGGGTACGTCATGCTCGATGACGTCTGCGAAGATGTCGGATTATCGCGTTTTTTGAGCGGTTTTAGGGATCCGTGAAGCATTTGTTAAAACATATTTTTTGCATAAAAGGCCTGTGTCTCTTTTGGGAAAGACCTCTTTCCTTTGCATTCATACTCCTTGGTCAATGTTTGCGTTTTAATTCATGTTATCAATAAATATTAATAATAAATAATTGCATATCTCTTGCTATATGTACCCTTGTTTGCTTACATACTGCTCGAAATAGTGTATTACTCAAAAATACTGATTTATTCAAGCACCTACTTACCTATGGAAACTATGTAAAAATACGCATCTAACTGAACCTAAAACAATCGTAAAACTTTACAAACAATGTATAACTAACGATTTCATCAAAAATACCCTTTCAGAGCCATAATTGCTGAAATATGTGTCAACGCTACGGAACTCCGTCCCTACGCCTGACCCGTACTTGACCGATATTTTTCATTTTCAAATATTTTTTGCCTAAAAGAAATATGATTTATAGCAGAAAACGTTGTCTTACTCAAAACACATCAATAATGCTCCAACACACTTGATAAAAAACTGAATAATTTATAAAATGGCGATACTAAGCTACAACTGTAGCAATTTTTAATCAAATTTATCTTCATTTAATATTTTATTTATACACTTGGCTAGATAATGGTCGTGTGCCAGACTACAATAAACTTCGAGTATAATACCAGTCAGCTAGATCGTCGCTTTTAAATTACGCGACATCTTAAGCCCTCTACAACACAAATGGTCACGAAAGTGCCGGCCTAACCAAACTAAGTCCGTAAGCATTATCGATTAGTTAAATAAATACTAACTCTATCGTTATTGTCAATAAGATTCAAGGACTAATTCTGTCGCACGAATAAGCCTATGCTCTGACTTTTAAAAGTGACCGCATACGCCATGGAATTTTATTTTAAAATTGATTAATTTTAAGTCCAAATTTAAATTATAATTTTTTGACATATCTGGTGACAGTTTTTTATCTTAGATGCAAGGCTTTAAAGGCAGAACCATGTATTAGTTGCTTAATTTAAGAAGCTTAATTGATTGACGAACACATATAATTACTCATAATGTAGTCGTAACTTATGTAATGTCTCATAGCTCATAGTGTGTGTGTGTGTGTGTGAGCTTTTGATATTCGGGAAATTAGTGAAAATTAGAGTTATGTTTACACTGTTCTATACATCTCATTAGTGACCATTATAAGTGTACAATATTTGGATTTGGGTCACGTCTCTTTTCATTGCAATAAGTAATTACAATTTACACAAAAGTGACACTCAACCCCACTTGCCTCGCTTTTGATGTCCATTCGACCGAGCAATTCGTTCATTGTTTCTTTTCACTCACTCACTCCCCCGTTCTGAATGAACGGCTCAAAGACAACTCTTTTGTCGTTCGAAATTGGAAATGTCATTTTATGTTCTTGGTGTTAGAATGAAGTCATCTGTGCAATTTTTAATGCGCTTGGCATTATATCGTGATTGCTAATTAAGTATACGCAATTAGAATGAACAGTCTCATAATAATTTATATGAAGGTAAATGCTACAGCATAATCTGATTAGGTTTTCGCAATTACAAAGCCGTTACCCTCGTTCTTAAAACAGCAGGACTGCAGGATACCTCTAAGGATGATTAAATAAAGTAAACTTAAATTATCCCATCCCCAAGCCAATCCTCATCCTATCCTATTAATACACACAAAGTTTGTCTTAACCATAATCCTGGTTAAGACAAACTTTGTGTGATGAGCACGAATTTTTGTACCCGATTCATGGCTGTTTAGCATCTATATAAGTATTATATACTAAGTTCGCCCTCAGTCTATTGTACGGTACCCATAATAGGTACCACCGTTGCTCAGTGTGGGTCCGTATAGTTGGCGTGTTTGTCTGGCGATATTATTATTATTCTTATGCGGCCGGGCATCCCTTTTTAAATTTAATTAACACGTCAACGGCTCCACAGCAATCATAAAATTGAAATATGATCGGACTTTATGAGCCAAACAGTATACCACGACCAAAGCCTTAAGCGATAATTTAAGCTTTTGGTTAACGTTTATAAATAATTGTATGCTCTTAATGTGGAAGCAACATTGCAACTGCACAAAAGTACAGTTAAACTGCAAATGAATGGGGCAGTTAATTTAATTTAATCTCTTTATTCAATTAATTGGGCACGCTGTGCAAAAATACAATTTGACCTTTATTGTTACTGCGCCCCTGCGCCTCTTGATGACTCGTTTAACTGATTAATGAGACTAGTGACTGAACAAATTGTCTGAAGTGAATAATCAACGTAAATGACTGTCGATGATCAAAAGATTTCAGTTTTATTCAGGATCTCGATAACGATGAACACACAGAGGCTGGAGCCAGCACTAATATTCGATTTAACTTCGAAGTAATTTTACATGACAAATATGTTTCGTTGTGAGATTTTCTCGAAAAACTATAGACATAAAAAAAACTAGAATGATCCGGAAATGGCCTACATACTAAAAAGGCAACAGGAAGGGCATTACGTTTTATTTATAAACATAGTTACAGCCCAGAATATTGGATAGTTACGCATTCATTGGAGCTGAGCGGACGCGATGGAAGATTCATAACTATAATTTACGACTGAATACATAAAATATTTGATACATTATTATCGCAAGCGAAATATTTTTCGGAGCATTTTCAATGTTAGAGAATTTTAATAAGAAGAACCTCGTTATTTCTGCAAAACAAGCTTGTATTCCGTTATTTTTGTAACCTTCGTGCTATAACTTGCTCATAAAGCTCATACCAAGGGTTTGAGTGACGCAGAAGGTCGCGGGGCACGTGCCGGGATTGTGAAACGCGTCGCAACAAAAACTGTGACCGATAATTCTATTTACCATTTGTTTACAAAGTTTTTTTTTTTATAATTTAAAAGATATACCATATTATATACTTCGGTAAAAGCGATTCGTGCAGTTTGGGGTCGTACTCTTCTTCGTCGGGCATATGCTATATTTTGGGGCGGTAACGTCTCAGCCCGGTCTAGTTTTTAAAGTTTATTTTATATTACTCTTTGATATTTTAAAGACATTATGGATATTATTTATCTGTTAATAACAGTAAAACATACAAGAAATAATTATGCAGTTACCAAAAATGCGAACAACCCAATTAACTTGGACTTACAAATATAACATATTATTATTTATAAGTAATTGAAAAACTACATCATGGTTACTATGGTTAAGGTTAACTGGCTGAATGACCACTTCTATAGGTTAGAAAGTTTAAAAAAAACAATTGCAAAAAATATTTTCGTATTTAAAAAACATAGGACACCGAGTGTCGTACCAGAGCTCCGTTTAAGTATTAATCCCACCAGCCCTGATACCTTCTACCTGACTGGTGTCTAATTCAATGAGCGACGCGGTGAGCCAGCCGCACCCAAACCGCTCGGGTGTCTTAGAAAATTCCATTTCAAATAAAGACATTACCGCGCCCGAAATCCCTTGGAAAACTGTGAATAATGACCGGGAATTATACTGTGTTTTATGCCTCCTGGTAGCGAGCGGGATGTGGGAGAGAGAGAGAGGGGCGGGGGGGGGGTATATTTTAACAAATTACTGGAAAGATTGGAGCCTTTGCCTGGAAGAATTGGTGTGTGAAATTAGATTGTTGGTTTGGGAAGCTCCACATCAGTTTATTATAACAAAGGAACAGCAAGGGATGGGGCGGCTCGATCGGGGCGCTGGTGGCGAGGCTACATTACTTTGGACGGCTAATCTTGAGACTTTTTGATTTTTACACAGAACATATAAGTCGATAATAATAAGGCAGTCATTAATTAATGTGCAACATCCATCAATGATGACCGTAGTACTTAATTAGATAATAATTATGTAGTTACCCTACATACTTAAATAAGTTCTTTATTATATCTTCATAATTATGATTCATTCTTTCACCTTTCGCAAAGACTATGCAGAGACACCCATGCCTACAATGTTATTTGGTAATTTTAGAACCAAATACCATTGGAAAAATGTGTGAATGCACTCAGTGCACCTCTGCTTACGCATTCATAAGCAAAAAGGCGCAATATAATTTCAAATCTTTAGAAATATCATTTATTACATATACCTTGGTTTGTTTTTTCTTCACATATTGATTTCTTATATTTACGCAAAAACTACCACGTTGAAATAAAACAAATTTTGCAGATTTTATCGCATGTATTTATTACGTTCCCGACGTTTCGGCTGCCTTAAAGCCAAATTCAAACTATGAAATTGTGACGTGAAACACCTCAGTCCTCCCGTAACCATGGTTGCTATAAACCAGCCGAAACGCCGGGACGTAAAACATAATATACACGCTATAAAATCTGCAAAATTTGTTTTATTTCAATCTATTTTCTTCAGTTAATTAACTTAATCCCATCTCAAAGTTATCAGCTCCAGAGCGCAGAGTGTCGCAATGGATGCTGCATAATCGCTTGTGAAGCTCAAAGAGATTAGTTATTAACTAATTAGCTTTTTATCTTACAACTTAATGTTTATTCATTAATATTACCTAGATTTTTTGCTTAATTTTCTTTTAAATAATTGTATTGGAAGCGCAGTAATTTTATGTTGATGGTTGGCATTTTCTTGCCAGCTATTTAAAAACACAGCGAAGAACCTAATGCCATTTCTACTATAAGCAATATTATACGCATGCATACAACTATAAGTTTATTTGAAAGCCTAAAAATGTATTTATTCTTATCTCTCAAATCGACGACATAGTTCCTTAGAACATATTTTTCTATCTCTTATAGTTTTGGAGGTCTCAATACTGACCCATTTCGATGTTACAACTTGTATACCAAAACTATTCTCAGAAATAAGTTTATGTGTCACACATAGACAACTCCTCTACCGACATTTTTCTGAAAAAGTTTTCTTAAAGATGAAGATAATCTTCATTATTAAAAAATCTACATATTAATACGTCTCGTGCGGTGATCGCAGCCACGCATCACTCCGGCGCAACAAACAATCGCGAAATTCAATATATCGCGATACATCATGCGTAACATTATACATCACTCAGACTATTTTATCCGTTCGTATTCCCGGACATCGTATGCAGAATAGTATTTCAGAAACTTTGCCTGAGGGATATACGGGCGGACCGGGACTGTATGGGCCCGAAGTCTAGACATTCTGATTCAAGCAAAAGAACTGGATTAAAAAGCTAACATTGACGCCCTGATTAGCGCATTCGGTAGTGAACGTGCTTTCAGCGCCGAGGTTCCCCGGTTCGAATCCTGGTAGAAACAAGCTGTGTGTGATGAGTATGAATATTTCTACCCGAGTCATGCATGTGTAATATAAGTATTATATACTGAGTTCGCTCTAAGTTCATTGTATGGAAACCATAATACAAGCGTTGCTTAGTGTGGAACCGTATAGTTAGTGTGTTCGACTAGCGATATTATATATTTATTAAAAAATACCTAAAGAAGATATACACGTCTGTGTTCATAAACTACAAGCTATAATGCTTAAAAGCGACGCCAGAAATGCTACAGTGAGTATAACACAAAAGTAGAATCTGGCATCTGTTCCTAATTGTTACATTCTTCAAGGTTTGATTAATACCAGCAGAGCATTTCATGTACAGGAAGGCAAATAAGATTGTTGGGAACGGTTTAATAACTATCCAATCTCTCACTTCACAATTATTAAACGAGTACGTGAAACGATTTGGAAATTGCTACTTATACCTGTATTTATGCTTTTGGTTATTGAGGATAATGTGTCGTTGTATATTATTTTCGCTATTATATTCTAACAGCGTTTCAGCCACAACTTTCTAACAGTATATTTCCACATTCTACCACCGTACAAGTCGTGGCCGCCGCCCACCACGAATGTTACACCCACTTCAAGCAAAAATCACTCCTTAAGCATAGAGATATGTTCCAGTATAACTGCGCAACAAAATTGGTTGTTGTGCAGCAAGTTGCCCAGAAGTTTCACGAACAATTTACAGAGTCCGACCGTGATCGTCGGAATTATGTTTCCCAGAGATATTTCAAAAATTATTAAATTTTTATTCTGAAGTATGTTAAGTATGTAGCTGCTTGGAAGCTTACCGTAATATGAAATACAATGCATAAAGCAATATTGTTTAAATATTTCTTTGCTTTATTACTTACTTACTTTTTTGTATTGGAACAATAAATACAACTGAATGCGACTTATCTTATAGGTATACAATTTTAAGTGTTGATTCTCGCAGGGAACTTTTAAGACTAAAAGCTATCATGGGTTTTCCGTCACAGCACTAAGGCGCAACACTGTTTCTAAGTCCCACCTGATATATTAGGGAATTGAACCGTGTACATACCCTCTCAACAATAGACAATAGGTACTACCACTGCACAGTAGAATGTAACATGGTGCATGCACTTACACATCTGGCATTCTCTGAGATGCCAGCTGGTAAGACGACACGAGCGAGGGCTTAGTGTTTCCCAAATGTAAAGCTGGCCAATGCTACAGGCAACATGCGGTGCAAGCAGAGAGGTTTAAACATGAAGAACATGAGATGTCTTTACAGTTGTTCCTTTGATAAGTTAATCAGAGTTTGTGTCATTAATTAGTACATCATAATCAGTTGGACTCTGGTAGCGTGAGGTTGATTAGTTGGGCCGGCTCCTCAGGAACATAAATGACCTTGTCAAGCAGAGTATTTTAATTTTGTTTTTCTCTCCTCTGCCTTCTTATCTTTAATTTCAAAAGAAATTTGATAATGTGGTAACCGTATAGCTATTAATTTGTAATTATACTTAGGGTTAGTACTATTTTAACCGGCTACTCGAAACTGCCTACCCGTTTCTACATTGTTCTTAAATACTCATCGCAAAAATAATTCTCAAAAATGTGTAATGTATTTTTTTTTAAAAGAGCATCTATGGAGATTCTATGCCATTCGTCTTCATAGAAACGACATTCCGATCGGATGCTTATGTTGTAGCTTAGGATATTACGACATTTTTTATGATACATAAGTGCAAGTTAAGTGTAAGTTAATGGTGAATAATAAACATTCTGATCTAGTTTACTTAGCTATCACAGTAGGCTTACCTTAGACAAACGATAGCAAAATATAAAAAGTAAACAAACATTTTCATCTAAAATACCTACCAAGTTATCGTAAGTAACCAATTTGTTAAAAAGCTCTTTTCAAACGTGATACCACAGAAAGAGTGCGGATACTAATGTCGTGGTGAACCTGGCGCATTGCCAGCCACATAACGACACTAAAGTGAAGATTAACTTTGTTACAGCTACAAACGATGCCGCCTTAACTCTGTTAAGCTAAACTAGTTTACTTACAGTTAAAATGGAACGGAAACATAGGGGCAAGGCATGGCTGAGTAAATATCTAACGTCTCGCTATCAGGCGTGGGCCTTAACTTTCAAGACGGAAAGCATTCAGGTCACACTCTACTACATTTTTAATGTGGATTGGCAAACTTTGCATGGGAACATTTCAAAGAACTGAATTACTTTCCCGTTCTACGGGGACCCTATACAAGTTTTATTAAGTTGATTACGAACCGAATTGTGAAAAAAACAGTCACTTTGATCCATAATCTTTTGTAAGGTCTACAGTAGATATTAAAGCGTTGGGTGTTGTGACGTAATCAGTTTACATTATAGTACCAAAAATTATAGTCAATTTTAATCATAGTACCAAAAGAGCTTGCAGACCATATTCCGCTACATAATCCATGACCTCAGGAGTGAGTGAAACAAGAGAGCGGCGGTCGGCGAGCGCTTACCTTCGCTTATTGTGTCGTTGCGAGCGAGTGACAATAGAAACTTATCCCCGCCCGAAGTCCGGCCAAGTTACTGCTGCCCACGCGGGCCTAGCTCCACTGGAAAGGAATTCTTCTATATCCATTTTCAATTTTTCTAGGCCAGAATTTGAGTTCAGACTTATGCGAATTTTAATATTTATATATGAGGATCATAAATAGGCAGCTAAAATTTATTATATGTATTTTCCTTGTAGCAAGCAATTTCTTTAAATGCGGTTGTTCTTTATGTGAATTGCCAAGCAGGTGTGGTTATCAAAATGAATTAGGGTTTGGCTGAAAATCAGCCCTGGACGAGACTGTTCCCCTGTTCACATGCTGAGCCAAGAGCGTTTTCGCACAGTGTCATATTAAGGTAAACATCAACATTGTTATTTAGTATAGAACTTTTCTGTATTCATGTAATGATGTAACTGTCTCGAATAAATGTTTTTTACTCCTTTTTTTACTTATTTCTCAATCTACACTGGAGCAGTACGGAAAGCTCTCTAATTATCTCTAAATTCTTATAGGCTGCAACATCTCATGTCCAAGTCCATCTCAGTCGCAAAAAGCGAATGTTCTTCCAGTCACCAAAAGTACGTCTTCACTCTGTGCAATCACAAAACGCTCCCTTCATACAACTCTAGATCAGAGTCAACTAGTTTACAAACTCAATGCTGTCTAGCTGTCTTAATTCAGTTCCACTGTCGCAGCCGACCGCTGCGGCAGCGCTGCGGCCCCGCCGCGATTCGTCGACGATAAACTTGCGCTAAACTGTTGTTCGCAACCCTAGCAGCGTTTATAAATGGAACTTTCTCAATAATTATTCCACTGTTTTATTGCTTTTGATTCTTTGTGAGTTATTTCACGTGTATATTCATGGGAGCCTAGTGATGTAATGTCAGTTGTAATGGGCATAGAATGAGATGAGAAAGAATAAAGCTATAACTCTAGTCTGGCAGTGGTGAAAATTCTCATCTCATATTGAAGTACACTCCTGACAGTACTCAAATGATGAACTTACGATATTAGTCACAACGCTGACATGAGTCTACATCAGAGTACGCGCATTATCTACCTACTACCTACCTAATTTTTTAAAACATACGTGGAAGGAAACTAAGTTATGAAGTACTTATTTTCGGATGTACGTACTATAGCCTAGATGCTATCTTTTTAAAAGGATATAGGACTTCGGAATTGTCAGTACTAGTGTAGGTGCTAAAACTATTGTCTCCGTGATTGTAAAACATTATCATCATCTGAATGCCTTTGAAAACTTGTAGAACTAGTTATAAAGTGGGATTGTAGAAAAAAAATGTCAATGCTATATTGTTTATGCATAAAGACCTGGCTCGTAATAAAAAGTCAGTCAACGCTGGCAAAGCTATCATGCTTAAGTGCTATCTGGTCAATAATGAACAGTCTGCGATTGGCTTTTATTGGAAGCTTATAATTGTAGGTGCCTCTTTGTTTTCAAGATTTACATACATCATATTGTAGCAATCTTCCAATAGTGGTTGAAGGGCTCCGTCTTATTTTAAAGAAAATAATTAATTCCATTTTAGGACCTTAAAAACGACTAAAGGTAACAACTACAAACGGTTGTAAACTGTTGGCCCATATTCAATATACGCGCATATATCTCTGAGAATAGTGGTCTATACTTCTTCGTTACAGAAGATTATTCGAATTTTATATTGCAAAGAACTCTCTCCAACATCGGCCAGTTGCTACGATCAACTATACCACTAGTTTTTTTATCGCTTCGAAATATTAAATATTTTAAGTATCATGCGCTTTAACGCTTTAAAATGTAGCGACCACATTCTATACAATCCTGAAACGCGCTATGAGTGTCTTCGGAGCACGTACCATACACAAGATCCTGACAATAACCGTTAATAACCGGCCGCCACGCCAGGCATACCACCCGCCTGGCTGGAAGATCTCCCAATATCCGGTAATACAATATTAAAACAGAAGATATTTTAAAATCTGTAGAAAAATAATGATTTAATACCCTTTTTTAGAATCGTGCCAAGATTTGCAGAGTTCCAATCATTCATATATTCAGTACACATCTACAAACAATTTCAATTCTATTTTAATGGTGATAAAGGTTTGAATCAAACGATTTGGCCGCAATATACTGTTATTATTAGGAGCGACGTTATGAACATCAATGTAAATATTTAGTCAGCCGTTTGAAGCACATATTTACTTTCTGTTGCTTTGAAATTACACGACATGTAAACGTGGAGCTTTATTTGTTTACATTCCATGTATTTGAGGGGAAATCTGTAAGATGAGAGCAATAACTGTTGGTATACGCAAAGGTTTTCATCACGGAACACGTCTCTATATGGACTTATTGTAGCTACTTTGAGTTTTTCTAAGACGGACGATTGTTGATTGATTGGACAAATAAAAAAAATACAATTCAATTCAGATCCTCTTCCTTTTTGTAGTCGGTTATAAAGTACGTCAAAACAGGATTATACACTTCTACACTATTGCACATATATCAAGAAAACTAGTTTGACGTACATCCATATAATTCCAACGACAACTTACCTCGTTAATATACCGACCATTGAAATACTGTAGATCAATAATACCGATGATAAAGAAAATCTTTTATACGTATATCTAACCTCCCTTAATAAAACAAATCCACAAGAAAGCTTCTAAATCATAAAACAAATACAAAATATCCCGAGAACAGGCAGTATCTATGCTGAAGATTATGTTAAATGGCTGCCCAGCGTTTGTAGCACGATCCGGCCACTTATAAAATAGTCCGGGCGGGCTCCATTTGCCGTAGGTCACTCTAACCGGACCGGCCGGTTAAATCCGGTAAGTGGAGCACGGTGCTCGAATAAATCCCCATATTATTGTTATTGCCGGGATGGTTAAGGGTATGTTCAGATTTCAACAGATGAGCAGAGCATGCGCGCGTGGCAGGACACGAATTTAACCTTCATTAGCTTTTATATTTAGCTATATTAGTAATGCGCAAACATTAACGCTGTTTCATAATAGGGCTAAAGGTGGATTTGCTAGGGCTCACATTTCCACATTTCATTGTGGAAATTCCCTTACTTTGTGGTTATCCAAACTTCTCGTGTGTGAGTGCAATTGTTTCGTGCTATTATAAAGGCGCTGTCCCATTGCTACGAATACGCTACGTGCAATATCGTAGTCGCTGACGTAATTGGTCGATTGGCGGGGTCGATTCACCTTCGTCCGTAGGAGAATGAAGTACCCTCGAGATACCCTACACGTGACCCTGGGTGGTACCAACTAGGTGACAACTCTACTGGTGGTAGGCTTCGGCCGTGGCTAGTCACCACCCACTGAACAAAGCCATGTCACCAAGCGGCCTAGCCTTGTTCCGGCATGATGTTCGGTGTTGCCATTCATGGATGGCGGGTCAGATCAGTTGCGCTGCATGTGCCTAGTGAATTTAGCGTCTCTATCTACTGCCGCCTTCCTACCTAGGCAAGTATGCATCGTAGATCTCATCGTCACTTACTATCAGGTGAGATCGAAATCAAAAATACTTGCCTATAATGTAATAAAAAAAAAAAATTGTAACGCGCGTAGCCTTCTCCGATCTATCGCTCACGTAGCTCAACTCTGCTTACGCTATACGCTGAGGCATATCGTTAGTGGAAGATGGGACGGGCGAAAAGCCATGCCTATCGGTCAATTCGTTCACAGCATGCGCAACCATGGGACATTGCCTTAATGCATTATACTATTTTTCGATCGTATTTTTCAATTCGAACTAGCTTGTGGTGAGATAGCCTATCATCTTGGTTTATGGGACTATTTCACGGTATTTGGAAACCAATATAAAGTAAATGCGGTGTATGGGGTAATAAAAATGCCCAGTTGAATGCTTATTAATGTTGGTTTATCTTCACTTGCTACAGGTATTAAGTGTCATAAAGGAAAATTAAATTGAATAAGCGTGGTATACCTACTTTTGTATTATCAAACCAACTAATTCACAATACTAAGCAATTTACTGCATAGCCAGAATATCTGCTCCTACTGCTGCTATCACTAATAAATTACTACACTACCTATTAATATAGTCAAATAATATAATACTTTGAAAAAATATTTGTTATTTTATCACAATACAACACAGTTCTGCGTATATCACGACAATGTCACATCACAAAACACCCGATTTCATTTCTTCATCTTCTTCTTGAGGGACGCGGGCATATCCGGGGGCGGGGGGCGAGGCATGCCCGTGTACACCTTGAACGCGTCATAGACGAACCACTGCAGACCGGTCAGCGTGCCGATCATGATGATACGGGCCACCAGCCCTCGCCAGATGCCGAGCATGCCCACCTCGGAGAGTATACCGCCGATCGACGAGCTCGGGTCCTTGTTCAACTTGGACACGACGGTATCCGAAGGATGCGAGACAATAGCGCACAGCACACCTGCTATGTACCCAGCACTGAAGGTCACCAGCAGCTGTTCAATCTTGGTACACTGTTCCCTCGGCTTCGGAACTACGTTAGTGTACAAATACTCTAAAGTCTTCTCGAAAGATGAGAACTTCATCATAGTGTAAGGAACCTGACGACCCCACAGCGGTACCAGACCCTTGTAGAACACTCCGAAGCCTTCCGTAGACATCATGTGCGGCATCGCCTTCCTCATCTGTGACGTATACCCCGGAGTCGTCTGCATCCTCACTTTAGTAGCTTCGAATGGAGACAAAAAGAAATCAGCGATCAATTCAGCCGATGCCGAAGCCGCCAAGTAAAGGTAAGTTCTGTATAGGTAAGCAGACTCCTCGTCCACCATGGTAGCGAACTTGTACTTAAAGTACTCGTAGCCGGCGAATTTCGCGGAACCCTGAAGGGAGTAACCGATCAGAGTGGGCGCCCAACCTTTCACGATATTGGCTACGCCGCCCTCCTTCAGTGAGATACCGAATCCTTTAAATATAGACTTGTACTTGGCGGGGTCGACTTGCAGGCGGCACTTGACGAGGTCGAGGGGGGTGACGAAGGTGTGCGTGAGGCCGCACGCGCACGCGCCGCCCGCCGCGCACAGGATGAAGTACTTGTTGCTGAACATCTCGCAAGAGGTCTGAGGCTTGTCTTTCTTCGACATGGTGCGGCCTTCTTTCCTCCTATATCTAGGTCACCAGCTCGGGCCGCGGTTTGCGCGCCACTTACAGGATTTAGTGTGCTCTCTATAAAGAATTATATCATTGATTTAGATGTAAATATTTTGTTCCCAAAAAATAAATGGTTTTCGTGTCATATTGACGTGACGGAGGATTTATTTTTCAGGTGACAGCCGGCTGTTGTGCAAATAGTTATATAGGTCAGCTTACTTCGGGGCGGGTTTGAAGGTATTGGATCCGGCTTCTCAGGGGATAATACATATTATCAATTTCATGACCACCTATTTGAGATTGTTAAAATGTAATAGATCCTATAAAAATCTAGATATTTACTGCACTTCTATAAAACGTATAAAAGGGGACCATAGACGAGACGATAACACTGCTTTTCTCTTGTTAAACTACGCTATGTCACGCGCCATACCCCTTACAGGTATGTGGTACTTTGGTATGTGGTAAGCAGTAGGTAAGATCATCTTGTTCACGAATAGTACCTCAGTACCTGTCCAGTGCTATCAAATTCAATTTGAAGTGTTTTAATTGAACAACATGGCGTATACTGAACATTATTCTGTATCACAAAGTAATGGTACTCTCAATGATACGTTTACAGAAGATAATAAGATAAAAGTACCTTATACAATTTTATGGGGATGTTTGACAGTTCGCAACACGGACTAATTAACTAAATAAAAACAACAAATTAAATTAAAAATTTATTAATTTCATCTCCAACCACTTCACCTTACAACTAAGTTAAAACAGTTCTTAAGATATCTTCGCTAAGATAACTAAACCATTTAATATTAATTTTTATATTTATTTGTATACACATATTTACAAAACAAAATTATTGCATTGATTGTTGTACTTTTATCAAATTCCAAATAAAAGCATTAATGTGTAAACTTCGTGTCGTAAAAAAATGTTTTATACTTAAATAATCCAACTCCATGTATTATGTTAGAACGTATTATTTGAGAATTAAAATAAATAATATTTGCTGCAAAGTTCTTTCCAGTCACGTCTACAGATCTACATGTCATAGAGGTGTGAAAATTCACAGCAAAATTTCGATAATATATGTCGATTCAAAAGTATCGATATTGTCGTTCCCCATTTTTATTTCCGTTCACCAGCCGTTTGAAATAAATTAAGTATAAATATTGTCTTATAATTTACCCCATGACGATTTCTCTCTTATAAATAGTATCTTATGTAGTAGCTATATAGTTCTTTGTCTGTCCTTAAACATTTTAGTTATAACTTATAAGCCTAAAACGTGTTTGGAAAGAATTTTACCATTTGTATTAGTTCTTACTTATCATTATGGGAATAAATCTATACACTGGCATTTCATATCATTAGTAAATAAACTAGTGATGTTTATAATCAATTTCATTCTCTTAAAAATATATCGGCATCGAAACTTCCTAGATATCGATATAGTTGTCAACTAACTACGTATTATGCAATCAATCTCACACAAATTATTTTAATACTGCCGACAAGATCGCCGTAGACCTAATAAAGTCTAGACAATCTGATGGAAACATGCGGCAAATATTCTGTGGGGACGGTCATATTCCATTAATATACAATGTTAAAATAAAATGTTCAGATAACAACGTTTTTATGTCCAATCGCTTACTCTCAATACATTAAATGCAATACAAAAACCCCGTCGTCACATAATATTTAGACACACATTAAACAGAACCAGTCTATCGTTTTAGTGACACGTCAATTTTGATTATAGCAGTGAGACTTTATGCATATATTTCCAAATATTAAACGACTCGAATCGAAATTTACAACGGTGTCTTAACTAGCGGTTTAAACAATCTGCAGGTAGTCCTGAGCTATTTAAACGTGTGCACGTGCACTCGCACACAAAAAAATATTACATTAACTTTAGCTACACACTAGATTTCCATAAAAAAAAATGACAGTTCGTTTGAAACCTGGCAGTGTTCAGAGAAATATATTTACACAAAGTCTCACTACGCAGCGCCGGCTCAGCGCTGCGGCGGCGCCACGCGCACCGACACGTAGAGGCGCAGCGGCGCGGGCGCAGCGGCGGCGGCGGCGGGCGCGAGCCGGCGCGCGCGGCGCCGCCCCGGCTCCGGCGCGGCCACGAAGCGCGCCTCCAGCTCCAGCTGCCGCTCCAGCACCGCTTGCGGCTTCAGGTGCCGCCGAAGCCTCAGAGCCCAGGTGCCGTCGCGTTTCGATAGCAGGAAATCTTTGTCGACGTCGCCGTACGCGATGCGGTAGTGCGGCCGCGCGCCGCCCTCGGCCGGTACGAGGCGCAGCAGCGGGGAGCGAGCCCAGGTCTGTTTGGGCGTTGCCGTCACCACTATTAGCTCGACGTCGGGCTCGAGCAGGGAACGGCGACCTGGGGAAGAGCGATAAGGATGAATTCCGCATGACCCATAGGACTACGCTCAATAATATTTGTTCTGTCTTTCAAGTTATAAGATGATGATGAAAATAAAGATGGTTGTGATAATAATGCAAAATAATTCTAAGATAAAGAACTATTGATATATAAGTGATCCTTACGTCGACTGCGCCTCTTGCGTTTTCTTAGTACTGTTGTTCCGTTCGCGTAAACAATGCCTTCATCAGGTGCTCTTCGTCTGCGTCCATTCATCTGATAATAAAACATTTTTAATAGTATTTATAATAAAATATAAACATCGAGAAAAGTTTCATCTGTAGCGTAAAGGTTTGTAAGTTCTATAACAGGTGGATCACTCGAAACTCCTAAACTAGTCCTCAGAAATTGATGCAATATTCATATTTAAAAACGATAAGTATATTAAACAATTATATTTTTTCATTACTGATACACGGCGTTTGTGGTCCTTCTGGATATAAATAAGAAAGTAAGAGAAAAATGGAGATCTCTTGCTATTTGATGACGGCATTTCAAACGCTCACCTTACAACTGAAGCATCCCTCAGTGGATATGAGCTCGTTCTTCCCGCCGATCTTGTACTGGTCCCTGACCGGGAACACGGGCGCGTCCCCGATGTCGTCGGGCGAGAGTCCTCCGTCCAGTGCGGTGAGGCAGTGGCCGGCGCCGACCAGCTGGTAGCCGGCGGGGCAGCCGCACTGGTAGGACTCGCCGAAGGCCGAACAGCCGTACAGACAGCTGGCGGTGGCGCACCCGCCTGCCAACTACATCAGTATGGAAGATTAGTTGGTTGGTGATGAAGTTTATTCTACTACTTAGTGAAGACAATCAAGCGTCTTCTTTCCAGTCGTCTCCTTATTTGGATGAGAGTGTGAGTTTTTAATCTACCTGGCTGATTACTATATTGTTTTCCGTGTGTTCGAATTGTGAGACCATCGGAATTCCACCTTAGGGAAGGAGCCTTTTGTCAGGCTTCTGAATGCTTGTGATGATTCTGAAGATGTTAGACTGACAACCGGGACTAATGCTCTCTGAATCACGGAGAAGGTGAGGAGTTGTTATTAAATTGCCCATCCTTGGTCCAGTCCAGCTTCGCCACGATATATCAATTGTTCTTACCAACAACGCTACGACCTTCTTAGAAGTCCTGTCCTGTCTCTAGAAGTCATTTGTAGATATTTAGAGAAAAACTTGGACTTAATTGTCTGGACAGTTTCAAAAAGACATTTGGAGCAAAGCTATGAGTGCAAATCGCTCGGCTTACTGCATCAGGTGGTTGGCAATTCGATTCCCACCTGGGTAAATTTCGGAAATTATCTTTGCTTCATTTGCTCGATCTACTGAGTCACAGCCTGACTTCAATATTTCAATTGACCGATCTCTATAGACGCCTACCTGTAAACAAACAGCGTGTCCGGCGTCCCAGCCGTACCCAGACGGGCAGCCGCAGCGGTACGCGCCGCCCACCGCGAAGCACGGCGACGTGCCGCACGGGCCCGCGGCACACGCGTCCTGCGGCACGCAGATACCACTCGAGGAACGGACCGTACCTGATAAAACACATATAACCAATAAAAAATGTACTAGAAAAAAAAACTCCTTTTCATGGCTTGAAGTCACCAGTAAGATAAGTTGGACTTAAAAGGCACTAATTTGAGTCACATAATTAGTTCATGAAAAACTTGTTGTTTTAGTAAGACTATTGCATCCATTTATTTAAATAGACACTCCCATCCATCCTAGATCCATCTATCTCAAGTGCAGTTAAATTTGCAAACCTATTAATTTTTTTTGGAACAGTGACATCTATGATACTAATTGTAGCACTATTAACAACGCCATCTGCTAACAAATGTACTCACCAGATGGGCAATCGCACCGGTACCCGCCCGCGTAGTTCCTGCAGGGCGACTGGCAGCGGCCGTCCTCGCACTCGTCGCGGTCGAGGCAGCGCGCGCCGGCGAGGTCGAGGCGGAACCCGCGCGGACACACGCAGCGGTACGAGCCGAGCAGGTTCACGCACTTGCCGGGCGACGGGCAAATGCCTTCCTCGTGACATTCGTTAACGTCTGTCGGCAAGTGGTATGATTTGTAACAGATTTCATGTTATTATTTAATAACAAAAGATACAGAAGTTAGTGGAAAAAAATAGTGTTACCACCTCTCTGATAAAAACATGAAACAGAACGAGCATCAAAAAATACTAATAAAATAATGTAACTATCGATAAAGGGTTAGGTGTTAACAAAAGCTACAAAATACTCACCAACACAAGCGTCACCCCGCTTCTCATAACCATCCTGGCACGAGCACTCGTAAGACCCCTCCGTGTTAGAGCAGATCTGTTGACATGTGTGCGTGTCTCGCTCGCACTCGTCCACGTCTCTGCAATTAGCTCCGTCCTCGTCGACCTCGTAGCCGCTTCTGCAGAGACACTCGTACGAGCCCTCCGTGTTCTTGCAGAGTTGCTCGCAGGGAGGGGGGCGGACGCTGCACTCGTCAATGTCGGCGCAGACCTCGCCCGCTGCCTTGTAGCCGCGCCCGCACACGCAACGGAAACTGTGATAAAAAGAACATGGTTGGGATACATACGTAGATATCCGTGGTTAAAGATAACTTGAGGCAATATTTTGAACGAGTCTGCTGTATGGGAATGTCGCATGTTTGTGGCGCCATGTCCAGAACGACCGCGTTGTGTTATGCAATACTTAGGTACATAACATGACTATCGCGATTTCCAAAAGGTTACCCAGACAATGCGATATTGTAAAAAAACGAACATCACGTTTCTCCAAAAACTTGACAATGGAATCGTATACGTGACAAACGGTAATCTCACTCATCGCCCTAACTGTATTTTTGACGTATGGAGTTATACCTTCAGTCGCCCATGACGATATGACGGGAAGAAGTTCTATCCCGGTCAGCACACGAGGTAGGTAAATATTAAAATTGGTAATCAATAATGCGTTCGGGAAGAAGTGATATTCACCTGCCAATAGTGTTGACGCATCTCCCCGGCGCGCAGAGGCCCGGCATGGCGGCGCACTCGTCGACATCGAACATGTCCACGCCGTTGCCGATGATGCCGTTGATGTCCCCGGGCACGAGCCCCGGGACCATGCCGCCGCCGCCGCCGAGGGCCCCGCCGATGTTCCGGGGCGAGCACAGCTCCAGGCGCTCCGGGGTACCGGGCTGCGGGCAGATCTCGCATTCCGAGCCCCACGCCACGCCCAGCGTGCAGCAGCATTGAGCCCTGTTGGTTACACGATTCATTCATCCTTTTTATCTGTGGAAGCACTTTTCGTTATGTCATTCTAAGATGTTGTGGGCTGTATTCAGAGTTGACGGCTTACTTCTAACGCCATCTATGCTAATATTATAAAGAGATAAAGTTAGTGAGTTTGGATGTAGGAGGTAATCGTCGTCGTCGAACTTCTGATTCGATTTAAAAATCTTTCACTAATAGAAAGCTACATTATCCCTGAGTGCTATATATAAGTTATGTTTCATCGAAGAACCGCAGACAGAGCTGCGAGCAGAACCTAGTCGAGTCTACAAATAAATAAAAAAACACAATTCAATTAAAGAATATGTAACACCTACTTGGTAACATGGGCAGGTGGAATCGGCGTGGACGCGACGGACCTGGGCCACGGCTCCGGCATGCAGCTCCCTGACACCAGGTTCCTGTGGCACATGCCTGTGCGGTGATCTGTGATGCACCATCAAGAATTAGATATCATAGAGTAGGTTTTTGACACGATCACTTAAAAGTTCGAGTAGCGAGGAGTTTCAGCCGACCGTTCCTTACCAATGCAAGCCATGGCATCTTCGCTGGGCTCATATCCTGCGTCACAGTCGCAGAGGAACCCCCCGTCGATGTTGATGCAGACGCCGGGCGTGCAGCGCTCCACATTTTCTGCGCACTCGTCGATATCTTCGCAAGCGTCGGCCGCGTCGTGCGGCGCTGATGTTCGACGGTAGCCTGCGGGGAAGAGGAGAGGGTTCAGATCAGCGTTGCCAGTTTTTTTTTGCCAAGTCGGGATTTTGGAACTTATTGAGTGAAACGCGGGATTCTTTCGTCGAAAGCGGGACATAGTAAAAAACGTATTTAACAAACGTTTTAAAATATTTATCTTTTTATTTGAATTCAATTTTGATTTCAATTCATGATTCAATTGAATTTCAATAAAAACATAATATTTTAAATCTGATTTACCCTATCGTTAAATAGTCGAGTCTTATTCGTCTTCACAATAAAAAAAAAGTTAGGTTGGTCGAGTTATATCCGAAAAGCGGGACTGAGCCTGTCCCGCGCGGGAAATTTAATATTGATTTAAAAATCGGGACCTCCCGCCAAAATCGGGACGTCTGGCAACGCTGGATTCACTCTCACCCTAAACCTAGGTGAATGCTATATGGAGGTGCCTCATGAAACACGTGTCGAAGGCCTAAACATTTTTTTCCTCAAAAAATCCACTCTGGTATTTTCTCTCACTCACCTTCAGGACATTTACAGATGTAGGATCCCACGACGTTCTCGCAGGCGTGCGGGCAGACCTTGTTGTCCTGCGCGCACTCGTCGATGTCCTTGCAGTGCACGCCGTCGGCCGCCACCGCGTACCCGTAGGGGCACGTGCAGCGGAACGAGCCCGCCGTGTTGTGGCAGCGGAACGTGCACATCGCCCGGCCCTCGCCGCACTCGTCTATGTCCACGCATGTCTGCACGGACAAATATCATACCAGGTGGTTATAAGACATCTGTAGGGATATTTTAAACGATTCGAAATCGATATCGGAAACGGCATCGAAAACTCCCGAGCTGGATTGCCGCAATCGCTATAAAAAAATCCGAGTTGGAATATCTTCGATGTATCTTGATGACGATACCAAATCGTTTTTCAAAAAGTTTCCGTCGGAAAGCTCGTCGGGAGCGACATCAACATCGGAAAGTTTCAAATCCGTTTCCGATGTCGATTCCGAATGATTTAAAATAACCCTGCTTTAATCTCCTAATGGTAGTACGTAGTACATACTCCACTAAGATAATATGAGGCGTTATGCTCGCTCACCAAAGTCGTGTGACTCTAAGCAAAGCCGTCATTATCATTTTGACTTCTTTTTACATGGAAAGGGTACAATAAAGTTGGACAGAGCTTTATAAGAAAAATATAATGGACTCACCTGTTCAGGTCCCTGAGTGAATCCAAAGTTGCACCTACACTCGTACCCTCCAGGGGTATTAGTGCAGGTCCCGTTGCCGCATATCCTGGGGTCGGCGGAGCACTCGTCCGCGTCCACGCACACCAGCCCCGTGCCGTCCAGGGTGTACCCCGGGGGGCACTCGCAGCGGAACGAGCCGTCTGTGTTGATGCAGCGACCGCCCTTGCACACGTCCGGACGGACTTTACACTCGTCCAAGTCCTAAATTGGAAGGATCAATAATAAATATAGGTAGTCGAACATTAAAGCCGTTCACAACAAAGACAAAGCCTACCATTGTAAAGAGAATACCTGAGTAAGATTCGGTCGGCCCATTCCACCTTGACAGATGCGAAGGAACTCCGGAGAGTCGGGTGCTGGGCAACGTTCACAGTATCTGCCCCAAGCAGCACCTATAATACAAGAATGTATTACCATACTTAAGCAGACAAGTTAAAAGGACAAGACACGCGGAAAAGGGAAGAACTTCCAGTCAGCCTTCGCTATGCCCCGACGGTTACTGTCGAGATCTTGTATATATGTTACGTGCTCCGAAAACTCTTATAGCGTGATTCAGGGTTGTGTTGGGAATTGTCTATTTCTAAATATGTCTGCGGCATCATCTGTGTAACTTGTGGCGCGGTTGAAGTGGTCGCTACAATGGGAAGGAACGATAGATATGTTCGGTTAGTACTGAGACTGTCCTACCTTCAGAACAGCAGCACTCAGGTCTCCCCAGCTGCAGCGGCCTGGCTTTATGGCAGCGGCCGGACTCCCAGTCGTCGTAGCACAGCTCTTTGCGCTCGTCCACACACATAGCCGCGGGCTTGTCGAACCGCCACCCGGGAGGGCAGTCGCACACGTAACTACACAGGTATTACAATATAATTAGGTAGGTTTATGATCTATTAAAACAAAAGTGTAATAGGGTGTCACATATTTTCTCATCTCCATCTTGCTGTACATCTTCATGTATTACCCAATATTATATATTTTGGATGCACACTTCAATTCTAGAGTCCCTATAAGATTAAAAAACTGCTTTCGACTCAAGTTTGAATCCTATATTATAAATTTTATTTTGGATTATTAAAGAGCTTTTTGGACTTCATAATTTTTAGATATGACAAATTTTCAATTTACGAGGGTTTTGTGTGATGACGTCAAATCAAACACATGAAGATAAAGATACTCACCCGCCATTAAAGTTCCTACATTCACCACCTGCACACACGTACTGAATTTCTTTGCACTCGTCGCGATCCACGCAGCGGCGCCCCACCAGCCGCCAGCCGGGCCCGCAGGAACATTCGAAACTGAAGCGAAAACAGTTATCAATAATTAAGAAAACAAAACCTTACAAAGTATGTACATTCAGGCTTTACACCGTTGGCTTTTTTTGCCATTGGCTTGCCCGAGTCCACTGCCGGCTCACCAGAGTTCTACTACTACTGCAGCTAAGTAGATCTCGTTTACGTCTTATAATTTTTTGAGCCTAGGTACCATGTCCATTACTCTGCGAAGAGCCTTCATCGAGGTATAAAAACCTGCCAATCACGATTCGCTGCGGCTACTACCTACCTAGATAAACACCCTGGTATGACCACATAGCATCTAGATAACAATGTCAACGGCAACGTCAATAAGCTGGGGAAATTTTGGGGAGTGACCTGCCAAGCCACTCTCCCGCACATTAGACGTCGATTTGTGGACACTGTCCACGGAAGCCAACACGCGAGGTCAGGGCCCCAAGTCTGCTAACACAATCGATTTATAATCGAACTGCAACCGCATAGTAACTATCACTTTTGACAGAAGTTGTAGAGGAATCGCCGTTTTCTTTTCATCATGTCAGATCCATTATTTTATTTATAATGTGTATTTATTGAATGTGTTATTGCTATTAATTACTTGACATTTTGCAAAATACCTGCTAAGTTGTGGGTGAGGCCATATTCATATCCATTTTATAACATCGCATCTCATTTTGTTAAGAAAGAAGAAGAAAGAAGACAGATATTGTATGGGATATGTGTCAAAAGTGACAGTTGCTATGCGGTTGCTGTTCGATTATGAGTCGATGGTGTTAGCAGAGTTGGAGCGAACTGGTGGTAGGCTTCGGCCGTGGCTAGTCACCACCCACTGAACAAAGCCATGTCGCCAAGCGGCCTAGCCGTGTTCCGGCATGATGTTCGGTGTTGCCATTCATGGATGGCGGGTCAGATCAGTTGCGCTGCATGTTCCTAGTGAATGTAGCGTCTCTTATCTACTGCCGCCTTCCTACTTAGGCAAGTATGCTCCATCGTAGATCTCATCGTCACTTACCATCAGGTGAGATCGAGATCAAATACTTGCCTAAAATGTAATAAAAAAAAATAAAAAAAAGTGACTCACCCGCCATTGGTGTTGGTGCAGGAGGGCGCGCCGTCGCGGCCGCAGGCGTGCGGCAGCTCGCCGCACTCGTCCACGTCGCGGCAGTGGCGCGCGTCCGCCGTCAGCGTGTAGCCCGGCGCGCACTCGCAGCGGAACGAGCCCAGCGCGTTGCGGCAGCGCCCGTTGCGGCACACCATGCCGCCCTCGCGGCACTCGTTGATGTCTGCATACGGACACCGTATCATTATATTGATTTCTTGTATTTACGCGAATATTACACATTGAAATTTAACTAATTTTAAGGATTTTATCGCGATTTTATTAAGATTTTACGTTCCCTACGTTTCGGCTGCTTTTCAGCAACCATGGTCACAGGGGGACTGATGTGGTTGACGTCCTGGTGTCATAGTTTGAGACGGTGTCTTGAGGTCTTGCAATGGTACGGTGTACTGTGAGCACTTTCTGCGTAGATCAGACCACAAGTAACAATTAAATATGAGGGTACCCCGTCTCAAACTATGACACCAGGACGTCAACCACCTCAGTCCTCCCGTGACCATGGTTGCTGTAAAGCAGCCGAAACGTCGGGGACGTAAAATCGAAATAAAATGGCGATAAAATCCTTAAAATTAGTTTCATTTCAACCATATCATTATTTGCTCGCGAGATCATGATCATGATGCCCGCGGCAAATGTTCTACAGTCGTCTGTCATTTGTTTAACTGCTAGTCTGCAGCCTGACGCAACTTCGCGAGGCTGTACGTTTGATCTGGGGTAGGCCAAATTAAAGCAAGAAATTTTGGCACAACGCAAGAACAATATAAAGTGTCAACGCATGTATGTGTACTTGTTGTTAGTTTTATCTTAAGTATTTCCGAGAGTGTAATGTTGGTGGAGAGAACACACTTTAGGGCTCGATGTTACGCGCGATTAATACTGAATTATCAACCGTTCTCTTAGTTCCAGGACGTCTAGTAGATCAATGGTTCCAGGCAACAATTAGGTCAAATAAATATTCATACCTTCAAAAGTATGTATTTTTAAGGCTATGAAATTGTATCTGCTCGCGAGCTCTGAAATTAAACTATCTAAACACGTTCTTAGAGTGCGACTCACCGATACAATCGTTGTTAGCGCCGGGCTTGAAGCCGTCGTCGCAGTGGCAGGTGTAGGAGCCGGGCAGGTTCTCGCAGGTGCCGTTGCGGCACATCGGCCGCGGCCGCGCGCACTCGTCCACGTCGCGGCACGCGTTGTCGCGCAGCGTGTACCCCGGCTTGCAGTCGCATCTACATTCATCATATCAATTACATTATCATTGAGCTGTTGGTTCCTTTTATGGTGAAGTTGGTGCTTAACCAACTTAGAATTGATTAGTATAAATTATGATAAATAACTAATAAACTAATAATCAGTGCTAAACTAAAGATAAACAATTGGAGCCCTTTGAGTCTGATATTTGCATCATAAAATTTCGATGAGGACATCAGATAGGCCCATCAAGTTGGGGTTAATTTAATTGGTTTTACAAAAACTATATATCCATGCACACCAACGATTGATGATACAGACGAACAGTGGTCATTGGAATTCGTTAAGGGATTCAACTTTTATGTCACCTACGAAGGATAACCGATTAAAGAATAACTAACCTATAAGATCCAATCGTGTTCCGACACTCGCCATGCTCGCACAGCCTCTCGTCCGCGCACTCGTCGACGTCCTCGCACTCGTCCTGCGCCGACGTGAGGCGGTACCCGGGCGGGCACCGGCACTCGTAGGCGCCGGGCAGGTTGACGCACTGCGCCAGCCCGCGGCACGGCGTCTTGTGCAGCGCGCACTCGTCGATGTCGCGGCACAGGTGGGACGTGGTGTCGTGCTCAAACCTGGACCGAACCATTTAGTTTAGCCGGGACTTATCGCAACTGATTCCGATGATATAAATAAATATTGCCATACGAACACACCAACTAAACGGTCCCACTTTAAGTTTAACGCTTTTTTTATGAGTACCGTACAATGGACTGAGGGCGAACTCAGTATAAATATAATACTTATATACATATTAAACATTAATGACTCGGGTACAAACATTCGTGCTCATCACACAAAGCTTGTGTTCCTACCGGGATTCGAACCTGGGACCCTCAGCGCAGAAAGCAGAGTCACTACCAGGCCTAACAGCCTAATCAGGCCGTCATATAAGTCATATAAGTAGCTTATGATATCCATAATCTTCAAAGAAAAGACGGTCAAAATTAATAAACACGGCACCAAATTTAATCAATATGTTAGTCCATTTACCAAGGCATCATGAAGCTCTTCCCTAAAAAAATGTATGACCTGGTTAAAGAAAATAACTCACCCATGATCGCACCCACACTGGAACCCAGTGGGAGTATCGTGGCAGGTACCAGGCTTGCATAACTGCGGCATAATGTCGCACTCATTGATCGGCTTGGTCTCGTTGGTGACGGGGTTGAAGATCTCCCCGGGCTTCTCCCCGCACAGCGCCATGTGGTCCTGCGAGCCGCGCTCGGGACAGGCCTCGCAGGGCGCGCCCCACGCCTTGCCCACCGAGCAGCAGCAGAACGAGCGCGTCTGGGGCGCGCCCACTGGGCTGGTGCACTGCTCCATGTCCGGCTCCCACTCCATGTAGCATTGCCGCTGGCGCACGTCGACGCACTCCTCTGTGAAAGTTTAAAAAAACGCTTGATTTGTTTAGTATTTGCATTCCGGTGTGAGAAAAATTGGCATCTTTTTTTAATAACATCATTTCCCGTTTTAACTACCGCGCATCAGAGGCAAACACTTTGCCTCACCTGAGCGCTGTCTTTTATGTAGTGACCATTCCTATCTTGAAGTCTTCAGTGAATCCCATAGCTGGACTCATCAGTTGTTTCATTAGTATTACTTTTCACTATGTACTCCTGTATTCTATTCTAGGGAAATAACATAAATAACATTTTCCCAGTATACTCACTTCCATTGGGCATAGCGACGTATCCCTCGGGACACAGGCACACGTACGTTCCCTGCATGTTCCTGCAAATACCAGGGCCGCATATGTTCGGTTTGGAGCACTCGTCGATATCTTCACACTTCTGCTCGTCGAGGGTGAGTTGCCACCCGTCCCCGCACGTGCACACGAACGAGCCGAATGTGTTCGTGCACGTGCCGTGCTCGCAGAGCGCTGGGTGTTGCGCGCATTCGTCGATGTCAGCTAGGGTTACTACGTAGGAGGGCTGCAAGGGTTGAAAACAGACTTACAAACAGAATACGAATATTCAATTTAACTTCCACTTGGTATAGATTTCAGACCATCGACCTAATAACTGGTATAAGTATTATCTATGTATGGGTTAGAGCACAAACGTGCCCATTAAACAGAATGGACTCTACATTAAATATCACATTTGAAAGTTTTAGTCAGGGAGAAATATCTGCGATATTACTCTCGACTGTATCAGGTATCAACTGATTCGCCACCCAATAACTGGCTAATGTTTTATTGCACAAAATAACTGAAATTGCCAACCGGCTTTCTCTATGGAAATAACATAACAATGTCCCGCTATATACTATCAAATGAGGCATTTTTAAATGTTGATATAGATGATACTTACTGGTTCAAGCACTGGCTGGTACCCGGGGCCGCCTGGACACAGCTGCCTGTAGGCCTCCGAGCCGGGCTCCGGACAGAGGTCACAGTAGTTGCCCCACGCAGCACCTAATAACAATCAATAGACCATTTCAATCTTAGCATACACAAGCTTGGGAAAAATTGTATTGGTTGCAAATGACCTTGTAATGTTGACTATTTTGTACGTTTACGTTGACAAGTGGCGAGTCAAAATGACTGGTCGCGGGTAAAAAAACAGCTTGGTAAGCTGACAAGTAGGCCAAATCCCGCAGTACTTTGCTCATCCATCCATCAGCTAAAAGGCGTACACTGCTCGACATAGGCCTCTCCCACTGATTTCCACACATCAATCGGTCCTCGGCTACTCACATCTACCGAATTCATTCGACGCGTGTAGGTACATTGCTCATTAATTTCAAATTATCTAGCTAATTGTCAACTCATCAACTTAAATCATGTAAGCCTAAGGGTATTGCAACTAGCTTAAGGGCACTTCGCTCGCAGTTGCGACAGGAGAGGACATCGAAGGAATTAGCCAGGATTAACTATCAGTATCTGCCGATAACTTTACTCTCTGTTCACATAAATCAGTTTTCGTTGCAACTATACAGCTCTAGGGCCGTACTAAAGCGTAAACCCGTGCGCTGAACGAGTATTGCTATGCAAAAATGATCTTATGGTGAGGAGGCTGTAATGTCTAGGATCCAGGGTCTAGGTAACCAACGTAACGTAACTGAACCAAGGATAATTTTTTTAAAAATTAATGTATTCCTGGTTCTTCAACTCACCAACGGAACAGCAGCAAGCGGCCATGGTGCCATCCTCAGATAGCTCGTCGCTATCTCTGCAGTGCTCTGTGCCGGATCTAAGGTCCACTTTGCCGTAGCAACGAGCTTTCCTCGAGTCTGTATTAAAATAATACAACTGGGTTATTGAATCGCAGATTTTTTTTTTACTATATGGTGGATGAGATATATATTAATTGCTGAATGTGAGAAGGATATAGGCCTTAGCCCGCTAGATTCATACGCCTTTCAAAAATTAAATATGGGATAGTTAAATTCAATTTCCAACATACCATAGCAAGCCGTGCCGTCCGATACCAGCTCGTAGTTGGGCGGGCAGCGACAGAGGTACGACCCTTGTGTGTTGATGCACTGTCCGTACTGGCAGGACTGCGGGGACTTGCACTCGTCCACGTCCGTGCAGTTGAAGCCCGGCATCACTGCGGATCAATATACCAGTAGCTACTTCAGAACGATGGATTGTGGTGTTCCTCAGGGCTCGTACATTGGTCCAATATTATTTCAAATCATGTAATTCAACAAGTTTTATTACTTCACACCAGCGTCTAGGAGGGTAGTTTTCTGGTTGTATACAATCCCAATGTAATAAGAGGCATGCCTGTTCTCATACATAACAATAATTATATAAAAATAATAAATACAAATCAGATTTACTTACCTGTTTCTTAAGAAATAAACTATCAGTTGAATGAAGTAATCAAATAATAAATGCAGAATAGTAGTAGATACTCACAGTCATCGATGCTGTCGGACTGGTAGCCCTTGTCGCAGATACACTTGAACATGCCGTACGTGTTGACGCAGCGCCCGAACACGCACACGTTGTCGAACGTCGCACACTCGTCCATATCTGAAGTCAAATAGATCATTACACAACTACTCAGTAATCATTTATTAATATACTTATTTGATATGATTTTAAACATTGACCTAGCCTCAAATTAAGATTTCCCCTTAATTTAGGCACTATACACAAATATGTTAATAATTATATTGATGTCCACAGAGCATGTAAAGATTAAACTCCATGGCATGGGTATAAAGATTACCGCTAGTAACACAATCCGAAACCCTCGGTACAGAAATTAAGTATTACAAAAGTTGCACAGACAGATGAGAAAATTGTTTGCAAACTAAATGCAACATAAATTTACTGTTAGAGAAGATATTAAGTATGATGACAAAATTAAATAAAATTATAAAATTTAACCTCACAAGAATGATGAAGATCAATCTAGGAACTAATCTCTGGGAGGGATTGATGTGATCATCCTTACCGAGACACGACCTGCCATCAGGCGACTTGGTGAAGCCGACGTCGCAGTCGCACTCGTACCCGCCCGGCGTGTTGGTACAGTGCCCGTTCTCGCAGAGCGTGGGGTCGTTGGCGCACTCGTCTATGTCCACGCAAGAGTACCTGGCAAAATGTTAGGAACATATTTTTGAAAGGATTTTTAGAAGCACGTTCCTCAAAAAAATTATTTTCACTCATGACTTTTTACTACAATATTAGTAGATAATTCACCAAGGATATCGCAATCATGGTCGCCATATTGGATCTCGAGCGTAACAAAAGATCCTATCCTGATTGCAGTAAGGTATTCAAGCTTGCCAAAAACAAATACAGGGTATCACCAAGCAGAACACTCTACTTTTCAAACCTTCTTCGAGACAATAAAAAGCAAACCTACCAGAAACAAACCCAAATATGTACCAAATTGAAGTCACTATATTTACCAGTCATTGCCGCTTAACTTTGGGGAAATTGACTTCCTTCAAGCTATTATGATTGCATGACATAATTGGATGCATTTAACGCAGCTCACCCATCTCCCTTATATCCAGTATCGCAAAGGCACATGAAGGAGCCGTCGGTGTTGGTGCAGGTGGCGCGCGGGTGGCAGCCGCCGTTGTTGGTGAGGCACTCGTCGATGTCCTCGCACTCGGTGCCGTCCCCGCGCCAGCCGTCGCGGCAGCGGCACTGGAACGAGCCCTGGGGGGGGGGGGGGGGGAGGGGGCAGAGATGATGGATCAACACGCAGTCGCTATGATAATCCCAGTTTATATTAGCTACAGCGACTGCTAATGTGGTCCCCAATGCGAGACCCTTGCTGCTCTGCACTTTCTTGGTCTCGCTAATGGCTGATGAAAAATGTTCACACTTAAGATCTGGCAGTAGGCCGCAAACACAATCGCACTGACAACACTATACGAAATAACCAAAGTATGAGTTTGATTGTATTGCCATTAGTGAAACTTTATTATAAACAACAATTGGCCTTTATTGAGATAAACTGAAAAGCAATGTTTTTAATACCTATTACATTACATCACACATGACTTAACTTTTTAGGCAAACTATAGTAATATAGAAATGGTAGACTCACAGGTAAGTTGATACAGTCAGCAGCGGGGTGACAGTCGCAGGTGCCGAGCTCGCACTCGTCGTCGTCGGTACAGGCGGGGCCCTGCTCCGGCTTCACGCTGTACCCGTCGGGGCACCGGCACACGAAGCTGCCGATCGTGTTGTGACATTCGCCGGCGCCACAGAGCTCTGGCACCTGACGTTAACAGAACATGATTTAATAAAGACTAGCAGTGCTCGCGACTTCGCACGCGTGGACTCAACTTTTTTAGATATCCCGGATTCCATCCTAGAATGTAAGTTGTCTTTGATGTTAATTTTGACATAAGCCATCATCATGCCAAATTGTGAATTGATTATGCCTAATTGTTTTCACAAAACTGTATAACATCCTTGCCCGTTCACCATAGGAACGGCATTCCGAGCGGGCGATACACTCCGTAGCATAACATACAAAAATATTCTGATTCTTCAGCCAGTTAGGAGATTGTTCCCGATATCCCGGTTCTGTTGTAGTGTCGATACTTGTCAAGTGGTACGTACGTCGGCGCACTCGTCGATGTCCTGGCAGGTGGGCCGGGCGCCGCCGGGCGCGGGCAGCAGCCCCTCCCCGCAGCTGCAGGTGTAGGAGCCGGGCGTGTTGCGGCACTCGCCGCCGCCGCACGGCCGCGCGCCCTTCCCGCACTCGTCGATGTCGCGGCAAGTCCGCCCGTCCGCGCGCAGGTGCCACCCGTCCCTGGGAACAGATGCCGTGCTAGATACCTCCTACGCACTCGTAATGCCCAGAGCCTCCGAATTATTTAGTTTTATTAATTAATTAACAATTGTATTACAAGGCCTTTTTTAGAAGATAAATGATTTGTATTGCAATTGTCATCCATCAGCTGAAAGGCAGCCACAACTGTATAGCCCCCTATGAGTTCCACATAACGGTCCCCAGCGACTCACCACAAGCATCCTGCGATGTTTATGATATCATCGATCTTCCTTATGAGTAGCCGTCTTCCATGATTTTTACCTACTCAGTGCTATTTACGAAATGATAGAAATTTGAATACAAATATAATTGATAGAACTAGGCGCTACTTGGCGGAAATCCATTGTTAACCTATGGGGAAAGAGGACCCACCACTGACCCTCGGCTTGTCAACCTCTTCGATTATAAACCAAACAAGTTTGATCGATAATAAAAGAAGCCAACAACACCCGAACTCCTCTAAGATGTTAATCGAGAAACTATCTATCACGAGTGACGGGACCTCAAATAAAATGCAATTCTCCGCGACACTAAGCGAATCTATAAAGTATTCGACACGTGTTTCGCCTCTAAACGAGGCATCCTCAGGACCGCTGGGCTACGAATGAGCCAAATAGCATAAATGAGCAAATAGGTATATGTGTAGCTGTTGCTACATATTATCAAGGCCAAAAGTTAGAGATGGTTAACGATTCGCGATATCAATCGCTCGGTGGTCTCGTATCAGCTAGACTTCAATTCCTACCCATCTCTTCCAAGCTGGACATCATTTTAACACTCACCTACAAGTACAGTGGTAAGATCCGGGAGTATTGACACACTCGTGCTGACACCTGGTCGGGTCCTCGGTACATTCGTCTATATCTTCACAGTGAGATTTCACAGAAGACTGGGCGTAACCCTCGTCACATACACACTGGTATGTGCCCATTAGGTTCTCGCATGCGCCGTTACTACAAATACCTGTACAAAGAAATTTCAATTTAAAACTTCTGATGTCATGAAAACAACACAACAAAAAAACATAACAGAATCAATAGCAAATGCTGCAGATTCAAATAAACAACGGATAGAGACTATTAATACTAGTAACCCATATAGGTATCTTTATAAATGCACTTACATCAATGTGTTTGATTATGGACAGGACCTTTGGATATTACGAACACCAAATTCGGTTTTTTTTGTTCAGAGATTGAACCTTACCAGAAGTAATAGAGCACTCGTCCACATCTTTGCAAGACAGTCTATCAGGCGATAGCTCCATGCCAGGGCCGCATTCGCAGCGGAACGAGCCGGGAGTGTTGATGCAGTGGCCACCGCGACACAACCCTCGGTCTTCCGCGCACTCGTCAATATCTGGAGACAAAGAATATGCCATTATAAGGCTATGATATATCTACCCCATATATTTGAAAGAAATGCTAGATAAGTTACACCTTAGAATAATATAATTTACTTGATAAAAAAGTAAAATTCCACACAGTTTCTCAAGGATCTGTATTTAGACCTTAATATATCCGTTTTATATAAAAAAGATATATAAAGTAACTAATATTTACTTGTAAATTTCTACATGTATGTTAAACACAATTACTAACAAGACAATAATACGCACCAACGCAAACTTTAGAGAAGTCATCAGACTTGTGTCCGGGATGACACTGGCAGGTGAAGCTGCCCTCGGTGTTGCGGCACTGCCCGGAGCCGCACACGCCGTCCACGATCTCACACTCGTTCACATCCACGCAAGTGTGGTTCTTTGAGTCCTAGCCCAACAATACACAACATTATACCCATTGGAAATGTTCAAGATCAAGCAAATCATTCCGAATTGCCGACGCAATGTGAATCTCGAAAGACGAGTATGAAAAGACATTAACGTAAATCAACCCACCTTTTCATAGCCAGGGAAGCAATCACAAGTGAACGTTCCGACCAGATTCCTGCATCTCCCATGCCCACACAAGCCAGGGAACGCTGAACATTCATTAACTTCCATTTCCTTAGGGATCAATCCGGGTCGGTGCTGATTCCAGCTATCCGTCCCATTCCCCCAGTCGCCGCCGGTCTCACCACCCCACTCGAACTCTTCGCCGTCTTCACCACCGCCTTGGTTCCAGACACCTCCGGTGCCGTTGACTCCGCCGCCACCTGGACGGCTCCAAATAGCGGGAGGATAGCCAGTGCCATCGGATATACAGAGATTACGATACGAATCCGTACCTAGGAACAAAAATTATAGGCTCATTACAGAAAGGTTCTTCTTAGTTTTAATACAGCGATTCCCAAATTATTGCTTTGTTTGCATGGTAATCACAATGTAAACTCACCCTTCTTAGGGCAAGCCTCGCATCGCCCGTCTCCCCACGCCTTGCCCAGTGACGAGCAACAGCAAACAGCGCGCAGCACCTCAATCTGCAGCGGGTTCGAACAGCGGCCGCCGATAAAGTCCGTGTAGCAGTATTCGCGGCGAGTGTCCACGCAGCGGTTGCCTGGAAATATCCTTAGTTTATAAACGGTTTCCGTTCAGTCTTCATTAGTCCAAAACTCTATAAAACAGAAGCAGTTGCATAGGGTTATGGAGAGTCTCATATACGAATATGTGATTATTAGGTACATACCTGTAGTGTCAAGAGTGAGTCCAGGTGGACATTCGCATCTGTACGATCCATCAGTGTTGATGCAAGTTCCACCGATACAGAGCTCCGAGTCCAGGGTGCATTCATCTACATCGCGACACGTTGCACCGTCGAGCTGGAAGCGAATCTTTTATTTTGTAGTTGTTTCGGCTCAGATGGTTGTCTAATGAAATGATGATGATGAATGATGGAGAGGATATTTTATTTGAAAGCGCTTCAAATAAATAAAAAAATCATTTGTTAATGCCTAAGTCCTTGATCTGATCAAGACTGATGGAAACAGAGATATACAAAGAAACAGACAGTATAAATATCTCTTAATAAAATTCCTGATGCAACAGTTCTTTCGTATGGCTCCGTATCTCTCTCTCTCTCTCTCTCTCTCAGATCCTCTTATCTGTAGATTTATTTTCTTATACTAATATTTGGAAATATCATTACATTTCATTAGCACATCCTAAAAATGCTAAAGACAGAATTCGTGTTGAGCTTAACGATAATGGTAACAAGTACAAACCTTAGCGAATCCTTTAGGGCATGGACAGTGTTCGCTCTCGCAGGGTTCGCACGGGGAGCCCCAGGCCAGCCCCACGCTGCAGCAGCACTCCTGGCGCAGGAGCGGCCTGAGCGCGGCCGCCTCGCACTGACCGTCCACGACGCGGCGCCAGCAGGAGCCGCGCCGGTTATCTAGGTAAATAGAAGATTATATACATGGGTATAAAGGGTATGTAGGTGCTGAGCTAGGCGAGTTGGAAGAATACCATAGGCAAATTTTATGCTTTAATTAGCCGTGTTGTTTTACAGCTAAAAAGGATAAAAAAAACAAGAAACGAAGACAGCTTGAAAAGATAGCCCGTGACGAGTAAAATAGTTAGAAGAACGCGACAGCAAGAGAAATATAGCGATTCATAACAATTTGGACGAAATCGTTAATTATCTGATATTATGATAATTCCAAAAGCATATTATAATTTCCAATTTAAATAAGCTTACATAATTCGTGACCCGAGGAATAGGACATATTTCGTATAGAGCAACCTTATGAAGTACACTCACCAACACAATGTTGAGCAGAAGGATCCAGAACGAATCCGTTCTCACACTCGCACTCGTAGCTGCCGTGAGAGTTGATGCAGCGCCCGTTATCGCAGGGATTAGATTGCTCTACAACCAAACGGAGATCATTACGGACAAGCTAATGAAAAAACTTAATTAATTAAATGGGTACAAAAGAGTGAGGAAACACTTCACACTGATGAAGTTGAAGTTAAATGCCGTCTAGTTTATATAGCCCACGTATAATTTGCTCATAATTCTGGCATAAGGGACCCTTTTTTGTAAAGTTTAATAAATTATCATGAAATATTGAATTAAGCAGTGCAATGGAAACGATTTGCGTGAAATTAATGTTTTTTAATAAATTATTGCGCGATAATAAATTTAATATCCTTCAGTACAATCGATGATACGACTAAGCTCTCGAAATTGGCCAATCTTGCCGTCACAAGAACACAATCAAATTTGAACTTTGAAAAAAAAAAGTATTGTGAATTTGTAGTTCTTGGGATGGACAGCTGTAATGGTATGAGCTGGTCCGGATGTTAAGATGCCCGATGCGTATGGACTATGGTCATTATGATCTGGGTGCTTGTCACACAAAGGTTGGTAACCTGTTCGCACTGGGATCTGGGGAGGTATGTCCCCCCTGTCATATTCCTTGACGATGAAAAGTGTCTCACCCTCGCATTCGTCAATGTCGCGGCAGATTTGTTCGTCGGGCTCGTAACGAGTGCCCGGCGGACATATGCACGTGAAGCTGCCCATTGTGTTGCGACATTGACCACCGGTACAGTACTGGGAACAAAAACTTCAATGTAACACCAGAATACATCGTATACAATTATGAACCCTATAGTGGTGGTACCAAAAAATCTTAGAGTGCTCCCGGTAGTTCGACTGGACCGTAGTTAGAAGGAGTAATGAGTCATATTAAGATGGTGAACTCACCGACTGATGCATATCGCACTCGTCTATGTCCCGGCATATGCCGTCGGCGTCGGGATGGAACCCGGGGTCGCAGATGCACTTGTACCCGGGCTCGAGGTTCTCACAGGTGCCGTGCGGGCACACGCCCGGGATCATCGTGCACTCGTTGATGTCCGCGCCGCCGTTGTCCTTGCTCGCGCCCTCGGGGCACAGGATGTGGTGCTCTTTGCTGCCCTTCTCGGGACACGCTTTGCAGGCCACGCCCCAGCCGAGGTGGAGACCTGTGAAGAAGTAGTCAATGTTGGGTAGCTTAACATTTTGGATAAAATATGTTGGCGTCTTCAAACAAAAAATGTCGTACACACAAAAGACTCACATACTCTACACGTTTACACAAATTTACCTTTACTAGAACTGCAACAACATTGGGATCTTGTCACAGGATTCGAACCAGGTCCAGAGCAATGTCCTTCTTCATATTTTTCGTAACACAAGTCTTGGACCTCATCTAAAACAAAACAGTTGAATAAATAAATTTGACAATTGTCATCTACTTACCAATACACCGACATAACGTTACAAAATAATACTGTTTTATACCCAAATTAAAAAAAAAACTGACCTAATGGGCAACATGCCAAAAGGCACGCCCATACACTTCTCGAATCGATTTGGTGTTTACCAAGTCTTACGGTTGTACTTACCGAGGCACGTCCGGCCATCGTTGCTGAGCGTGAAGCCGGGCAGGCACTCGCAGCGGAAGGAGCCGGGCGTGTTGTGGCACTGGCCGTTGCGGCACACGCGCTGCTCGGAGCACTCATCCACGTCGATGCAGGCGCCGCGGTCCGGCGTGGGCCGGTAGCCCGCCTCGCACACGCACTGGAACGAGCCCTCGCTGTTCACGCAGCGCCCGCCCTGCTCGACAACACATACATATTGTAAGACGAACACACTAATTGTACGACACTGTAATATTTCAGTAAATGTTGGCAACGCATAATTATTGTATTTCTAATATTATTGTCTGATTTTTGTAAGTCATTTTTGAATAAAGATTTCTTCTGTAGCTGATCTTATTTTGTCCCTATTTCTTCCTCACTGTCCCATCACCAACAAAGATAAGATCCCGATCCAATCTTTTTAGATATTAAACATTCAGAACTTGGCTACAAACATTCGTGCTCATCACACAGTTTGCCCCTACTGAGATTTGAAACCAGATCACTCGATAGAAAGGGTGCTCATCATCGTTTTGGCCCTGCATTATTACCCCACTGCGCCAGACATCTTTCTGTCGTAATCATTTCCTAATATTTATCATAACGTATGCGTTTAGCGCCACATGTAATCTGTGCTTGTCACGAACCTGGCAGACGCTCTTGTCGGCACACTCGTCGACGTCCGCGCAGTAGCCGCCGGCGGTGGTGGAGAAGCCGGCCTCGCACTCGCACTCGTAGGAGCCGGGCGTGTTGCGGCAGCGGCCGCGGCGGCACACGCGCGGGTTGTCGCGGCACTCGTCCACGTCGCGGCACGCGTGCCCCGTCTCCGTGGACTCGTAGCCGGGGTTGCACACGCACTCGAAGCTGCGCCGATCAAGGTTACCACTTATGATCCCCATATTAATTAACCTTGGAGACTTTAAGCGGTGGTCTCAAGTGGAAAAATATATCTAAAATATCCTTGGATCCCTGAGTAGATACTGCCAAGGGATTGAGAAATTGTAAGTACCCTTGATCCCCATGAACAGCGGTTGTGATTGAAAAAAGAAATGGAAAGTTTTCTTGGACCCCTTACGTAGGAGCTCCAAGTGATGATCATCGAATCCCCCAGACGGCTCAACGAGAGGTCCGAGTAGAAATCCGACTTCTAGCTTAACTTGATTTGGATGATTTGAAATTGCCACACAGAGAAAGAGAGAAAAGTACCAAGTACTTAGTTAGGTATTCATAAAGCATCATACATAAAGCACATAATTGTTTACTCACCCTCCGTCGCTATTCCTACAGACGCCATTGGTGCACATGCCGCCGTTGGTCATTTCACATTCGTTTTTGTCACTGCAGCGCAGACCGTTCTTCACGGGGTCAAAGCCGGGGGGACACCTGTTAGTACAAATATTGATTCACATTCAGAAGAGAATAGCATGGTCGTTTTCCAATGACCGCATCCTTGCACTTCCTAACTCTGTCATCTGCTATTTACCAAGCTAGCAGTCTGAGTGCGACGTGTGACCTACACGGCTTAAATAGTAAAACTCCACTGATCTTTAATCAAATATGGGAGCCATGTTTGCGATGACGGGCTCACCAAATCACAAACTTTTTCCCTACACCTGCCTTATTGAAGACCGATTGGTCTAATGGTTAGGTTAGGTTAGGTTAGAGCGTAGACCGCTCAGGTCACCGCACTAGGTTGTTACGGGTGGTGTGATATAATTTTGGTAATAATCTTTTCGATATATTATTTAATGAGAGTTAATCGATCACCACATAAAATTGGTTTCGGTGATAATTATGTTCGGTATTGAGTCATTCTTACTTGCAATCGAATCCTCCGGGTCGGTTGATGCAAGTACCACCTTTGCAGTACTCGAGCGCGCACTCGTCAATGTCGATACAAGTCGGATTCGAATCCTGCATGACTGACTCGGCGCCTTCCCAACAGTCGCACTGGTATCTGAGGATACCCAACAAAAGAAATGTAGTTCAGTTACCATTCGTACATGCAGTTTTCATCAACACTTAAAATAAATTATGAACCCAAAATAGGTTTTTTTTTTACGTTAAATAATTCAAATCCAAGCGCCAATAGCAGCGCTCCGAGGGGCTTCCTACCATTCACCCCCACTCATTAATGCACCTCCAATAAAATCGACAGGCTAACTAAGAAAACTATACGTTATAACGTATAGTTCGTAACGTTCGTAACGTAAGAGGTGATCACATTTTTTATGGTTATAACCATAAAAAATGTGATCACCTCTTCTCGTCTCTTCACCTTGGCACACGCCAAGAGTTCAAAACATCTCATTAGTTGCTTAAGTATGCAGCACAGACATCATGCTTTCTGGCCACGGTTACATTAGGATTTCCTGCTTACCCTAAGAACCCAAGACTACTTGTAACTCAAATCGAATAGCTCACCCAATATCCTTGTCGATACAGGTCCCGAGTCCACAGATCCCGTTCCTGAGCATGCACTCGTTGATCTTGGCGATGGCGGGCGGCTCGTACCCGCCGCCGCCCTCGTCCTCGTCCTCGCCGCCGGTGACGTTGCGGCGCCACGTCGGAGGGATTATACCACCACCGCACAGGTGGGTCCACTCGGCTAGAGGATACACACGTGGTTATTATAATATTTCAGGACAAATACACCAACTGTACCGTCTCAAACTAAGCAACTTTTGTGTTATGGTTACATCCCAATGAACTGGGGATGATCCCAGTATATAACAAAACATTCGTGCTTAACACACAAATTTCACACCACCAGGAATCGTACCTGAAACTGAGTCCCCTTTACTGAGGAGAAAGGAGAGCAACTTCACTACCAACTGTGCTAATCAGGTCATCAAGTTAGAATCTAAAACCAATCAGCGTAAATACTCACTGGACCCTCTGGGTGGGCAGGGCGAACACAGCTCGCCCCAGGCTCGGCCCATGTTGTACCCACAGCAGCAGTCCCGGTTGGACAACGGCATCGGCAGCCGGTCCGCGCACTCGCCCGTCTCGCCCAAGTAAGTAAAACAACTGCCCACTCGACCATCTAGGTGAGAGAGGGTTATATTGATTATCACCAGAATAAAATAAAAAGCAGAGAGAGAAAGAGATGACAGTAAGATATAGCCGTGACTAAAGTACGCTAGTTGACAAGTCGATTGTGAATTTTACCCTCTCGACCATTTAGCATCGGTCGGAAGAATTTCACTGGCGCCCTTAAGGGGGCCACACTAAACTACGTCTTCTGGCTCGTGGTCGCCATTCTAAAACCTTTCTGCCCCAAACACAATTGGTTCTTTGAAAGATATAGCGAGCATTGGCTCTTTCCTTTACGCGTTGATCGACCTTTCTGATGGCGCCTACCAAGACCAAGAAAAGGAGAGTGGAACCCGGTGTGCCTAAATCTGTGAGATTTTTTTGTTACTGTCACCATCCATAGGCTGCTAGACAGTTGTCACCTGTTTGATCTAACACACGTTCTAAAAACTGTTTACTTTAGATCACAACTTACCAATACAGAATTTCTTATCCGGACTCGGAATGAAATGTGGATTACACAGACAATAGTAGTCGCCTTCTGTGTTCACGCACTTGCCGTTCTGAAAAATGATTATTAGTATTAGTGCCATTGTAAACTTCGAATTCCATAAGTAGTTATTGGCTGTAAAAGAGAAAGAACGATATATTGAGGAAGCAAGAGGAGAGTATAAAACACATCATAGAACCTGATTACATATTCGTTTATCATGAGTTCCTGAGTTTGGATTCTGATAGCGTATGTAATAAAAAATTAATTTACCGGGCAAATATCAGGATCCTCGCACTCGTCAATATCCTCACAGTTGTTGGTCACTCGATGCCTCCTCTGGCCCGGCGGGCACTCGCACGAGAAGGAGCCGATGGAGTTGATGCAACGACCACCTTCACACAGCCCTGGGACCGCGGCGCATTCGTCTATATCCTGGGGAGAGGATACGAGACCATTTCACCATCAGTGCAATGGGTAGTGCATCTCTGCCTACCGCCTTTGTGAGATATAGATGAGGTAGTATTACTTCTGAAATTGGATTTTAATTTGCAGTTTATATATTGAACTAGGGACTTAAGCAAAACTATTAATGTACCGCTAAAACTTGTCTCCAAAGGATTTTAATAATCATTCGCGACTCTCGAAATCGTCAACCGATTTGGTGGTAAAACATACTTTTTCCTTTAACCGATTTGTCAGGACATGATCCTAACCTGGCACTCCTTAGTGGCGAGGTTCCTGAGGTGTCCCGTGGGGCAGTCGAGGTCCCCGCAGCGCTCGCAGGGGTGCCCCCACGCCACGCCCACCGTGGCGCAGCACAGCTGCTTGGTGCACACCACGCCCTCCAGGGCGCCGGTGCACAGCGCGCCTCGCGTGTCCGTGTAGCACGGGCCTAAGAGGAGCAAGTGGCTTTAGGTCCCAGAAGTATTGTGTGCAGTATGAAATAAATAAACTACTTAGTTTGTAAGAACACCTGCAGGCTTTGGAGGATTGGGAAACGCACAAAATTGTTATATGTGAATACCTAACTATGTGTTATGTATGATAAATTGTTAGTTATTTGTTTTTGTTAGCCATATCCGTTTCTTTGATTGGCCTATAATAATGTCCCGTCCAGTCTACCCTTTTAACTTAGCCGATCAACATTAAACTGACATCGTGAGACAACACTATTCAAAATTTTTTAATAAGTACCAGGATGTGTCAGTCAAATAAGAATTATTATTGACAATGACATGAGTCTCTGTAATGACGATGTGTAAAATACTGCTTCCACCATAATAACTAGCGCGGATACAGCAATTTGTTTATTACTCACCAGTTCTTCTATCAACTTCGCACCGTTTTCCGGAGAGTCCGGGGAAGCAGACGCACCTATCCGGCGCTATACATCTACCGCCGTGCAAGCATGGATCTCTACATATCGCTGCAAACATCAATAGCATAACGTTAGCAAATTCCTTTCTACAAGCATCGATTTCACACTAACAAATCCTTTATAGATCATCACCGTATCAAATTTACTTACGCTCAGTACAAAACTCTCCACTCCAACCGGGTGCGCATGCGCAGGTACCGTTAGTACAAGTACCGCCGTTCATACAGATGCGACGGCAGCCGCCGGGTGTTCTTGCTGCATAAAGACAACAATAAAAAAGTAGTCATTAAAATGGAATAAATAAAAAAAAAAAATCTTCTGCGTAGGTTATGTTCCACATCTGATAGTACATGCAACAGATGACGTTTTCTAGCTGATAATCACGATAGACTTAATGAAATGCGATGGCTGTCCCACCTGGATATGAATAGAGGCCGCCGCCGCCGCAAGAGGGCGCCTCAACTCCGCCGGCGCACCGGCACATATTGGGTGCCACGCACGAGCCGGGGGAACCGCAGTCAGGACGGCATACGGCTGAAATATAAAACAAAGTCTAATTATTATCAAAAAATATCAAAAGAAACAAGTGACATTTGTCATTGCATATGTATAGAAAGTTTTGTCAAAACGAAGCATTATTCATGGCGATTTATGGAATAATTTCCATTACCCACCACATGAATTAAATAAAATATAATTTATTTAATAAAACATAAATTAAATATAATCTTAATACGACAAATGAATAAAATACATACACAATAATATCGGCAAAGAGTTCCATTTTCAAAATTTGATCTTATTTTTTATTTTATCGTTTACAAGTGGCCAGTTCTAAAAACTTTCAGTGTCGCCCTCGTAGAAGAATCCTACTATGTAGACATGTGAATTTAGGTATTACTCGCATTCCTTACACAGACCGGTTATGACGTTCGAATGTCTACAATGAGAAGACTATAAGTAAGTCAATGTCTAGGAAAGAGCGAAAGAGGCTAACCTCACGGAATAGGTATCTTACTAAAAGTCAGCGTATTATATACTTACGGACAATACATAGGAGAGAATTTGGCCTGGAGGTCCATCCAGGACAGCAATGCGTGCTGTTACGTGATCTGCACACGTGAGGACTGGAACAAAAGAAATAAATCCATTCACATCCACAGCCTTTGTAGAAAACAATAGAATAGCTATGCTGCAAATAAAATCATTGCTACAGGAGCCAATAAAGCACGGCGGACATAAGAACAGTCGGCATGATGAAAACAAACATACTTAGTAATTACTTCGTACAAAGTAAAATAAATTGGTTTTCCAAAAATCATTGTTACCTACATTCAAGACAATACAAGTCTCAGAATCACAGCTTTTATGTGAAAACTAACTAGAAACCTCTTATTAAAGTCTAAACGTGGACATTAAAACTGATTTACGACTTGTCATGGCAATCAGCGCATTGTCACAACCGTACAACACTTAACATTTGTATGGAAATGCACAAGTTTTCAGAAGCTACCGTTTGTGAGCACAGGATTTGACAACGTGTGATTTATTTATATAGCTACTTTCTTGACCAAGATTAAACACATTCAGATATTTAATGGCCTATGAAAAATACTACGCCAATTAGATCACACCTTCTGATTTAAATTCTAGAATAGGGTCCATAGTTTCCAAGAAAACGATATTAGTCGTCTTGTGCTTTGAGTTGTTTTTTTAGTAACCTATATCATAAATCATGTCATGATCATAAATTATAGATTTCCGAAGAACAATCACGCAATGCTCTGCAGTGACAAAGCTCAAAACATGAGCGATGATCCCAGCAACCTTGCTTATTGTAGTGTCAACCGTATCTAAGTTGTAGCGAATAGATCCACTGCGGTCATTTAATGTAGACTAATTTCTGGTGCGGTCAGAGGGTATCTGAGAATATCCTCAGAGTGGGACCTTGTATTACAATTCAGATTTAAGTAGTGCATTGCTGCATTTAATCAAATTATCGCTTCGCTTATCATTCAAGAGCATTCGGGTCAGAGCTCATAATTTTCGGACTGATCGGAGTGCTGATACTTACTTCAACTTTCTTTTAACATTGTTATTATATTTTAATAATTAAATATATAATTCAATGTCTTGAGGTCTCTTTCAAATAACTGTATACTCCCAAATTCTTTAGAATGTTCTTTTATTTTTCTTAACGACATAATTTTATTTTTTTCGTATTTCTATATATACGTAATCAGTATTCGATGATTTGTTTCTGATTTTAAAATTATATATTTATGTAGATATATGTAGATCAAACCAACCCAGTGGTATCTATAACCTGACTTACTAACACAACATGTTATCCAAAACTCGACACGGGTCCTTTGTCACAAGTAACTCATCCCAAGTGCCGTAAAATCTAATGTTCCGGTTCTGCCATCCTTGCATCTATTGCATGCACGACCTTGGTTCTCCGCCACCTGCCCTACTGAACCCGGGCCGTCGGTTCCGGTGTTGTTCTGCTGGTCTCCCAAATTATAAGCGTGAAAATCACTTACGCGCGGCCGCCCACGAGCACACTCAGTACTTGTTCTTTGTGTTTTCATATAATATCATGTTACAAATGGATAAAGGACATAAAATGGAGAAGAATATTTCATTTTCCCGTCGCGAATTACGATTTTTAGGTAGCAACGTGAAGCCGCCACCCAACGCGATTGGCAAAGTTGATGGTGACCCTGCTTTATGTACCGAGGATCTCGGGTAATAGTTGTCAGTTAACAACGCTTAACGGTAACTCATTTATCGATCTCTAGATCTACTTCATGTAAAAATTGTAGATTCAAACACAAAGACTTATTGTTTCCAACACACAGGATAACGCCGGTGCATTACGAACCCTCGCGTGTCCGTGCGTCAGGCGCGAGATTTGTATCAATGCATTCACCACACGTTGCATACCGACGCCGTCTCGGGAACGATGCTCCTTCGATTAAAATGTATTAGTTACTCACATTCTATTGCGTAGATGTTGTAAATCTGTAGCTCGACGATTTAGTGTTCAATACATATACCAATGAAATATAATGATCACGTGAGTGGGCTGTGAAAGCTCTGCTTTTATGCCATATATGCTGAAAATGATAGCATAAACAGCGAATTGACCTCAGCAGGTGGAGGAACTATTGCAGGAATATGGAAAGATAACTGAGACTATTGATTGAGGTTTGGATGGATATGGGATAGGAATATTGGAAGGGTTGCGGACACATGCCATAATCAGCTTTTATCTTATTACTATTGGCAGGTGGCGACTCGCCGGTCTTTAGGTGGGCCCCTTAAAAAGGCCGTCATATGGCTATATTCATTAATATTACCGAGTATGCGTGTAAAATTGTCGAGCAATATTTGTTGGTGATTGTAACTCACCCCACGAACTGGCTGGGTCGCCGCTCGTCGAGCGTGCGCGGCCCGCGCGGCCAGTGGCGCGGGCGCAGCGTGCTCTGCGAGTAGCGGGGCTCGGCGGCGCACGCGCACAGCACTGCCGCCGCCGCCACCAGCCGCCACATTGTCATCTTGGCACCATCACCCTGCACATCAAACAAACCATATACCTGCGTTATTAGAACAATAACACGTACCTAAATAATAACATTGCACGGTTTTAGTAATCATCGTAACAGGTATGAACAGTCAATTATTTTAATTTATGAAGAAGTAGTATTTTAATTTTTACCTATCACACACTTCCAATTGCGATTGTTAATATGAAGCTGCAAATCGACAATGGAAAAGCTTTTTAAATTGTTTGCTAGATACCAAAATCCACTTTATGCCGGTAGTCCTAGAGCAATGTCATTAAATAGAAGAAATACTTAATGCTCTGTCTGTATTCAAGTTGGCGTTACCAACGTCATTATATAATTGGTTGCATCGAGTCACGAAGCCCGAGATATTCCACACATAACCTTATACACTCGTAATGAATAAACATTAAGTGGAGCAAAGATTACGGGAGAGTTTATCTGCAGTTGCATTGATATAATTGCGTTTACACAATAAAAACAGATTGATGATGTCAGTGCCAAAAAAAGATTTAAATCTATCTATCCTTGAAGTTTATGGATACTTGTGATTGTAATAATAATATAATAATAATTTATTTAAAACTCTGTAAAAGACAACATAATCAATGGGTACAATATTTTTTCTTAGGTATAGTTTGATTTAATGCATGTGCCTGAACTAGGAAAACCTGTGTTTCAGGCGAGAAGCGCAATTATATCTAGAATTAATCATATTAGCTAGCTATAAACATTACAAAGCATATACTTAATACTAATCTTTAGTTGGTAGAATTTATACTATATTATGTAAAATTGGATTTGGTAAGTATGGACTTACAATATATATATTATTTTAACACCGTCAATAACTTCTCTGTATCTTCGTAGGACAAGCTTTGGAGGGCATCCTTCAGGATTATCTTACAACTATTGAAATTTAAGGAATATATATTTGCTATTGCATTTAGTCTATTGTAGAGCAAAGGTCCTAGGAAAATGTAAAATTTGGATGTGAAAGCATGTTTTAATCCTGTGCTTTGAGGGCAAACTATATCCTTCCGTCTCTTTTTGGTATATTCAATGCTGTAGGGAAGGGAGGCGTGCTGTTTGAGCACAATGCTCATTACGAATAGCTGTCGAACTGTTAAGGCTTTACAAGATTTATAGAGAAGATTGGTAGGAAAAAGGAAAGGGCGGAAAGTAGACACTTTGAGAATTGCTCTCTGAGCTCTCTCGATGGTCAGTAGCAATATTTTACCCACTCCACCCCATGAGGTAATACAGTAAGTCAATATTGATTGACACAGAGCAAAATAAACTTGTCTTATCATTGATGAGTCTCCAACATAGCGTAACTTTTTAAAGGCAAATATCAACTTACGAGTTCTATTAGTTAAAGCTTCAATATGTTGCTTGAACGAAAGAGTTTCATCTATTATGATACCCAAGTATTTTATTTTATTAGCACATTTAATGACGGGGCACCGGCAGGGGTTATCAGTGGGATCTCTACAAGAGTGAGCATGCAATATTTTAATAGTTTGATTATTGATCTATTGTGTTTTCATTGTATTATCTTAATGTCAAATATACCTTTTTTAAATAGCTATAGATCAATTTAGCCCATTCAAAGTTTTTTACAATCATATCAAATCCCACTTGCATTATAATATGCTGGTAATACGACAGGAGGTGGTTAAGTGCGGGGCTAGTTAGACATGGCAACGTTGCTGGGCGGTTGTTTAGCCCATTGACCGAGACGTCTTACAGAACTCTTTATATGTTAGGAAACTCATAAACACCAGTAGATTGTCCCAATCGAATATGAGAAGCTTACAGAACGTCTACACCCTTAAAACTTGTTGAATATAGGTTGTTTTCTTTTTAAAGAAATTAACTAAACACGAAAGAGAAGGGTAACTCGTAGAGCGTACTGGCGGGGTGCAGCGGGGTGAGGTGGGGCGGGATCAGGCAATCTGTGCCGAAATGATAAGAAGGGCCGTTGACCCGTACGCACCGCGCTGTGTATCTCAACGCAATCTGATGCTATAATTAGTAAAAATGCTTTTACAACAAGATTATTTTTTCTAGAAATCACATGAAGCAAATGTCAGGATTTCTTTGATTCGTTTATTGCTATTAGAAAACTTTTCAATGAAGCTTGATCGACATTATGAACTTGGAAACGAAAGTGTTAATTATGTAATTGTTTATCCCTGTCATGATAGAGTTTAACATTGTGAATAAAGAAATAGTCATCGCTGTGTTAACTGAAACCGAAGTGAGTTTCACCCAAAGTTTAGAAGAATTAATCTTCATTTACACATTGCGATAATAACGAAACAAGACACTAAATTAAATGTTTTCATGTATGGAGCAAAAATGTCACAGATTAGAAAAGGAATACATTCGTAGAGCACGTGACTCAAAACTCTACACGCTTAACACCGCTGACAACAGCTAATAAATAAATTCAATATTCATTCAGGCAAAGCTGGAGAGATACCGCCGGGAGTTGGGTGGCCGGCTGCCGACAACATGAGTCATGGCATAATAGCCGACACCCACCGCGGCTTCCTACTACGGCACACAGTCACTGGGACCGATTGAACCCGAATGATCATTTGTAGAGCTGTTTCTTACGGGAAGAGAGCAGTTACAGGTGGTATAGGAAACCATATCTAGCTAATAGAAGTCTATTATCCCTATAAATAACTTTACATCTATTAGATAGACCAAATATAAATTATTAAAACAAATAACAAATTAGTTAAAAAGCCCATAAAGATATTCAAGTAAGTAGTTCAAGAAAAATCTCCTGTTGTAACGACTTGATTTGGTCAGCTAGTAGTGAACCTGCTTTCTGTGCCAAGGGTCCCGGGTTGAATCCTGGTAGGGACAAGCTTTTGAGATGAGCATGAATCTTTGTATCCGAGTCACGGAGTATTATATATTGAGTTTGCCCTCAGACCATTATACGGTACCCATGATACAAGCGTTACTTAGTGTGGGACCATATAGGTGGTTTGTTCGTCTGGCTATATTTATTTAATTATAAACCGAGTTAAGGGACGAGAAATATTAAAGATTATTTTATTATACTTCAAAAAGACTCCAGCGATGATTTATCATCTTTCGTAGTACCGTTACATGCATTGACCCATATGCTTCCATCAATTGGACCACATCAATGGCGTCCTAAATAAACATTCTGGGATATTGATTGAATAGTCCTTAATGAACTCATCTGCTTTGATGAAGAGTAAATATCTCGTGTTTCTCATCTTGTGAAGGCATACCTGACCTTTACTCTAAATGAATGCATATTTCAAATAGTTTACGTGGGCAGATGTACAGGGTTGCAAGTCATGTGTGTGTTTATTAACGAGACTGAACACAAAGACACACTAAGTACATTGTTATAGAAAGCTCATGCAATTGATATGTGTGCAAAAACGAAAGTGGGTATTTAAAGTAAGAAGCGATCACGAGCAAATACAATACGAACAAGCTAACTAGCATTATGTACCTAGTAGCTATATAAAAATAAGATCCTGTATATTTCATAACACAAATAAACTTTAATACACCAAATGGTGTTGGCATTTGTTTTAAATCTCAATGAAATAGCTTGTTCTCATGAGTGAGTAAATCATTCGGATATGCTTTGAATGGTATTCATCATTGTTGCAGGCAATCAAGTATACGCAATAAGCATGATCGGTATATCAAAATTAACTGTACGTTAGTGTCCTGCTTAATAGCAGTAACAATGTTACGGACACTATAAATATCAATACGAGAAAGCCAGCTGCTACCGATGCTTATTGCGTGAATTTATTCTAGGAATTGTAAGATTTAATCACTATTTGTTAATTGAGGATATATGTAAACACGATCAACATTTAATAATTATTTTATCAGCTAAGAAATATTTTATGTTTTGCCTACGACGATCTCTAGATATAAGTACAAGTTCTTCTTCTTTCTTTACGAAAGGAAATAGAATGGATACGAATATGACCTCACACACAACTTAGCGGGTATTTTACCAATATCAAGTTTTAATAGCGGTAACAAATTCAATAAATACACATTATAAATAAAAAAATGGATGATGGCATGAAAAGATGCAAATGGCGAATCATAAGTAGAAGTTAACATTTTTCTATGTAGGATATAATGACAAATATCAAGTGTCATAGAGTGAATACAATCAACAGAGTCAATGATCAACGTTGATGCGTCTCGCAACGAGTCGGCTGCCGGGAGGAAACGACGGCACGCGCTTAGATCAATATAGCGAGAAGATTGGGGCTATAAGAGATGAGAGAGCGATATTGTTAGAGGACCCTTTTTTAATTGTAATAACATAAACAATCGTGATAGTATAACTATCGAAAGATACAGGTAAAAACAAATTGTATCCTTTCATTGTTATCGAGATCAATGATAAAATCTTTATGTCCAATCAGCACCGCCAGTCACCCGCCTTGAAACCAGAACCTCTTGTTTATATAGTTGTTTAAAAAACATTGTGGGGTAATTCTGCACGTGAGAGCCTACGAATATTGTAAAGAAGATAATTCATGATATACCATATATCGCCTTTACTTGTAAAGTCCCGTGCGCTTATCCAAGAAAGTCATGCCTCAAAGCGAATGCCCCCAATTGAGGGGTTATTAACGCGATGCGCGCGCCCGCTAACTTCTAACGATCCGATGCAGTAAACACCGGCCCGGCCTCAAGTACCAGTGATTCAGTTAGATTCATATTTGAGTCAGCACTCAAAGGAGTCGGCTGAATTAGCTTGCGAGGCTTTACATACTAGAACTTTGCATCTATAATTAAAGGTTTAAGTTACACTCCGCTAACATATTTATCAGTGCAGGATGTACTTAATAGAAAATACTAAAATTACAGATCGTGTTTCGTTAGAAGGATACATTCTCACCAACACTGACGTCATTTACATGAAACGACTAAAAAGAAGAAGATCAGAGATTTTTAATGATGGGGTAGTGACGTAATTGATATCGATTGAGAAATATTATTCCTGTCGACGTACAACGATAGTGTCGGTTCTTAGGAACTCGTTAGCGAACGCAGGTCGGTAATCGAATTGCAAGGTTGTAATGGAACAACCAGGACACTTGGCACATTAACTCAATCAGCGGCGGCCTAGATGCGAGCTGTGACAATGAGACATCATATCGATTTAATGATCTGATTGTCTGCGCAAATTGATCGCAGATCAGACACACGCATTGCGAGTGCCCTGCATGATGTACAGATCGTAATCCTTAGTTGTGGGGTCGAGTCACCTTCGTCCGTAGGAGAATTAAATACCCTCGAGATACCCTACACGTGACCCTGGGTGGTGCCAACTAGGTGACAACTCTACTGGTGGTAGGCTTCGGCCGTGGTTAGTCACCACCCACTGAACAAAGCCATGTCGCCAAGCGGCCTAGCCGTGTTCCGGCATGATGTTCGGTGTTGCCGTTCATGGATGGCGGGTCAGATCAGCTGCGCTGCATGTGCCTAGTGAATGTAGCATCTCGATCTACTGCCGCCTTCCTACCTAGGCAAGTATGCTCCATCGTAGATCTCATCATCACTTACCATCAGGTGAGATCGAGATCAAATAGTTGCCTATAATGTAATAAAAAAAAAAAAAAAAATGGTAAAAGGGATTTCATGCAGATAAATAGACTTGACGACCTGATTAGCTCAGTCGGTGGTGTCCCTGCTTTCTGTACCCAGGGTCCCGGTTCGAATCCTGGTAGGGACAAACTTCGTGTGATGAGCACGAATGTTTGTGCCCCAATCATGGATTTTTAGTATCTATATAAGTATTATGTACCGGGTTCGCCCCCAGTCCATTGTACGGTACCCATTATACACGCGTTGTTTAGTGTGGGACCGTATAGTTGGTGTTAGTCCGGCGATATAAAAAAATATTTATGTAACGCTCACTTTCCACCAAAATGCATACTTATTAGGTGGTGAGCCCAGCGATGCAACAATTCCCATTAAATATATGCTGATTAATAGGTAACTCGTTGATATCCATAGGCTTGTAATATTCGGGCATCACAGAGAAATAAATTTTAACAAACCACCACAAGGAATTTGGATTCAGTTATTAGAAACACATTGTATCCGTCGGGCGTACCTTGTAACACACAATAGGGTGGTCCACCAGGCGGAGCTGTGCGACCATTAATTAAAGCTCTTAATTATGCCGCCACTCGGGCAATAATAATTAATTAATGCCCGTATTGTTTAATTGTAACTTTTATAATAATTTATTGGGAGCAGCTATGGAATTTCTTACAGTTCGATCATATAGTTACGCGCAACACAGTGTAAGGTACTTATACCTACATTGAAAGACTTAACGAACCTACAACTTGTGACTATATTCCTTAAATTGTTTAGGTATTTGACATAAAATATACCTATGTATAATAATTAACGACTCCTAAATTCATCATCCTCCAAAAAGTACAAACCAAATTTTATTAATCTATAAACGAGCGCTGGTATAACACATTTTTGTTGATCAACTCTCTGTAGGTACATTCCTACTTTCGAAGCAACAAAATTTCAGCACGGCTATTTTTGACAACATCAAACAAATTCACAATGTTAACGTACCAAAGAAAATGTAGAGTTTAAGATAAAATCTGTTCCATCTGACCATCTCTGGGCATAATAGGCCGCGGGTTCGTCGACCTCGCATGCAGACAGCGAGGCGCCAAAACATTTGACATTGATCCCAGTGATTGATGCGCGTTTGGATCGATGATCCTCTCGATGTAGCCCGTCTTGCGTTACGCACTACTCGACGTAACTGTTCGTTACTTAAGTAGCTGTGATGTAATATTTTGAGCTTAAGTCGAATAAAAGTGCTTACACAGTGTGTGCGAGATTGGTATTTTTAATCGATAATCGTTTGTTGTGCATGTCATAGCTAACGGTATGAAGAGGCTTCAGAATGTTTTGTCCTCATACAAGTACCTATTTCACAAAAACTAAGATTAAAATTCTAAGTGTAATTCAATGATGCCAACTGTCTAACTACTACAAAAGCCTATTAGCACATTTTAGAATCCCTTGCTATGCTAGCAGGTAGAAATAATAGTTCCTTATTAGTTTTATCAGTTACTAAGTACCAAGCGGTACCTTCCCAAATGCCTTCGATCGCTTATACATTCAGTGCCCTCGTCTTTATTTCAGACGTTGAAACAAACAAAAAATCGGAATAACATGTGCGATTGGAACGCATGTAGTTATGTGGGTCACTGAATACTGAACAATATGTGAATTAGTTTAAATAAATCAGAGAATAAAAGACAAATGAATAAATTTGTAGCTCGATGCATCTATTCTTAAAAAAACGTAGAGCTATCCATCCGCAACTTGATCAGATTAAGCTTAGGGTAAGAGCTGAACATTTCCACAACTATCTTTAACCGTCGAATTAATAACTCTTCAAATTATTGACACAATTATAATAAATACCTAATAGAACCGAGTTCTTGCTAGCTACATACCGATAAATAAAGACAAGCCTGCTGAGTTCCTTGTCGGATTTTATCAGTTGAGATCGCGATCCGATCCGGTTGTAGAGTTAAAAAAATGACAATTTGTAAGTGCCCCCGCTGGCCTATATGAAATAAATGATTTCACTTGATTTGACAACTGGCAAACCACCAACTGTTTACATAAAACAATTCTGTTGAAAATAGTGTAAAATAGAGATCGAACGAAAATATTGTAGATCATACCTTCACGTTTAAGTGAAAATAAAAGCTTTTATGGATCAGAGAACTGTTAATTCAAAAAATGCTTGTGGTCTTTAGTACTACTGAAGGACCATTTACAATATTTTACACCTTATATATATTGTAATAGGTACTAACGCAACCACCCATCTATTTCCAAGCCCGACAACCCAAGAACCACTGTACACACAACACCACAAAAACCAACACTGTCGATAAGAACAACGTTGTTAGTGCAAAATAAAATGTAAAAAAGCAAGTATTAGACATCAATCACGGTGATTGATGGTGGCGAGGCAAACACCACACGACGGGCCCGCGGAACCCCGCACACTGTTATTGGGTTAAGAATCCGTGACACCAATCTTAATTGGAGCGTGTGGACTAATTAATTTAAGGTGGATTCCGATATGATGAGGCGAGGTTTTGGAGTTGCGCGGCTCGGAGATAACAAACATGTCGGAAGGGGGCTTGCCCAATAGAAAAACTCAGTAAGTACTTTTTTATGGACTAGGCTCGCCACACACTCTTACCACCGTTAATAGTGCTGACCAGTGAAGACGACTAGGTTTGACCCTCGGCAAGTCACGGGGAAATAATAATTGGCTTGGAACCCGCAACGAAGTTGGAAAGAAAATCAGTAGAAAATAAGTAAGTTAGTAATATGATAATAGCCAAAAACATTAAATGCAAGCCTAGCCAAAGCCAGCCTAGTAGTTAGAAGGGATGCCTTCATAATATAAAGATCATTTTAAAAAGAGCAACCATGGAGTTTTTTGCTCGTTCTGCTCCATATGAACGGCATTCCGAACGGGTGGTAAAGCTGTAGCTTAGCATTTTGTAACTATTTTGACGATTCAGGTGTACTGTACATAATGGCATACATGAAAAAAAATATCTGATTCTGATTCTAACCGATCTAACCGAAATGTTCTGCGTTCGATACTCACTGGAGAAATTAAACTATTGACGTTAACTAGCTTACTCATAGCGCAAATTTTGCCTTAGTTGGTGGGGCTAAATGCCTTACTAGGCATGTCTTTACGGCACATTAGCGGTTATCTTTTTTTTCTAATCTGGCTAAAAGTGAATGGTTTGAATAAGTCTACTTAAAACTCATCAAAAAGTTATGTACATTTAAAACGTAGTTACAATTTCCGTGAAAAATCAAAAATGGCATATAAATAATACCGTATTGCATGGGGTAAAAACAAAACAGATTATTGCAATACTAATTGTTATAAGTAATCCCTTATCAATCTTCTCACTCGTTAATTAATCATTGCATTACACATATACCTTATAACGCGTGCTAAGACAATTTAAATCAATGTTATAAAATGTCTCCTCGAAGCGGTTACGTATCAATAATTGTGTGAGGTCCATTTCGGGTCATAGATGCGATTATGCTGTGGCGTTATCAGCCCGCGAAGCTGTACCACTCACATGACGAAATCGACCCATTATAGCATTTATCGCCACGCAATCATAGCCCTCTGGGTCAAGGCCATTTCTTTTCAATTTTTTGAAACCTATTTTGAGGAAAAGTTTTCGACTCTTAAAATATAATCTTATCGTATAAAATGATCCACATAGGATCTATAAATAAGCACCTATTTGAAGGCAAAATAATCAATGTGAGAAAAACGAACACTAAATTTGTGACATGTGTACGGAACCACGACTCCTAAAAGTAATATGTTTGCTACTTGCCTCCTAAACAATTCTCAATACATGGTATTGAATAGGTACCGCGATTAAGCGTCAAGTCCAAATGAATCCCAACAAAAACAAGAAACTAGAATTACTATTGAGATATAAATTAAGTTGATAATGGCACTAGATAGAAAGGTCTTCATGAAATATAATACTTAGCATGCAACGAGGTATTAACATACCAAGATGTTATTTGTCCTTCACAAACAATTTATGTAGCTCTATTACTACATAAGGACTGCTGATGCTAATTAAAATGATATACAAAACAACCCTCAGTAACACGATCGGCAAGAATCGCTTATCCAGCTAAAATACGAGGCCTGATTTACTTTGATTCGGAGATTAATTCGTAAGGCTTCACATAAGCTATCTGTCGATGCGAGCATGGTTGTACGAACTTAATGAGAATAGAGGTTTTGAAAATGGACAGACATTTTTAGTAATACATCAATTTTGATTTGATATTTATTTATGTCTAATTGGCTCTCCTATGCCTATACCCCTTAAGGATAATGAAGCTTAGTAATAGTGAAATAATGTCCAGAATCGCTTCAATAGATCCGGTGATTAACCTCTACATTAAAACTGACATACTATACATATTTGAACTAATATAAGTAGTAATAGAAAGACTATAGTTTCACAGATAGAAATAGAAGAACAACGAAATCGATAAGGACTAGCAAGAGACGTCAGTATCGTAACAGATGTTGCTATGATTGAAACCCAAACATAACGTATACATAGTAATAGTTGAAATGAGAAATGGGATGGCACTGTGTCACGTATACCGCTGGTTATGGGAGATTATTCCATAACATTGTCTTTAAGAGCTTTAAGCTTATCACTAACGCCCTCCCCTAAAAGTTGTGCCTATGTTTGTGTTATACGATACACATAGATATCTAATAACTATATGGTTATCACAATTCAGTTCCTTTTTAAAAGCTTCAGGTACATATTGTATCGATAGTGTTTAGTTTTCCTGGCAATCTTTTATCAGGATGAAAATAGATTTTGTCTTGTTGGTTTTGTCGCCAAATTAAATTACAGTCATATGGTAACTTCAATTGAACAGACCTCTTCGCTTTATATTTCTAAATATATACAATACCCATTATCTCTACATCCGCGATATCCGTGTTACCTACAATAAACAAATCCATTATTCCAAACATCACATTTTAATATATCAAATAAATTCCCGCCCACTCGCGTACATGTTCTTCAGCGCACTATAATCAATTTCACATCGCAAATCAGTCTATTTCGCTCATAAAGAGGGCATTCATACAACTAGGAAGCTGGGCTGGTGTATGTTTCAGGTCGATCAAAGAGCCACTTAGTACTGCCAGGAGATAGCTTTCGAACATTTGCTTTGGTATAAATGTGCGCGAGATGGATTGAAGTACGTGAGATACAGTTTATGTGGTGATTTGGAGTGAAAGAATTATGGAATATCTCTCCATCTGTCGGAGCTGGCATAGTGCAGGGTGGTAACAAGTGTGAAGTGGCATCGCATCATGTTACTAAGCGTGCTACTTTTATCTAACAGTCTAGGTGTGTCCCCGACTTCATTGACGTGGACTTTGCACGAATAATGCTATATATCTTAAATTCCTCAAATAACGTTGTTGACACGGTATAGTCCTGATTTTTCAATAATCAAACAATAATTAAACTACCTATTAGTATACTGAGTAACGTCGCTACGCATTCACAACATTATTTATAAGACGAGGTTATTTATAATTAAGACAGATTATTTGAAAAGCGTTGGTTATGTAGTTATGACATAAGAAAAATAAATAGATGTTATGGTTATGACGCAGGACTGAGATCTACGCCTGAGAATAACGTGTATTTCTAACTGATCCATCAAACATGCTAATAAAATGATACTACTTAGATAATTTCAGTCAGAAACGAGTGACCGCTAAATTTAATTCAATATTCCTATTTTTGTTTGGCTAACATTATGATGTCAGGCTTCCATAAGTATCATTGCATTTGGAAGGCAAATATTTTTTTTTTAAGTGTTTGTAGTACTTGAGTGCATGCCCAAATAATTTAAGTCCGCTAAATATCTAATTTACAGTTCCGAAACCAGTGCGGATAAATAAATCTAGACTGATATTTACACAAAATGAAAATAGAATAATCTTGTTTCACGACTAAGAATAAATAAACGATGTCGAATCAGTCGTCCGCAATCGAAAATACAATGGCATTTCAATATCCTACACCAAGCTAAAAAAAATTTGAGTACCTCAAGGCTTATTATTTTTTTTCTACATTTTCTAAAACAAAAATACTTACATAAAAGTTCACCAAGATAATTATAGAACTACAAAACTGTAGAATTTAATCAATGTGTATGTACCCATCTTATTGAATTATTTGAAAAGTAAATAAAAGGCAAAAAACATGTGTTATAACTGTGTCAGGGGAGCGAGCGAACTCGTTTCGGAACAATGTTTCGCGTGCTAACATGGATTGAGCAAATGTAGGTTATAAATCAATTAAAAAATATATTATTAGGACCCTTACAAATGCAAATACTACCAAGCAATTGCAGTGAATCAATAGAATTTTAATTTACAAAATGCTAAATAATAGATTTTTTTTTTAAATTTCGCCATACGAACAGAATCAGAATCAGAATCAGAATATTTTTTATTCACGTAGACCATTATTGTACAGTACTTATGAATCGTCAAGTTACAAAAATATTATGCTACTGCTTTACCACCCATTCGGAATGCCGTTCCTATGGAGAAGAACGGGCAAGAAACTCCATGGTTGCTCTTTTTTTTAAAATAGATCTTTTACATTTTTGAGCAATACATTGTTATAGGTATGTGAGAACAATGTAGGAACGGCTAATCAAACTTTAGCAGCAGGTCAAAAAAAACAAAAAGTACTAACTAAGTATAAAATTACAGTTAATGGCTACATGGTTCCCACATTTACAAATTACTTATGTAAATGAAAATAAGAAGGAAGAAGAGAAATACAATAAGGTGGAAGCGATCAGTCGCATTCCCATACAAATTTCAACATTGTAATACTCGATACACATACAGTTTTTTAGTTGTACAAGCATTGTTATCAATTCTCTATAAATTAAAGAGCTCGCAGAATGAAATATCAGGCAAAATCTTATAGTAATAACATCATAAAACGATATTAAATTTTAGGCTTGTGTGCGTGAATAAAAGCGCCTCTGTCCAAATTAACCCGTAACTAATAAAGCATCCGATTCTTTGTCTTTCAGTATTTACGGCGACAGATGGCAGCAGGAGTTTTTACTTATAATACATAAAGACATAACATTATAATATATAGAGAGATATAAATTTTCTATAAATAAGTATAAAGATTCATAATAAAAAATTAAAAATAAAAAATACATATAAATTTCGTTCGTCCATCGAACCTACGAACAATCGCATGTACCTACGTTTTTCACTTGAGCCACTTGGGGTGTGTTATTATCTGTGTGTGCAGATCGTCATGTATCCCTATTTCCTGTAATCCAAGTTTTTAGGATTTGTCTGCACCCAAAACATATTTTTTCGGGTTATTATAATAAAATAACCTACATACCTACATAAGGCATGTATTTATTTTTTTAAATAATCAATGAATGAATGAATATGTCATGTTTCAATTGGTTGTAAATATCATTGAAACCTATCAAAATATTCGTCGTCTTGACTAGTGGTCTACGTAGCCTAATGTTCTACACGGTTGATGCAAACGTGTACTATAGCAAGTTCAAATCTTGCCGGTGGACTTGTCTTTTTGAATGATTGATATTGTTTCTGTAAGTGAATATTAGATTTCCAAAACACACAGCTCGGCCGTGTTACTCCAACATGGTGTGGTAGTAATATAACGAAAATATATATAGGTAGTATGTACACCTTCCAAGGCCATAGCTAGATGATGTCGTGTTACGAAATATGTCGCGCGAGTCTTTGTCGATTTATTGATCAATTTATCAAACATTTTTTTAGGCACTGCCGGGTGTGCTACTGATATATATATATATATATATATATATATATATATATATATATATATATATATATAGATATATATATATACTATATATATCTATATATATATAAGTCAGTAAGTAAGAAGAAGAGATAGGTACACATATATATATATATACTAGATGCGCCCGGCGGTGTTACCCGCGATAAAAAGTATGAAAAATTAAAACATCTATCCCACGGGAACCATACATTTTACCGGGATAAATAGTAGCCTATGTGTTATTCCAGACTGTAATCTATCTCTGTGCCAAATTTCATCCAGATCCGTTCAGCCGTTCGGGCGTGAAAGAGTAACAAACATCCATCCATCTATTCATCCATCCATCCATCCAAACTTTCACATTTATAATATTAGTATAGATATACATATATATATATATATATATATATATATATATATATATCAGCAGCACAGCCAGCTGTGACTAGAAAAAATGTTAGAATACATCGACAGCGACTCGCGCGACATATTTCGTAACATCGGTTTTTAGTAATTATTCAATATTGAATCAATCTGAGAAAATCTACATAGCGACCTATATGTATGTACCTATCTCTTCTTCTTACTTACTGACTAGCTATAGGAAGGTACCAACCAGCAAGGCATGTATGTATATATATATATACATACATATATATCCAACCAACTAACCTAACACGATTGGCGATACAAGAAAGCAAGCCCCGGCACCTAGTATGAACGGGTTTTTCGAAATTATAGGGAAGCCTAATGAATGGGATACCCCTTGAACGTTTGAACAAATCAAGTGCGACATAGCTCGTAATTGAATAAATCTAAGAAAACATACCTATGTGCACCTATTTCTCTTCTTTTTACTTACCGATTTATTATAGAGTAGCTATAAATTGGTACCAACTAGAAACCTACTTAGTTTTAGATATATTGATATTACTTTTTTTTTCGTTTCTGAACGCAAAACCTTATACCTCGGATACGAGTACTCGTCTACATAATAAATAGGTGCCTAGGCCGAAAATAACTGGTTTTGATGCACATACATTCTGTACTTAGATATTATGTATGTGCTTACCTACTGTTATATTTTTTAAAATTATTCTCTTTGGATTCTGTTAATCTGAGGTATAGATATTTAATAAATATAAAAGTCGGTAAGCACTTACCAAGTTCTTAGAATGTATAGAATAGTGTTACTTATTTTGTTCTGGGTGTCTACGAAGTTAATTTATTATATCTTGACCAAATTGGCAGCATGTCTATGGTATGCTGATGCCAAATTCCAGAATTATAAAAAAAAATGGACTCACTACTCTGCTGCGACCGATTTCATTTTGTGTTTGTGATTATGTATGTAAAAACTTACTTCAAAATTCAAATAATAATTGTGTGGGATTTGCGATTAGTTTTGTTTTAATTTGTGTTTTGTTTGCTATTTGAATTGTAATGGAGATACTGATGGAATGTGACACTGGTGAAAGTCGGGACAACTTGGTAACAAATACCTTAGAGCATAACTCGTATTGTAAAGTGGCTACACAACACAAGTTCAATTTCATGATTATCACTTGCTTGTGCTTCGGACAACACAGCCCGATCTCTCTGATTGTACCGGATTGCCATCCCATCGTATTATGAGAGTGAAGAACATCAGCGCATCTAGTGGAATCTATTATATTAGTATAGATTCCAAAGTTGTACAGCAGTGACAGCCTCGTTGGCAGAACGCTCGCCTTGGAACGAGGTGTTCAGGTTCAAACCCTGGCTCCCATCACTGAGATTTCCGGATTTTCATGTGCGAATCTTATTTTCCATAAAAAATATCACTTGCTGTACGATGAAGGCAAACTTTGTGAGGAAACCTGCATGTCTGTCAAAAGTCGTGTGAAGTTCACTAAACTGCACTGGGCCTACGGCCTATATGCCCCTCATATTGAGGAGGCGTGTGCCCGATATAATGGCGATGGGCTCACCCTCTATTACATTGGTACCAAAATACCATCGGTGAAATGTGGGTGCATTGCAGTGTGACGGTGTATGTTGGCCCGTCTCTGGAACGATGATTGAATGATTGAATCTATACATGTCACAGCAGCATTTACCTTATAATAAGTATGGATACAGTAATAATTATTATTGGACTAAACAATTATTTTTTTCTTTTTAGCGGAGGAATGAAGCACAGGAGGTTGCAAGAATCAAGATGACTGTAAATTGTATAGAGTCGATTCTATATCATAATATTAGTATTTGAAACAATGTTATATTTACCTAATTTTAGAATACCAACAACAAACAACATTGTTTCAAAGAAATTTGGAAATGTAGCTGTATCCCTTATTAGGTATAGAACTACATTGCCAAATTTCTTATTCCCTTGTAAATTATAATAAATATTGTTCTTGTTGTTGATCTGGTATATTGTAAAGCGTAATACTTTTACAGTTATCATGCAAACCTTGCTATATTTATAAGATCTATACAATAAACATTATATTTACGAACATGAAAGTATACATTTTTCTTTTCTATCTTTTATTTCTGAAACTTTTAATATTGCAAAGCTCGCAAAAGTATTTCTATTATTTTACAACCGATAAATAAGTTTTTTTATGATCGCTCTACCTGGTGGCATAAAAAGACAACTTTTAGTATGCGAGACTTTTAACAAGTGCTGCGCTCTAGCGGCACAAAAAAGACGTGTATTTGTCTATGTGTGAGTGCCTATTTATACAAGGATTTTAGAAGCCATGGTATCTCATCCATTATAAATGATTTCAGGTTAATGTTTTTTTGGATATTTCAATGCAATGTCGTAGTAGTGCTCGCAATTTGCAACATCAAGTCTCATAGATGCTCGATGTTCGTGTAACTAGTTGCAGAAAAACAGGACCATCTATCGAAAATGTGCGGCAACCGACCCTGAGCATTAGTCTGCTCAAACAAGGTCATTTATATTCCTGAGGAGCCGGACCAGCATCCAACCAAGCATTTTTATCCTTAAGATAAGCATCTAGTGTATAGTATGCCTTCTTACATAGCGTACGTTTTATGCACGCTTTGAATTTATTTTCACTAAGTTCGGTAATGTCAGAGTGTATTTTATTATAAAATTTAACACAATACCCCATGAAAGATGTGTGAATCCTTGCTAGTCGAAAGTGTGGTTGATCTAATTTGTTTCTATTTCTTGTATTATAACGATGTTGATCACCGAGCCTTTTAAAGAGAAATAAATTTTTCCTAACATACATAATGTTTTCATAAATATATTGGCATGGTACTGTCAAAATATTAGTTTCCTTAAATAATTCTCTTAGGGATTCGCGACTGCCCAAATTATAGATGGCCCTAATAGCCCGCTTTTGTAAAATGAAAACCGATTCTATGTCAGCTGCTCTCCCCCACAATAGTATTCCATAGGACATAACACTATGGAAGTAGCTGAAATAAACTATTCTTGCGGTGTTCACATCGGTTAGTTGCCGAATTTTCCTAACAGCGTAGGCAGCGGAACTAAGTCGTCCCACTAAGACTCTGATATGAGGACCCCACTGTAACTTAGAGTCGAGCGTTATCCCTAAGAAAACCGTGTCGTTAACAAATTCAAGCTTCTCATTATTCAGTACTACATCGCAATCACTACTTTTGACATTTGGTAAAGAAAACCTTATACATTTAGTTTTCTTGCTATTTAACGCTAAGTTATTAATAGTAAACCAGTTATGTACCTGAAGAATAGTGTCATTTACGTCGTCAAAATTATTTACATGTCGTCCCACTTTAAAAATCAAGGAGGTATCATCAGCAAATAACACTATCTTCATCTTATTTTGAATTATATGCGGTAGGTCATTTATATATACTAAAAACAGGAAAGGACCTAAAATCGATCCTTGCGGAACACCCATTTTTACTGCAGAGCCTAAGGATTTAGTACCATTTGTAAGAACACTTTGCCGTCTGTCTCCTAAATAAGATTTTACAAGATTAAGAGCATTATCTATAACACCGTAGTGCTCTAATTTAAGTAAAAGGACTTCATAATTGACGCAGTCAAATGCCTTTGAAAGATCACAGAAGACGCCAATAGCATCCTGTGAGTTCTCCCATGCATCATAGATATGCTTTATTAGGGTTACACCGGCGTCGGTTGTGCAACGTCCCTTGGTGAAACCATATTGTTGATCGTGCAGGATGTTATTTGCGTTAAAATGATGTAACATTTGTGTAAGCATTATCTTTTCAAACACTTTACTAAAAACTGGCAAGATAGAAACTGGCCTATAGTTGTTAGGATCTTTACTATTACCGGACTTAAAAAGCGGTATTACTTTACTGTACTTCATTAAATCCGGAAAGACTCCCTGATCTACACATTCATTAAAAATTAAAGCTAAATAAGGGGCTACAGTATCAATAATAGTTCTACATGCTTTCACAGACATTCCCCATAGATCTTCTGTTAGTTTAATTTTTATATCATTGAAAGCTTTAACAATAGTTCGGCCACTAATATGGTCAAACTTGAATTTAACAGGGCAATCAGCTATGTTTTTTTTAAGAAGTGAAATTGAGAGACGGGGGGAGCAGTTCAGAGATTCTGTTGTTTTTACAGGGATGTTAGTAAAAAACATTTCAAACTCCCGTGCTACCTCGGTATCTGAGCATATGAGACCGCGTGGAGTCTCCAGGGTATAATCTGTACTGCGCTGTTTCGTCTTCCCAGTTTCACTGTTAACTATTTTCCAGGTGGCCTTTATTTTATCATCGGCAGATTTTATTATTTTACTAATATATATGGCTTTAGCTGCCTGACATACTCTCCGAAACATTTTCGAATAATTTGAAACATACTGAGTGAAGGCTGGATCACTAGTCTGGACTTTTAGTTCATAAAGTTCAAATAACTTTTCCCTACTCTTACGAATTCCTCGTGTCGCCCAATCACTAAAAGTAAATTTAGGTTTGATAATTTTAGTTTTGAGTGGGAAAATATTATCAAACTCAGTGTGTACAATTGAAAAAAATTCTGAGTAAAATCTATTAGGATCAAAGTTACAACTGGGAGAACCTAATTTACTATTCAAAATGTTATTATATTTTTGCAAGTTCCCAGCTGTTACAACCCTACCTTTTATTTTTATATTTTTTAAAGTGGAGGTAGAATTGATGGCGATCGTTTGTCCACTATGATCTGATGGTAAATAATTAACAACCGCTTGATCTAAGTATTTACAACTACAAAAGATATTATCGATGCATGTGGCGGAAGTTGAAGTTATTCTAGTCGGTTCAAAAAATACATTTTTCAAATTAAACGATTTAAAAAGGCCTAACAGTCTATCACTATAACAAGTATGTTCCAAAATATTAATGTTAAAGTCACCACACACTATAATCGACTTCTTACTAACAAAGATTTTTTTCAACACATCTTCCATTACAGTTTCAAATGTATTAAAATTCTGAATGTGTGGGGGTCTGTAAACACTCAGTATGATGTGCTTATCCAGCTCAACACAAGAAATCTCGATAACTTGCTCAATCGAGAGCCCAACTATTTCCTTTCGTTCTCTTGACTTAATATTTTTCCTAATTAATATTAGTGTACCACCATGAAGCCTGGACTTGCGGCTATAACAACTTACGACCGAATAATTTTCATAGTTTATTAACATTTCATGTTCTTTAAGCCAATGTTCGCAAATACAAACAATATCATATCGCATTCTTTCTAAAAATAATTCAATTTCTAATGTTTTGGAAGCAAATCCTTGTATATTCTGATTAAATAATGTTAAAGTTCCAGGCCTCTCTTCCTTCTTATTACAATTATAATCTGTACATTTTTGTGAAACGCCAGAGATACGAGTACTAGGACGTATCTCTATTGTCAGTCTCGGTAGTTTAAACAGTCTATCACAGCATTATTAGAATTACTAGATAATACTGACTCGTCTCTTATTCTAGGCTTTGTTATATTACTTATAACAGAGTTAATATTATAGGCTAACAATGTAGCAATCATGTTTTTAGATTTTTTAGGAAGAAACATTGCTTCCTGAGTAAGTTTAAATCCACTAATAAACTTGTTAGTGTCAAAAAATAAAATATTGTCATTATGACATGATATCGTGTGCATTAAATTATTAATATACTGAATGCACTTATTATGCCCTTCTGAAAGAGAGTCAGAGTAAGGAAAGGCACATAGCATGAGTTTTCCTATATTTAGTTTTAATAAGGTGTCAACACCAACCACAATGTCAACACTCCAACTATACAGTCCCACTTAAAGCTTAACGCTTGTGTTGTGGGTACCATACAATGGACTAAGGGCGAACTCAGTATATAATACTCATATACATATTAAACATCCATGACTCGGGTACAAACATTCGTGCTGATCACACAAAGATTGTGTACCTACCAGGATTCGCACCCGGGACCTTCGGCCGCAGAAAGCAGAGTCTCTACCACTGCACTAATCAGGCCGTCGTCTATACATATAAATAAAATTGGAGTGTCTGTTTGTAATATTAAAATAACCGCTTTTTACTAAGTGCATTTGGATGTATACACGTTACCTATACCGAAACAACATTTTTTACAATTTTTGTCTGTCTGTCTGTCTGTCTGTCTGTCTGTCTGTCCGTCTGTCTGTCTGTCTGTCTGTCTGTCTGTCTGTCTGTCTGTCTGTCTGTCTGTCTGTCTGTCTGTTTGTTCCGGGTAATCTCTGAAATGGCTGGACCGATTTTGACGGGAATTTCACTGGCAGATAGCTGATGTAACAAGGAGTAACATAGGCTACTTTTAATTTAGAAAAAAAAAATGGATCTCTCGAAAAAAAATTAAAACCAATGTTTCAGCGCTGCGCCTGATTAAAGTTTGATAGCAACAATCTGCAATGCGTCCCGCGGGATCAGAACGCGAGCAGGCTGTTGCCAACGGCTGAGTCTTTGTTAAATACCACGCGGACGAAGTCGCGGGCAACAGCTAGTAATATAATAAATTCTAATCCACATACGTCTTAAAAACGCTACGTAAATCAATTTATCCAATACCCTAGTTGAAATAATTCGTATACATCTATATCTTCTTGAGAAACTTAGATACGTTTATGTAGAAGCATGACTCTTGTTTCACTATACAACAGCGAGAGATCGTGAATTTAACATCTATCCCGTTGAACTTATTGTAAACCTTTATGTAGCCGCACTGTGCATTACTGGATGTACCTAAACGATAACTAACTAACCGTTAGCTTTATGGGATTCTGAGACTAAAGGTTATTAGGAGAAGAAATTTTAAACGAAAAAGTTGAATATATTTATGAATACTTCTATTTCTTTATAGTCTACAGTAAATAGAATAGTATCTTCTGGTATCATATAAAATAGTCATACAAGACATAAGAGATATTTAACACCTACAACAATCTCATCAATAATTGCACAACCTAGGTGAGAAACATAAATCTAAAATTAGTCAACTAACGCTGTCATAAGAATCAAAGACTCGTAACATTTTATCGCTCACAACAAACGCCCAAGTGACAGATAAGTACCATCTGTAATTCATAACGGCGGGTTGTAAAATCGAGAAAACAATGGGGAATTAGTTGCCTGAATATAGGGCCAATGTCGTCTAGAACTAAGTATAGGCCTAAGCTAGAGACACTATGCAAATAGTTGCAATTATATTTCCAAGTGGAGATAGTCGTGTTAATAATGGAGACACGAAATTTAGAGGAGTACAGCATGAAGTGAATGATATAAATTTCATAGATCATATATATTAAAACGAGAGCCAAGAAAAGAAATTGATAGTAGTTTTTATCGTTTCTCTGCCTGAACCACAATATGAAACAAAATAAAATGAGCAGATTTAGGAGCAAAACCGAGCTACCTGTGTACAAGAATTTCAAATTTCAAACCTCTCCAATCAATAGGTATTTGAGATTCTATCAATCATGATCTCTAACAAGAGAGGCAGAGTAGTTAAAAGGAAGATAAAATCACTCTTATATATGTAGTTACAAAAGTATAATTAACAGTTATTAAGATTTTTGCAGGGCAACCAGGATCTTAAAGAGTTTCATCCAATGAAACAAATCAGAGGATTACTTTTTAATTGCCCGTTCTTCATAACATTTTATTGTTATCGATAGCTGTACTTTGAACATGACAGGGTCACATGTAAATAGGTATAACAATTAAAGCTGGAACAATATTCCCACACAACACAAATGAATTTAGCGACGGACGTGATACGCTCCGGGACGATTGCGCAAATCGGCTAGCCTTCGCGGTTCCTACTCTGATAAGGGACTCATCGGTGACCAGCGTTTAACCCTGGCCCTATTAACTGAGGATGTACATCATGATCTATGCGATGGTCGAATTATAATTTAGAGGGTATTGTCCTTCCCTTAAATGTCATTAAAGAATCTTAAGATTTCCATTAGGTATGAAAATTCATTGAAAGCAGATTTTAATTACTTTTCATGATATGAAATTTACATTAGAAATAAATTGAAGCATATCCATAATGGTAGGTAATTAAAAGTCCTGGTTTTGGAAATAGAGATGTTATCAAATTGAACCGTACCTTTTACGTCTTATGAAATTAAATTAAATAGATATATTTTTTAATATACATTACGTAATACAATACCAATCTCTAGCTCTATGCTAGAGACAATAGGCGGCAGACACCCAGGATCCGTCCGCAACAAAATATAATCAGCATTATCCTGATGGAATTATTGTCACAAATTACCATGCCACTGGATTCCTCGGTGGAGGGCAACCAGAGTACTGTACGTGATGCGCAAGAGATGAGTTCGTATGTAGATGATGATACGACCGGATGGGTGATAACTACGCACGGGTCCCCGCGCCGACCGAAAGGGAGGACCGTCTCGCTTAGCGGCACGCTCCCAACTGACAACTAAAATTGCGAGCTTTATCACGGCCCATACAATGAGGCGCACGCGCATGTTTGCCCATCCACTTAGATCTGTGGTGCTTCCGTTCGCTATTAGTGTTGTCTTTACCAAAACATTTGTTGCTATGATTCAAACGAATTCGAATTTGTTAATTCGATTCGTTTCTGCGGCGATAATTTCATATGAATCCTGTACAAGCTTCTGCAAAGCTCTGAGCTCTTCAGGAACGAAGTGTTGACTCATAATAACGTAGTGCGTGTTGATAATATGGAAATAAACCGACACTATAAATAATTTTAATAATTGTGTTATCGTAAACACTCGTGGTTAGTCATTCATAAACTGATAATTTTATTATTTAACAAAAAAAATACAAGCGAAACCTACATTTTTAACCGACTTCAAAAAGGAGGAGGTTCTCAATTGGGTTGTATTTTTTTATGATAGGTAAGTACAACCCTGCTGACGTATTTGCATAAAAATCTAATTACAGAAAATTAAGTACTTGTTTTCAAAATTCTTACATAAACAAACTCGTTTTCTTTCTCGTTGATCTATTTGAACTTCTAAGTGTTAGCTCACGCCCGGCGAAACTTAAGGTAACAAATTGCGTAACAGCTATAAATATAACAGCAATAAATAGTGCAACAGCTAACAAAAGTACATGCTTGCTCGACTCTATTTTTTAATAAGTACGAAGCTAAAGACATATATCTAAGCGAAGAGCCGTCATCGCCCAATCGGAAGGTGTATCCAGAATCAATAAATTCCAATGTTGAACAGATAAATTAGGTCATTACACTAAGTTATGGTTACTCGGTTGCGTCGGTGCTGAGGACCAACACGCACGGGGGCGCTGGGACCGTGGAATGCCGGACCCGTGCCCTAATAGCCCATAGCTCATTAGATATAGCCCTCATTTACATGAGAATATAAATTAATTTGTCTGTGTAACGCCCGCAGCTAGCCCTTTGATTGCCTTTACTCTGTTTACGGTATTGTCAGCAACTCTTGTTTTGTCTTTTTTATGTCTATGTTATAAACATAAAGATGGACTAGTAAAGCACTCTTCAACGATATTTTTTAAATCCTGGTCAGTGATACGTAACTATAAAGAAGGTATATTAATATTGACACACTTTAAGACTTCAAATAAGGACATAGATTATGTTTAATAAATGGTTAGCATAATTTCAAATGACGTGTGAATTGGTAATACCACAAAAATATGAAATATTTGTATGTATATATTATATTATACAACGATATTTAAAATATTGAATAGTCAGTAAATAATCTTGATTTCTTTATTATTTGGAAACCCCAAAAAAAATACAAGATAATCGCTTTAATTTCTTCTCCTTATCAAAGTAAGTCAAGTCAGATTAAACGATAAAATATCTACTCTATCAAAATCTTGTGACAATAATGACGAGAAAATAAAGATTTATCCCATTTTCTAACAACGTAATAGGTACGTATGTATGAACAAAATGGGCAATATCAAACAGAGCTTAGGTTACTCTGAGTATAGCTTAGATTACATCATTACACACAACAATTATTCAAATTTACGACATCTATTCATACCTATTATTTGTCTGGCAAAAGATTGATAGTGGTCTTTGATTCTCTCGTCGATGCCTGACCACCATATTTGTGGCCAGTTTTAAATTTGACCATTCTAAATTTGGAACATGTAGGCGTCACTGGTTATGGTATAATGTGCTCAATGCTTTCCAGACCATAGACTTTTTATCTGTTGATCATGAAAATTAGGCTGATGATGATGTTGATGAATAATTTAGAAGTTTGTTTACCGAGATAGGCAGGTCTGGAAATTTTGAAATATGTGACGATTAAATTTAATATATTTAGACCAGATCTTCTACATATACCGATATGACAGGTGTAACCGTAAGTAAATATAACCATATTTACTGAAGGCCAATCATAGACTACCTGTGGTAGAGACTGCTCTAGGTAACCAACTTGCTAGAGACTCAAAAGAATTAATAATGGCTAAAGTGCGAGCGTGGGAAATTGTGAAGATTGTGATTCTGAGAATTGCAGGGATGACATCAGGCGACGGCCAGGCAGGGCTGCAACTCGGCCTACAACCATATCTCATGCTTACCCGAGACATCTGGCGATATAATTGGAAGACGGAATAACATACTGATTAAAATTTATAAATTGAGTGCATCGTTGCTGTATTTTTTAGGATCCCGTATGAGCAGTTCACGGAATTGATGGTACCCCTTTCTGAAAGTACCTAAAGTACGATATCAAGTTTTAGCTAATTAGAGACGTAGAATAAATAAGACAAAGTTGTTGATTAGGATCATAGGTAAACACGTAATTCAATAATCTACCCTAAAATGTTAAGGAGCCGATGAAACAATAAGGGTCTAACTAAATCATTAAATGTTACTATCATAGCATCAATGTAGCCCCAACTACTGCAGCCCATAATAATAGAATTAAAAATATTTAGGTCACATGCGACAATTGTGTAAATAACAAAATGTACTTACAACACCCTCTGTACGTCATTCCACCAATCTTTTTTTTTGTCTTCGTCGTCGCAAATTATTTCAATCTGTTCTCATCCTGCTGGAATACAGCATTGTTTATTTTCATTCGCAAAAGCTCACTTGCACGTTTATTCATTGGGTACCCACTTCAGATTTGACCTTCGCATGGTGTTCTATGTGTTACTGGTACATGTGCGTCACATATGAACATTGTTTTACTTCGCAATCTTGTTTTAGCACAGGATTATGGTTTGACTTGCAAGCCTGAGCTATGGTGTTAAAAATAGAAATGACCTGGCCATATAATAAAACCTTCCTTGTTCACCTTGTTGTTGCTTAGTTAGTATAATTGTTCTATGGCCGTTCCTTTAAACTAAAATAAAATCTATGCATCAAACGATACGATGGTTTATTGAGATTTGTCATCGCTTTTGAAGTATGGATAAGGACATACCAATTTATAATGCTATGTCGTATAATTCTTATAGGCTTTATAATTGTAAGAGGTCGCTTAGTGATGGTTTCAGATAAATAAATATAATACATCATTGCACAGCCTTCATCCGAAGCTATAACGAGTATTGTTAATGCTTCAACAAAAATGCGTGCGTAATGTGTTGGTATATCTATGACCAGTATACTATTCTTATCTATGATCAATGATCTATCAATTTTTCATGTTACAATTTACCACAAAATATTTCGCTATCATTGAAGGCGATCCTATTTTCCATAATCGCCTTGATCCAAAGGATAAACCCGGTAAATAAAACACTCATGGACTATAAGTAACCCCTTAATTGGCAATATTTGACAACATCTTCATTGTCTAGGATTTAATCAAATGTTACTTCTAAATTTGAGCTGTAAATCAAATCTTTTAAACCTCAATTCTCATTGCCATGTGAACGATGTAAAACACATAAAAACGGAGTAGCTATGTAAATAAGGTGATCAGAAAATACCTTTTTAAAAATTAGCACACTAGTACGGGGGCGTGAGGTTCAATCCTATCGTCGTGTAGGCTATGATATTATTGCTTGGCAATTATTGTGTAGCTATGTACCACGGAATTGACTCTATTTGGTTGGGTATAGAGGCCCTGGGAATGATTTGATTCTTGAATGGTCGCCGCAGGTGATGATTATATTGTTGGGAAGGTGATAAAACATTGCTACTGTACTTAGGATATACTGTGACTGATGATTGTCTGTCTTGTGATTGATATACAAAAGGATAGAAGTAAGCACAGAATGAAAATAAAAATATACGAGCTCTGCAGTCCTAAATCGTGTGTTTTATGCACTCTTTCGAACCGTCGTGGACCGACTGCAGGTGTTCCTCCCTCTGCTTACCTCCTCCAACATTGCAGGCGTAATAGTTGTATTATTAAGTGAGACCTTCAGCAATTGATTGTTTTCTATAAATCTTAATTTGTGGGGGTTATAAAGTTAGAATAGCTGTGTTATTCTGTAACGACAATCTCATACCTCAAGCGTGCGTCCGAAAGAGAATTTTAAAATTTCATCCTCGGAATCACGCGTGAGATATGCGTTTAAATGTCAATCTTATACCTCACGCGGGTAAAATGTAAAATTTTACAATTTACTTTCGAACTCACGTGAGTGAGATAGTATGAGTTACAGAATAACACTAATGTTTCGCTTGTTGAATTTTACTTATAAATATTTGAAGCAACTTCGGCTTCGCTGTAAAATAACAAAATCAAAGCTTCCAAGGCCCGTGTCCCAGATCAGATATTGATAATGCGTCTCATGGGCAGCTGTTCAGCTGTCGCCTATTGTATGGCCAGTTTAATTAAACAAATTCTAACTATCCATGCGAAACTCGTGCGCAGGCTGTAGCAGTGCGTTCACCTTGTGTTGCCTTGGTTAATGGGCCAGATTGCGTGATGGAAAGCAAACACCAGCCAGTGTTAGTTAGTGTAAATATCTTTCTGAAAATGAGTTTTTTTTTTATGAGCTTCCTACTGAAAACACTGCGTCATTCTTTAATAATACAAAAGAGGCTGGATATTCGATATTCCATCAATTGCACCAGAAGATTATATAGCCTTCAGGCGTAGTTGTAATTGGTGTATATCAGCCTAAAATATGTTGCGGATGGTGGTTGCAGTTAACTTCACAAACACAAACTTATTTTTTGGTCCTTCTTAGTGGACTTATTATGATGCCAAATAAAAGTGAACATATTTGTTTTCGACTGCTCACATTTCTGTGATTACGTACTCAGGTGAAATATTCGCCCGTCATTGGGCCGCGGGATTAATTCGAGAACGCGGTAAGATAAGATTGTGGAGGCTTGCTTGTTGCTAACGCGGGGACGGGTCTTCACAATGTAATTACATACATACTATTGTCGCCCATAGATTTAAAAAACGGTGTAGTATGAAAAATAGCACGCCATTATAAAGACTTAAAACGAGCTTTCGTAAGGCAATTTCATTTTTACTCGTCCATCATATTAGCTCGGTTTCCTGAGAATTACCTTCCTTTATAATGAATTCGCTACTGGGTCCTAAATATAGCACTTTTTTATATGCCACTATGTATAATAATAATACTAGAAAAAATAAAGTAAGATAGCTTATAAGGATTTCATTTGAAAAGCTCTAGGGCTACTTTTAAAGGAACAGGAGTATACCTAGTAGATATATATCTCTCTACACGGGCTGTACTCGGATTTTGGAAGGCTTGTCCGAGGGCATGCCTTCAAAACATAAGTCTATACCTAAGTGTTGTCTATGCAAAGGGCCTAAGGGCCTTTTTATGAATTTTAATATTATGTTAGCCACCTGCTTAAAATTATAGTATAAACAGCGAATCGACCGCAGTAGTGGAGGAACTATTGCAGAAATATATTTTTTAAATATCGCCAGAATCATGGATCGAAAGTTGTAACTGCGGTTTGAAGTTAGGATGGACATGGGATAGGACTATTGGAAGGGTTGCGCACACCTGCGATTTTATATTTTTCTGTCTGTTTAATGATGTAGGCGATTTTTTAGTAAACTTGCGTGTGAAACGTAAATTGAAAAGTACATTTCGCTAGTTTTTATTACTCTCATTCAATTTGGAAACTGATATGTAATCTGCCTACGTTTAATCACGAAACAATCTGGATTACAATGCACTCCTAAAGCAAATAATTTAATATCAACATTCCACACAAATTAAACACACGTTTTATGTTTGTTCAAACACATAAATTGCTACATTCTTTTGCACGCAATTTTGGACAGTTTGCCTATGGCATACCAGGTTAATATTTAGTGAATCATCAAAGGATTGGCTTAAGAATTCTTTCGTTTTTCTTTCAGACCATAAATGTTGAAAAATAGGAAATCTTGAGGACAAATTACACGGTCCAGCCTTGGGTGGGTTGCCTAATGACGTCGAAATTCCTCACTGTTCCATTTCCAGGTAACAATTGAAGGACCATACGCCACAGGGGCACGTGATAAGCCTAAATAATTTGGCAAATGCCATTTCTACATATTGTATGTGTGCACGAGGCTCATATGTGGGTAGAAGGGACGCCGACATTCCGTCGTCACCACCGACGCTGATAACCTTAAATAAGTTTCAACCCTAAACCTATCGTTAACCTATTTTTCAAGATCTTTGATGATGTAGTGGCAGCGCTGAGATGAGACCCTGTAGCTCCAGTGCACAGGTTTTCCTATTGTGGGAGACACAAACACGCAGAACTACAATACCATTGATCAACTCTAGGATTGTTATTACATAGGAAAAAAAAAATCTGAAATAACTCCAAAAGATAGAGGTGGTTTCCATTTACATTTCCTTAGACTAGTGCACGTCCTCATTCCGGGATAACCATTGGACATTCTTCGTGTAATTAATAACGATCTGTTACCTAATTAAGGTGCTCACATAACGCAGGTTGGCGCTCTCTCGTGGTATCAGCGGCGTGTTTGTGGTACGTATCTAATCTCTGTTTGCCGCAGCCTCCTTCGGCACGGCTGACCCAATTTGTGAACTCCGAATGATTTTGTTGAAAATCGGTGAGGTTAATGAGTTTGTTATAATTTGTTTGAAAAGATGGCAGCAGGCAGCGTATAATGATACTGATGACAGTAAACTATGTGACACTTGCTCGAGGTGCTTTGTATGGTTGTGTTACTCCCTAAGATGATATTGAAAATTCCTAATACCCACATAATGCAGTCGCGATAGCTACTTTATGGAGTGTTATCAATACTATCGACAACGATGATTTTGCCCATCTGTCAGAAAATAAAGTGAAATTGTTGCCCTGCCCCTGACTCACGACTGAAGTACTTTATGTACTTCAGTCGTGAGTCAGGGGCAGGGCAACCATTGCAAAAAATCATTGGAACTGAGAGTTTAAAAAAACACCGTTGGTTGCCAGTGGCAAAGACAGAAGACGTAATGAACGGGAATACATGAAAATCTATTCAGACTCAGCATCATCAGCTGAAATCTGCTGACAACAATTTGTCGCTTCAGTTGTTGTTGTTCAATATACAATTGCAGTGGCTAGAAGTTCAATCAATTTGTCTTTGATGCATTGTTAAAGTTTTATTCCTTACCTTTATTAGTTTGCGTAACATACGTAACCGAGTAATAAATCCATATTACATTAATAGCATCAATTCGCAGTTATCTCGGTTGAACATTAAACTTGTTGTGTTATCTGAAACCTTGGATGGCTTTTAACGGTTGCTGAGAACGTTTATTAACAAACGTTATAACTTTAACTGAGTGCTCAAGTAATTTGCAAAATCGGTGTATATGTATAGGACGGGCACAGGTACAGGTACAACAGGTACAAACGTTATAACTTTAACTGAGTGCTCAAGTAATTTGCAAAATCGTGTATATAGTACGGGCAAAGGTACAGGTACAACAGGTACAACAGGTACAGGTACTATTGTGTCTCTATTAGAGGATGTAACAGAGTCCAGACAAGATGTTGTAAAATGTCCAGGGATTCCTGTTCTCTTTTCTCAATTGCAATTTAGATGATCATGTACTCGTAGGTCTTAGTTGGTAATGCATTGTTCACAGTGAAGCAGCTTAATTTGTGTTTAATAGCTCTTGCGATACCTTCTCAAAACACTTACACGAATCCAAGGTTAGTAACTGCCTACTCTACTTCAATGGCTACTATGTCACTGCCAATACAGTTTCCTTCATATGAATGATATTTGATAGCGACTCGTAAACATTTAATTGCACTATGATAATAAACGTTAACAGAATAGGACAATTCTATGAAGCTGTAGATAGGTACTGTTAAAAATACCCACAATTTGCAAACAGAATTGCTTCTAGAGTGAATCTCAATGAACTATCGTTCTAAGGGTGTAGCGACCCCTTAAATCTAGCTATATGTGACGATACGACATCCAGGAACAAATTATCATTCTTCATGCATTCCTTGAACACACTATGAGAGTTTTGCAGACCATATCATATATAAAAACAACCCGATAACTGGAGGGAGCATAGCGGTCAGGCATACCAGCCGCCTGGCTGGAAGATCTTCTGTTTTCCGATAAAAGAACTTTATCGCACTGATTACTTGCGAACGTGTTTTCAGTGAGGCTATTTGTGAACGTGGGATTGCAGCAAACTCAGGGTAACTTGGAAACTAGCACAGCAAGTTACCATGATGTAGCGCCCGCCGCAGGTACCGGAGCATCATGCACACGCGGCGATCACGTTGCGCACACGCAGCGAGTTCAGTTACACGCTTGCAATCCGCCAATGTGTTATACGGGCCTTAGGTTTCTTTGAACAACCCACATGACATGCCTTCATCTTCCTGGAGTAGTAAGCATCATAAAGAATGGTAGTTAACATAATGGTAGTTCACGATAGGACTGACATTTCGAACAATAAGATCCGTATATACTACCTAGGTAGTTTACTTACATGATTAAAAATTCTCTAAGTGCTGTTGCTCAACGAATCTACCACAACAAATAGCGGCACTTATGTAACAAGTACAACAATACAGTAGGCAGTACGAGATAATATTTGTATAATGTTAATCATATCTAGCGCGTGCGACTCGGAAAGTAGATGACATCATGGTATGCTAGACGCGTTAGGTGGATGGAAGACGGCTCACGAACTCTTAAGATTGATTTGAAACGACGAAACTTTCCATGAAGCTTTCGTTGATCTGGTGGCTATTTTTTCAGGCTGTGGCCATTGGGCTTAAGACAACCCACATATAAGTATCTAGTACATCGAGCACTTGGTTCACGAAGGATGCCAGGATGTTATAATCTCGTCGACCTCAGTCAGGCTGTGGCATTTGATTTTTTCTGCACACTGTACTTCGGTAAATCTGTCACGATTTATTATGACCTCGTTAGCGATGCACCGAAAACAGTGCAAACATTTGTGATATCCACTGCATACAGAACAGCTCATCCCGAAAACAAAGATTAACAATTAAAATTCTAATTAAAGGCATTTTGGCCTTGACCAAATTTAAAATTATGTCAAAAAGACTATTCGAACACAGATATTTTTATATGGCTACAAGCTGCATAAGTAGGTTATACCTGATGCGTGATTGGTGGCCTAAGGATCGCTAGATCGTAATAAAAAATCAGCGAGACGTCCGAAACACTACTCGGTAAGGTACATGTAACATTTCAGTTCAGTACTTACCAATTAAGTACTTGCTTATTATTACATTGTTTTTACTTAATGTCATCTAAATGTTCTTTGAATTATACCCTTTACTATTGTTTCCGCTACGCTATTACAAACACTACCTTAAGTGTTGAATCTCAACCTGCGGTCCGGTAGGTGCGGTAGGTGGAAAAATATTCCGTGATCAGCTTAGCCCGCCTGCCATATAAAAGTGGTCCGCGAATAAAAAGGTTGAGTATCGCTGATCTAAGGCTATCACTGAAAGCTTTTTCTGCAGTCTGTACCGCGATAACCGACATACTGTATGCGACCTCAAAAACTGTTGGTTTAGCGATGCATCGAGCATCCTAGTGCAAATATTTTCGCAATTATGTTTCGCCGGTACGTAAAACTACCTACTACATATCTGTGACATACACGTTGTGGTCATTTATGTATATAGTCACAAATGTTTTGTATAGTACTTTGGGGCACTTAAAAATCGTTTATTTTATCTCAACTGAGAAGAAGCAGCCTATCACTTGGCGGGCTTGTCTTTTTAACATTAGTAATTCTTAGTAATACTAATTTGTGTGGTCCGGCCCGTACCAAATTCGATCTACTGTAAATATTATAGTTTATACCCGGTGGTCAATCTACAGACATCTAACTTGGTACAGGCATGTATGTAGCGCCTGACAAAATACTCTGTTGCAAAGTCATAATCATACGATTTGTACTTATATACTTTATTTTTTCTATTATTTATGGATAAATTTACTGTTCGCTATCCGTACTGTACATCATGCTTGCACTTGATCTAGGCCCCAAGTCGGCTTTTACACTGTCAACTCATAATCGCAACATACTGGCATCCTAATTGCCTATTTTGAGTTTTCATATATAAAAAACGGTAAAGTGACATTGACTATGACATAATACTCGTTAGCAGACTCGACTCGAGGAAACTGATAGACCCCAGTCTAATAGAGGTATTCTGATGCGCTAGGTACCAACCTGCATAAATAGGTGACAAATTTCATGGTGCTTCTCAAGAGCCTCCGTGGCGCAATTGGCTAGCGCGTTCGGCTGTTAACCGAAAGGTTGGTGGTTCGAGCCCACCCGGGGGCGGCAACTTTTTATATATACCAAAGCATAGACAGATAGGCGTAGCTACTCATTTGGAAATATTTCAGTGTTCCAGAAACTATTGGAGTCAACAGGCTGCCTCTACACTGGGAAGTAGGGTATAGATAACAAGATAAGGAAATTCCTGAACTGTGCAATTCTACCAAGAATGGACACTGGGCCAGCGACTCCTTTTTTTGCCCACCCTCTAGGTAAATTGCGTGATGGTAAGAACAATCCAAATATTGAGCTGAAAAAGGCCTTTAAAAAGGTGCGTAGCATAACCAATGTAATTACCTATAACTTATTTGTTTATTATAGCTTGTGTAGTGTAACGCATAGATTTAGAGTTATTTTTAACCTTCTCCCGTAACCTGGTCACGTCTGGTTTCCAGGTCACAGTTGGTTTCACAAGCTACGAGGCGCCATATCTGGTGGCAAGGGGGGCAACCATCAATAGGGGGTAAAAAAACTGGATATGAATGCGAGAACCCGCAATGTGGCATTTACATTTTTGGGCAAGTCTCAAAAGCTCCTACAGTCACTATCTACTATCATGATCCAACTACACGGCCCATAAATGGTGTGTATCTAGTATGAAAGCATCTTAAGTATGTACTTATAATATCGACTATGTATATAAAAGGCATATTAATATAGAGTGAACTACGCGTAGTGAACCACAGAAATCACAAATCAGTCACAGTAGGTAAAACAAATGTTAGTTTTGAAATAAAATACGAATGCATGGCCACCTTACTCGCTGCTAAATTAACGCCGTCGTTGGCTAAACTTTTGATTATTAGAGGTGGGCTAACTATCGTTATTACTAACGAACCGATTTTTTTTTTGATAAATTTGTACATTTATATCTTCTAAAAATATACTAATTTCATGTAACTAAAATGTCAACATATAATTCATTGACAAATTCAACCAAACCTATGTATTTTAATGAGTCTTATAAGTGCTAAATAGTCGAGATTATGTGCAGAATATTCACCGTCTACGAAAGGTAGGCCGCCGAATAGCCGGCGTGACGTTTCCGACGCGACAAAGAGATGGCCCGTATGGTGGGTAAGGCCGGCTATCGCGATACACTGTTTTATCGACTAGTCAGCCCATCACTAGTGATTATGCCACCAAATCTGATAATTATTCGCTTATCAGTGGGACGGCCTTAATTAAGGGTCTAGAGACCTGATTTAGTTTGGAATGAACTAAAAGTATAGCAGAGGTAAATTGAGTAATTGTTTCACACGTGATGTGACCTAAAAAGAAAAATATGATTTGATTTATAATATCCTTATCACTATATGAATCATTAATATATGTTAACGTACAAATTTTTATTTCATTTAATTCAGAACTAATATTTTTGTACGTATCATCTTATTTTATTTTTAACTAATAATGTTATATTCTCTTTCTTGTCTTGTTTATTTATTTAATACGTACGTTTTATGTTTCATATAAGAATATACTAATGTGCTTAACTATAAAGCAAACTAATAAGGTTTCCAAGATACAGGCTTCCACCTAGTATGGAACCGCAACTTAACCTACCATGTAACATAAAAAAATTACTTTAGATTTCTTGCCTTAAAACATAGTGGAAGAGATTCCTTTCACATAAATGACCTACTTTAGCAATTAGCCCTTAGCTAATAGTATATATTCTAGAAAATAATAAAGTAGACAGACTGAATGATTTATTGCCTAACTTTATCACAGGCGCTCCCACAAGATTCTTGAGCATTCATTCACCACTATAACTTACTAAGTAATTCTAAGAACATTCTAAGTTGCGTTATCTTAGAAGGCAGGTCTGTCTGGAGGCTCAATAAAAATAGCGTTCAAGTCAGGACAAATATTATTTATTGTATGTTCCCAGAATACTACAACGGTACCACTAGTTAGGAAAAATATATGACGAGGTAAACATATAATAATACATGCTATATTTAGAAATTGTCTGTATGTAAGTTAAAACGGCTAAACAAAAATGGAATTTGATATAGACGTAGCTTATTAGAATAACGTGTAGGCGACATTTTGATCTTAGAAATAATAAAACAACGTGGGCGAGGGCCGAGCTCGTACAAATTCTTACCTAATATAAATTATAGGGCATAGAATTCCTCAAACGATAAAGACCCCTTTATTACTCCAGTCACAGCTCAAATTCGCAGAATACCTTATATTATAGCCATCTCCTTATTATGTTATTCCGCACTTTGATTATTCTAGCCCTCGATATGTAGCCACTGGGCCGTCCCTCCGATCAACTATAATGATGATGGAAGGGGCTGCAGTAACCTAACGCCCACGCAATTGTTGCCGTGACAATGTCCCGATTATGTACACGTTGCAATTGTTATAGGGTGGAAAGCACGCGAAAGAACGGACTCAATCAATAGTTTTGCCTTACTGCCATGTGTCAGATCGTGGCTTTAAAAAACTTTTTTTACATAAAATCTTTGATCCCCAGGCAGTGGCGTATTTACCCTTGGGCCATGTGAGCCGTTCCTCGCGCTAAACTTACGGCACCTTTCATATTCATGACATATATTTCGTTGGTTTTTGGGGAGGCAGACCTCATAGGCCCAGGGCTCTTGGCCCCGGGGCGCCAAATCTTATAATACGCCCCTGCCATTTGGAGGGGAGTTTCCCACTCCACTCCATAAATATACATAATCCAAATTTCCAATATCTGTTTCCACTGATTTAAGCTGTGCGTTGATTGCAATTAGTCAGTCAGAGTTAAGTATTTTATTAAACAGATTGGGGTACATTTAAAGACTGCTTAATTTTATATTCTCATACAAAAACTGCAAGATAACGATATCTCAAACAGTGAACTAGGACTCAAATACTTGAGTAGCGTTTGAGTGTTCGGCCCTGAATAATGAAACATAGCCATCGCATCCCTACACGAATCATGGACATTATAGGAAGTTATACTCGCTCGTGAGAATATGCAGCATATCTTGATTGGACCAATCAACAGCTGATCTCAGATAAATGTACCAATCAGTCGGCACGCAACGAGGTGACGTAACCGAATATATCCACCATTGAGAGCAATACCTCTATACAAATCTAGGCTTTAAAGTAGCCTATTTTCAATCGGCATTCAAAACTATTCCAAATAATCTCCATACATAACCGCTTCAACACGTTTTAAGCACTACCCCTGTGCAAATAAGCTTTATTCTCGTCCATCTGCAGTCTACATTCGAAGTCCAAACCTCTAACTAAGAGTCCAATTCAATGGAACAGCCATAAGTATGCCGTCATTGAGGCTTCAACACATTTAGAGCGTTACCCCTGTACGAATAAGCCTTAAAATCGCCTATCTTCTCCCCGTCCTTGTATAGGTACAGTTTAAGACACGAGTCGCAAAAGAACGCAGGGTCGAAGGGTACCCTCTTGCAACCTACTACGATCCACTTGGCGCAGAATTCAGCGCATGTGGTGCAGTACATCGACTGGTTTTGTCCAACGGCTGTAGAGTACGGGTACTGGGAGAGCAGCAATGGATCGCCCACATTGAGTAAACGCACTTCGGAAAATATGAATATGTGTTCACAGTTGCCTTGGTGGACGTATACCTGTGAAGAGAAATATTACATTATTATTTTGTATTCTATTGTAGAAATAAATAAAAAAACATTGCCCAGTTTGGGTCAGCCGGATTGATGTATACTGAAATGACTCAAAGCATCATTATGTCAAGCGAATAAGAGCTAAAAAAACATCGCCTGATTCACCTGCAATATATAAAATATTACACCATTAAATAGTTACACCATTTGAAACTCAAGAACGATTTCTCTCTCTCTCTCGATTTTTATGATCTTTGCCTTTTGAGATTCATTTCATCATCATCACCGGCATCGGTACTTTAATCTTACCACAATTATCAAGAAATACTCTACACTGGAAAAAGTGGATTCTACACAAGAAAAGAAAAGAGGTGACATCCCTCTAGCCAGCTTAGGGAGCGTTCACGTATACGTAACGCAATATTTGGAGATTTTTGACCTCCCCCCTTCCCCTCCCCTCCATGTAACGCGCTGTAATTTATTAATGTTAAGTAACGCGTAGTTCAAGCCCCTGGAACTCGCTTACGTCGGGGTGGCCCAGCTTGAGCGGCAGCGAGTGCAGCGTGACGGCGGCGAGGTCGCGCGCCGCGAACCGGCCCAGGCCGCGCCGCGCCGCCCACTCGCGCAGCGCGCGGCTGTGCTCCGCGCAGCCCGGCCGCGCGTCCACGTAGAACACGTTGTTGATGAACAGGAACCCCGACGGGAACACGTCCTGAACACCAACTATCATGAACGAACGTGCTAAGAAGGCCAGGATTCAATATTGTAAACTAGTTATAATTGGATATCTTCTTCTGCTTCTTTCTTTACGAAATGAGATGCATATTGATTTCTTATATTTACGCGAATACTACACATTGAAATAAAAACGAATTTTACGGATTTTATCGCGTTTATTTTTTGTTTTTTACGTTCCCGACGTTTCGGCTGCTTTACAGCAAGGGGCCATCCATAAATTACGTCACACAAATTTCATGAATTTTTGACCTCTCCCCAGTCCTTGTCACAACTGGTTACATTTGAAAGACCCCCCCTACCTAGTGTGATGTCACATATTTTGCAATTTTTGTTCCGAAATTGTTTTTATTTCCATTTAAATTATTTTAAATAAAAAAAATATTATATTTTGAACAAATGTGATGTCACAAAATTTAGGACCCCTCCCCGCCCCTTGTCACACAATATCACACTTCGTCGACCCCCTCCCTCCCCCTTAACGGGTGACGTAATTTATGGATGGCCCCCAACCATGGACACGGGAGGACTGAGGTGGCTGACGTCCTGGTGTCATAGTTCGAAACGCCCCGTCCCTCTACTTTATTAATAGCCGTGTAGCCGTACCTTAGCCTTGGCGTTGGGCGGCAGGTCGGGGTTGGCGGACACGTCGATGCGCATGTCGAAGTCGTTGTGGCACACGAAGCGGTCGCGCAGCGCCGTCAGCCGCTGCCGCCCGCACACCACCATGTCGCAGCAGAACACCGAGTGCCGGCTCCGCGTCTGGGAACAATACCACACTATAATCTGCCCCCTGATAACTTTACTTGCAATATCCTAGCGATAGCAATGATTGCGTCCAAATCGCTAATTCGTATTACGTAGCGCTGCGATCTCATACAAAGATGCGATTGGAAAGCAAATATTACCATAATCATTGCTGTCGCTTTGGTATAGCTAAGCTACGCAAGATACGTAATCAGGGGGCTGATTGACTCAGCTAGTACTGACCCTGGCTTCTGTGAAGAAGGTTCTGGATTCGAATCTTGGTAGGGTCAAACTTTGTGTTATAGGCACAATTGTTTGTACCCGAATCATGGGATATTCAATATAAGATCGCCCCCAGTCCATTATACAGTACCCATAATACATTGCTTAGTTTGTGTGTTCGTCTGACGGTATTATTAATAAAACTGTACTTGTGTACATTGTGTGTTACAGCTCGCATCCTTGAGATTGCTGGATTTCATGTGCGAATCTCATGTTTAACCAGCATTATCACTTGCTCATGCCTCGAAGAGCACGTAAGGCAGTCAGTCCTACGCCTGATCTCTTAGATGCCTTAGATGCTGTCCCATCAGACTATCATAGTGAGGAAAGAGAATGCCTGCACTTGCACACACATGGGTAAAATATAATATCCCCTGCGTAATTGGCTGGTCGACGTCCCACTATAACATTGGGAGCATATGCCATCAGTGAACGTAGGACACTGCAGTACACCTGTGCTTACAGGTACAGCATACATCACATGCATGACAGTGTCTATTATGTTTTTTTTTATACAGCATACATGTATTAATTTAATTAACCCATTGTACCTGTCTCTCTTTAGCTGGAGTGTATGCGTAAGGCCGGTAAATCCTAATTCGGTAAAGTATGTCCTTGCCGGGCTCCAACTCCTCGTCTGGCGCGTCCTGGAACGACGACGTACCCGCGATGTCTGCAAATTCTTCTCTCTCCTGAAAAAACGAAACCTTAGCACTGGTGCAAGGCCCTACCGATGCATCTACCAATATGCATAGAATGGTAAGGACCAGATACATAAATGGCCCATACCGATTTAAGCCCCCCCCCCCACCCTAACTTTCACCTAACCTAATAAAATTTCTTGTGTGAACAAACCTTTATAGGTTACTTTATTACAGTACACAACCAACCTCTTGAATAGGTGGAATCATTCGGACTCCCCTATATTTAAGTTTCCTTGTGAAAATTCCTTTCTGATCCTTCTCTACTCTGAGCTTGTATTTCTTCAGGATGTAAAGGTTTGGTGGATCCTGGTGTTCAGAGCTACTGTCTTTGGGCTTATCGCTGTTATTAACGAGCAACCCTGGTTGTGGGACTTTTGTTGACATCACTAATTCTTGCCCAGTTTTCAGATGGTCTGGACTGAAAAAAAATAATATTACAATAAAATGTATGTGAATAAGCATATCTCAACACCTAAGTACATTTTAATTGTATAAAACCCTTGTGAAAAGTTTAACTATGGAATTTTATGCCTGTTCTTCTCCAAGAGGATAATATATAAAAAGCAGTATGATAATTTTATTCAGATACATAACAATTAGGCAATGAATGGTTACCTGCAATACTTCTGCAAGTCTGCAAATTCCTCATCATTCACATCGCATCCAACAAAATCTCTTATCTTGCTCCTATAGAAATCTTCTAAATCTGGCTTTGATTTTGGTTTTCCAAAAATGGGCAGATATTCAAAGACTTTTGGTAAGTTTTTGGTAATTATTGGTGGGGTGACAACATTACCTTTTATATTGTACATCTTTGGGCCTGTATCTTTAGCATAAAGTTCAACTTTTTTCCTTTTGAGTGACTCGGGCACACATGTCTCAGACAAGTAACTCTGAGGCTCTTCTTCAAACATTGGTGATATCCTTTTTAATGACTCAGACAGATTGTCAGTTGGTTTAGATGATTTATTATTATGTTCCTCAGTATTGTTTACATTTATTGTGTCTTCTGAAATTAATATTATTGCGAGAAACATTTACATTTCAATTTTACATAAATAAGAATCTTGTTATTTAAGTATGTCATGGTAGCACAGTTCTGTAAGTTTCATGTTATGGTAATTTTTCCCATGTTCCATCATAAGAGTTTTGGTATTGAAGACTAAGATTTCTTATGGACTAAGTATACTTCCTTGTGTTTACCTTAACAATATAATAATTTTACTTGGCCAAATAGAAAAATAGGTAGACAAATTTTGCAAGAACTTTTCATAATTACTAGGTTCGCCCAGTCTATTGCATACATGGCTTGGTACCATACAGTTAAATAAGTAGATGGAGGATGGCTTACCACTAGTATTATTAATATTTTTTGTATTATTTTCTTGATCTAGAGACACTAATAATTTAGATTCCATGTTTTGATTGTTTTCAATCATAATATTGCCCGATGTTGTCTGAAGTCTGAACACATAAACTGACGAATTTTCCTGTTTGTTTATCTATGTTGAGCAAACGATAAGTATAGTAGGTAGGCTTTGTGTATTTATTCTATAGACTTTATTGTTGAGTGATGGTGTGCAATAAAAAGCAATAAACAAAGGCTGCGCTGCGATAGGTAGTTATGATTACTTTAACTGTGGTAATCAGGGTTGCCAACCCCAAGAAACTAAAAAACATTCACCCAGACTGGGTTAATGTTAGTGTTTATTTTATTGTCAATATGCCCTTGAATTAAGCTTTCAAAAATCAAACCGTTAATCGATTGGCTAATTGTGGTTCCACTACAAAAGTAATTTTCTAGTGAATTAGCGCCATAACGTCAAACTATTTTTTTTTAAAACCACATACTAATATTTTGATTAGCCCTTTTTACTGCCCTACTTTTGTGCACGGGCTTCCCCTCAATGCGAGCGGGTATAGGCCACAGTCCACCATGCAGGCCCAGTATGGATTAGCGGACTTAACATATCTTTCGATGAGGGACATGCAGGTTTCCTCACGATGTTTTTTTTCGCATTTAATCAAGTGATAATCATGGTTAAATTGAAGTTCACACATCCAAAAATCCCAGAGGTGCGAACTGGAGTTTGAACGTGCTTCCAATCTGTAAAAAACTTTAAAAACTATCTTCTAAAATACGTGTGTACACAAAATAAGCTAGTAATATAAAAATATGCGATGAAACAAAGACAGACAAAGGAAGATGAGTACTTAATGTAATGTAAATGAAACAAAAAAAAGCAATCTTATAACTTTATTTTATTTTTGGATATAAATTTATCTAGGATGTATATCCTGTCGAATTTGTTAAACGCCGGACGGTAGCCAAATCCAAGTCAGCTGACGTTTCACCTATCAGATTCGCCACGTGTTGCTAGTTTTCCACTTTTCCCTAAATTAAGTATAATTTTGGATTTTTACCAAGACGCCATTTTCATTTCTTCATGTCACATCCATTATTTTATTTATAATGTGTATTTATTGAATTTAATATTGCTATTAATTACTTGACACTGGCAAAATACCCGCTAAGTTGCGGGTGAGGCCATATTCATATCCATTTTATTTCATCGCATTTCATTTCGTAAAGAAAGAAGAAGAAGAAGTATAATTTGATATCAAAGTAACATTTTATTTGCTTTTATTTAGCTTTGTAGCTAATGAGTTCTTAAACTATTATTGTTATATATCTCATTCTTCTTCTTGCTATTTCGCGGGCAATACCTATGTAAATCTTTTTCAATTTTGCCACAGTCATGTTGGAGTCACGTAAGACTTTCGACTCGGATAGGTGTGGGAGGCCACATAAAAATTCGATTCGTTTGGCTCTTTCAGCGCGTTGGCGTGTCGGTGTGGATAGATTTGCGTACACCATCAGACCTTTCTTGAACAGCTCAATTATTACTTTAGTCTTTGACTCAGACCTTCAAACGATAACTAGTGATGCCAACCTATCGCTTTTGGTGTTAGATCTATCACTTTTCAGGCTCTGCTAGAGCTGTCGATGTCTGTGGTTGGTTAGCGCTCAATTAAAATATTACAGTGCCTATCCCCTATTGTAGAGCTTTTTCGCTACATTAAAAGCATGCTTTTCCACTTCTACTTAGTAGGAAAACCAGAAAACAGAACATGATTCAAAAATGTGGATTAGCTATCAGAAAAGGTTTTTTTTCATGTTTATTTTGGATTAAATTGCTTATTAAGCTATTTGATTAATTATAGAACTACTAATTTACTTACCTTAAATCGGTTACATCCTTATACTTGACACTGGCAAAATTCTTACAAGATGGTGACGCCATAGTTGTGTGTGCACGTCAGCCAGGGCCAAGCCAGGCAAGCCGTCCCTCTGTGAGTAAATGTGATCTGTCTGTGCTGTGCTGTGCCTATTCCAGTCAGTTGCCAAAACAACAACAAACAGTTAAAACTGTATCTGCCTGTATGATTATATTTATACTAATTCAATTTATATTTAAACATGCTCACGTTATGGAATCTATTTGAGGCCAGTTTGCTGTGCTTAAACGCAGTCTGTGTGCTCCATGAAGAAAGATTTATGCAAAAAAGTAAGTGCCTACGGACCTAACCTACCAATTGTAGTAGAACATTTAAAATAAATTGGCCCTTGTACATATTTAGTTATAACTTTAATATTTACTAACGAAATTGATAGATGTCGAGAGCTTATAGTTTATTTTTGTATGTATATGTGGTGTTTACCTGTATGTAAGAACCTACTTACTTAATGTTATGAATTGTTTCAGTGGGATGGGGAGCGAACAATCAAAACCAAGGGTTTGAGGATCAGTCTTCGGTTAAATTTCAAATTTTAAACTTAGTTAGGTCCATCAGAACAGTTACAAGGAGTGAGTATTATAATTCAAATCAAAACATAGAGGGGTGTTGTCTTACCCTACCCTAGAAGTGAGAACACAAGGGTATGAAGACGGCTTCTTCTTACCCTTTTGTTGGCAATTAAATTGTTTTTAATTAGGGACATTCATAACTAATAGTATATTAAGAAGATTGTTCAGAGTAAATTACGAGTCACGGTGGAAAAAATAGTTTTAAAATTTTCATGAAAGAATTAGCCATGTCGTCAACTGTCCAGGATAAGCTGAATATGGAAAATTACATAACTAATCGCACTTTGGAAAGGTTCTGTACATCAATTGTCAGATTATTGCTAAACTGTGTATAGTTTGCATTATGATAATATTGTTTATTTCAATAAATTATATACAATAGTTATTTACAAGGAAAAACAAAAAACTAAAAAATACTTATTAATAGGACATTGAAAAATAAAATAAAAATATAGTATAGTATAGTTTGTATTTAAACACATTGTATGGCACATTGAACAGCACCTCTAGCAGACACTATGTATATGGTTAGCTTACGAATAATCTCAAACTTGACTTACTGTAGTGCATACACCATTTTAAATTTATCTGAAGTTCTAGTTATTTATTTACATTGTTTTTATTTTTTTCAGTTCCGCTGATCATCTTGAACATACTGACAATAATTTTTAAATTGCTTTTGGGATAATATTTCAACTATTCCTCGTAGGTTTTAAGAAGATGATTTATACAGCAAGTAATATATTATTATTAATATCATAGTATTTCATTATACTATTTGAAATCTGATAAAAGTAATTCCACAATTGGTTGCCGCAACTTGTAAGTTTTTGGTTGATTACACCATTCCATAGTGTGAATTTATTTCCTCTATCCAATATATTTTTTTTGTATTACACAGTTTAACCAAAAATATAATGATGGACTGAACCAGTGATTTGAGTGTTGGCCAAACAATTTCATAAATAAATTTTCCCATTGTTATTTCCCCTGGTCTAGGTGTTATGGGATTCACCACTTATGCATATTGCGGTAGTTATAATACAAGCATTGCTGAATTTAAGATGGTAGAGTTGGTGTATTGGTCAGACATTTTTTTTTATTATACATTTGGCATTTTTACCTTGGTTTCATGAACATAATAACCATGTTCTTACATTAATTATTTACTCTCCTTAAAATTGATTGGTTGTAAATGAACATAGAAAACTGTGATTAAGCAATGGTTATTGAGTTGTAAGTTACATTCTTTCTAAATAGTTAATTATTTTGTTTTATTTTTCCTGCTCTGGTAAATTCTTAAGGTCCAGAATCAGAATTAGTATATTTTTTATTCACGTAGACCATTATGTACAGTACTTATGAATGGTCAAAAATTGCAAAAATATTATGCTACTACTTTATCACCCGTTCAGAATGCCGTTCCTATGGAGAAGTCCCTACTTACTATACCTAGTAGGGTATTTTGGATTGCTCGGTAACTTAATTAATAATCAGTAGTTTGGTACATTATATGTATACGTAGTACTTATACCTAGGTACCAAACCATTAAGATGATAATATAATCATTTTACTCGAAAGCTTGAACAGCCACAACTTAGATAGGTATCCTTTACTTTTATGACTAACATAAATGACGCATGCCTACTTCTGAAAATGTCCTAGGTACTCTTTCATGAATTATAATTACAGGGCCCCAAGTCTGCTTACACAATCGATTCATGATCGAACAGCAACCGCATTGTATTGTAACTGTCACTTTTGACAGATATTGTATGGGATATCTGTCAAAAGTGACAGTTACTATGCGGTTACTGTTCGATTATGAATCGATTGTGTAAGCAGACTAATTTGGTCTAAACAAACGAAAAAAAGATTTCAGTAAATAGAATAGGTATTGCAGCAAAACAAAATTGCTGTGTTGCTTTGCTGACATTTAAAATTTATTTTATTTCCATTCTATATTGGCTATGGTTTAGGTGTTGCAAAATTTTGCTTTGCCCATTTTTTAAAACAACAAAAAAAGATGGCTGTACTCTGCGTTGAACTCAAAGGTGTAGGAGCGTTTGTGCACGACCTCATTACCATTAGCATCCTAGTAGTCTGCGAAACCCATTATCACTGAAAACAAACAGGGTGACCTTGTTGACGTAACTATATTATACATTTCTTTGACTGGGCGTCCACCTCCCGTATATTATCCAAATACCGCCCGCTGCCGTTGTCATCTCTAAATAAAAAAATAAAAGGCAGAGTGATAAGTCTGCAGTGTATAAAAGCTGACGCCAAAATGTTTCCAGACGGAATTTGTATTTTTCTTGTTTACGTTGGTTATGCATTCCGTTCGTACCCGGGGGGACTCAAACGGATAAATGTGGTGCTCCTGGACATGTCCAGACTACCAACTAGAAGCTGGCGGTCTGTTCTCACCACCTTTAAGTGGGATTCTACAGGATCATACACCTATGACGCTCCAACGGCCAGCCCGGATAGACTCCGGCTTGCAAATTCTTTCTGCTTTACTATTTTATAAACAATAGTTAGGAATGCTAACTAACGGCGAACTTACGTTACCGAGGCGCGCTACCATAGACAAATGTACTTATTAGTGCACACTATGTGGGATATTTTATAAAAGTACCTGGCAGCACCGATCGATAATTTTGGCGGCCATTTTAGTCAGAGACAAACAAAACGCCGGTCTTTTCCGCTGAAGCGTCTGTTGTTTCATCGCGGAAAACTGGTAAATGATGGCAGCAAATAATTATTTTGGGTTTACTCATGGAGGAACCCAATATGGGTGAGTTCTTTTTCTGTAATCTATAATAAAATGTCAGTTTCGTTAGTTTATGTAGGCAATGAAGAAAGCGTGCGAAATGGGCCTTGTGCTCATGTTTGACCTAATCAAAATGGCGCCTGGTGTGTATTGATCGTGGTATTATTATATCGAATCGTATTATTCAAGTATTTGATGTGCTTGGTGTGGTTTTAGTGCGGCTACTGCAAATGCGGCATATGGCGCTCAAACTGGATACGCCGTAGCACCGGCACCGACAGCCGCCACTTACGGCACACAGCGAGCGGCCGCCACAGGATACGACACAGCATACCAAGCCGCAGCGGCAACGCAAGGTACCGTGCACCAGCAATCCTAACTGATAAGCACTCTATGCATGCATTGTTTACATAATAAACATGTTTCGTTGCTAAATATTACATGTATTCGCAGTAACCCACATGCCCTCTAAATCGATATCGCGGTGTCGTGATTTAGCGTAATTGAGTTATTGTGATATTTGCATCGACGATAGTGGTTAGTCAGCAGAGACGAATTTTAACAAGTAGCTTCCGGTCTGCCCGATGGCGCGATTTGCGAGCGAACCGTCCGTATAACGGTACTATTTTATGGTCGATTGAACAGACTAAACCATATAAGAACTGAGAAAGGAGCTGATAGGTTTTTTTTTTGCAAAACAACTGTATTATAGTTTATTCTAGTAACAAAGCATTTTTAGACGAAAAGAGCTTAGTAATGCAATTTTAAATGGATTGTCAGATTCTATAAATTTGGGGTTAGAATACTGTTAACTGACTGGAATTACTAAGCCAACCTTACAAGTCTATAAATTGTAAGGTAAGTTCAACTGAGCTGAGTCTGAAACTTCAGACTTATTGCATAAATTGGAAAATATTTTAACTCTAGCTTTTACACATGATTGGGCTACAAGTTGGTAGGTATTGTGTTAAAATTCTCCAAATTCCAGCTATTTCTTGTAGCAAATCTTTGTCAATTTTACTACCATAATCAAGTAGGTATTTACAATTGCAAATGATTCATATTCTAATAATCTTTGAACAGTAAATGGTGTTGTACACTCCGGCCATCTTTGATATATATTTGGTAATTTGACTAACTAAATATATAACTACAATTTATAAATGTTCTTGCAATCTCTTTTCTACTTTCCTTTTACATTGGGAATTGTAAAATATTTGTAATATTCCAAAGAGCATATCACGGCGAATGCTCTTCTAACAGGTGTGGTTTTGCCAGCAGCGGCTCATGCGCACGCGCACGCGGCGGCCGCGGCCGCGTCGGCCTACGACGCCAGCAAGAGCGCGTACTACCAGCAGGCGGCCGCCTACCCCACCGCCGCGCCGCCGCAGCCGCAGCCCACGTATGACACCTCGGCGGCCAAGCCGGCCTACTCCACACCGGCCACTTATGCACAGGTGAGATGGGAATAAGATGGAGCAGCCTTTCCCAACATTGGGGTTCTGTCTGGGAGCATGTCCTACGGCGACTGCAGATATACAAAAAAGGCTAACATAAAAAAAACAGTTATTAATTGTTGGTCACAATAGTATACACCATCAGTCTCCCTGAATACATTATGTTCCTTAACACTTGCAATTCACTAACATAGTAGAAACCAAGAGACATACTGGTACAGCAGTATGATTAAACTAAGCTTATGTGGGAACTAGTTTGGGCACCAGATGGCATATCATGCAATAGCAGTGCAAGTATACAGCGTGTAACAAAAATACGAAATAATATTTCAAGAGGTGTAAGTACTAGTGACACTGAACAACGTTTGTTCTAGCACATAGGTCGAAAAGTGATTAGGACTCGAGATAATGAGGTCTAAACCTTTGTCAAAAAAATGTTAAGTGCAACCCTACAATCAGTGTCTAGTCTTTCCAATTAAGACCAACGATTTCACAGACGTGACAGAATAGGATATGTTTCTTGCCTACGACACAAAAGGTTAACAATAAACATTACGCAAGTTACTGATATCTTTGATTTTAATTCAGCATTAAAATACCATTTATGTTACTCATTATTCTTCTAATTTTCATATCAGTTCCTATTTTACTAGTTATTTAGTACTCACCTGCTGCTTAAAAACTAATTATAACTAATATTTGTTAGTTAATAAAATGTTATAATTTCGATAAAACATTTACATAATAAATTTAAATGTTAAATTGGTATTTTTTGTATCAAGTCTGTTACCTTTACAGATCTGAGACAACATTTTACCAATTCATCATTCTACCAATAACTAGTCTTTGATACGACAGCGTAGTCCACGTGGACTTACGGTCAAAGTTCAATGAAATCCTTTGCGCTGGCGTCGCCGCTCCAATGATAAAGTCGCGCCAAATGTTCAATTACTCTCATTGGCTGGGAGCGACAAACATCGGCATGTACAAAGAAATGTCGGCACATGTCAAACAAAATGAGTGACGCCCTTTTAACACCGCTATTTTTATTCATTGAATTGATTGGTTCCGTCGATTATTATTTTTTATTAATTAATTAATGAAATATTTTTTTTCTGGTACCATTTAACGTTAAAGTATTTATTTTGTGTCTTAAATTTTGTTTAAGCACTTAATTAATTTTTCATTTTCTATTTTGCTACGCTCCATCGCTTATGTACGTGTATTTATTTCAAAGGGTTTTTTAATTGTTTTATGGGAACCCAACAATTCGGAAATGTCGGCATTTGCACATTTTGTTTGATTCCGCTTTCAAGTCGTCCAGTTAGTCGGAGTCTTTTAAGGTGTAAGCGCGTAAATTGAAGAAGCAATGCCTCATTTTTACTATCAAATAGTGAATACTACGAAATGATGTTGTGTTTGGGTGAAGCACGGGGAAGTATTCTCGAGGCGGTGAATATTTACCGCCATCAGTACAGTGATGGAAGGCCGCCTGCTGAACAGCGCCGGCTTCCATCATACACGTGCTTCCGCAATCTTTGCGTGCGGGTGCATAGGACCGGTTCCTTTCGCGGGACCCGTGGTGGCGTGGAGTTGGGCGCTGGCCGCCCCAATCTGCGCGCTGGGGCCGAGATTGAGACGCCGATTCTCCAGCATTTTTTGTTAACAAGAGGACGAACACTCGCCGTGCCGCTGCTGTGTTGAACGTCAATCACATGGTGGTGTGGCGTACTCTCCGTGACGACGGACAACACCCTTACCACTTCTATCGGATACAAAAGCTCACGCCAGCGGATTATGTGCCGAGGATGACGTTCTTTCAGTCGTACAGGGAGCGCGTATCTACTGATTCGCGTTTTACCGAGCGGATCCTGTGGACCGACGAAGCGAGCTTCACCAGCCACCACATACGAACCCACACGCCGCCACTGAAAACAACTACCAGCATCAGTGGAAGATTAATGCCTGGGCTGGTATTATCGGCGATTGTCTGGTTGGACCGGTAATCCTACCCCATAGTCTCAACTCCACGAACTACTTGGACCATCTGACGGGGTACGTGGAAGACGCAATATTGGAGTTGCCATTGTCGGAGTACTTGGCCATGATTTTCCAGCACGACGGAGCGCCAGCGCATTACACACGCGTCGACCGGCAGTATTTAAACGCCCGGTACCCTGAGTGGATTGGCCGAGGTGGGCCAGTGCCGTGGCCTCCTAGGTCCCCGGACTTAACTCCACTGGACTTTTTTCTCTGGGGTCACCTAAAGAGCACAGTGTACGCTGAAAAGTGCACCACGCGTGAGGAGATGGAGGACAGAATACGTTCCGCATTCAGCTCTGTAACCCCACAGATGCTACAGAACGTCCGGGCGTCAACTTTGCGCAGGATGATGCCCTGTATCGAAAAAGAAGGGGCTCACTTTGAACCATACTTATAGCATGCGTAATAGTGATGGATGAGATAGACACCGACGTAGTCTCAAGACTGTGTGCTGTGCTATGCTGTGTGATAATAATAACACCTAATTTGTTTTTTGTGTGAATACCATCATACGTGTAAAATGCGAATCTGGTAGGTACAAAGGTTGTCTACATATTAAGTTTTTTGTTATTGTTATGGTTACCATAATTACATACAAAATTAGGAATATGTAGCTAGTGAATTTGGTTCACTAGCTTGTATGGTAGATACCTACTTACCTATATCGTTTTGTTTGTGATTAAAATCGTTAAAACGCTGTAGACGTGCCCAGTAGGAGCTAATCTTTTTGTGTGTATACATACTTACCCACTCATAGGCAGATATCAGGATTGTTATTGTTGTTAAATTAAATAAAATAAAACTGTAAGTAATGAGTCGCTAAGCTTTCGAAAATCGTGTTATGATAATATTGTTATTAACTTGTTGAATTTGTTTGATTACTGTGTCTGACTATGTTTTGATTTCTGAAGTAGATTGGGTTACCTGTACCTAATAAAACTTTAATGATTGCATTTAGTACTTTTATTTATGTTATCACGACCCGGCTTAGGTAGGTCGCGGGAATCAGCTAAAATCAAAAAGCACAAGACTGGGCGTAGTGGAGGTCTATGGGGAAGAGGCCTATGCCCAGTTGGACGTCATTCAGCTGACATGATGATGATGATGATTTAGTTATTAGATAGGATAGGTACCTATGTTAAATATGCGAATGGAAGTCATGTAGAAATTTCACGGTGGGTACAGACAGGGTGATAGCGAGGCGCGCGGGCGGCTGCGCGGCGGCGCGGGCAGTGTCGCGGCGGCAGCGGGGAGTGTAGCGGCATAGAGGCGGGGGCGGCGGTGTTCATTCATACGCAGGGTTGCCGAAAAATGTTAGACAAATGGTTTTTTTTAAGTTTATATGGAAATATTTTTTCAAGATTTCGACTTATGTTCCCTGGGGAAAGTTCTTCGCTTTTATGGGTACATTCATACCCAGAAATATTATTTCGTATTTTTGTTACACCCTGTATTAATAGCAAGTGTATGGTAAGTGACTTAAAGAAAACTTATTAAAACATAATTTTTATTATCAATAAATTTAAACTAAATAGTAGCTGTACCACTGAAGTAAAAAAAAAAAACCTAATATGTTTCCTAACATTATCGATTACACAAATCAATCAATTCAAGATGTTGGTTCAAAGAACCAACCCTTAAGAAAACAGTTTGATGACCACCCCATTCATATTTCCCAATTTTCTGTACATTTGATGAATAGCAACTGGAAGTCATCAATCATGTTGTCAAGAAATGTCTATTCACATTGGAAGCACGCCAGTTTATATTTGTGAGCTTTTATTAAATGAGGAATTTCCTGTTACAGTATAGTGTTTGTGTTATTATATATTGTAGCTTAGGTATTATTAGTTCAGCTTTACTGAAATGCCTATTGAATTTTTGCCTGTGGTTCCTATTTTTTTTTTTGTCTTATAACCTGTTTGGTCACTTGTGTAATATTTTTAGAGTATCAGCAGCTGTGAAAGTGTAATAAACATATCGATTAATTTAAGTGGTCCATCTAAATTCGATTTGGTCCCATAGCCTGGGACAAAATCGAATTTAGATGTAAGTTATTTATTTTGAATGCATCAATCGCGTGTTATTTGTACTGTTCGAAAAAATAGTATTTTATGTTTTTTTTATTATGTTGTCTGTGTTTATAAGATTTTCGGATATCCTTATATTTACGGAATACAAAATATCTTAGATGCTTATCTTGTTTTGAACTTTTGCCATGCCAAGATATAGGGCGGAAACCCATCAAACCCATCCATAATAATTATATGCCGGGCATCGAAATAATTGTATATGTTGACTTGGTTATGGTGATAGCTAATAGCTATCACCATACCCGATAGCTACTAGCTATCACCGTACCAAGATTAATCAAACTCCATTCTGTAGTTTACTGTGATGCGTTAAGAGACAAAAAATCGTAAAATAATGGATTCCGTGGTGTCTATTGATAATAAGGTCTAATAATTTTTTTTTTTCAAAAATATTATTGTACAGACTACCAAGTAACAGTCTTATTATAAAAACAAGAATACTATTATAAACTACGTGTGGAAGTCTAGAAATGTTGCCTTGAGATTCCGGTATTTACCAGTAACGTAACCCGACCGAAAAGAGTTAATCAGCTGTGCCAAGATGCCTGTGATTGTAATTTTTCCAAAACACAAAATTCTATAGTCCACTGTTTACTTAACTGCAATCGTTTTTGTGCTAGAACGTGGTGGTGCAAGGCGGGGGCCGTGCTGGAGGTGGCGGCGCGAAGGCAGCGTACGGCGGGGTGTATTCCGCCACCACCACCACCTCTTACCCCACTCAGGCCTACTCCGCCGCCCCTGCGCAACCTGCTAAACGTTAGTATATTATATCTACAATTCACCAATATATTTATCGGATCGGGTTAAGAAATGGCTATCCAACTTATCACTGCCTGCTTACATGAAGTTATTATGATTTTTATGAATATACCACTTTTTTTAATAGGGTAACCACTGAGTTTCTTGCCGGCTAATTTCAGCGGAACCAAAATTCCGAACCGTTGGTACCTTTGACTATTCAAAGTGCTTTTTTGCATACATATTTTATTTATCCGTCGTAGCTATCTATCTGGATACCTGAAAAAACCTAGGCTGCGATCTCCGAATACTTTGATGTAAGAGTAATAATTCTAAAAAGTTCATCTTTTATTATTCCTACGAGATCTAGGTTGTTATGTACGTATGTCACTTGAGCACCATCTATTGGGTCCGATTTTGGGCTGATTAGGCCGATTGAATACAAATTTCCGTTAGATTCGATTCTAGACTCAACTTGGTAATATGTTGGAAACAGAAAATACAAATAGAGCCAGCACTGCGTACGACACCGCTCTCTACAACGCTGCGACCATGTACGTCGCTCAGCAGAACAAAACCGGCGGCGGAGCGTGAGTAACTTATTATAACAACTCGTGCAGCTAACATCAGGTTTCCTGCCGTCAACTGAATCGATAAAGATGTACGAGTTACTCCATTATCGGCATCTTATTATTGGTAGCCTGTAATGTCACATACTGTCTGCAATCCCATATTATCTGTTATTGTTGAAGGACCGTATTTTCGGCTGATATACTTATATGGATATTGTGTTAATTTAACAGCAGTATCAATGTCCTTGTAGGCTTCCACAGCTAGTTAACACACTCATGGACGGAAGGAGTCTTATACTATTTAGCCTCAGATCTCTATTTATAAACTAGCTTTGCAAATAAGTTGTGTGTGTGGATGTGGATTTTCCTGACAATTTACGTCTATTCCTTCCATACCTCTATTTCCCGGGATATTGTAAACGAAGACCGTGGCTATAAGCTATCAGCATGCCAATACACATACTCATAACTCCGGTGAATGTACAGACCCTATCCTTTCACCGTCGAATTATAATATATCGTCAATTCATTCCGCTAATGGCCTATACGGTGTATAAGCTGTGGTACTTGTGTTAGCGGGTGGAAGAACTACAACAAGAGCGGCGTGGGCGCGGGGCAGCCGCGGCGCCCCAAGCCGCCGCCCAAGGCGCAGCAGCTGCACTACTGCGACGTGTGCCGCATCTCCTGCGCCGGCCCGCAGGTGCCACCCTCATCCTAATATCACTGTAATAAAAAAATTACGAGTAGAAAAGACAGGTCTTGATCCTAATGTATAATGATCTATCTATCAGCCGATAGACGTCCACTGCTGGACATAGACCTCCCCTAACGACTTCCACACATCACGGTCCTCCGCCACTCGCATCCACCGGCTTCCTGCGACGCGTGTGCAGGAAGCCAGTGGATGCGAGTGGCGGAGGTTTAAATTGAGGTATCATGTATAATTATACCTCAATTTAAACTGTGAGTATATCAGGTCTTCTCAAACTGTTAGTTCCCACTGTCGACTAGCGCTGTAGTTTTGGGCTAAGCCAGATTAAGTAGCTGTCGGCGGGGGTCACGCACGGGTCAATAGCACAGCATACATTATTCTTTATACCAGCTACACCATTCCTATAATATATTTCTGTTGCATTAGGATATTCCAAGCTTTTAAAAATATTAGAGTTGCTTGTTTTTGTATTATTTTATGATAAAATGTTCAATCTAAAATCGCCAAAGTGACTGATCCAAACATTACTGTGTTTTTGCATAAATAAAATTCACTATTTTCCGCAACTCATCACTGTAGAGTGGATTAGGAAGCAAAGGTCATTGACCAGTATTCATTTACGTGCGTAGGCCACGATTTTGTAATTTCATATTGAGGCTTTACCTGCAAAGTGTATAGGCGCATTGACACTATCTTAGACAGTCATTACATTACAACTGTGAACATTTTCTTACGAAATGTTTACTAAGGCTTTGCCTTGCTACACAAAATGTTACAATCCTTAGCGACATTTCTCGTTGAAGATTTGGTTTGCCCTAGAATAAAGTCGGAAAGTATATTCTAATTGTTGCTTTAGAAGTGTAGTGGAGCTGACATAATACACCCCTGCTACAGACATACAAGGAGCACCTGGAGGGCCAGAAGCACAAGAAGAAGGAGGCGGCCGTGAAGCTGGCGGCGGCGGGCGCGTCGGCGGCCAGCGGGCGCGGCGCGGGCGGCGGCGCGCTGCGCTGCGAGCTGTGTGACGTCACGTGCACCGGCGCCGACGCGTACGCGGCGCACGTGCGCGGCATCAAGCACCAGAAGGTCGTCAAGCTGCACACCATGCTCGGCAAGCCCATCCCCTCCACGGAGCCCACCAAGCTCGGCGGTGGTCAGTACACACTCTATTACCCCGCACTCTACCTGACCCAGTTGCACGATATATGACGCGAAGCTACCGAGAAAATACTGACAATACCTAGTGCAATTGTCTATTGCCAGTTTGCTGTAAAAAAAAAATAAAAAAAACTTGCTTGTTGGATGTATATATCGGACGGACAGAACACAGAAGGCAGTGTGCCTTCTGTGTTCTGTTGGTGAATGACATTTTCATAGTTATTTGTGTTTTGATGAGCTTGTCGAGGCTTTCACTATAGAAACTTCAAATTTATTTGTAGTAATTAGATAGAAATTCATAATTATTCTGTGTTAGCAAAACAAAAGGAATATTCAAATATCATTTATAGCTCTAGATTGTTAAGATGTTCGCGTAATGATTAGGACATTGTTCACCATCGCATTCATTTGGCAAGCCAATCTAATTAGCCACTAATACCCAAGTAATGACATTTTAAATTTTAATACATTACAAAAAGTTTGCTTTAAACATATGTGATGGCACCATCTCTTATGTTTGCAAGTATTTTCCTTCTTCAATTTCTATTATTTATTTATTGGTATGAACACAATGATATTGTACTCATTGTAGGATACATTTTGTTATTTTAAATTCACTACAATGTATGTTATCGTCTTTGGTTTTACCTGCATGGTATAAAGTTTTCCTCATGTTCAATTTATTTACATTATTTAAGGTGGAAGCTCCGGGTCAAGGGCGCGAAATTCAAAATGGTTTTTATTTTTTTACGAAAAATGTGGACATCTTTACGATGTAATTTAGTATTTTGCGATATCACCATTCTGCATTGGATGTCTCGATGTATTAAGTTTGCTTAAAAAATACCTAAAGCGATACAACACCATAAAGTTAATAAAAGTAGCGGTTTTGACAAACCTTATGGTAGTGTATCGGATTAGGTACTTTTTTAAGCAAACTTAATACATCGAGACATCCAATGCAGAATACTAATATCGCAAAACACTAAATTACATCGTAAAGATGTCCACATTTTTCGTAAAAAAATAAAAACCATTGACATTTTGAATTTCGCGCCCTTGACCCGGAGCTTCCACCTTAATTTAATAACCATGTTATTATTGTAACACTCCTTAACCTTGGTAGAGTTGAGGTGAGCAAAATCAAGCATCAACGATCAAACATGGCATATTGTATTAGCAATTGATACATTGTTTTCTGTGTCTCCATACCGTCCTGTGTCCTGTCTTGTTAGTATATCATGTACATAGCAGTCATGCATTTAAGTACTTGTGGTATATATGTGTAACATATATGCCCTCCATGTACGGCGTATGCTCGTAAGGAGGGCATATTTGTGCGGCGTCCCGCATCCGCGCTGACCCCCAGCCACAACGCCATATCTGTATATACGCGTTCAGTCGGCACATAGATTTGTGACAGTCAAATTTTCTCCGCGAGACCGTTGCGCCACCCAGTACAGATACGGAGTGTGTTCAATGGGCCTTTTTCATATAAAAACAACTAAATTATTAAACGAAACCAATCAATGTTTTCTAAATGTATACCCAGACGTTTGACATTAACTTCAAACCCATGTAAGAAAATTGCTGAGTGGAAAACTTTGAATTACATTTTTAGATTTTTTTTAGTAAATTATTGTTTGTTGTGGTACAAAATATTTGCATGTCAATGTAAAAAAAAAGATTAATGTCGAATTGTCACCAACTGGTTACATTACCGTCTTGTGGAAAGGGTCCACATCTATCTCTCTCTTAGAAAATGCCTTAAAGTGAAACTCAAACGAGAAAATTTGACTTTCCAATTCTATTAGCCAAAAAGACGGTGGCTGGCACGCCCAAGATCGCATTCGTTGCGTCCGGGGGACTCAGTACCGTGGCGGGGACTTCGGCCAACGAGACCAAACTACCCCAAGGCGACAAGGAGAAGGAGGGCGAGGACAAGGACGACGACGGGGACGTGGAGCCCGAGGTGCAGCCCGTGGGGCAGGACTACATCGAGGAGATCCGCGGCGACGACGGCAAGGCGCTCAGCTTCAACTGCAAGCTGTGCGACTGCAAGTTCAACGACCCCAACGCCAAGGAGATGCACATGAAGGGCCGCCGGCACAGGCTGCAGTATAAGAAGAAGGTTAGTACCGCATTCTGGCATATGGAACTTCAAAAATTTGTTTGATTCCGTCACGATTAGCCTCTAGTATGTGTCCTTAACCCTAATACAACGTGTCGAACTAAATGGTATGGAAACTTGAAATAGGGACTGAAATAAATAAAATGAAATATTTAATTGACACAGATTATACCACCTTAAATTCCATTCATTCAACATTCGTCAAAAAACAATGGAATGAAATAAATAGTACAGTTATGTTGACCTCATTGTGCCTCAATCAAATTTGAAAACAGCGACAGTTTTTTAGTAGTTTTAGTAAGCAATTTTTTGTTTTGCATTCAAAATCGATCAAGTTTTACTGCCTGCAATATAATATCTGTCGACACCATACAGTCCAATGATTACTTAGTAAAAGGTTTGAGGTGCGCGTGAGCCTGGTGGCCGCGTGCGGCTGCCAAGAGCTCCGTGCATCAAATGATTACAAACGCTCAATGAGGACTTACTCATCCTACATGCCCACCGTTGGCCATCTTACAGGATATTACATAGTGCTGTGTTGGCAGGTACAACCCGACTTGGAAGTGAAGGTGAAGCCGTCGACTCACCAGCGCAAGCTGGCCGAGGCTAAAGCTCAGCGCATGCTGGTTAGGGACGAGCTGTGGGCGCGCCGCCGCATGCATGATGTTCGTAATAATTTAACTCTTTGTCCCCTTTAACTTTTCTCCCTCGTATTCAAAGTTTTGTCTCGTCGTCTGCAAAGACCCGTGCTAAATCACCAATTCTGACTCCTTTCTGAAAAAAAGGTCGCCGAGAGTTATTTTTCTTTGTATAACCTACGACTATTTAAATGATAAAACGAGTGATGTGTGTGCGCAGGGCATGGAGGAGGACGAGCGCATGTACTGGGACGGCGCGGAGCCGTGGTGGCGCGCGCCCGCGCCTCACCACCACCACCAGCACCAGCACCAGCACCACGTGCGTACTCCGCCCACACTGCACACCACACACGTCCATACACATCCTTCTCAAATGCTACATGATTTGATATGAATATTACATCATTAGAACGTTTGTGAATTTAAGACCAGGTCCACTACAGTCATATAGCCTCTGCAACCCACAGGATCATTAAGCATATTTAACAGTTGAATAATAAACAATTTGCATTGTGTGAGTTTGTCATCAAGTTGATAAGCGGACTCGTCTTTGCAAATGTATTTAGCTAGGCAAATTTACATTAGATCAGGTAAACTTAACTTATTGGAACAAATTGTTTGATTACATCAATAGAAAATTGGTCTGGAAGTGCCAGACAGTTTCTAACTCGGTTCCTAACTGCTTCATCTCAGTTTCGGTGTGCAACTGAGATGAAGTAGTTAGGGTCCCCCAGCGATGATGTAACCGGCATCTTGTGTTCGCGCAGGGTATGGGCATGGGCATGGGCATGGGTATGGGCATGCCGTACGGGCCGGTGGGGCGGCGGCCGGAGACGTCGGACGACCGGCACGTGCTCGGCAAGCACGCGGAGATCTACCCCGCCGAGCAGCAGCTGCAGGACATCCAGCGCGCCGTGTCGCACACCGAGAAGGCGCTCAAGTCGCTGTCCGACGCGCTCGCAGAACAGGCCAAGCCCAAGGTCAGTGCGCCATATTGTGTAGCCGCCGAGTTGCCCTATATATCGTGCAGCGTTTGGCCGCAATTAAGGGTGGAGCAAGATTATTAATAATTTCGCTGCCTAAACACAATAAAGGCATTTGAAAAGCGATTGTAGCTTTTCGCTTGCTGGTAGATACCAGAGATCCTTGTTTCGTGAAAGTGGTCGAAAGCGGCAACGCACCACCGTTGCCGCTTTCGACCACTTTCACACACTAATATAGTAATGGCACCGTAAACACTTATAAGATATATCGATATGTTAGGTACTTTAATTGTCTAGGGAATTTAACTGCCATCCTGCAGCAGACTGCAGAACTGACTTTATAACTCTCATTTTCAACTATGATTATCACTTGCTAAGCGGTAAAGGAAATATGGGTAAATCTGCATGTCTGAGAGAAAATTGTATGCACGGAATATTTAGTCAAGGAATCAGTTATATCACAAATTATAATTGTAATTTAGAATATGTTGTGTGCAGGGACAGACGCCAGCTAAGTCCACCGTCAAACCTGATGATAAGAAGGAGGACAAGCCTGAAGGCAAGGAAGACGGCCGCGACAACCAGCTGTAAGTACACAATTAACTCTTACGTTTATCACAGTATCTTTTGTAACTTTCATATCATTTTTATCATAATTTAATATGATTGGAACATATGGGAATATTCTCTAAATTAGTTATAACTCCATTAATTTGATGTTCTTTTTTTGCGTTTTATTATTTTCGAAATCTGTTTTGAAATATCATACATGTATTTAAATGTGAAAATGTTGAATGTTTTAAGCTTGTTGCTTCATATACTCATAATTGCTTGGGTAAATTTCCATTCAGTAGCTCCAAATATGTTTGGAAGGCCATTAAAATAGAGGTTAAAAAGGAACCAATGACTGAAGATTGTTCCGAAATCGGCACTGAGAAAACAATCGCGTAAGTCGAGACTACTCGTTACAAAATTTTTTTGTGTAGTATTTTGTAGTTGTAGTTATGAGTAGCTAGCTTGTAGATACCGAGTAAGTAGTCCTTTGTTTCTATTTGGAGTTGAGCCACAGATTTGCTGGAAATTTGTTCCCTTTTCGTGTTATTATGTCTGGACAATACCAGTGTTCTAATATTTTAAAAGAATTTGGGGCTGGTTTCAAAATTGCCGTAAATATGATGAAATGGGTATATTGAGCCTATATCAGGTAAGAAATAATAAAATATGTTGCATCGTTTCCATGTCGTGTAATCGGAGCTAAATTGAATGAAAATGGTTTGTCCAATGTTATTGTCATTAAATAGACAATCTCCTGTGACTCAAACTGGTAGAGGATATGATTGATGAGTGCGATGGGTGCATCAGGTTCTCGTTCATGGGCGAGGGCGAGTCGGCGGCTAGCGCGGCGGGCGCGGGCGGCGCGGCGGGCGCGGGCGCGGCGGGCGGCGCGGCGGAGGGCGGGCGCGCGCTGAAGGGCGTGATGCGCGTGGGGCTGCTCGCCAAGGGGCTGCTGCTGAAGGGCGACCGCGACGTGCGCCTCGTGGTGCTGTGCCACGACCGCCCCACCATCACGCTGCTCAAGCGCGTGGCCGCTGACCTGCCGCAACACCTCGCCAAGCTCAAGGTGACATTTCACGCGCACACACATACACAACACACACCATGCACACAATACACACCACAACACACACACTGCAACACATACTTCTCACACACCACAACACAGTCCACACACACCACAACACATAGTACACACACGCCACAACACGCACACAACAGACTCGGCTCCGTACCGAAGTCTGTGGCGGGTCCATGTCAAGGAGGCGGGCGGGGTGTGTGTAACAAGTGTTTTCGTTGTCGGTGCAGGGCCCGGGCGACGACACCAAGTACAAGGTGGAGCTGCAGCCGGCCGAGGGCGCGGTGCAGGTGTCGGACGGCGCGGTGAGCGTGCTGGTGAGCCTGACGTCGGCCGTCATGCGCGAGCCCGCCGGTGAGTGCCGCCCGCAACACGCGCGATTATCGACTCCGCCAATTTCACTACCACACGTATTCCACTGCCTTATTGTTCGATGCTATGTTCTAGCCAAAACTTTGTGCGCCGACGCCTAGCCTAGCCTAGCCGAGCCTAGCCCGTTGAAATTGGTTGTCGAAATCGTCACTTTAACTCGGAGGAACGCTCAGAACAAACTATCTAATATGTGGTATAATCTGTTCTATATTTTGTATATGTATATTTTTCCTGAATATTTTGTCTTGCGCATTGATATTAATGATGTGTCATAAAAGAGATAATTTGTTCAAAGTTTACCGCCCGGCGTCGCCGGCGCCGGGCACTGTGTTGAATGCTTATTTTTAGGTGTGAGTAGGGTAAGATGCGGCGAGAAGAAAAGGATTTTTGATCATCTATCGCGATATATCACGTGCGCGTTGACTCCGCAGTGGTATATCACTCTACTGAAACGGAGCAAACATTATCTCGTTGTATCTATACTTATATATTTATTGTTATTTTTCATTTACCACATCCTTATCCAACATGATTAGGACCAAATTGATAATTCTATTAGAAATTCTCAATGACTTGGGCGTGCGTTCTGGCCGATTAGTAGCTAACTCTGTGTAGACAATCGATCGCTAGTGGCTCGACGCGTGTCCGCCCGCGCCTGGCGCCGGCGGCCGCGGGGCCGCTCTGCTGTAGGACCCATGTTTGCCCCGTTTTCGTCGACGCCCTGATGGTCAAACACCCTTTGTGTTGTTGTCGCTAGACGGTGGCGACATAAAGCGAGACGACAAGGATGTGCTACCGCGGCAGAAGTGTTTGGACGCGTTGGCCGCCCTACGGCACGCCAAGTGGTTCCAGGTACATCGCCATCACTTTTACAAACGTGTGCGCACTCCACCGATCGTCTGACGCTCCGTAACATCGTAACGGCTCCGTTTCTGAGTCTCACTGGATTCGAGGCCTATTCTTTTGCAGTTACTTTTTTAATGCGGGAGTGCGCACGTATTATTTTAGTCACATGTTTATTTCTTTATTTTACTATCCGATGTAGACTTTTGATTTAAACGAGTGGAAGGAACTCCCATGAACATGTGGCTACAAGTGCTTGTCTATCGATCAAGCTGCGTTTCCCGCACTGTGTGAGCCGACTCTGGGAGGGAGGGAGGAAACGCAGTTTTCTATGTGGCCATCACTCTCCACATTTATTGCTCTGTTTCTTTTTTCTACTTTGAACTCGTAACTTGAGAGTGGAGCAATAAATTGGGCAGTCCGCCGCGCCCGGGCGGGCCCGCGCGCGGCGGCCCCGGCCCGCCTCTGACCGCGCTTGTGTGCGTAGGCTAGGGCCGCCAGTCTGCAGTCGTGCGTCATCATCATCCGGATCATGAGGGATCTCTGCAAGCGCATACCCAACTGGACGCCGCTCAATCCATACGTGAGTCATTCTTATATTTTACTCAGTAAACGAATAATTGTAATCTAGGGCTGATGCGAATTTTTGTTGAATAAAACAGCAAGTACAAAATTTGAGAAGACATTTTTTTACAGAATTAGCTAGCGATTGATTGTAATGTTTAGCAAAGGAAAGATAATTTTATTTTTATAAACATAATATCGGAAATGATGAGACTTGATGACGAGTCGTAGAGCCGGCGCGCGCGCGGTCCGCTAGCGACAGTGGCGAGTTATTCGCCGCTCCGCGACGCGGCTGCCGCCACCGCGTTCGTTGACGACATGGCACTCTGATCCGATTTCATTACCAATAATGATTCATTGTTATGTCCAAATAAAATTTAATGATTTCTATGCCACATATAGTTCTAGTACATTTTTATCACATACCCATAATGTACTGCTCAAAAATATATAAAAAAAAGAGCAATTGTGGAGTTTCTTGCCCATTCTTCTCCATAGGAACGGCATTCCGAGCGCGTGGTAAAGTTGTAGCTTAGCATTTTGTTACAATTTTGACGATTCATAAGTACTGTACCTAATGGTTTACATGAATAAAAATGTATTCCAATTCGGACTCAATACGAAAAATTCACTTTTTACCGAATGTTAACAAATAGTCATTGCAAAACAAAAAAATAGATTTTCGCCAAATCAGTGTCAAGAAACACAAGCTGGGTATAAAGCGAAACTGAAACTTATTCTGAGGTCTCACATAAAAACGGAAATTCATTTAGTTGGAAATTTACTCGAGTTTTGATAGGTCTGTATATAATTCCATCAATTCAACGCTACCAAATTGGTGGAATTATTTACCGACGTATACCTATGACATACATAGTAAGAATATTTACAAAGTTGGAGTGGTAGTCATTTTTGGGATACATAGCTCGAAGAACCGACAGCCGCTGGGGCAGGGCTCCAAGGGTTCTAAATTTGTAACCACGAGTCTGAAAACGTTGTGCGGTAATGCTTTTCAAAGTAGATGATCGATGTCAAAAAACCGCTGGACACGAGTGGCGGAGCATCGCAATGTGTGATAGTCCTTAGGGGAGATGTCCAGCAGTGGATGGAAAGGATTCGAATGACTACGAGGCAATGTAGTTGAGTCGGTTGTGTATAAAATGGTGGGTTGTGTGGTGTGCAGGCGATGGAGCTGCTGGTGTCGGGCGTGATGCAGTCGGCGGGCGGCGCGCTGTCGCCGGGCGAGGCGCTGCGGCGCGTCATGGAGGCGGTGGCGGGCGGCCTGCTGCTGGAGCACGGGCCCGGCCTGCGCGACCCCTGCGAGAAGGAGCTGCTGGTGAGTGCTCCGCTCGTCGCACCCACTGCGTGCGACTAACTTTTATAACTAGTGAAACAAAACCTGACAACGTATTGACACTTGTAGGTGGTACCCTCAAAAAGTGTAAAAACGTCAGATTTTGTTCAGGAAATAATCTAGCAATGCCTCGACACTATTATTTTTTTCTCGCAACATTCATATGATAGTTTGTTTTTTTATGGAATTTGATGTATTTTGTGGAAGCATACAATTGGGATGAATATGTGATAACATCTCCATGAGGTTAAGTATATACTTATTCTGAGCTGAACCCATCGGAACATTACATTCTTCATTCAAACTTTACTCTAACAATATTCCAGGACGCGCTCGGCAACTTACCGCCGCAGAAACGTGAAGATCTCACTGCATCTGCACAGCAATTCCTCAGACAGATCGCGTTTAGGCAGATCCACAAGGTACGGACATTTAGTTTTAAGGGCAAAATATCATGTTTATTAAAGTAAATGGAAATAAAATCAATTAATTATCGAAGAATGATAAAGTAAGTAATATTTGCGACTGTGCAGGTGTTGGATATGGAGCCGCTGCCGAAGGTCAAGCACCCCGCGGGAGGCTGGAAGTTCCCCCGCAAGCGCAGGCGCTCCAACACCGAGGCCGAGGCCGACCAGCCCAACGGTGAGCACCTAATATCTACCGACACCGTACAAATTCGTAAAAGCTGAAACAAAATCTGTTCCGTGGTTTAAGATTAGCCAAACGGAACGACGGAAACACGTTCTAGGATTCGTTTAAGCGCGTGTCCATACGCTGGCTCAGTTGGATGCAACAATCTAAAATGATATGATGTATCGGAAATGATGAGACTTGATGACGAGTCGTAGAGCCGGCGCGCGCGCAGTCCGCTAGCGACAGTGGCGAGTTGTTCGCCGCTCCGCGACGCGGCTGCCGCTGCCGCGCTCGCTGACGACATGGCACTCTGATCCGATTTCATTATCTATTCTAAAATATTACCCCTAAATTAGTTGAGAGGGTAGATAATATTGGGATCATTCACATAATAGTTCGCTCCGGAATTATTTTTCCTAAATCAAATTCATATTCAATCTAACCTAGTATTTACTAAACTGATTTGAAATTGGTTTTCGGAAATCATTAAGAGATTGAATGATTAAGGAATATTCAAAAGAAAATAGGCGTTTAAGAGCCTGTGTCTGATATAGGAAAAGTATATGTTAGATACAAAAATGTATCTCATTCTCTAATCAAATCATGGTAAAGATATTATGTATCCGCAGGTTTAATAAACAATAATGATAGCGCCAGCAGTCTTGTAGGTGTTGCGTTTTCTATGAATTATGTTAAATGTACTTGCATTAGTTTAGTTTCCCAATATTTCCTTGTTTCGAGGTGAAGGCAAGGTAGTGAAGACGGAGGAGAAGGCCGACGCGTCGGAGAACGCGGCCGGCGCCAAGAAGTAACGCGTGTAGCTGCAGCGAGTGGCCAGGAGTCGCAGCAACTCCCGCGAGAGAAGGACATACACTGACCATACAACTGAACAGATATAAGTTATTTATTAAACCCTATACTTCACGATAGCCAATATTTCTGCCCATTAGCAACATTCCGCGAGCATCCATCGACCTCAGTTAATAAAAAACCGACAACACCGCAATCTGGCGCTAACATGAAGGCCAACATTAAAATGCCTACCGAGGCAACCATAAACCCAACATACACAATGGCTATGAGTATTGGCCAGCGCTATTGGCACCGATGTTGGCTATCGTAACACTACGTTAAGTCCATAGCGAGTCATATGCGTTTGCGTCGCAAGATTGCAAGCGTATAGTCATAAACTATTAGTTAATAATTGTCTATTAGCGTATGTCCTTCTTGTAAATATCGTACTGTTTTATAAGAATGAGGATTAAGATCTGTTGTATAATGTCACATTGTGAATGTGTTTGCGTACAATGTTATATGCAAAACGCCTCTAAATTGGTATTATAGAACAGTATTGGAGAGTTAGTTTAGTTCCTGTGTGCAAATCAATATCCAATATTTTATATAAACTGTGTATGATTTTACACAATATGTTTATTTGGTCACACACAACTAATTGATGGTGATGATCTGTCCAAAATATGTTAGTACACTGAAATGATGCCGATTTGTTGTAGAGTTTATATTAGGATTAGCCCTATTCTGTATGATGTAATTAGTGTTTAGTATATGTGTGAGACGGGGCTCAGAGTGAGTGGAGAATTATGTAGAGCGCGACTGGTTTGATTTCGTTTAGTGGGCATGCCTTCAGACTGCAATTAGCTGGGAAATAACAATATTCTGCGCGCCCTAAAAATGGTTCGGACCATGGCTCTTTTACCATTCGTTGTAATTTGTCGGAAAATGGCGTTGCAAAAGATTTTTTTTTAAATGCGGTGTAATGCCTTTGTTATTATAGTGTAACTTCTAAAAATTTCGGGAGACGCGGCGTAAATCATGGTCTAGTCTCAAGGCATTCCCAAGGAATTTAGGGTTTCAGTATTTGACTTTTATTTTCATATTTTAGTTCCTTACCTGCCCGGGTAACTGAACCGGGAGCATTCTGCGCTGTCGCAGTTAATTTGAATGTACGACTACCTTATACTTATTAGTTTAGTAAGATGTACATTTCCGTGTATGTATGTATATGCTGCCGCTGGTGGCTTTCGTGAGAGGTAAATACATAGTGATGTATCGGATGTTTTGGGAAAAGAAAATTTTATGCTTTGTCTAGCCTCAATTTCATTTTTTTTGTAAGTGACGTATTTTCATAGTACTGTGGGAAATTGTAGGTCGTTCGCTCATAGGAAACAAACTCGTTTCATTTAGGCATTGATTAAGCCAACAACACCTTGCAATTTTATTTTCTCTAGCATATTGTCATATTTACATTTTAATAAAAGCAATAGTTTGAGCTTATTTCATTTTGTTTTTGGAGTAAGAAGAAATACATGTAATATCTATTATATTTGACGTCTAAAAATGATATAGCACCTAGATCTAAAAGTTCGTGTGATTTAATATAATTAAAAGATGGTTTGAAGTAGTCTAACCTTGATTATAGTATATAAAAATGCATCAATTTTGGATTAGATTTGGTGAAACTTTATTTTGTATTCTACGTTATATAAACTACTTTGGAGATTAATGTCAATAAAGATGATGACGAAATATTGCTTTTGCTTTACACCTAGCACCACCCAATGTAATCTATTCAAAAATAATCAAAATTATAATTGTGTAATGAAAGTATATTGAATTGGGTCCGACCGTATGTCATGTTCACGTGCCTTACGGGAAGTAATAAAATGATAACACAAATTTGGCAGTTGTATATATTTAACTATTACAGAATATTTTCTTTACAATAATTTCTTTGTACAATATGGAGATAAAAACTTGCTCGTGTTCAATAAAAATAAAATGCAACACAAGGCTACAAAACTTGTCAAAAATATATCTTTACAAAAACAACATTGCCGTTACCGGGCGAAACATAATATTACACGTCGCCACACTTTACATACAACTAATTACAATAGTACAATGCAATTTAATACATAATGCATATAAGTTTGACATAATCCAAATCAAGCGAGGTTAAATGCTAGAAAAGTACATAGGCATTGCTTTGAGTTACACGACAATTTGCATTTTATTCTTTTTGAACATCCGAGAAATTAAGTACATTCAAGATGACTTAAGTGGAACATAAAATTTTTAGTAGCAAAAACTATAATATTATTGTTTCTACAGTATAGGGCTGCCAAGTTTAACAAGTTAACACATTTGAATTAAATATACAGTGAACTGCCAATCCTAGGGCGGGGGAGGGCCTTGTTAGAGGACGGTTTCCTCGCATTTTAGATTAGGTACATTGGCTGTCGTGTTGTATGTGCTAGTATGAGTTTATTAACGGGCATGACGCGGCGCCGTCAATGCAGTCGCCGCGCCGCGATTTGCCAATTAATTTACAACAATCCGCACCATAAACAAACGTCGCGCCATTAGCAAGCATCAACGATTTTCATACGGTCGCCGCTCATTAACACGACCCCTCAAATACCGGACTTCACATACACTTGGCAGTGATACCTATGTAACAACGGCTCATTATCGGCCCAAGGTATACATATTGTTGTGGGTAAAAAAAATAGCGATCTAAATACTTCATATACTAAAGAAATCATAGAAACTGACGCAGGAAAAGAGACGTTTTAAAAAATATCTTGAAGTAATAGTATATCAGTTTCAATGTATCTTTAGTAGTAGAAAGTAGTTACTTGGATCGTAAAGTTCGTTGGACAAAACGATGTTCCGTAACCCTGAAGCTCAGAATAACCACCGGAGTTGTCAGTTGTAGGTCAAAAGTTAGAAAGGGCCTTGAATATTTAATGTAAAATAAAAGGGTTGTGGGTTATTTTTCTATAAGATCTGAGATTACAGACTACAGCTCCGATAAAATGTAAATTATAATATATAATTATGTACATTGATTTTTTTCATCTGTTAAATTAAAACCGTTTGTGATGGCAGGTGGAAGCCAACTAATACATGCGATTAAAATATTCCAGTGGTCAAAAATATTTTTTTCTGAAAATTTTATATACCTCATATTTTTTTATATTTTTTTTTCATTTTTAATATTTTATATATTTTTTTGTTTTTTTTTAGAAGTTATTTATTTGAGAGTTCTTTTGTTTTTTTTGTAGTTCTTTGTGCCGATATTTTTTTTTATAACTTTTCAAAAATTAATCAGTTTGAGACACTTGTATTTATAACTCTAATCAGTTTTCTTATACATATAACATGTTTTTAAAAATTATTTATTGTACTTTTATTCAGCGCGGCAAAGTGCCTCTTATGTAAAATCTTTATAAAACTTATACGTAACGCGATATAAAATTGCCAGGCATTTTTATATTAATAAAGTGTAGTGTCAGTGCTCCAGTGCTTCGGGCTTTGGGGGACAAGGTCCAGATGGTGAAACATTACAAATTAAATGGAAAACAAAACTTAACGATTTCTAGTAGCTAGACCTAGTTCTAGTGGCTAGTAATTGTAAACTTAACAAAACGGTAGTTGCAGAGGCACCAATTAAAACATATCGGTAGATGCCTAACAATCTGAACCACTCGGCAGGCTACGTGCGAACTCACTTATCTATTTGGACAACTTATTTTCCATAAATTCGTATAAATAAGCACGATAAAACAACAAAATTTAAAATTCCGAGTTCATGCGTAAAATAAAATCTGTGTAAATAAAATGCTATGTGATTTGGCGAAACGAAATATACATAGTTCATTAGCTAGTATATTATTTTGAATAAAATACACAGTAAACAGAATTCCCGACGTTGAAGGCAATATTTTATACATTCTTTATATTATATTTAAAGATATGCATTGTCAGTGTTTTCCTTACATTTGATATAGGAATTCCGATTTATGCGTATAATATATATATTATAATTTTTGCACGCAGTTCATAAACGCGTGCTCGATAAAAAATGATAAAAACTTATAATCAATCAACGGGCTGCGTCAGCCAGTAGTGACATAGCCCCATTGATTGCGTAGTTTATCTCGATATAACCATCACCCACCAACTTCTCAATTTGAGAAAAATAATTAAATGGATTGTGGAATCGGTCAATACGAACAATATTAGGAACAATTATAGAGTTTAATTCCCCGTACGATAATTTGATAAAATGAAATATTTCTTTTTACATTTACTGTCATAAGAGCCTCCGATAATTCTAGTTTTAGTGGATATTCTTTTAATGTACGTATATAGCGTAGCCTAGCGCCAGATATAAGGCAACACAATATTTTAGCACCAATTTAGTTTTACGCATTCATTCGCATTTTACGCAACGCGCTAATTGGTATGTTTGTATGACGCGCGAACAAATCTGTTTCCGCAGAGTTGCCTTTGCGGCCTTAAGAAATGAATGAGCCATAAAGATTATTCCGTTTCCAGAGACGAATTTAGCTTGGAGCCGTTTAACGCGCGCGTGCGGTTCTAATACAACATTAATCTCCAATTTTATAAAAAAGTTTTCGTCAATTTACAATAGCACTACAAAACAATTAAAAAACCTAAATATATTTTTCGTAGAGCTATTGTTATTTTGTTGAAACGTCTAAAAAAGGGGTTAATGTGTATCGGGCCTCTTCAGTTGTTTAAAGACTCCATGTTACCAAATGATAAGTTCCCTGCATGAACAGCTCGAGAGTGAAATACGGTCTCACGTGACATCCATTTCTCTAGTTATCCAATCGAAACAAAGCTTCCGAGTGAATCTGAACCATACGAAATTGCGTGTGTGATCTTAAACATATTTTACATTATGATTAACAAATTGAGCTGCATACGTTACGTTTTTAGAACAAAAATACCTAATCGTAGCACCCTATTGAACATCAAAACATCGCACAACACCAATATAATTTTCTTTCGTATTATCACAGGGTATTTCCACTCCCATCTTCCACGGCCGCCCTCGTATCGTGAGCTTGTTTTTAAACCTGGCTTCATTCACGCAAGCGCACACACACCGACTATTAATAATATTTTTTTGTCATTTACCCTATCCCTCATCACAAAAATACTATTTACATAAAAACATACACGACCCTAAAACGAATATTTATGTTTTTTTATTTCTTACTATTTACATTTATTAAATAACTTATATATAAACAATAAATATTTAAAAACGAATAGGACGCCTCGTGGAGGCAGCGCAACATGTGGATGGCAACGGTCGCCTGTCATTGGACAATTTGCGTAGCCAAGTGTAGACTATTTCGATGTTCCTGACTCGAGTATATCAGTCTTGTTAATTTTGCCGAAGGACATGCGTTTTGGCAGCCGAGAATTTTGATGTGGCTACTTATGTTTCAACGTAGATTGGATGTATCTGTACCAATTTTCAAGTTGCTTAACGACACTTACTTTAAAAGATGTACACAACATTCAACAGCAAAAGCAAGAATTGCGGACATGTTATTGGTATTTAACAAATATTTCTATATATATTAGAATACATATTTTTGGACGTTTTTGCCAGTGCTACCGAGTGTACATACTTATATTGATGATAAATGAGCTAGACACAGCCCAAGATGTTTGTACAACTTGAGATATTTGTAGTTATGTCCCCGGGCTGGTGCTCTCTCCATACAGATTATATTCCAATCAGATACGTTGAAAGGTAGCGCACGCTGTGTCCATGCAATACGTATGACAGTCATGAAGTGTAATATTGTATTGTTCCTATATATGAGTCCCTCATAATAATATTATATTATACATAATATATAGAACTTAAAGGTAAAATAATTACTCAAACTAGAAAAATTATTACTCACTAGGCTAAGAAACAACGTAGAATTCAATATTTGGTTTAAGTTTGTTTAATTTATTAGTTTTTTTTTGAGTTTCATACATTCGAAAATGATATATAAGCGGCATGCTTGCTCTCAGACCGTCTAGATCTTTTATGACTTTTTTTGCCAAATAAGCTGGCATCAGGGTACCCGCTATCTGGCCAAAGGGCTCCTACAAACTACTGAGGGACCAACATCTAGTTCACAATACAAACTACACCACACAACTGTCGACCTCGCGAGACGCAACTTAAATAATACAATACAATATGGCACTATGGAATGTAAACATATAATTTTCATAGTGGCATCTCGATCTAAGATATACATTCTAAACGTTCAACTATTATTAAATTTTCAGTATATATATATGTGTAATAACCAACGGAGGTATATATGTGCGCGTAACAATAACGTCCGAGGTCCGGCGGGTCCGGGTCCGGGTCCGGGGCCGGGGCCGGGGCCGGGTCGGCGGCCGCAACAAGGATCGGCCGCACCCAGCAGCGTGCGAGGCGTGCGAGACGTGCGGGGCGGGCGAGGCGGGCGGGGCGGGCGGGCGCGCGGCCGGCATCATCGCGGCGCGGGCCACGCGTCCGCCAGCCGCAGCCCGCCCGCCAGCCGCTGGTAGCTGTCGCGGAACGTACTCACGATCTTCTCGAACGTCTCGGGGTCGTACACGGACCGCGCCGTGTTCGTCAGGTCGAAGGGCTCTGGAACACACACGCGGTGACATTACTATGTTATTAGGTCGGAGTGGTGCGCACTCGTATTGATTAGACCCAACAGACGGACAAACTAAAACTGGAATTTATAGAAAAAAAATGTGAGGTAAGAGAATATCAATATTTTCATCGTTAATAATAAAAACCAAGCCACCAACTCGAAAATTAAAACTATTTGATTAGTATAATTTCAAAAATATTTCCTCGATCTCAAAAATATGGGTAAACAAAGCACTATGGACGATATTATTTCACCTTAGATCTGGGGTGTTCACTTTTTAAATTGGATTTATATTATCTTTTTTCTATTTAATAAAATACTTGCACTAGGGGTGGCCTTTAGAAAATTCCTAATTCCATCAGTTTGTATAAAGAAACATTTAAAAACTATTAGACTAGTAATTTCATAGATTTTATTTGTGAATTTAATCAGTAGTGCAGGATAAATATTTGTGAAGGGACTAGTGTTTTAAATATCTATTATGTAACTTTATTATTTCACAATAATAGACCATGGCTGCCATTTTTAGCAAGGAAGACGGTAGAAATCGTGTTTTATGGAGGATTCGCTGCTGTTACATACGATTCTAATGAAGTCGAAAGTGAACAGGTACCTTCTAGGCAAGTATGCTCCATCATAGATCTCATCGTCACTTACCATCAGGTGAGATCGAGATCAAATACTTGCCTATAACGTAATAAAAAAAAATGTGAGTATAGTGTGGTGATGCGACGGTTACCTTCGACGCAGAGCAGCTTCCACTGGTGCGGGTCGTTCTTGTGCGCGCGCGCCGCGCGGCACTCCGCCACCGGCAGCGCCGCGCCCGCGCGCACCGACACCGCCATCTTGTCGTACCTGCGCCCGCGCTCCGCCGTCAGTGCTGGCCGGACACGTACCCAGGGCCCGGCCATACATACAATTAAGGGCCCTATTTGATCTAAACTATAGGTCCGACCAAGGATGATACGCGAGGCCATTGAAATTAAAAAACATCCTAATTTCAATAGGGAAGATGGCTGGGTGCTACCACCGGCTTGGGACCCTGTAGCAAACATCATAAAATCCAGAACCAAGCGTACCATTGCAAGACCTCAAGACACAGTGAGCTCTTTCTGCGTAGATCGGACCGCAAGTAACAACCAAATATGAGGGTACCCCCGTCAAACTATGACACTAGGACGTCAACCACCTCAGTCTTCCCGTGACCATGGTTGCTGCAAAGCAACCGAAACGTCGGGAATGTAAAATTAAAAAATAAACCGCGATAAAATCCTTAAGATTAGTGTTATTTCAATGTAAACTATAGGTACGAAACTACTTCATCATCAGCTCCTTTTCGCCCACGGAAGCTACGGTAGCTACGTCACTAACTATGAGACTGAAGTAGGACAGAGTACACCTACTATCCTACACCAACTAGTGCAATAAGTTCACCACTTTGTATAATAAGTCGCAAACTACTGGCACATATATATTTTTCATAATTACTAATTTAATAACTTAGTAACCGCCGTGATTATACACCGCTAGAAAAAAGTGGGCGGGGTACCGACCCGTTCACCCGCTAACGTGTATATGTAGGAAAATACTATTACAACATTTTTACTGGTGGTAGGCTTCGGCCGTGGTTAGTCACCACCCACTGAACAAAGCCATGTCGCCAAGCGGCCTAGCCGTGTTCCGGTATGATGTTCGGTGTTGCCATTCATGGATGGCGGGTCAGATCAGCTGCGCTGCATGTTCCTAGTGAATGTAGCGTCTCGATCTACTGCCGCCTTCCTACCTAGGCAAGTATGCTCCATCGTAGATCTCATCGTCACTTACCATCAGGTGAGATCGAGATCAAATACTTGCCTATAATGTAATAAAAAAAAACCGCTTCATCAACTACTTGATCGGTGGCATCTGTGTGTGCGTGTGTGTGTGTGTATACTGACGGGAAGTCGGCGTAGTAGCGCAGCATGTGCAGGAACAGCTCTGCGAGCGAGCTGCGGTTGTGCAGGCGCCGCGCCTCCCACGCCGCGCCCGCCTCGCTCGCGCGCGGCAGGATGCCCGGGCACGTGCCGCCTGCCACACAACACACCGGCCACATTATTAATACAACACGATACAACCAAATTGCAATTGCATTACCACCTCCTTCACTCTTGTCAAACGGTTCGCTATGCCGTTGTGCATTGATTGACATTTCTTTATAAGCGGACTGCCCCAACATGGTTCCAATTTATGTCACGATTCGAGATCAAAATGGTATAGTTATTTATTTCGTTTTTTTATATCCAGTCGCAAAAGGATGTGGGGACTTGAAAAGTAATTTCATTTAGGCTAAGTAAATACTTTTAGCAAACTATAATTAAACGTAACAGCAAATAAAAATCAACTTTAATGTTTAGGAATACTCCAAACGTAACCGAGGATCGATTTTTGATGTTGAACATTAAAACTATGGACTCCACATTCTGCACATAGAAGAAGGATTGCAACAGTCCGAACAGTGGCAAATTCTGAGTTTATATTGCCTGAAGATTCGCTTCAAAAGCGCAATTTTTTTTTGTAATTAGGGCAGAAATGACACCATAATAGAAACCTCGTTTACGAAATAAAGAACGTTAAACAGAGTGAACAATAGTGGCTCACATTGCAGGTAGTGTATGACCATGAGTGTGAGCGAGTAGGAGGACAGCGTGCGGCGCCGCGCGTCGTTGATGTCGTGCGCCTGCGCCCACAGCTTGGTGAGCGCCACCAGCGGCCGCACGCGCCAGTCCACTGCGCCAGGCAACAACACAAACACTTTTATTGACATCAATCATTAATAATATAGTATATGAGTATGTTTTTAATTTTAATTTGCACTTCTATCGAAAGTCGTGTGAAGTTCACTAAGCCACACTGACCTAAATCGTCCAAATATTGAGGAGGAAAGTGCCGGCAATAGTCGCACCCCTATCACATTAGGAACAAATACCATCGACGAAATGCGAGTGCACTGCAATACACCTCTACTTACTCCTTCGGGGATTCCCCCTTCGGGGACAGGAGAGGGGCTGACTTGACTACACACCAATAAGTCAAGAAAACAGACTATTCGGCATAGTCGGCGAACTTTTAGACTAGAAAAAACCAGCTTTCAGCAAGTTAGAGGCACTACTTATGTAAACCAGACGTCATGGAAAAGCACGTTGTCCTTGTTATTCACGTTAGTAAAACCTGTAGTGTGAGAGGGACGGAGAGAAGTAAGCTTACATTACCGTAATGCTTCGTAAAAAGATACTGCTGGCAACTCAGATAAATTACAAGCAACCAGCTTTCTTGCTCTAAAAAAATATTGAAGAAGAGTGAGAGGAGTAGAAGACTCACATCTGGAATAGCAGTGCAGCAGGTTGGTGTTCCTGATGCCGACCACGTTGTTGCAGTTGAGGTCCACCTGCAGCCCGTTGCGCGCGTCGCGGAACTTCAGGATCGGCACCTTCGCCTGGATCAGCTCCGCGTCTGGAAGCACCGCTGCACAGTTACTGAGCTATGAATATCTCCTTCTTCTTCCTTCCTTTAGGTTGGCAAGCGGCTACAAAATAGACCCATTTTTGCCAGTGTCGAGTATTTCCTGATCATTCTTATCAAAAGCACCCCTGATACGAATGACGATGATGTACCCTTATCAATAGAGATATGTATACTTTACTGAAAATTTACTGGACATCTTGGGTGAATTGATTTTAATTTCTTCATTTGTGCACAATTATGAACAGTGGGTTAGTATCCCACTATAATTACACATATAAACACATTCTTCGGAAAATAAAATTGACAACTGCCCGCCAAACCAATGTTTTGCCCTAAATCAATAAAAGAACTGATTTTTATGAAATTAAATAAATGAATGTGGGGTCGTGGCGGCCAAAATAAACACTGTTCAAATCTTTTGTCTTTTATTTCATCTTCACATTTTTCCACCGTAATCCACCACCATTGTTCTTCTAATCTTATTAAAATCTTAACTGTCTAACATACGCCTTGATTCCTTCTCTGTCTATCTCTCTCTCTCTTATCCACCCATACCTTTCACTCCTAATCCGTTCCATGTCCTACCATGCACCTCACGTTCCATTCCATGTCCTACCATGCATCTCACGTGCCATTCTACAAACATTCCCACACGAGTGTCACTTACTGGGGTCGAAGCTCCTGATGTAGGTGAGGATGTAGTTGAGGTGCAGCAGCGCGTGCGCGCGCGGCTCCAGGTCGTCGCACGGCCGCACGTACAGGCACAGGTCCATGTCCGACGAGTCCAGCCCGAAGCCCGACATCGTGGAGCCCACCACGTACAGCCCGTAGCGGGGGAATATCGACTGCCGCACACAACACATGTTAAGCAATAGCCTTTGAAGTTACTTTATTCGGTCTCCATACAATGAAATACATTTAAATCAATGAGTTGAATGAAGGAATGATGGAATGATTGCATCCTTATATAATAATACCCGCCCTTTTTTTAATGTCCCACTGCTGGGCACGGGCCTCCCTTCAATGCGAGGGGGGATTAGGCCATAGACCACCACGCTGGCCCAGTGCGGGTTGGGGACTTCACACATCTTTCGAGGGCCTCTCTCAGACATGCAGGTTTCCTCACGATGTTTTCCTTCATCGTTTAGCATGTGATAATCGTGGTTGAAAATAAGATTCGCACATGAAATCCCAGAGGTTCGAGCTAGGGTTTCAACCTGCGATCCTCGTTACCGAGGCAAGCGTTCTACCAACTTGGCTATCACTGCTTTTGTATTGCATGCTTATATTTAATACTATTCCTCAGTAGGTATAAATAACGTATATCTGTGCATATATTACAACCTACTACTACTATTTTATTAATGACCTACTGCTAGGCACGAGCCTCACCTCAATGTGAAGGGCCTAGTTCTCTTCACTGGACAATGGCTGGTTGGCGGACATCGCACGACTTTCGAGGGGTTTCTCTCACGATGGTTTCGTTCACCGTTTATCAAGTGATATAATCATGGCGGAGGACAGTGATGTGTGGAAATAATTGGGGGGAGGAGGCCTATATCCAGCAGTTGAGGTCTTTCGGCTGATAGATAGATCTGTTTGAATATTGAATGCTGAGAGCAATGTATTCGGCCAGAATTGTAGGCAATGCTCTAAACTACCATAGCATTTAAGGATCGATGATTTGATGGCCTTCCGAAGCGCATAGGAGCGCTATTGCCTCATATAACCAGCTCTGAATATCAGAATTAAGTGTCAAAATGTGTACTGTGTCCAGCAGGTCATACCTTGATGGTAATATAGAGATATCGCCACAGGTTCATCTTCTTTCTGAATGTTTCCTCAGTCTGCTGTGATTTGATGAACTTGTCCCAGATCTCCTGCGACAGCGTGTCCCATTTTGAACCTAAAAATAATTAGAATAAGATATAAATGGCTTACCTTCCATAAAGGCGTGACTTTGGAACTAAATTGTTTTTGGAATTTTACTTAATGTTTGTTTCATGCTTTGTATTTATATTTGAACATGTTACATATTTATCCTATTGAAAGAATAACACATGTTATATTCATATCTATTTATTCAAGACGAATATAAATGTGTTCCAATATTACGGGGTTTTAAAGTCTAACTTTTACGTGGTTATGGTATTCTTATAGTGTTTCTGGACACAACAAAACTTATTAACTAGAATCTTACTATATTATTTTCACACGAAATCAGCTTATAGAACTTTTTGCTACCTTGGGGTACCGTAAATGCATATAGAGTGCAAAAGCAAACTATGCTTACATAGATACACAACACAGATATAAGAATAAAAGTAACTCTACGACGATACGATTACGTTACGATTTTGTGCTATGGGCACTGGTCAGCGTGAACAACAGATAAACCATATCGTTAGGTACAATAAACTATCAGCTGCACTACCCTCTTTTATCATGAATAAAACTAGAAGCAAGTTTTAAAGGTGGCATGGCGCCGGCACTCACCATTAAGTAGGTCATCGGGGGTGAACTTGACCTGGAAGGGGTAGGAGCCGTTCAGGTACCGCTCGGGCGCGATGCGGCGCTGCGGGCGCGCGTCGCGCCGGCGCCCGCGCCACTCGCGCGCGCCCGCGTACCCGCCGCCGCCGTAGTGGCTGCTGTGCGCGCAGCTCGCGCCGGACGTGCGATCCGGGTTGCGCGATGTGCCCTCGCCTGGCGGAGGACAGCGAGGTGAGACGACTGCGTTCCACATTAGGGTGGGGTCCACGTCACATCGACAATAGATTTAGACGAGGTCAACCGTTCTGCCTCTTACTTTTTAAGCTCTTATATATACCCTTGACAAAGGTTTTTGTAGTCTTCCTAAGTTGAACTGACGATCAATGGCGGATCAAACTTTCGTTTGGATTAACAAAGGCTGAAGACAAAAGCGGCCGCAAGACATTGGTTCGAGATGAACCATCAGGGTACATTATGCCATAATTAGGACTGTTGAAGACCCATTACACGGTCTCAGGGCCCCAAGTCTGTATAATAGAACAGCAACCGCATAGTAACTGTACATGTTGACAGATATTGTATGGGATATCTGTCAAAAGTGACAGTTACGATGCGGACTTGGGACCCTGGTTGAATGTCATATAGTTATAGGTTAAAGCACATAGGACCTTGAACTATGTACAAATAAACTACGAGTTTTCGACCTAGTTAGTTTTACTACGGTTGCTGTCCCGTAAACCGCTCAGACAGGTAAAATAATGGGCAATGAGTCACGGCTAGGTAATAGAATTATACGAAGCGGGACAATCCATTTAGCGTAGTCTGGTGCGGCCTGCTGTATACACATTCAAATTTGCGTTTTAGTGTACACCAAGTTGATATGGATACTGTACATCACAAACACGTGATATAAGTCAACAAGATCAAGATAGATCACCCGGAGCAGTATTATTAGCAGATGCAAATTTAGTTAAAACATTTATGCAAATTTAATTAAAACATTTACAAGTTCTTGTACATAAATTGAGATACGAAGACCGAGAAAAATCATTAAAATTGCGTTATCTGCGATGGTACATCCTGCTGGCTGACGGAAGGGATTCTGGGAACTGATAGCAAGAAACATCGGTCGATATTTACCAGTAGCATCTCTACAACATGACGAATTACTAACTTATGAAGAAGAAAATTTTACGGCTAACTAGAAACACCAGCTGCCAACCAGTACTGAGCCCGCGCGGTGGAATATGGCCTGAATCCTTAATGTGTTGAAGGGAGGGATTAGAATATTACAAAGGATAATTGTCACCTAAAAGCAATGGTGATATCCGGTAGTTGACCGGTGTCGCATAAATAAAGACCAATATATAAGATTAGCATAATATAATCATTACGATGTATGTACCACGTGAGCGGTAGGTACTTTAACAAAGTAGCAAGTGCGCGGCTACCGAGTCGGCTGGCAACCGGAATGAATATTAACGTCTAACACGCCGATAACACGTTCGCTATGGATTTCACAACACGGGAACCATGGAAAACCTATTTATCACTATGGAATTTTAATTAAATATAACAAGTTTGTTTCATATGACGGCCTGATTAGCGCAGTTCGTACCGTCCCTGCCTTAGTATCTATACTATAAGTAATTTATACTGGGTTCGTCCTCAGTCCATTGTATGGTACCCATAATACAAGCGTTGCTTAGTGTGGGACTGTATACTTGGTGTGCTCGTCTGGCGATATTTATAATTATTTATTACACTTTAAATGTTTGAGTTTGTTTACAGACAACTAATCTAACTAAACAGCACTATTTAATCATGAAATCAAGCAGGGTTTACATATATTATTATCCAAAAATCTAAAAGAAAACTAGTAGTAAAAACAGCGCATGGGAAGGTTTTCTCACGAGGCGATATCTATTCACTGATATAGGTATAAATCTGCCGCAAAACAACGAAGAATTGCCGATTTATTTTTAGAGTAGACTCAAGCTCGCATAAAATAAACACAGTATACGTCGTTGTGCGATGCGATGAGTGAGAACAAAACATGTGTGCGAGGTAAAGTTAGAAATAGCCGAACTAACTAATGCGAAGCGATGATGGGAACAACTGCATGTCGCGAATTCTATATCGCTAATAATTCACGAACAATTAGATTGCAATGCTGTATTTTATTGCGTCACTCAATATAAACACTTTCTTCTACAAGACATTTCTCTAATTCAATGTAGGACATTTCAGTCTAACCTAATTTGGCTGAATATCGAATCGTCAGTCATTCCATACCCAATTCATAAGACTACCATTTAATTAACTTAATAGTAAGACCAGTAGTTAGATTTTTTCAGGTTCCTGATTTCCCGTACAGGCTGCCAATTTGTGTTGAATGTCAACCGGGATCGGCCACCCATCCAAGACGAGAATCGGAGGAACTATAAAGTCTTATTGCTTCATAGGAATAAGTGGGATCATTTGAGATTTAAATTATCTTTAGGTCATTGCCAGCCAGGTTAAAAGTGAACATAGGTGCTGGGGCATTGAGACTTAATAGGTTACCCAATTTAGTTGTGAATCAGAGCGCTCAATATAGGCGACCGATTTAGGACATCCTTTGGTGCTATAGCTATAGAGAACAACATTAAACATTGGATTTGTCGTTCAACTCGCGTACGAGGATTATGATCATAGAGCAAATGGTAGAGAACAAAAGATGGCTGCGGTCTGTTGCCAACAGAGTTCACAGCTTCGGTGCAAGGAGACTGTACCATGTACCACGATATGTTGGTGTAATTTATTTTGATTGAACTACATTGATTACTCTCCGTAAGTAATATGCTCAGTTGTACGGCATGGAGTAAGGGGTTGGGAAAGACTTTGCACCGAAACAGGGAAAGAAATGTGGCATATGTTACCAATATCAGCTTTAAAGTCATGGCGCTCTACGTAATATGCCACGTGCTTGGCAAGACGCGGATGGTCCAATACTCGTTACTATAGACGATTTTATGTATCTGATAAGTATTGAAGCAGACGGTCTGCTCTGTCGATCTGCACCAGTTCGGTGTGAGTCACACAAAATGGGGCTTGGCCTAGCACTCACTCTCAACACTGTTAAATCTGCAAGGCAGTATCGAGTGATGTCCAATGAAGGTGGCGAAGTTTCACCCAAACCGTCCCCGGGAACGGATAATTAAATGTCTCAGAACCGCAGCGAATTGAAAAGCATAGCAGATGGAAGAAAATTATCCACGACGATGGATTGCAAAGCGGGAACAGAAAACATCGCGAATCCACCGCAAAATAAACATGAATAATTGTTAAGTAATTATGTTCAATTGGCACGTGTATGCTGTGCAGTGTGCTGATGATACTTAGTTATTATCTAATACGGTAGGCATGTTGTATCTCTATGATAAATCTGTGAGCATTTAGTGAGGTGAAAAATATTGGTTTCTACGATGAGTCGCGAGCACGTCATTGGTTCGTCACGAGGGCGGCGCTAAGGTCGCGGTTGACGGTGACGTAGGGTACAGGAGCGTACCGCGATGCGGAGGCGCAACTCAAACCCATTTCTGGGAGCGTACGTAATCAGAGTACATTACAGTCACAGATCGGGAATCTCGGGTATTTATGAGTTATGTCAAATAGCGCTCAGACATACGTGTAAACATAGGTACCTATCTACGCTGTGTGCGTCGACATCTCAGTGATGTGTTTCTGGCAAATTTTTAACGTTAGCGTAAACTTCTACGAGTGATGTTGACAAAATCAATTTAGAGTTGTTATGCGTCAAAAAGATGATAATACATTTTGAAAACAATCCATTCAATTCGTCGAGTACCTACTCCAAATACAAGATAGGTGGGTACCGATATTTACGGACCGAGTTTGTTAATTTAGGGGGTGAACAATTGGAAACGCTGACGAGTCGATTCCCTAGTATAAACTGCACGTCTCATTAGGCTGCTTGCAGTGGGTTGCGTTAGATTTATTTAATAAAATGCACAAGCACGGTTTACAATAATTGTGAATAATCTAATAAATTAATTAGGAAATGAACTTTTGGTGTCAGTTTCATATAACTATCTTATGAGCCGCTATGGAGTTATTATGTATTCGCATTAATTTATACAATACCATTTGTGCGTTTATATATAAAACAAAGTCGTGTTAGTTACACCATTGATATGATCTTAGATTTTTTGAATTTATCTCCGCCCCGAATGGTATAATAAATTTTAAAACATGGTATTTACCATGTGAATATTTATTCACTAACACACATTTGATTCTGAGGCGGTACGAAGTTCGCCGGGACAGCTAGTTTTATAATAGACAAAAGAATTCATCAAGAAACTAGTACCTACTTATAATCGATCGTAATTTTTGCATTCACCCGTTAAAGAAACATCTTATGTCATAAATTATATACGTCTCCGTTTTCGACATCTCCCCTTCGTTGCTCCCTAATGGGCGGGCAGCCTAAGCCGTTGTATAAGCATTTCTAAGCATGTCTGCTCATATCAATACAAACACGTTTTCCCAAGAGAATGTCGTCAACCGATCTATTTACTTATCTCAGATCCCAAGGCTAAATCACTTTGATATTATTTACAGCGTTATCTTATATTGTCAGTTACCGCATAGTCGCTAAAACGCAGTTAAATATGCCAAGGTACTATAGACATTATATGCAGGTGTTTAGGTTTCAAGATGATGCGAAGAATTGCCTGGGCAAGTTTACTTTTCATTTTAATCTAAAATTGTGAGTTGATGGTTCCGCTTTCTCAATACTTCAATAAATCTTTATTAATACCATTGAAATTTAATTCTATGATTAAGACCACTTTATTTATTCATATGGCAGGTTTTTTTCACCAGTTGCACGAACACAAACTATTTTGTAAACAAATAATTATTAATGGTATGAGTAAGTAGAGTAAACATTAACAAAAAAATATTATGAAGTCTCCAAAATGCTACTAACTACATAAATGCAAGTTAAAATGTACTTTATGAGTATATTGATAAGATCCTGATAAATATTGTGTATCCCAGAAGGAAGTAGGTACTCAGTATGTATTTTTTTATTAGGAACTAGCTGTACCATCTCAGAATGAAATGTATGAGCGAATTAAGTATATTAATATTTCATTTATTACAATACATCATTAATTGTTCCCATGATTTATAGTTATTCTGCTATTCAACGCAGAGACAAATAAAATCATCTGAGATCATATAAATCAGCCCAACCATTATTGAGTTATAAATGGTGTAACTAACACAACTTTGCTTTATATATGTAAAAAAAAATTGGTATAATTCTGAACTTTTATATACACTATATCCAGTGACAGTGTTCTTGCAAATTCTGGTTCATGTTTTAAGCTCTCAGGCTCCAGTCTACTAGCAAAATCAACTCAAAAACAAATGAAAATAAAACCTCGCTTCTGACAGGTTTTGTAAAAAAAGAAAAATTTCCATCACAATGCTGTTCCCATTCAATCGAATCCATTGTGTTCCCAGAGTCAGGGCTCTGATGATTAATAAATAGTAAATCTAACTTTGCTTTGAAAATCTAATCACATTCCATGCAGAAGAGGTGAGAAGCATCACAGGTGGGCTATAGATGACATTTAAACATGACATGGTTTGTACATGTTTTTGGGGCATCTATGTATTACCATGTAGATGTGAACTGTCAGTTAGGAAAAGGGTAAAACTTGAAATCATTAATCAGTAAAAATATGAGGGTAGGCAGAGAATGTAATGGGTTACCTGATATAATAGAAGAGATATTTTTTTAAATTTACATTATATAAATACCTACCCATTGAAAAAATATACATAAGGGTATATTTAACAATGTATCTCAATGAGACTTGTGCACTGAATACCAAATATATGTGTCATCAACTTACCTTTATCCCCCTTATTAGAGCCTGAAGCATTACTCGACAAACTGGAATCATCAGAGTCATATCCAAAGGCTGTGTTGTCCCCTGAGCCTTTAGCGTTGAGTTGGCGGTCGCGGCGCTGCGGCCAGCGGCGAGGGGTCGCATGTCCGCCAGGCGAGTTCGCCCCCAAGACCTGCAGAGCCTCCTGTGGGTAGTGCCGCGCACCCCTCTCCCCCTGGCCTCCGACCACGTACATCCCAGGTCCCCCGAACCCCGGGCTCCCGTGATACATCATCGGCGCGCCTTCATTCATCCTGGTCTCGATACCCTGCCGGCAAGCGCAGGTTAGGAACGAGAATCACCGGCGAAACTTCACTATCAATTTTAGCATACCGACCTGTATTACGACCGTTAAATCCGATGGCGTCCGGCGTGACGGGCGACTATTGCGTCATAGTAGGCGTAATAAATTAATTAGAGTATGTTGCGACGTCGAAATCGAGTATTCTATTATCTTCAGTACGCCGAAATACGAGACGTTCGTGCAGTGGGACGTCCTCACCAATTCGATAGCTTCCTCGAGGTAGTTGTGTCGATATTGGCGCGTCTCTGGCCTCCCACTATGTGAAAACCACGGGCTATAATTATTTCGACGCCGGTTATAATAAATCTACCCACGAATTATGGCAAATCTGTAAAATCTAATGAGGAAGATCCGCCATGACTTTAGGGAGCAACACTAGCGACATCTGATGTTGACTTGTGAAGTGTACACGTGATTTTTATTTTTTACCACTTCAAATTTTCATGTTCCTTTTAGGGCCAGTATTTTGTTTTCTTCTAATAATCAAATTAATTATAAAAACAACAGTGAATTAGCATGTATAGACGAATATTGATAACTATTCTGGTCTGTTATCGTAAAATAACAAGTCACATGATCCTGAGTTTCAAAGATATATTTTTAACCATGCAACATTTGATTAAGTCGATAGAAATTGTCACAGTGACAGAAAACGTTGACAGAAAGCCATTCATGACATAAGACGTTTCAATTTATTGGCTCGTAGGATGTTTGGAATATTTTTTCCTGTATCTTGTTTTGGCATTAGTGAATATTATACTTCTGTCCTTGTTTCGCAGGATCGTAGCTTGAAATGATTCCAGTTGGAGAACATTTTTTGTTTGATGTAAAAAAGAAAACTGTCAGAATTGACATATTAGAGATACACGTAAAATAATAAAACTCCAAAAAAATATGTAATTTATTTCTATTATACTATGTTCGGTACCAATGAAGTACATTTCACAACCTGCACCTTTCTCTTAAACGTTATAAAAAACGATTACATGGAGTGATGACGTTGAATGGGGACAATGTAACCTTTAAAGTGCTACAAGAAACAAACATTGCGTTCTCATAGTTTTATCATTGTTATCTCAGGTGTGCAGTGGTTGATATGTCACATTTCGGGGATTTTATGGACGGAGTGCCCGTTAAAATATCAGAAAAGTACAAGCGCCCGCCGGAAATCGATTTACCTTACAGTGTTATTGAATGTCCTAAACGGGCGCAAGGTATCGTGGATATTGCAAATTATTCGTGTACATTCGAGAAAAATGTGCTCACTAAGCTCAAGGAGCTCAGGAGTGCGAAAGAGACGAAGAAGAACGAGAGGCGGCACCGGCTGCAGTTATTACAGGAGGCTGAACAGAAGAGACTGGACGCTATAGCCGCCGCCGAGGACGAGGAGCGATTGAAGCAGCTGAGCGTGTCCGAAGTGTCGTACCCGAGCACCGACGAAATCAGCACCTTATCGCCCGATGAGAAAGCCGATAAAATCTGTGATAACACAACAAATGTGGACAACACTCATCAGAATGTAGAGGTATCTGTCAACATTACCTACCCCTCCACAAGTAATGCACCAGAAACTCAACCCAACATACTCCAGCCTATACAGGTGCAGTCCAATTTCCAGGCGGGCAGTCTCCTTGATGACCCCGATCCATTACAGAAATTAAAAATGAGTACGAAAATAACTAAGATATCTTACAACTCTAATGTAGACACAATGACATTTAGAGATTTCGAAAATGACACATCAAGTCCTTTTGATAATGTTGAACTGAAGACTATAAATGATATGGAATTGTTAGCCCAAGTATTGGAAAGCCAGAGGGATTCATCAACAAGTTATCATCCGCAGCCAGGGTACACACCCGAGCAAGGATATAGTGTTCCGAACTGTGCATCTCAGGCACAGGTCGAAGGAAGTACATACTTACAAAATACATACATGGAACAGCCAATCCAAGGCCAAGGTATGATGTACACCATGACACAGCCATATGCAGTTCCAAACGGTTATTATATTCCAACCGATAATGATAACATGTACATGCAAAACTACCCATACTATGTATCACAGAATCCGTACCCAGTAGACCCCTACTACGGTAATCCTTTGCCAACAACATCAGCAGACATCATACAAGTTCAGAATGGTTCTACATACATACCGCAGCCTTACTATTATCAATACCCACAGATCCCAATGCAATATCCTGCAAACACAGTGTACAATGTGCCTGTACAGACTGAAAATAAAGACCAGAATGCTTCAGCATCACAAAATACTATGAAGTCACGGTCCAGAAGTGTCCCAGATATTGTTAGGGAGTTAAATGAAGAGTTGGCTAACCTTAGGATAAACGAAAGATCATACAATGTCAGTCCTGCTCCAAAGAATATCCCTCCAGCAGTGGCTGAGAAAAAAGGAGATAGGAAAAGTAAAAGGAAATCAGAGAATTTGCCTAATCCACTTGACAAGCTGTCTCCAAAGCTGCAGGAGATGTGCAAAAAGATTCATGGGATGGGATTTCCAATTGACAGGGTAGCTAGGGTGTGTACGCTTGTTGGTGATAATGATAAAAAGGTGAGTACAATATTATTGACAAATATTTTTACATCTTTTACTTTTTCTGAACTCCATAGGATACCCGTAGGTTGTTTCAGGATAGATTAGAACGACTATTGATGGCATAAAAGGTTAATAAAATACCTTCTGATAGTATGTGCATGGGTGATGTTACCAGCAATTTTTATTTTTTAGGAATATCTATGACCAATCCTGCTTTTTGTTCTTAGCCATTACCAGACTACACAGCATCGCGAGTCTCGCTCTGACACATGCTGTGCGCGGGCTGACAGTTCTGTCTTTTGTGCCTTGCATGGTTGTATGGTCCACGCAATCTTCAGATTAAATATAAAATGAAATACATAAAAGTTTGTCCACAATGTTGTTGTAGCCACATCCCAAATTGAAAATAAGACATAAAGAGCGTTTTTCTCCAAATTTCCAGATAATCGAAGGCCTCCTGCTACTGGGTGAGCTGATGGACCTCGGCTTCTCGGAGGGCAAGGTCTCTGCGGCGCTAGCGAAGCACGAATTCAACAGAGACAAAGCCCTCGACGAATTGGTATCATAATGGAGAGACTAGGTATAAATTTGTGATAAATCGATTCACGAGAATCATATTCCCGTGCCGAGTGAAAAATACATCTTTTTCTGAGATTATTGGATGACGAGACTAAAAAATGGCGTAAGAAATCTTGCTGTCAACCATAGCAGAGAGAAATTATTGCAAAACTATTCGTAAGGATTTGTGTTATATCTTTAGTAACATTTACTTTGGAATATTGGGATGTCTATATTAGTTGATATTGGATGCTCATGTACTTCAAATGTAATAAAACAAGGCTCTGGGATTGGCGTAATACAAGATTTTTCAGTATTGACGATTATATACGGTGTCTAAATTGGCAATACACTTAAAATGTTCAGTTTTATTCGCAAGGAATGTACATATATTATGTATGTATGATAGAAATTGATAGGCTCCCAGGAAGTTACGGCATATTGTAGCTGCTGAGCTGCTGAATAAGTGTTCTGGTTAAAATTAGATATTGCTGTAAGTCTGTTATACGACTATAACCCGACTATGATATAAAGAACTGAGAATTACGAACTTTTTGTAGGTGAGCTACTTTTATAAAACCTATCTGTAATTAGTGTATTCGGAAATTGGAAAATGCCGCTATATAACATTTTCTTATAGAAACTATTATTTTTCACTTGTGATATATTTCAGCCGTAAAATAATCCCTTTGGGTACTAGGTATACTCTATACAAATTTGGGGTGCCCTGCGTTCTTGTTGCGTTGAAAGGGCCAACGAGTCTTAACAAAATATCTATAAATCGAGCATTACGTTTGTGCTTTGAGGCCCTTTACCACATTGTAATCTTATTTGCTATATTAACTATTTTAACAAATCACCAAGAAGTATTTTATGTCATCCTTTTCAGACAGAAATTTAACCTCAGTCGCACAGTTTTTAAAACTTTTTACGGGGGTCAGAGACATCGTAAGATGATTGCATCAAACTATTTTCATGTAAATAAAGATGAAATGATATAGAAACTACTGGAAGTATTTCGTTCCACATAATGACCTAGCGTTGGTTTATTCGCTCAAAGTCGGAGCGGGTCGCTAGCCAACAAATTTGACTTTCGATAAATATTCCATAAGGAAATAATTCTAAAACAATTTCCTTGTTATATTAAAAGCAATTATCTGCTCACAAAATCCTTTTAACACCGTCGTCTAGTGTAATGGAAGTGTGTAATAAAGTACTAATAATATCAAGAACACTAAATTATGATCAGTTAAGATGTAGATACATGTTGTGATATATATCTATTTTATCATTCTTGATACTCTTGATAAAGGTAAAGTGTTTTCAAAATATATACTCTGAAAAGGTTTGTTCAGATAGCGGTATCGCGACATTTTAATTCGAGGATTAAAATTATATTCTTAAGGCGGATTTACATTGAATCAGTAGCTGACGCCACTCCGTCAGAAATTCAATGCTGACTCGATACTGATCTGGTGTGCTTAGTTTCTAAGACTCAAAATAGAGAAAAGTCTATTTTCAAGGTCTGTAATCTTCCCGAAATCTATCATTCCCCTCACTAGTGGTACTGACCGTATGATAATCCTGAGTGTCAATGGTCAGTTAATGATGTCAGTTACCGAATCAATGTTAATTATATTATTTTCTGAACACACTTAGATTACAAAAATCCTGTGCATTTATTAACGTGTGGCATGATTGTGGGGTAAATGTGATGTATGCCCTTTACATATTAACCAGAAATGATTTCTTAATTAATAAATTAAAAATATCTTGCCTTTGATAAGGGAATTTGCACTAAACGACGAATATATAATTTTGTCGATTTTTGTCTCCATCTGCTGCGGATTGTGTTCATTTTCGCAAATGCTCTTATGCATTCCAAACGATTGAAAAGAACTTGGAACATCGACACCATGCTTAAATAAATCGCAAAAAAATCTTCGCTCATGTGTGCAAACCCTAACCACCAAACTCATAAAATTTAAAATCTATTTGCAATGATTTTTATTTGAAGAAAAATGCGTTTTAGTGTCATTGTAAATTGATTGTAATATCTATGAGTTCTGAGTAAATAGGTGTACCTATGTAATGTTTTTTTTTAAATGAAAGAATAGATCAGCCACGATTTCCGGCATAATCGAATGGTCGAACATATTCGGGTCTCAAGTTACACTACACTTATAGCACTATTATGTTGTGTATTTTTTAGCTAAAATAATGTTTATATTGTAAATAAGACACTGTGCAATTTTATTGTATTTTAGCGGAAAAGGGAAGATCTTCCAGCCAGGCGGGGCGGCCGCTATGCCCCGACGGTTATTTTCGGGATCTTGTATATATGCTACGTGCTCCGAAAACTCTCATAGCGCGATTCAGGATTGTATTGAGAATTGTCTATTGTTCTAAATGCGTCCGCAGCACTATGTAGCTTGTGACGAGGTTGAAGAGGTTGCTACAGTATCAATTTTAAAAATATTTTTAATATATTATCACAAGTGAGTTACATTAGGAAAGTCTGGGTTGTTTTGTAGGTAAATTGTGTAAGTTATTGGAAAAAGGTACTTATTTGCGTCGATTGTCGCAGGAAAACCCATTGAGTCCTGGAAAAGGGAAAAATGATTGTCAATTAGATCCACTTTGAGGGCGCCAAATGTTTTTTGCATGAAAATTGACAAAACCCATAGATAAAAAAACTCGTATGCCTTTTTTATAAAGTCTCATTTACGATGTGTAAAACAAGACGATTCAAGTCTAATCGAATTAAAAGTTGATAATTAAAAAAAATGCCCAATCACTGACATCTAGATTACTGAAACATTATTACATTGTTACATTACAATCTAATGTAATTCCTGTTAATGTTTCCTGTAGTTTTCTCCTATCACCTAATGTGGCCGCAATTAGTAATATAATCGCTAACACTGTTTCCGCATTTGATCGCCATAGAATTAACGAACATACACAACCTTGTACCTAATTTATTGTTTTTATTTATAATGAATCCTTTATAAGAGTGCTTTTTGTTAAACAATAATTCTAGTTCTAATAATGTTTCTAAAAAAAGTAATCACAATAATTTCTCGACCTTTTCATTTTTGATGGCCAGGGTAGGCATTGAACCGTAACCTCCTCGATTACGAAGGCAGCAGAGGGACCACTTCTTGACTGTACTTCACTTTTTAAACATTATGGCTTCCATCCACTGACCTCTATGGTATATATCGCTGGACTAATCATAAGCCCGGTTATCGTGTGCCTATTTGATTTTCGCCATTTTGGCGCTGATAGCGGCAGTGAGGGGGAATGGAACTAATAATAGAGATGGGACAGTGATATGATACATCGATAAAAATGTTTATGCTTAAACCTACCCATGCAGTAAAATGAAAATAATTATGATCCATTCCTTTAACAATGGCTAATGTCCAAAATAGTCGAGTGGTTAATACTAAGATGAAGCAAATAATGATAATGATTAGCCGAATCGCTCATGGGTAGGGTAGGTAATCTTAGTATAAGCCGAAACCGGACTAAAGGGTGGTGTGTGACTAGCTAGATCCTACTTAAATAAGGATAGTTTTTTAATTAGAAATGAGGTAATGTAATGTTGTCTGGGAAGCAATGGAGTAGGTAAGGTATTCATAGAAAATAAAAATCATCAAAGTAGTACATGAGTTATGTTTAATAAAACAGTCATCAGAGAAGTGTTTTGAACAGATGTAATCATATTTTTTCGGACGCCAACTAGGCTTTTCAATGTTTTTGAGCCATAATTCTAGTCTTCTATTGTCAGTCGGAAACCTGTGAATTAGTAAACATTGTTTTAAAATAATATGTATTTGATAATACTAATCTGTCTTCGGCGATTTTTACGTTCTTGAACGTTCTATCTATTTAAGATATTGATAGAAAAAATATCGATAAATTTTATCGACAAGGAACTTTTACAGCACTATTGAATTTTATTGTTTATAAAAAACCGATAATACAAAGACAAATGCGTTGTAATCACGTATAAATAAGATTAGTAACATATTTTTAAGTGCCTATAATATCAATAGAAGTTTTAATTTCTTGAATATTAGCCGTAAATTCACTTACTTGTGGAATGTAACCCCACTTCCCTTCTGGTAAAGAGTTTTGCATAACACGCACTCATTCATGGTTTACCTATTAACTAACGCCACTTATTTATGTATTAACTATATTAATACGACACAACAAACAAGTTTAATCGCGTTAAACCTTCAAAATCACTTTATAAACACGGAGACAATGTAAACAAAACAACGGCCATTTGCATTTTACGTCAGATTTAGTTCCTTTCCCCCACGATGGGGGCGCTTCAAATAGGCACCATAGATAGCTGTCATTTTAAAGGATATCATTAGTCTAGCGTACTTGTATCATGGACGTCAGTGCTTCCATCGTTTTATGTAACTAATTTTGAAAACAAACTTGGCCACTAATAGACGTTCTAAATTTGAATCACTATACATGACATCTAAACGATATTAGGCATGTCAGTAAGATCACGAGACTTAAGTCATTCCTATACATTTTACCTAACTTCGGAACCCAAAGTCTGCTAACTCGGTTGACTCATAATATGTATATTGTCAATGTCATCGTAATTGTAACTTTCCAAAGCCATGATTAAAATGGACGAGTGATGATAAAATTTCAATTATTATAGCTTTGATTGACGCCCAGTTGGAGGGATGGCTTTTAGGTACCGTATTTACAAAACAATCAAAATTATTTAAATTTCCTTAATGAAAATGCAAGCTCTAGTTTAGGTCTCGTGTTTCGGCTAACATTGTTGTTCTTTTGAAACATATGACACTGATTCTTTAAGAAATAACATTCTACATCCTCTGGTAACTGCCAAACTAGAGACCTTTGTCTCCCTTCGACCATAGAGTACCTATAGGTATCTTGCCCTGCAGCGCCCTCTCTGGACACAATGGGAACGGACGAACATCGATGCCTAAGTTTGGTTTAGTCAGAAATGTGAATTGGTTTTATTTGAATTTATATCTCAGCACGCGTCGATCTAACCGCCGAATTTTCAAACGGTTCTCAAATGGGTCCTGGGGTGTACTACGATCTCATATATTTCCTGTTGCTTGAAAATATGAGTCCGTAGCACGCCCCCTTTTTGAGACGAACTCGTTATCCTGCATTCTTTATGACGACGCGTTTAAGTAGCCCTTAAACATTTGAGTTGCGTCTGAGTGTTCGGCGATAAGTATGTTATGATTCCATACAAAAATATTAGAAAATATTATATTTATATTTGTTAGATCAACATTATTTGATTGTGATGCGCTTCGGAGAGTTTTTATATATCTCATCTTAGGTACTTACATACCTACTTATTGATTGGCTATAAGTTTGATAGAATGCATTTCATAAACTAACTAGCTAACTCTAGAATTACTCTAGTGACTCTAGAATTTAATTTTGTGATACTTATTAGAATTAATATTTTATATTTTTGTATGAAAACATAACATACAGTTCATTTTAATGCTTAAAATATTTTATTTTTGTATGATAGATAATAAATTACCTACGTATTATAGATTTCATAAAAACATGAGTGAATTATATTATACATTAAGGAGCTGATGTATGTTTCAAACGGTTTTCTATTTATTTGTAGAATTAAATGAATGTTATTAAGTACTAGTAAATTGTAAGTGAATGCTTCGGTAGTGTGGGTAAATATTTTATACATTACAGCTTCACAAACGAAATGTATAAATAAAATGTTATTTTCAAAATGGTTGTTTGGTTAACTTAATGCATGCTTAATAACTTAGTGAGCGCTTACACTTGTTCGCTGGAGTACGAAATGCTAGTCATATGATAAAATATGTCCCCGACTGTCAAACCGATATGTTGGCGTTAACCAGCATGCGCCAATTTATTTGCTACGAAGACCAAACGTCTGCCTAGTGCGCATTGGCGGACTTCACACATCTTTCGAGGGGTTCTCTCAGACATGCAGGTTTCCTCACGATGTTTTCCTTCACCCTTTAGCAAGTGATAATCATGGTTGAAAATAAGACTCGCACATGAAATGCCAGAGGTGCGAGCCGGGGTTTGAACCTATGATCCTCGTTAACGAGGCAAGCGTTCTACCAACATGGCTGGCCTGGCATGGCCATATACCTTTCTATAATATGATGGGATTTTCCAGCTCTGTAATCAATTTTGTTTTATTTTCAAAATAATGAGCCCATGTGCCTACCCGATGCACCTTCGCTTTCATTTCCCCTTGGCCTGACTCACGAAGGAACTTTCTTTCCTCAGTGTAGCATCTAGTTCAAGTGAAAAGTGTAGGCAAGTATTAAAAAATATATAACAAAAGACTTAAGTTCCGCGAATACAAAATTGTAATAGAAATCAAATACATCCTAAACATTCTGCCGCTTTACAAAAATAAAACAAGCAACCTCTGTATCAAAGCTACCGGCATGACGATCATTGTTGCAAAAAACATGACCTGAAAACTGAATATTTTATATCTCACTCAGACTTACGTTCCTCTGTGTAACGAACCATTCGGAAACTCTTTCAGACTGCCTGTTAATATAAAAAAAAATAAAGTTAAGTATCTTAAACTTTTGTATAAACTTCAGTGTCGACTGACAGAACCCATACATATGATCTCTGCGTACATGCGTCGACGCCACATCTGTTTTGATTTTTAATACATTCTTTTTTCTCATTCATGGGAATGTAGACTTTTACGTTTTTGTAATAAGAGTTCAAGGAATGTGGGTTTTAGTTTATCCAAATTTTGCGTTTTTAGTTATAGGGCAATGCCAAGGCGTGATCAATGTGATGCGTAGGTATATCCTTATGTTTGAGGAGCTGATGGGAATATATAGTGGGGTAGATTTCTTATTTCAGGATCTACGTACAAACCCCACATAACAAATGACACAACATTAGGTTTAGAACGACGGCTGTGTATAGATGAATTTGAACATATCGCTTGCAGTAAGCCATTTAAATTGCAATCCAATCAACCTGAATGTGAAATGGCCGCAGCAGGTAAAGGAATTGGGCTTCCGTCGCGTCGATGTCGCGTAGTTCCCGGACAGTCGCAAATAGTTCATAACAAACAGTTTCCGCGAGCCGGTGACCCGACAGACATACAGACAATGGGCGACAACCGCTTTGTCTATTGTCATCGCCGACCAGACACGTCGCGATGAATGAGGCAAGTTCACGCCGAGTCGGCCCACATCAGACATCCGAGCGAGATGCGAATACCGCGACGCGGCGTGCGCGACCGGGAGGCGAGCAAGAATACGGTCTCCGCAGACACTCGGCATTACCTGCGAAATTACCGCTGCTCGACTGTTGTTTAGGAGCGGTCCAGTTGTAGTGCAGTTGGACGGCGCGCGGCGCACGAGTCGAGTGTCCCCGCGCGGCGCTACAGCTCGCGTCCGCGTGTGTATCTACGTAACATGAGCAGCTCACATTTCGGTCCGCGCCGCGCCTCGCCGCGCTTGCACCGCCGCCGATAACATCTGCGAAACTGATATTTAGGCCGGCGATAGCGTGATAGGGTTCGAATTCGTACGCGACGTTTCGCCGGCACCGCGCGGCCATGTGATCGCTCCCCGACCGATGGGAGCGAAAACCGAACAAAAAAGCCGCCCGCTAATGTCTACCCCTCCCGGTCGCTACAAAAAAGGGATAAAAAGGTTATTCCTGGAATGCACACATGTGGACGCTGGGTAACAGTGGGTGCTCGTATTGACTCCACATTTGTAGCACGATGGCTCGGAGGAGCAGGTGGATGCATCTGGCGGCCGGCGTCGCCATCGGCGTCACTTTCGGCATCTTTCTGAAGCTGTGCTTGAGGAGTTCGTCCAGGACGACTCTGGAGGCGTGCCCGGAGGCGGCGAAGAATTACGTGGAGCAGGACCCGCTCGCGCTCATAGGACTGTTGCCTAACGAGACGGTCCACAACTCGAACAGGACATTAGTGTTCGTGGGTGTTATGACGGCGGAACAGTATTTAAATTCGCGTGCAAAAGCAGTGTACGATACGTGGAGCCAGGACCTGCCTGGACGGATCGCGTTTTTCAGTTCGGAAGTGTCGCGTGCACCGGATTTACCTTTGATTCCATTGCGCAATGTGGACGACAGTTATCCGCCGCAGAAGAAGTCTTTCCTTATGTTGCTGTATATGTACGAGAAGTATGGGGATAAGTTCGAGTGGTTTATGCGAGCGGACGACGATGTGTACGTGAGGGGTGATAAGTTGGAGGAGTTCCTGCGGTCGGTGGACAGCAGGAAGCCTCAGTTCATAGGGCAGGCGGGCCGGGGGACCAACGACGAGAGGGATGCGCTGGCTCTGGACTATAACGAGAACTTCTGTATGGGTGGGCCCGGTGTGTTGTTCTCGAGGGAGACGCTGAAGCGAGTGGCTCCGCATGTAAAGTACTGTTTGAAGCACCTGTACACTACCCACGAAGATGTGGAGTTAGGCCGGTGCGTCGCTAAATTCGCTGGCGTATCCTGCACTTGGAGTTACGATGTGAGTATTTATTTATCTTTTGTGTTATTTTATTATTATACTTTTGTTACCCTTTCACTCCCACACTGTGCCCTTCAGTGAACGATTTAGAAACCGAAGAGATGTTTTGTATGAATGCATTTAAATGCAAATTGCCTCAACATTTGAAACTACAATATACACCTAAATTGATAATGTGTGATACTGAATCATTGTATTTTTATCAAGCATATGTATTTATGTATTTATTGCATGTTTTGATAATATGCCTATTTTAAAATAAGTCCATGAGTGCTTTGGTTTATTTGACCTAAATGCGCGTCAGTGAATCAGGTTAGTGGTTGGTAAATACCTAGGTAAATATTATTGGTATTTGATTTACAAAAGTAATGTGATAATAACCAAGCTATTATTTCTAAGAACATTGAAAAGTCATTTTATGTCCTTTTATGTCCCTGTCCGATCTACGCAGAAAGTGCTCACAGTGTCTTGAGGGCTTGCAAAGATGCGCTTACTTGATCTACTAGGATGAGCTAGGATGTTTTTTGAAATATATTTGTAAGCCTCTTAATCCAAAACAAATGTCTTTGGAATTCTTATTTGTTAATTCTAGCATTACGGAATTATTACTGGACGAATTTGAATTCAATACGCGTACTTACATAAACAGCCGAGCAAAGTCGATGGGCTCCGCAGGCGGAGCTACGGGCAAAATCTAACCTAACAATAATTACTTTTTCTACAAGTGTTTTGCTCTGGTTTCCACGTTTCGCTATCGTTTCACTTCGCGGTTGCGAATGAAAGTATTACGGTTAAGTAATATTTGCCGTGTTCTCTTAAATGATGTGTTTATGTAAGGAATTGCATATCTTACTAACTACATTCTCTCGTGAAAGGAATCCACAAAATAAGTTGACATTGGAAACTGAATAACTGATCCCCAAATTTTCAGTTTTTCCCTTTTATTGGAAGGGTCTTGTATTTTAACTTGTAATTCCTAATTCAGGATACCTACCTAAATGATAGAATTGACGCTGTTAAATTAACGTCTGCGTGCAGGTAATTTGTAAATAAACTAAAAGTCTGATGCAAAATGTAGTGATAAAACCTACACTGAATTTGTATGAACTATCTGTCAAATAAGTGAATAGAGTTTATCAGGCACATTGCGAATATTTATGAGCTTCGAGTGCGGAATAGTCGGACACCTAACATGCTATTATATGGTCTGTATATTGTCTCTTTCTATGGCAAATTGATCAGCGCCTCTAGCGTACGGTATCTAAAACTTTCGATTCATCATACAAAGCGGTGTTACCAACATCATTTATATCGTAAATATAATTAGAATTTTAATTCCATTAATAAGCACCTTCAAAGCTAGTTTTTTTTCCAAATTGTACGATGTAACACATTTATCACTTCAAATAAATCCTGGTACGTAACCGAAAAGTTCAAGGCTGTGCATGTTGACTTTAACGTTTCCGTGACATAGGTTTGTTTGTAGGGTAACAAAAAAACATCGGTGGTAGGTACAGAAGTACCTGAGTGATGTTTAATTTTCGGTCGAAGTTCAATAAGGAAATGACGGCGATGCGAATTGTATGATGGCGAGGTATTAACAAAAATATGTTTTGTACGCCAACACATTGGCAAACTTTGGCAATTAAAACTGGAGGCCTGGCTTACAAAGTGTGTGGGTATGTTAACACAACGGTGAGCTGTAGAGTAAGGTTCAGTTGTTTTATAGAGGTTACCGGTATTTGGATAATGGCCCGTAAAACCAGGTTTAAGTGTTCAAACATCTAGCACGTGCTCACTAATTATACAGTCTTCTCTCTCACAACAATCAACACGTGCGTACTAATTATAATATTCGCATGTTTCCGTCTCTTTCATGCGAGGTAATGTGATGGCGCCTTGCAGTAAGATTGGGGCTACCTATCTTATCTTTGCACCGCGAGTCCGCGAAGTGTTTGAGTATGAGGCTAAATCTACTGCAATTGCCCGATTAACGAGTTGGTAAATAAAAAATTGCGAAGTGGCTGGCGATTTTTTGCCAAAGTTGCGCAATTTGACCGAAGCTCGCACACACTTCAAGCACTGTATATCTGTACACAGTAGAGTAAAGTCTACAGGACTCTCTTTACAAATAGCAAGCAAAACCGCGATTATAACACATCTGTTTGACTTCGTCTTCGTTTTTATCTGCGTTCCTGCGATCCTCGTTACCGAGGCAAGTGTTCTACCAACTCGGCTATCACGGCTTGGATAACGCAACACTGCTTTGCTATCACTTTGAAATACTAAATTAAATTATTTTATTGAATAATTTAATTTAGTATTTGAATAATAATTACATATATTCTTTAGTCCATAAGTACCTAGTACAAGGTGCATACTTATTAGCGCCCAGTAAATGTTTCTGGCATTCGTACAAAATTATATTGATTAATGTAATGTGACTAACTCCCTGTCAAATGTTTGATTTATGAGAAACTTCAATAAGTAGTAATTTTATTAAATCGTATCGATTAGGTAAGTTATAAATTAAATACCTATATATACTATCGCTAGACGATCGCGCCAACTACATATACGGTCCCACATTAACCAACGCTAGTATTATAGGTATGGTACAATGGACTGAAGGCGAACCCAGTATATAAAACTTGTATAGAAATTAAACATCCATGACTTGGGTACAAACATTCGTGCTCATCACACAAAGTCTGTCCCTAACAGGATTCAAACCAGGAACCCTGAATAAGCTCAGTTGGTACTGAGCAAATCAGGTCATCATGTCTATAAAGTACATGAATTAAAATTTCAGGCATACAATAACGCCTGGTGCACTACAGGGCAGAGGATAGGAAAATAAGATAGAATAGGACGGTATTATATCGAGTACCAAAGAATTAAACATCATACACGAATCTTGGCATCATTGAAATTTATTCCAATGACACATTACGCCGCTTAACTATCTATAAACGCATGACTCTACGTCATAGTGACGCGAGACTGTCGGCGTTCGCGCATTCCGTATATCCAAACTGGTGTTACCTATTCACTTACGAGGTCGGTTTAATTGTTAGTTGTGGCACAAGAAAGTTGTTTTGAGAACAAAAAGCAAGCTAACAGATGTTAAGATGCAGTAAGTAGTTATTTAATATTTATACTAAGCCATTAGTTAGCGTATTTGTAATAATTATTTGGAGTCAGACATATTAAAAAAAAAATACGAACTTGCTTAACCCTTAATAGCCTAGAGTTTCAATTTTGATACCAATCTTTTAAACCGAATGTTCATATTATTATTCGTTTTTTTTATAGGTTGGCTGTACGTATTTTACTGTTGTATAATATTCTTTCCAACGAATTAAAAAAAAATCAAATGTCATTATTATTAAACACAGTAACATTAAACACAGTAATCTTAAAAATAAATCACTTTCGTAAATCAGGCTACTAAGGGTTAAGCATAGGTTTAAGGTTAGTATACCCTTTTTGAATCAGCCGGTATAACGTAGACTACGTAATAGGAAGGCTCTATGAGCGCGGGGAAATTTAATAGAGACAAAATAAATACGCAAGGAAACCTTGTTAGGTACGTAACAGTGGTTGTGGCCAGCCACGGTGTATCCCGCTCAGCGAAACGGTCTACGAAACAGATCCATAGAGCTGTCTTCAATAGATTAAAATCACCAGAATTAGCCAATGATAATTATCTATGCGGTTGACCCAAGACCCAAGATTCAATACCGGTAACCTGAGGGTCGGACTAATTATGTATTAATTGTAAATGGGAGTATACATGCACAGTATATCACCATAAGCCGACTAATCAAGTTTTAATTTAATTTAATAAATCAAGTACTCCAACTGAGAATTTTCATCATGTATTTTGGTTAATTTATAGACGTTCTATAACATTAACAAACGTCATATTTTACTGCGCACAAGAGTTTAGCTATACGCAGTACTATATGACGTTTGATAAATTTATAGAACATCTATAAATTCGGGGGGTATACTATGAACTATACAGTTATCTTACGAATAATCTCGCACTTGACGTACAGGTAAGTGAAAAAAAGTCAATATATTGCTTAGATACGGAGCTAAAGTGGTCATACGTATATTTTAGTTAATCTGCTCGCGTTCCAAAACCGGTTGTCTCAGCAACCAAGTCACGCGCTGTTACCAATAATGAGGTTTCAACTCCAGTCCCTCTCATTTAGACTTACCTGAGAGAGATGTTGTGATTATTTCACTCTTATGTCCATATGATGATTTTTTTGAGTATTAAAATGTCCCTAATTATGTTAATGACAACTAAATTAGTCGTAGTATCTAAGATCACGGGCGGAAAAAACTTCGTTCAGCGTTATGCGTTCCGCGTTCCGTTTTCCGTATTCTTCGTACTTCGTTCAACAGTTCCATTTCAAAGAACGCGGAACGGAGGACACTGAAAGCTCAACCGACTCTTTGGGCTATCAAAGGGTGTCAGAGGTCATTCAAATTATACTTTCATTTCACTTACAATGTTTCAATGCAACGCGCCGTCACGCATTTCTTGGGCGATGTGAGATATATTATTTTAAGAAGATGAATTATGTAGGTACCTAGATGCCGTAAGAATTTTTATATTGCGCCAATTTTCGGGTATTTATGTCTGGCGATATTATTATACATATTACATTAGTAAGTTATTCGTGGATTGTCCTTATCTCAAGTCCGTCACAGACTCCTAACATGACTCTTGTTCTGGCACGCGCATCTTGCTAAGTGCGGAAGATAACCAGTTGATACACTATCTATTTAGTCCATATTATGTGACTACTCAAGGTTGAGAATTAAGATTCGATTGTGAATTACAGAGTAAATTGTTGGCAGCCATTTCTTCCAATAATAGTAGAAAGAATATTCTTTACTATAAACATGAAAAAAATATCGTTAAAAGTGAAAAATTTCCACGCGTTTTTTTTTGTCACAGGTTGAGATTTGGGATACAAAATAGCTGATACATACATTGCTTACTTTCATCAAAAAAGCATCTTGCTTATTGAAATCCTAAAAATACTAAAATATGCCACCTAAATAAAAAAAAAACCTAACTTAAAAAGAGATTCCAGTTCAATCTCAACACTTACATTCCCCTGGGAACTTTTAAAAAAAAAAGTAATAAATTATAATAAAACAATGAATCTGTCATTTTTGAGGTTAATGTTAGCAGTACCTAAGTGAGTTACTTAGTAATAATTTTCTCTGAAGAATGTAACTACTGTTTCGAGTGATAAAACACATACTAGGGGCACTTGGATATTCCCTGGGCACAGTTTAGCACGTAGCTACTGTAACCCAACCGTGCACAGTGCGGGCAATTCAAAAACAATGGACAATTGATTTTTATGTTAACAAGAATCTCTAACGAACGTCATAGTAATTCTTTTAAACTATTTCCCTGGCTGTAGACTGTATGCCAATGTAAGAGAATAACAGTACAGCGTGATTCAGAAAAGCTGTACTAACGAATCTTTAAACGTGCGCTTCTTACCTCATAAAAAAAATCCCTACAAAACGAGAATGAATTTCTGCGACAACATTTTTTTTTAAATTTATCTACGTACTATCGAAATTTTTATTTGAAATAATGATTACAAATACGTTAAACAAGCTTAGCTTAAAAAAATTGTATCCTGTACATTTTGAATCAACCTGTATACTATCTACAATAAAATGGTACTATCTACAAAAGGGCTGAGGTGCAGCTTATTCTGGAAATGTACGCGTACGTAATGTACGTACGTACATTCCTCGCATCTTGTTGCTCCGATGGGAATCGAACTCGCAACCACCCTTGTGAACAGAGCGGCCTACCCTCAAACCACTAAACCAGACTATGGTCATGTTGCTACTACTTCCACCAAACCAAAGGCATCGATAATTTTCAACTAAACATTTACGTATTGATAAACACAAGTGTACAACAAGGCTAAGTTGTTTCTCAGACAACAGTCGGCTCATTGCTCACTTTACAAAGTTATTTATTCCTCTAATGGCGGCGCCACCGTCTATGCAAACCTGTCAAATGCAACAACATTTTCACGTTAAAATCGTTAGTTCACATTTTGGCCACCAGAACGAGTATGGTTGTGGTTTGTGCTATTGTACATTATGCGCCGAGACGTGACGTCATTAGTCACCGCGCTGATGACAAGATTGAATATTTATAAAATACAAATTATATCTTTGAGAAAGTTCGGTATGAGATTAGAGAGACAGTAAATTTCGCTTCTTGTATTTATAGATTACTCTGTGCGTACTTTGAGCTCACCTAGGTCTCAGAATTAAAGGACAAGGATCTAGAGACGACACGTGTAGAATCATACTATGTATTCTATGTATCTTACTAAAGGAATACGAAAGTAAGGCTAGAGATTGGCTCCGTATAATAATAGTCCTTCTGACCGAATTTCGGTCACGGCGGCTAATCTCAACGGAGACCAGCCATCTGCGCAGGAGATATTATAGTGCGCAATTGTGTGCGCTAGCGCAGGTGCACTCTCTGTTCCCTCACTATCTTAGTCCAATGGGACGGCAATGCGACACGACCGGAGAGAGATCTGGCGCAGGACCAACGACTTTACGTGGCTCCCTGAAATCCATATATTGGCATGAACTAGATACTACTTTTGTAATTTATTTGCAACTAGCTGTTACCCGCGACTTCGTCCGCGTGGTATTTAACAAAAAAGTTTTTCTAAAATAAAAGTAGCTTAGGTTACTCCTTGTTAGATCAGCTATCTGCCAGTGAAAGTCCCGTCAAAATCGGTCCACCTATTTCAGAGATTAGCCGAAACAAGCAGACAGACAGACAGACAACAATTGTAAAAAATGTTGTTTTGGTATATGTACCGTGTATACATCCAAATGCACTTAGTAAAAAGCGGTTATTTTAACTCCAATTTTATTTATTTGTATAGATATAGATGTATAGATGAAGCAGAGATATACATCTCGATCTACTTTTCCGGAGATTTATTTAGTAACATACAGCTAAGTTGAGGCGCAGAATAAACGGACCTCGCTCACACAGCTGCCGTGTGATAAAGACGCATCCTTATAAATTAATTTATCTCATGCTTTTACAATACCACTATATGTCATGCTCGAGCTAGTTTGACAAACAGACAGACAGCGCTGAGTCATCATTGATCGATCACCGAGTAATTACAGAGGCCAATGAACCGGCGGTGATGGAACCACAAACAATTAATATTAGAATCGCTAGTTTATTATTAACAAACAAAACAATTCGCGATAGACTGGACCTTCCGTTCAGCAACACGGAATGAAACTTGTAACACTCCTCCTTTGCGTTGCAGTGTAGGTTAAAATATAATGTGAGGAAACACAACGAAGCCCAATTGGGAGTTTAACAATAATGGATTATTTTAGGCAATGTAGGTAGTTACTCCGCTAGACGGTCGAACCAAGTCGATGGTATATTGGTAACGGTGTTTACATACTGCTTACATACCTGGGTTAACGTTGAACTGTTATGGCACGCTAATGTGGAATGTTAAGGAAAATTATTATTTTATAGTTATCTTAAATGGATTACGACTTAATTAATTAATTACATTATTATACAAAATAATATAAATTAAAAAGAGAATAGAAAATCTTACCAACTTAATTTATACAAAAAGTGTAAAAAAAATTGGCTGATGCGGTCGCATGGGCCAAATTTTTTACAGTTTTTCCGTACCAAAGATGCTAGCCGCATTTGCTCGCCGAGTAGCCATAGCTATTTGCTGAACGAGGAAATGCCCAGCCCTTGGGTCGCCATTTGTCTTATATAAAACTACGTATATAAACACCGATCTAACTTTTGAGAGTTGTTAAGATGGTTGATCTACTTTTAATTTGTCTGAAGAAAAAAAAAATACATAAAAAATCAACAAGGTACACTGACTCCTAATAGAAAGGCTAAGGATACAATTTCCTTTTCCTTGATTAGACGGAAACCTTTAAAAGCTTTCCGCATCGAACGTATTTTCAATTAATTTCAGAACGTTAAGCTAGCAATAAAATTGATTGGAAATACGTTTAAAAGTTTAGATCGTAGGATGTGATTATAGCCATGGTACTTACTAGAAATATACGCACGTACTTATCTACTAGTAATGTATAAGAGGATAGTACGGAAACTAACGGCTCGTCGTGTTGCTTGAAAGGTAATATGCGTTTTTTTTATTTTTTATTACATTATAGGCAAGTATTTGATCTTGATCTCACCTGATGGTAAGTGACGATGAGATCTACGATGGAGCATACTTGCCTCGGTAGGAAGGCGGCAGTAGATCGAGACGCTACATTCACTAGGCACATGCAGCGCAGCTGATCTGACCCGCCATCCATGAATGGCAACACCGAACATCATGCCGGAACACGGCTAGGCTGCTTGGCGACATGGCTTTGTTCAGTGGATGGTGACTAACCACGGCCGAAGCCTACCACCAGTAGAATTGTCACCCAGTTGGCACCACCCAGGGTCACGTGTAGGGTATCTCGAGGGTACTTAATTCTCCTACGGACGAAGGTGACTCGACCCCAAAAAAAACCGTTGCTTGATTAAAAGAGATCTCAGGCTTATATCAATTTTTTTTTATATCGCTAGACGAACACAACGGTCGTACACTTAGCAACACTTGTATTATGGGTACCGTACAATAAGACTGGGAGCGAACCCAGAATATAAATACATAAATAGATATTAGTCATCCATGACTCGGGTACCACATTCGTGATCATCGCACAAAGTGTGGTCCAGGATTCGGGACCTTCAGCCCATAAGGCAGAGTCACTGTGCTAAACAGGTCGTCAAATATTGTAATATATGCCGGTTGATTTAGTAAGTTTTGAACCTGGGCTTCTTGAGCGCAATACTATGTAAAGTCAGAATATGATTTTACAAATAAATAAAAAATATTTGCAAAAAAAAAACAAAATAAGATTATTGAGTAAATAAGTAGCAACTGCAAAAATGTAATGTCGGAAAAACTCGTGAACTTTGGGTTAAGACCATTCCTTTACTACTGCACAAAAATCCAATAGTGGGTCCTAAAATAGGTGAGAAACAAAACAGGTATTGCATTCTTAATAATCTATACATATAAATAAAATTAGAGTGTCTGTTTGTAATATTAAAATAACCGCTTTTTACTAAGTACATTTGGATGTATACACGTTACCTATACCGAAACAACATTTTTTACATTTTTTGTCTGTCTGTCTGTCTGTCCGTCTGTCTGTCTGTCTGTCTGTTTGTTCCGGCTAATCTCTGAAATGGCTGGACCGATTTTGACGGGACTTTCACTGGCAGATAGCTGATGTAAAAAGGAGTAACTTAGGCTACTTTTATTTTAGAAAAAAAATAGGATCTCACGAAAAAAAATTAAAACCAATGTTGCAGCGCAGCGCCTGATTAAGTTTGATAGCAACTACCTGCAATGCGTCCCGCGGGCTCAGAATGGGCGAGCAGGCTGTTGTCAACGGTTGTCTTTGTTAAATACCACGCGGACGAAGTCGCGGGAAACAGCTAGTATCTAATACATAACTATACCTACTTCCGTTGGCATTTCCGAATGCAATACTTCGACATTGAACATCGTGTCCTACGCCAATGGACTTGAGTCAAGTTGGGTGGCTTCTGGGTTACCAGCTCCCCAACATTTTCCCCAATAATCTTAGTTCTTAAAGGGACGTCTCTCCAGTACTCGTTATTTACAAAAACACTGTGACTTATCGTATTTTTTAATACACCAGTACCTGTTTACTTTGGACTTCTTCCTGATAATAATTCGACCAATTTGACTGTGTCCAGAAATTGGCTTAGCAAAGCTTCATAACAATATTTCTCCCAATTTGCAGGTAGGAGTTCTACGTTGGCAACTCTGTGTCAATTTAATTAGGCACACAATGGAGCATTACTTTAGACTAAATTTATGTTTCCTGCGCTATGATTGAATGGTTACAACGGGTTTATTTTAAATCATTCCGAATCGATTTCGAAGACGGGTTTCCGTAATAGCTATACAAGGTGATTCCGATAGGTAGATATTATGCCAGGAATCTGGGCTGTTTCAACACTAAGTGAAATCAGAATACGACATGGGAAATAAAAAAAATCAATAAATGACAATCGCGATTCATTGTGTATTTTTTTAATCAACATATCCATATAATGATTACAAATGCTCTAAAGTAGCGCAGGTTTAAGGCTTACTGTTCCCTTTCTGAATCACCAAAATGTCAGGTGCAACCATTGTTGCATCCACGGATCGGATTCAAGAACATAATCATTATATTTTCTTGGATCCGTTTCCAATAACGATTTCTAAAGATTTAAAATAACCCCGCAGGACCTCGCTTTGGTCTTACGGCCTTGAGCTCGCCGCCAGCGCACCTATTATTATGCCATACGGATAATTTTTGGTAGACTGCTTGTCGCTCAAGTGTCTTATCATTAATATGTATTATTGAGATATTAAAATGCAACAATTTATCTATTAAACATTTATGAGACTTAAAGAGTTCGTATGTGGGTTAACCTATAACAATTGGAGCTAGAATCTATCTCACTCCATTATTTATGGAATTTACAATAGAACGAATATTACTTTAGTCAAGCATAAGAATTACGTACGTACCTTTTTCTATATAACACTATTCAGGCGCGAAATATGTTTAAAGTCTTAATACATTTAATATGGCATCAAAAAGTATTTTTAAGAAGAAATGAGCAGTTGTAAAATCTATTCCAACTGCGTATGAGTTCGTTGTGTGATGTCATTATTTTTAGATAACTCCTAGGCACATCACTAGGCGTAATCATTTCCATGGCCTGTGGTAATACGTATCTAGATTTGTAATATCTGCATACACTAAGCTTAGGAGTGCGATGACCGCAGATAATCAATGTCGTTGACTCAAAGTGTCCGGCGCGATGGTAGCGAAATCTCATCTAGGGTTCTCTAGGATCCCACTGATCTATCTTTTTTGGATCCTTATTTGATCAGTAAAAAAGATTTGTTAACTACTTACTTAGTTTATCTAATGTCATGCACTTAGTTTAAAGGATCTGAAAAAAATATTTAAAATGACGGTTTTGTGATGAAGCCTAAAAATGCGCCAAAAAGATTAATCCGAACCGAATATTATTCGTTTCAACGCTTACTAAACCAAATATTCGGCCTAATTATTGGGCTCAACTTATGCGCGCGCGTCGCGACTCTTACTATAAGGCTTTGCGACGCTCACTATAAGGCGTCGCGACGCTTAGTATAAGGCGTCAGGACACTTATTATGATTAATTAACAATCTTAAAAGAACTAAAGTGCGGTTAATATACGGTACATCAACCGAATTTTCGGCCGAATACCGAACATAATTTGCCGAATAAGGAATATTTACCGAATATTCGACGCATCCTTATTGCAGCCCATGATTGTAAACAAATGTATTGAAACTTATTTCAACGAAAAATCCTGAAGTGGGAACAGCTTGAAGGCCCAACATTCGACCAGTAACACATCTTTGAGCTTTCAAATCCAAAAATTAGCTCTTGATTGACATACTTCAATAACGTAAAAAGATGGTACGAGGTGATGGGTGTGTCTCCAGTATATAATTTCTTAGCTGAGCTAGTAAATATATGTTGTAATAATCAATCGTTCACAATGGCGTGATCGAGTGTTGTGTTACAGACACGAGCAGAATGCAGTCTGTCTATTTAGCAGATTTACTGTATCGGGTCGCCTATCAGACGAGGGAATTCCAAAAATGGCGGATTTGGCTTTTCTATTGTAGTTATACAGACCGGCCTAATTTTTTTTTCAAGAAATCTATACATATAAATAAAATTGGAGTGTCTGTTTGTAATATTAAAATAACCGCTTTTTACTAAATGCATTTGGATGTATACACGGTACCTATACCAAAACAACCATTTTTAAAACTTTTGTCTGTCTGTCCGTCTGTCTGTCTGTCTGTCTGTCTGTCTGTTTGTTCCGGGTAATCTCTGAAATGGCTGGACCGATTTTGACGGGACTTTCACTGGCAGATAGCTGATGTAACAAGGAGTAACTTAGGCGACTTTCATTTTAGAAAAAAAAAAAGGGATCACACGAAAAAAAATTAAAACCTATGTTGCAGCGCAGCGCCTGATTAAGTTTGATAGCAACAATCTGCAATGCGTCCCGCGGCGCGGGCTCAGAATGGGCGAGCAGGCTGTTGTCAACGGTTGTCTTTGTTAAATACCACGCGGACGAAGTCGCGGGCAACAGCTAGTATGACATATATACATCGAAATAAGTTATAACCTTACGTTTGTACATTAATACATTACATTATTGTATTACGTTATAATACTTATATTTATAAGACGAATCTGATTTTATGTTGTCCTTAGTTAATTCTATTATTTATTGTGCAATATATTTTGTAACTTTTCTTTTACATTTGTTATATTTATACGAGTATATCTTCTTCTTTCTTTACGAAATGAAATGCGATGAATTAAAATGGATATGGAAATGGCCTCACCCACAACTTAGCGGGTATTTTGCCAATGTCATGTAAATAATAGCAATTAAACATTAAATAAATACACATTATAAATAAAATAATGGATGTGACATGATGATATGAAAATTTATCATACGAGTATATACATTAATTAGTACTGACAGATGTCAAAAATATATTTACGGATCAAACTGTCACACCGCCACGAGTCGCGTCGCGACGCGACGTATCGATATTCTGTCTTATGTCTTCACATACATATTACAAAGGCGTCGATATTAATTTATTATTGTTAAGTAAAACCGTTTTTTTTTTTTTTATTACATCATAGGCAAGTATTTGATCTCGATCTCACCTGATGGTAAGTGACGATGAGATCTACGATGGAGCATACTTGCCTAGGTAGGAAGGCGGCAGTAGATCGAGAAGCTACATTCACTAGGCACATGCAGCGCAACTGATCTGACCCGCCATCCATGAATGGCAACACCGAACATCATGCCGGAACACGGCTAGGCCGCTTGGCGACATGGCTTTGTTCAGTGGGTGGTGACTAGCCACGGCCGAAGCCTACCACCAGTAGAGTTGTCACCTGGTTGGCACCACCCAGGGTCACGTGTAGGGTATCTCGAGGGTACTTAATTCTCCTACGGACGAAGGTGACTCGACCCCATAGGTTATTAATAGGTACTTATTTGTCGAAACTACAAAACAAACCAGCGCGTTAAATAGACGTTAATATATGCCAATGATTGGCCCTAATAAGAGACCCAGATTGTTACATTGGTTTATTAACACTATTGTTAAATTTAACAAACATTTGGCGTCAATACAAACTAGTTATTGGTCGAGCTTTGAGTACTTGAATTTTGTGCCGATAAACCCTAGTAATAAAGTTGAAAATTGTATACAGACGTTTGGGTTTGATATTTGCATCTATTGAAGAAATTACAAAGTCTCTAGCTAGACAATAACTACATATAATTGTGGATACATGCGGAAAAGATGTTCGACAGTCTACTTACTTGTACTGTGAGTACAAGAGTTCATTTTGAGCCTTATTAGGTATCTAAATTTTCCTTATTTGTATATTTACCCAAACTCTGACGCATTCCCAAACAGGTACGAATATGTTTTTTTGTCTGTTTGAGGTGAACATTGGAAATAGGTATTTATTTGTCCATTACAGCGTGACCGAGAAAGGGTATACTTATTAATACTTGAACCTAAGCTAACTTAAAACATAAAAAAATCTTATAAAAGATCAGAATTGTCATTTTCATGGGAGATTTTTTATTGACAATATTTCCACTTCACGTAATGATTAAAAATGCGTAAAAGAGGCACAAATTTAAATGTATAGTTTACCTTTTCTGAATCACGCTGTATGATAAGGCCTGTAGTTGTACTTATGTTACTTACTTATATCATAAATTAAGTGGTCTCTTATTACATTATCAATGACCTGTCATAACTCTTAGACTTCATATAGGTAAATATAATAAAACCTTTAAACGTCTGATTTCCTTTGACCTAGAATTATAGCTTCCAACAGTTTAATACATTTTGTCTAGGAGAGGATTCTTATTCTTGTACAAAAAATATATTATGCGATCTATGCTACAACATACATACAAAATAATATAATTCGCTTACTTATAAGAAAGGAGTGGCATTCACTAAAGTTGAGGACTGTATGAAATAATTATAACTAAAACCACTATAAATGCTACCACCCACTTGGGATCAAGTAATTAATATAATCAAATCCAAAACCAAGCGTACCATTGCAAAACCTCAAGACACTGCGAGCACGTTCTGCGTAGATCGGACCGCAAGCAACAACTAAATATAAAGGTACCCTAGTACAAACTATGACACTAGGGCGTCAAACACCTCAGTCCTCCCGTGACTATGGTTGGTGTAAACCAGCCGAAACGTCGGGAACGTAAAAACATAAAATAAACCCAATAAAATCTGTAAAATAAGTTTTATTTCAAAACAACAACATGTTCTAACCAATGTAGTATCCATACATTATTATGGACTCTTTACCCGCTGGGTAATCTCTCTCGGATGGACACAGAGAGACGTGCAAAAAGTTAATAATATCCTTACTTAGATTTTTGTTGGCGTAATACCGCGGCCGCGGGTCCGGCTTGGAGGCCCCAAAATAAATGAGTATTCGACTAAATGATTATAGAGTTCAATGAACCGATACTGCATTTAAATGTATTTACAATGAGGTAGAGAACCAATGTATTGAAACTTTTGTTGGCGCAAAAGGAGATGGGTTTTATTGAATATTTTGGAATAAGTGGAAAACCAAGTAGCTATTAAATATTATATATTTATGCACTTTACCATTTTTGTTAAATGCCAGTGTAAGTGAATTAAGCCATATTGTAAGAATCTGAAATGTCATGGTTTTTTACTTCCTTTTAAATATCTAGACCGCAATGATCAACACAATGTTAAGTATGCTATTAAACTAACATTATAATTCTAAGAAACAAGAGATTTCGGAATTGAAATAAATCTGACAAACATCACTTTTAAATTTCTCCCAGACCTACTGTACCTATGATTTGGCGTCACAAATATTACGTCTATAAATCACGACCAAATAGAAAGTAACCAAAAATAAAAATGCTCTATAAGTTAAAAAAAAAGAATAACGCAAATATAAATTAACTAGTCATTCTACAACGAATAACTAGTATTCGCGGTCATTGCAATTCGCAGCAGTAAGCCGGGCCCGGCAATGGCATCTTGCCTGACACCGCGCAGCCGCGCGCCTCGCGGGTCAGCGACACCCGCCAATCAAGTTCGCCAAATCTGCACACGAATTTACGATTCAAAAATCGAAAGTGACGTTCGGATTATGAAATAGGTAGTTAATATATAGATAGTAGCAACTAGATTTTTTAAACATCGACGATAAAAAGTTGCCTTCACATTACCTATCTCTTCACCAAAAATTCAACCATTTTTGTGTGAAGTCCTTAAAGAAACTACAAAGAGTTTCTCATTTATGTACTTACTTAGTCATCAGCAGTAAGGATATATTTTATTTTTACATTTCCTCATAATATTGCATACCACATACAACGAACGCTTGCTACTTTGCATAAAGTCATCAACCCGTAAATACTTCATGGCGAAAAAACCTCAAAAACATTTTGATTGGTCGTTCGGAGCGCAAAAACGGTCAATTATCGGAGGGTAGCCGTAATTTCGCGGGACCAGAGAAAAAAAAACGCGCAGACATGTTTTGTCGGTACCAATTCTGAGAATTAGACGCAGTTGAGGGTTAATCAATGTGCGTCCATGATGAGGAACACATGGGGCATTGACGCCGCACGGGTTATGGGCAGCCGTTGGGACTTTTGCAAAGTTTAACATGTAGTAAGTACATTGAAATAAAACGATTTTTCGAATTTCATCGCGTTTATTTTATGTTTTACGTTCCCTAAGCTTCAGTTCTACCGTGAACATAGCTGTTGTAAAGCAGCCAAAACATCGGGAACTTAAAAACATAAAATACACGCGATAAAAGTCGAAAAAATAGTTTTATGTGTACGAGTAGTATTCGCGTAAATATAAAAAATCAATACTGTAATAAGTACCATTCAAATTTGATTTTTTTTCGTATATTTGAAAATAAAACAACGGCATTAGTATTAAATTATATATGTACGCAATAAAATAATTTAAGATCTATCTTAAATTGTGTAAAATATTTTAACAGGTCCATCAGAAGGCTATAAATATAACATCCCCAAAGGAATAAATCAAATTAATAGAAAAGTTGATTGAGTTGAAAGATTGCAGCACATACTAAGAGCACGTTGAAACGCTACTGGTTCGCTTTCATAAAAAAACAAATCATAATTTACAAAATGATTTTATACATAAACGTGATACCTATAACATGATAACCTGTTAAATAAAATGTTAGCGTACTTAGGTAGTTATCAAGTTTCAGTATGTAAACATTGTATCCTTATTAAGTAGGTATAATAATAATAACAGCCCTTTTTAACGTTCCACTGTTAGGCATAGGCCTCCCTTCAACGCGAGTGGCGATAAGGCCATAGTGCAGCTGGCTCAGTGCGGGTTGGCGGACTTCACACGTCTTTCGAGGGATTCCCTCAGACATGTCGGTTTCCTCACGGTGTCTTCCCTTCGCCGTTGTAGTAGTCCGAAATGTAAATCTCGTGATACCGACCTCACAAAATCACCGGTTTACCGTTACTACTTATCCCCCACCGTAGCGGGCGCGTTAAGCAACAAAGCAAACAAATTAATTCGTTTGAAGAAGCCATAATACAGTTATCTTTGCAACATTTAAAAGATTTTAAATGTTTATTTGAGACTAGCTACTAGACTAGCCAGCTACTACGTCTAGTGCGAGATTATTCGTAATCTAGTTGTATAGTATAAACAATAAAGTTTACGTATTTAGACACATGTATGTCATAATGAACAGCGCCTCTAGCGGACAGTATTTAACACATTCAATTCTTCATACAATGTGTCTCAATACGATGAAGTATAAAAAATCTCGCACTTGACGTCCTGGGATACATACATTAGTATTATGTATATAATTCTCGATTTATGGTTAACATTTCTAAATCCTAATTTTAGTCTGCCCTCGTTTCTCAAAAAAAAACCCACAAACATATTTAAAACTATTCTAATACTTAGTTACACTTGACTATATGATAATAAGTACCGTAATCAACCAGCAGAATAATCTATAATAATTATTTCGTACAAATAATAAGGAATAAAGGCGGCACACGATTACCTTGAGACACCATTTGTGCATATTTACATATACCTAGCACAACTTTTCCATTTGTCTCCACATTGTAATTAAACGTTTTTACAAACTGCATTGCAAACTATAACTTTGTATCATTGTCTAAATATGAACTAGTTATCCAAAAAAGGTACCTATATACAATTCACGCCTTTAATATAATACAAAATACCTACACGGACGCGAATATTTATATTTATAGATATTTAACGCTAAAATACGTATCGCTCGCAAAAACAAACCAGTATATACAAGATACAGAAAAGTTGTGATAACCTATGCGCCTGCAGTTCTTTAGCACATTAGTAATCGTTATTTGAATTCAGAATTTTAATATGACAATTTAAAAAAAAGTGTTCTGATAGTCACAATTGTCATTGGGATAGGAACAAAAAAATATGTCAAAAAAATGAGATTTCAATAGTCATTTGGTTAGGAACATTTCTTTTTAGTATCGACTAAATATACCTACGAATATTGTCATTAAACAAAGGTCTGCAACTTACACACTGACCTCGTTTAGCGATAATTATATGAATACTTCTACTATGAAAACAAATAACATAGATATTACATTAAAAACTATAAGTCTGTACATGTGCTATTTTAATAGATTGGTCGTTATCTAGGATCACTATGCTGATTGAAGGCAATAAACATGTCTATTAATTAGCCGCTAGATAATTAGTTCGTATTTGTAAATATAAGTATACATCATCATCAGCCGGAGGACGTCCACTGCTGGACAAAGGCTGGACAAAGAGCGTCAAAACGGACGGTTGCTAGTTTTCTACAAACAACGGCTCCCCGTGACCCTCACTAGATCGTTGGTCCATGGGCGCCGTCCGTTGCTGTTCGAGGTCACCTTTCTTTCCCAACAATTGTCGGTTCTGCGAGCGATGTAGCTTGCCCACTGCCATATCAGCTTGCTGATTTTGAGTGCTATGTTGGTCGCTTTGGTTCTTTTGCCTTTTGGATATCTTCGTACGGGATCGATAAGAAACTCCGAGCTTAACTCTCTTCATAGCTCGCTCAACGGTTTGGGGCTTATGAATAAGGCCAACGTAAAGGATCACGTTTATATAAAAAATAAAAAACTGCTGTAATGACACAAATCACATGTTTTTCGTGAGCTCACGAACAACGTGACCGATGGCGCCGACGAGGAACCTTCAATCATGATACACTTGGCCAAGATCTGATAAATAATTAAAAATCAATTATTTTATCCTTATCTACTATGTTACTTTCTTACATTTAGCGCGGTGTTATCATTTATAAGGCAATTAATCAAATTATTTAATTGAGTTTTGTTGTATTCGGAGTTGTTTTATGTGTCTGCTGTCTATCAGTAAGTGGTGTGTGTCACTGAATATGAGCGTGTAGCCTGGAAGATGGTATACATAATGGTTCAAGTCAAGATGACCAACCAGTTTGCGAAAGTCTGAAACTACAGGTTCGTTTTTCAAAATCTATGAATGCAGTTTTTTTATATCTCTAAGATGGAAATGTAAAAAAATGTATCATGGGAGAGATAAAAACTGCATTCATAAATTTCGAAAATCGAACAATGTCGGTAATTAAAAAAAAATCGAAACGTAAGTAGTTGTGCTATTTTATTTCAAAAAGTCTAATGCTGGCAAGGAAAAAGTGCTGCTATACAATAAAAATTAAATGCTAGCCCACATTGCGAAATCCCAAAGCCCCAATGATAACAAATCCTATAACAGACTGGAATCATTGGATAATGTTTCCGGTAATCACCACCACTATTTACCCATTATACAAGTTTCTCAATTTGGAACCATACAATCTGGCACACCCATAATGCAACTAGCAAAGAGTCCTGTAAGTAATTTTGAAACATAGTAATCAACCAAATTAATTAACATCAAATGTTAGTCTCATTCCAAACACCGTCCGTAACATAAAAATTGCCAGTAGGTACTTAACTACTAAATAACGGCCAATGTCCCGTTGGCCTTTCGCTGTCGGCTACGACTGGTTTATCTGGGCAAATGATGCAAATAAGATTTATTATTACATCCGTACATGTGGTTGATAGAAGCCACAACGTGAAACCTCCGGTGGAAACTTAATAGGGCTGTTTTATCAATTATACAGCGGTTGTGATGACGAACCAATAATGTCGGGTCAACGTTGCCAAATAATACGAGTTCGGCGGAAAAGGGAAGATCTTCCAGCCAGGCGGGTGGTATGCCTGGCGGGGCGGCCGCTATACCACTTTACATAGAATATTAAAAAAAAAACTCATCTCAACTGATATATGAGAATATTGATACTGATGACAACAATATCAATTGTTAACCTATATTTCAATGTCTGGCGATGAGTTAGTGAGCATTGCTTCAACTATTATTTACCAAATTTTAATTCATATTTTTAACTTTTCACCATCGTTAGTAACCATAAAAATCTACAAAATTTTAAGCGTTCAGTTAAATAATTGTCAAATTATACTCAGAAAAAATCAGGTCATATTCAAGGACTGGGTAAATCAGGAAGCTAACGGCGTCTTAGAGTGAAGATTGACGTTTCCGCGCGTGCCGGCGCCCGCGCCCCGGTGCTGCGCATCGCACCGAGGGGGGCAAGTAGGTGCTTCCTCTGCCTGCCTGATTGAGGACAGTGAATTGACTAAGACATCTTCAAGAACTTTTGCCATCAGTCTATCTTCATTTCATTGACATTGCAGCTAAATGGTAATTCAACTAGGTTGAAGAATAGAAAAATAAACATGATTGTTTTTTTCGTTAGTCTATGGTATAAAAAAAAACAAAGAATATCGTTGTTATATTAATGTATAGTTATTATAACTATTAAGGTAATTATTTTGTTACCCAGCTCCGATCAATATTTGATATCATACCGTATGGAATTATTCATGTAGTGGATTAGTTTAAAATACTCGGAAGGTAACTTTAGCCTCTTTGAGGCTGTGCCGCAAACCGCACGGCTGTTCGTAGGTGACTCTTATTATTTTATATACTGTGCATTAGTAACGAGTTGAGTTTAAAAAAAATAGCGTGTTTATGGCGGTAAGTAGTTAGTGTCCAAACGAGCTGGAAGCGAGTTAAGCTTCAAGTATCAGTTTAAACTACGATAATTCACAATTTGTATCAACAAAGCAAGTCGTAACGTGTTAACTTTTATAGTACTGTACTAAACTCTCCTGCCCACACGCGTGGGTAAATTTAGTTGTCGGGGTGAGGGAGACGCACGGGCAGGGTGCACTTGCACTTAACTCGGTGTATAAAATAGAACTTGCTTTCATTTCTGTTACTTACATGCAACTTACTACTTAACTGCGAAGTTTCTGTCCAAACGTTATACGGACTTAACTCGGCAGTTTTGCAAAGATAACTAGCCACTTAACTAATACAAATGTTAGCCGGTCTTTATGACATGTGTTTTTTTTTATGGAAAAAAAAATTGAATAAAAAAAAAAATTATTACGCAGTAGGAATCGTTGTGTTTCACTATTTCAGTCTCGCTGGGCAGATAGCAACCGCTCCATGTGGAATCGGTTATAAATGCTAAATTATCTCGATCGTCTTCAACAGCTTCACATTTTTTTATTAATTAAAACCATTACGTTACTTATGAATTGTCAAAAAAAGGTAAGCTACAACTTCCCTAACCGTTGAGAATGCCGTTCTCATGAAGAAGAACGGCCAAGAAACTTTATGGATGCTCTTTTTAAAAAGATCTTCTATTCATAATTGAGCAGTACATTGTTATAGATGTGTGAGAACAATGTAGGAACAGCTAGGCAGGCTTGAGTAGCTGATTCAAAATTAACTAGGTATATAATTTTAAGTTGGAAGACTGGAAGACTACCTCAACATAACGAAATATGGGAAACCAGCTGGCAAGGAGACAGAGAGAAGAACAGTTGCATCGCATTAACCTATTTCCCTACATAGACATGAAGTGCGTACCAAATATCAAACGAATGGATTACGAAATACTTTGGACGTAACTATACGCTATCAAGTGATAAGATAACGAGTCAAGGATGAGTAGCCAAATGATTGGGTATCACGGAAAATCTATCGGACGGATTTTAATGGAATTTGGTGTGATGATATCTTATGACAAGATCACCATCTTGGATATATTTTGTCCCGGGAAATGATCAAACTTTCCAGGGATAGTAATTATAGATTAAATACCACGTGAAGGAAGTCGTGAGCAGATATTTCAGAAACGCTAAATGAAGCGGTAAAGTATTTTATCTAAAGCAAGGATTGAAACTTTCATTAAAATTTCAGTGAAGCTTCGTGTGGTCATATACAGAGTACAATTCTTTACGTACGGTTACGATTGGTGATCACGTAAAAATAAACACCACATTCAAAAGTAAGTCCATACAAAAGCTTAAAAATATAAAAATGTAGCCTCATAATGTGTTGTTGTCATAATCAGTACTTTAATGCAAATGAATAAGTACAATGATGCCACAGAGAAACAGTTAAACAACACAGCGAATCACAAGTTTCTTATCATATGTTTCAGGCTACAATAAGGTGACGCCCGCGTCTGAGGCGTGCAAAAAGCGCTTCTTAACGAACCTTTATTAGTTTTAAAACACTTTTTATTGAGTAAATTGTTGCTATGGAGTTTATTGGCCGATTTATGTGGCGACGAATTTGTTTAGTTGGACGAAAGAGGTGTGATCCGCTTTTTTATGCAAAGCCCAAGTCGAGATAAGAAAATATCAACCATTGTTTAATTCCTACCAACACAGAGAGGTTGGTGCATTGTTTTAGGGCCATATTTCGCGGTAATAAGTCCCAATGGAAGCTCCCGTTTAGACTTGGTGGTGACTCTATAAAATTACCTACAATCAACTTGGAGCGAGCCCAATAACACCCTGACCAGGGGAAAATTACGATAAGACCGATTTGACTGAAATTAGCACAGGATTCGAACCCGCAAACTCTCGGTGCAGTGAACGGAGCGGTCTACGCTTTAAACATTAAGCGTGGTCGTCCTAATTGCCTACCGATCGTATGAGTAAATGATGCCATTTCGAAGCTTCGCAAAATCTTTTTAGTGTCCTGGCTCAGGACACTAAAAAAACACACTAAACTAAAAAGATTTGTGTATTTAATCTCGTCGTGCGACGAATTCGTATAGCTTACTCATACGATCGTTTGCCACGACGCGCGACGTAGTCTTTTACAAAGCCGTCGTCGTTATTTCTCCTGATTCTCATTAGGACTTAGAAAAAGATATCTGTAACCAACTTGCTTACGTCACGATATGACGAGTCTACTAAGTAATCGTATGTTTATCGGTGTTCCGAGAATTCAATGAAATCGTGGTATAATCGGTAAATACAACTGTGGGTGTTGTTAGACATGAATGAATAAATTAAAAAGATATTAAATTTGAATTTGTTTATACGGAATGATTCAAAATGGGTATACTAACCTTTGAACCTGCACTTCTCTATGTAAAGTCAGAATTCAGATACGTAGATTGTGATTAATAAACTTTTGTTCCCAATAAAATGACGGTTCTCATTTTCTGTCAGCATAGTTTTGTTTTAAATTGACATATCGAAATTCTGATTTCACATAAAGAAGCTCAGATTCAAAGGTATGTTTACTCTTTCTGAATCACGCTCTCTGTATACATTATCGTATGTGATCTGCTATGACAATATCAGAATACGATTTGGATTGAATATAATACATTTAGATAATATACAATTCCCAACTATTCTAACGAAATATGAAAGGGTTCCTGATTATGGAGGAGTATAGAGTGCCATATTTTACTATTGGGTGAATAGTTCATTTGAAAGAGCCGATACAGGATTATTGTTGTTTTTTTTAATAACCTGTTGCGTGAAGAACGACTTTGTTGGTCGAAGGCTGTAAGATAATTCATGTTATCATCAAAACGTAAACCACGATTGGTTGTCCCACTGAAAATAAACTACAATCTTTAAGCTAAAGGTCACTCATCTAGATAGCTTGGGTACCTGCAGTTGCAATATTATAGGCCGCCAGGACCGGTTTTGTGCTTTATAGTAGAAATCGCGTGAAAGTGTTGCCTTCACATATTTTTACAAACGTTTTTGATGTTACTAAGAACTAACATTGATATTACTGAGATAATTATTGGTCTTAAAGTTTGCTTTAATTTTATATGTCTGATATATATAGGTAGATAAAGATGAGGTTTATAAAGATTCTTATGAGATAGTTAAGACAGTTTAAATATGTTCCATAAAGGTAAATGAATTGTCTCCCTGAACAAATAAATAAAATAAAGTTGTAACAACATTGAAGTTTTATGAAGTTTGACTATGGTTGGCTACAGTTTTTTAAATCTTGATAAGGTAAAATCATATGCCTCATTAAGTAAATATTTTAAGAGGAACATCGGTAGTGTAAAGAGTTATTATAACGAGTTATTATACATTTAAAAATACCATCTGGTGCTGAGTGCACGGCGACTCGTTACCTGTTTTTTTTTTTTAAACGTAGCAGGAGGATAACCTAAGATAGAGACAAACAACTTTTCTAAAGATTTTCAAAGAAAGTGGCTCACGAATTTACAATTTCATTCAATTTCATACTCCCAATTTATGAATTAGGTGAAATATCTCTGGTGTAGCAATAATAGTGCACAATATTTTAACAGGGTCATCAATAGGTTATAATGATAACATTCCCAAAGAAATACATGGAATTATTAGACATTAAAGCAAATACTCACTATACTCAGCGCACGGCCTAACGCTACTGGTTCACCTGGTTTCAAAATAATCAAACATCATTTACACAATTATTTTATACATCAACGTGATCCATATAACTTATTTATTGATGTGTTAAAGTAATTTACACTAGTTTTGTTAAACCTTATACATTTAATAGGTATAACAGTAACATAGAAAGTGTCGGCTCCACCACTAATGTTGAAGTCAAAAGCGAATTGTGATTTGCACACAATGGCTTCACAAAAACTGGTCTCGACAGGACCGAGCCTTTTAGGAAAGTGTAACAATACGTTGTTGGGAGGTTGAATATTAGCTATGTAGTGTGTGATTTGATCAGACCCAGGTTGCCTGTCTACGCAATGCAGAGTTGCAATCGCCATGAATCGTTAATAGATCGAGATATCTGGAGAAAGAGTTTTGTGTATCGGGTATACCTATACATACTCAATGCGAAAAGTTCTTAATGTTTTATTTAGGGGGCGACTACTTACCTACTCCCTACCCTCCCTCCCTGTCTACTCCTGAGAATAAGCTGGACTACCCATCACACTAACGTCTCCATATTGAAAGAGCTTATAGTTAAGCAACGGCTTTCGTTGATTGATCAACTAAGAATCCTTATATTTATAGACACAAGTTGTGTCTATCACACAACCCTAAAACGTCCATGGAACGTCTGCTGATCAAAGGATCAAACGGTCACGTGGTCGGTTTCCAACAAGATGTCCAACTAAGATGAACTTCCCTGCAACGTGTTAATGAAATAACGCAAAACGCTGTAAGCGACGATATCTATTTGGTTTAATGAATATATATCTAGCGACCTCTTCAACAGCACAACAAGCTACACAGATGGCGCTGCAGACGCATTCAGCACAATTGACAATTCTCAGTACAATCCTGAAACGCGCTATGAGAGTTTTCGAAGTACGAAACATATATACAAGATCCCGACAATAACCGTCGGGGCATAGCGGCCGCCCGCCAAGCATAACACCCGCCTAAATATAAAATTATATATTTTCAACAGTAACTCAATTGTAGGACGATGTGCAGACAGTTGTTGAAGGTGTTATCATTACAAGGTTTTAAGATGCACACTTGGTCATATAATACGATAATATGGCCGTTCAGTACATATTTTACTTTAAATATACAATCACATGAGTACGATAATGAGTTACGACGTCGTCTGCATCTGGGTATTTGCTTATTATATTATATACGTCAGTAGGAATAAGGAATAAGTATCTATGATAAGTATATAAACGCTCTAATAATTATCCATTTAGGATTCGAGGAATTGGCAGATGCAATTGCGTTCTCTATGCACTCTGCTGCTGGTAATATGCACTTAGGTTGCTTACTAAAGGTAATTTGCTTTAAGGCGTCGTGAAGAGATCAGCTTTACTGAGGAAACCAATCCAGTTTTCAAGACATAAGTACCCAATAATTATTGCGATGTACGCGATACGCGTACATCACGCTAATAGTTCCATAATCCTTTTGTTAAATGTCTTCCCTGTTCGTGAGAAATTCGTGTTTGTTGCTAGAACTCTCATAAGTTAAAGTAATGTGATATAAACTCTTTACTAGGTGTCGCGTTAGCCCTTCCGACTAAGCTAAAACTTGTGGGGTCACGGCAATTGTTTAATGGCCAGGCGTCGGGATCGAACCAGCGGCAGGGAGTCAATTCTGAAGTTTTCTGTAACGGAATCGATTCGATTAAAAATGTTTTCTTTTCATAGATATCTTTCAGAGCCAATCACGTTTTATATTTTATTTTTGAAATCTAAAGCTGAAAATGTCGTTTCCGTAAGTTTAGCCCACAGGCACTCTTTTATTTATTTCCAAGGATGCAATAACACAATACAGTCCCGCCAAACTATTAAAATGTCACAGACGGCATTGGTGCACGATTTACGAAAATGGCTTTCGAAATCAGACTAGACATTGCGAATCAATTGAGACAAGATTGAAGTTAAATTTCAATTGCGTTTTAATATTTATTGCGATTGCCATTGTTGGAAGTGATCCCTAAATGTATTCGGATATTGAACGAAACAATTGACAACAACGAACCAATAACCACAATAAATTCAAATTCAATTTGACACCTTCTTTTTCTTTTTTTTATGTTGGCAATCGCCTACAAAGTAGTGCCATTTTGACAGTGTCAACTTGACACTGTCAAGTGATATATTTCTTCGTAATTTTAAATAATACAAGTAGGTAATAACCCATGATGATAATAACGATGTTGATGACGATGATGATGTTGATGAAATGAATCCCTTACCCCATTCAGTTAAGCTGTAGATACTTTACTGTAAATTTAACGGATATCTTGGAAGAACTCGAAAAGTCAAGCCATACTATTTTATTTTAATTTCCTTCACTCGTGCACGTTTATAAACACACAATGGTTAATAACCCAGTAATATTACACATTTATCTATACATATAAATAAAATTGGAGTGTCTGTTTGTAATATTAAAATAACCGCATTTTACTAAGTGCATTTGGATGTATACTTACGTCCTATCAAAACTTTAATAATCAATATTTTATGTATCAAATCCATATCTGATCCTAATATATAATCCTAATATTTTCAGATGCAAACGATCCTCCATCACAACGGAAGTGGAAATGCCGCGTATACTGGCAGACTGAAGAACCGGGAAGTGCACCGCGCCATCACCCTCCACCCAGTCAAGGACCACAGGCAGATGTATCGGATACACTCGTATTTTAAGGTGAGTTGCATAAGAGACATATGCTGATGCTCCGTACGCCCATGCCACATCTGCGCATGATGCCACGACATAAAACACCAACCTTTATTGTAAACTAGCTGTTGCCCGCGACTTCGTCCGCGTGGTATTTAACAAAGACAACCGTTGACAACAGCCTGCTCGCGTGTTCTGAGCCCGCGGGATGCATTGCAGGTTGTTGCTATCAAACTTAATCAGGCGCTGCGCTGCAACATTGGTTTTAATTTTTTTTCGTGAGATCCTATTTATTTTCTAAAATAAAAGTAGCCTAAGTTACTCCTTGTTACATCAGCTATCTGCCAGTGAAAGTCCCTTCAAAATCGGTCCAGCCATTTCAGAGATTAACCGGAACAAACAGACAGACAGACAGACAAAATTTTTAAAAAAGGTTGTTTTGGTATAGGTACCGTGTATACATCAAAATGCATTTAGTAAAAAGCGGTTATTTTAATATTACAAACAGACACTCTAATTTTATTTATATGTATAGATTATCGCATTAATTAACAGCATCAGGCGCAGGTATGGCAGGAGCGTTTATTTTGATGTCACTTTTGTCTACTGTTGAGCCCATGGTTTTGATGAGAATTTTTGCCGCGCTGGTCTCTGGGTAGAATTCAATATAAATATGTACTATCACTGTAAGTATTTTACATAAGTACGGCGGCTAAAAAACAAAAGAAAACTGCACATCATCGCGTCGCGAGTTCGGAGTTTGTGGAGGAAAAAAAGAAGGAAGTTGGAAAAAGATGAAAACAATTTTGTACTGGTGGCCTGTTAAAAACCTATTTCAATTACCTATCTAGTTACATTTAACATTCTTAAAATCTGTGATGTGTTATCGGAAGTCTCATCTCAGTGTTATTACTTTTACCACCAAGTAAATAACAGTTATAATTAACTTACAATGACATTTCAAAGTATTTTTCACAAGAAAATTTCTTTGTAATGCCATGCCACCCACTGAATAAGGCTATTTAAAATGACGACCAGTAGTTCAATCACATATTTACGTAGCGTTACGGTAAGGTTACAATATTCAGTCCTGCTCACACCGCAGAATACATAAATAAGTATGAAAGTGACAGCGTGTTTTGAAGCAGATTTTTGGGTGACGTTACTAATATAGGAGTACTTGCTTACACTAAGGGCTGCCAGTTTACCGTTCCCTGCGAAGCACAGAACTACGTCCAAAGTCTGCTAACACAATCGATTCATAATCGAACAGCCACCGCACAGCAACTGTCACTTTTGACAGATATTGTATGGGATATCTCCCAAAAGTGACAGTTACCATGCGGTTGCTGTTCGATTATGAATCGATTGTGTTAGCAGACTTTGGACCCAGATCAATTATTAATATACCTATAGGAGTAAAGTGTAAACGTGTTTTATTTAGACTTGAAATCCATCGTTGACCAAATTCAGTGTATGGAGTTGACGTTCAATTCGTAGTGCTATTTATTGGGTATTATGAATGAAAATTCTTTGTAGTGAAGTAGTACCTAATAAATTTGCACCAGCTGTGCGCGTGGGTGCTGTAAATGTTACAGCTTTAGAAACTACAGGTGGCTGTAATACCTACTGAGATATACTTATACCAAAGTCATTCATGATATTTGATAGGGTTGCCACGAGATATGACGCTAATCTTATAATTTTATCGAACTCGATTTAAGCTGTGTCGTCTTGCACAGTCTTCCACCATTCAATGTTATTCTTCTTATTTAAATTCATTCAACGTTAAGGGTAGTTTACATGCTTACTGCACGTAAAATTCCCTTAATGTTGATAACCAAAACAGGTGCTTACTAAAGGAAAGGACCCATACTATGAGTTTAATTTTTTATTCATGTAAACCATTAATTACAATACTTATGAATCGGCAATTTTTACAAAATGCTAAGCTACAACTTTACCACCTATTGGGAATGCCATTTCTATGGAGAAGAACGGCCAAGAAACTCCATGGTTGGAGTTATCCTCCATTTTAAAAAATATTTTTTACATTCATTCGTAACTCTTCAACGGAATCATAATTTTCAACCAAAAAACTGCTGTTCGACTGCCATTCTATATTTTTTCCCAAACGCTCTTATAAGAAGTGGAATGAAACGAAATAAATCACTTCAAGATATGTGACAGCCCTAATCGAATAGTAACCGTTTTTGTATACACTTGTTGCGAGTTCTCAAAATAGTTACCTTTTGTTTATTATTATAAGTCGGTGTATGTTACACAGGAATGCTAATAGCTATCCATTTTGCAAATTGCAGTCGTAATTGTGTGGTCTTAAAAAACACAATTGCGCGCTCTACTAGTTTGTTTTACGCTGTTCTATCACACGTTGCCTTGGGTTCCATTCCCGGTTGTAAAGACGTTGGCAGCCAATCCTTTCGCAAGGGGAGCGGGGAGGACTTGTACGTAAATAAAAGCTCAGTGGTATATGAACAACACATCAATTTGCACAATACAATAACACATCTTTGCCTTTTGACAGTCTAGAGAGAGAGAAGAAAAACAGCAATGTTGCCAAGTGTATAATTAATTAAAACAAGTGGTGATGTTGCCAACACAGTATTATACGTATAGCTAGATGAAAATACCAAGAATTTAAAATTAATAGACGCCAGTATAATGGGCTGGGGCGATCTCGCAAAAACCCGAACCTAGGCAAATTACTAACTGATAATTTTCGGAATCTTCCTAAGAATTGCGGTTTAACATCTGTCTTTAGTAATGGACAATAGTGAGTTCCTAGGATAACAGGTTCTAAGTAGTCTAAAAATAATTAGCAAATCCAGGAATCCATTCAGTAGAGCCACATACATTGTTGCCTGCCACACGTGCTATAATAATATCTTATATGTAGATTAACTTAATTAATAACTAGGTAACTTAATTAATAAATTAATGTTAGTTAATTTTATGTGAGGGACCCTCGCGACGGGGCATACCCCGGTATGGTTCACAATTTGCGATGTTTATTAGCTGTCCTGTATAGGATATTAGCTGTCCCGGAGAACTTCGTACCGCTTCAGAACCCAATGTAAGGGAAAATGAACTATGTTTATTATTTATTTATTTCTTATATTTAAGCGAAAACTACAGTAATTATTTTTTTATAAAGTTATATAGCTTATCTATTATAAAAAAAAAATTACAGACTTGTTACTGAAGAACCATCTCGACTGTTTTCACAGTCGGCAATTCCATGTAGCGGCATAAATCCTACGCGGGCAAGGCCTTTGATGTTTTACGTTATTTATTATCAACATAGGTTCAATAGTTTTATTTTTAAACCAATAGCGGCAGTTTAATGAGTAAACTGACTTGACTATGTTTATGGATCATCTAAGCGTTCGCTTTTCAGTCATCCATGAGCCGGAAGTCGTCCAGACCGTGCTGTACCAGGCATCTACATAAATCACGGTCCATTGTCCCCAATGGCACAGTTGCTAGTGACCGTGCTTTCTATGCCGAGGGTCCCGGGTTCAAATCCCGGTATTATGAATCGATTGTGTTAGCGAACCTGAGGTCCAGGTCGTCATTGTTGTAAATTATTTCTGTCCAAAAGTTCCACTAAAGTGGTTAACTTAAAGATAGTTTATTTGTGGGTTACAAATAGCTTGTTGCTCAACATCGCCAAGTGAGAGCAACATAAGGTAAGTGAACCCATTGCCAACACGCACTAATAAACATAGCCTTTAATTAAAACTTTTAATAGTTACAACGCTCGTACCACAAGACTCCCAGGGGCTTACGATCGACATTATTAATTAGAACTAGTAAATATAATGTTATACGGTCTGACTACGCCGTAAGCAATATATTTTCCAATTATCTTCTATTCTTTATGTTTTATAGATACTAATTTAATCGCGCCGGTGTTATATTCCCTATTTACTGTTCATTGATAATTTGCTGTCGGTTTTGTAATACGTATAATGGCAGAAGGGCAATTATATTTTGCCACACACTCGCTCGTAAAGTTACTCTTATTGCACCGCTTTTAGGTTCATAATGCAGCGTATTATATACACTTGCTTTTCTATTTCCGCATTAGTGTTATAAACGGCAATTTTGTTTTGTAACGTCAGCAAAAAGGTTTTATGTCTATTAAAAAAACTAGTCTCTAGTATGCATGGGTCATCTCATGTCACCAATACAATAAATCCCACTAATATTATAAATGTGAAAGTTTGGATGGATGGATGCATGGATGTTTGTTACTCAATCACGCCAGAACGGCTGAACGGATCTGGATGAAATTCTGCACAGAGATAGATTATAGTCTGGAATAGCACATAGGCCACTTTTTATCCCGGTAAAATGTATGGTTCCCGTGGGATAAAGGACATACTTTTTAATTGCGGGGTGCAGCTAGTAAATTATAAATTAGGTAGCATAGGTTCGATAACGGCCCGGGAATGGGTGATACTGGGATCAAATGTACGGCACCCAATAAATACAAGCGTAGTTTAGTTTGGTACCATACAGTCGTTGTTTATCTAGCGATATTGTTTAGTGATTATTTGATTAGCATACAAATTATACAATTTCTATCTTTTTTATTTTTTATTTTTTATACATTATAGGCAAGTATTTGATCTCGATCTCACCTGATGGTAAGTGACGATGAGATCTTCGATGGAGCATACTTGCCTAGGTAGGAAGGCGGCAGGAGATCGAGACGCTACATTCACTAGGCACATGCAGCGCAACTGATCTGAGCCGTCATCCATGAATGGCAACACCGAACATCATGCCGGAACACGGCTAGGCCGCTTGGCGACATGCCTTTGTTCAGTGGGTGGTGACTAGCCACGGCCGAAGCCTACCACCAGTAAAATGGTGCATGGGGATTCGCGTGGTGATACGAGTAGTAGGTCCTTAGTGTGAGTACACAATCATAGTATTGTATGTTTACCGGATGTAAACAAGATAATGCGGGTGCAATAAACGCATTAACATTTATGCGACTCTTTATGGAATATTATTGAGTTATTATTCGAATCGGCGCGATACTCTCAATTTACTTTTTTTCTTACATATAATAAACTTTTTCGGTCATTTCGTTTTCTTTTAATCCTCAGACAATATACAAAATTTGAGAAAAAAAAATAATAGCGACAATAACGTGGCGGGTGAATCAAAGTCAAATCGTTTATTTCATATAGGCCTACTACGGTGGCACTTACAAATTATATATTTTTTTCTTAAATACATAGACCATATATATCTACTCATATCAAAAGAAAAGAAAAGTAGTCTACTCTACTAATATCAAAAGAATTTGGGTTTGCTCTCTCTCTGTCTCTAGCTTGTAATGATACATGACCAAACAATTAAAACCTTGCGAGTGCATCAAAATAACAATCAACAAAGTAAATAGGGAACATGGTGTGGTTCCCTGATATCTCGTCATGATAACCATGACCGCTCTCTCCAGAGCTCTACCACAGAAAGAACATTACCCGCGCTACTATAGTGGCACTAAAATACCGCCCTTCTGTATTTCCAGAATCTTCGCATCCAAGAGCTCCGGGAACGATCTCTGGATCTCCACCGGGACATCGCCTCGGCGATGCGAGAGCTCGATGTGCCCGAAGAGGAGGTGGATGGCTACATGCTGCCCGGCGATGTTCCACTGTTCCCTGCCAGGATCGGCGAGCCAGGATACTTGGGAGATAATCAGATATTAGGTGAGCAACATTTTTATTAATTTAATTCGATGTGCAATTAAAATGCCTTCATCTAGAAAGATAGGAGCAGTGATAGCCAGGTTGGTAGAACGCTTGCCTCGGTAACGAGGATCGCAGGTTCAAACCTCCCGGCTCGCACCTCTGGGATTACTAGATTTCATGTGCGAATCTCATTTTCAACCACGGTTATCACTTGCTAAACGGTGAAGGAAAACATCGTGAGGAAACCTGCATATCTGAGAGAACCCATCGAAAGATGTGTGAAGTCCGCCAACCCGTCCCAACTGGGGCAACGTGGTGGAGTATGGCCTAATGCCCCTCGAATTGAGGGGAGGCGCGTGCCCAGCAGTGGGACATTAAAAAGGGCTGCTATTATTAGTAATATTATGTAGAAAGATAGATGGAAAACTTTTTATTGGTCAACTAAAAAAAAGTATTAAAAAAATTACAGCTGGACAGATGATGGAAAAATCCGTAGGCACCAACTACTTATGGTGTCTTATTTACCGTCCTGTACATATTTCAGGTGCCCCAATCGATATGAACCGTTACAAGCCGGACACCGTCGAAGATATTGTACCCTTCGACTTCATCAGCAAGTCCATCTACTCCGCCAGCCATTCCAACCCTAAAAGAAGGATCGAGGGACCTCTGAAAGAAGCGATGGATGATGTCATTAGAGAAGTAAGTTTTTTTTATCATTATTAATCTCTGAGTATCAGAAAGATAGTCGTTTAAAATAAGGTTTTCATACGTTAATTGCGTGAATCTAGGCAAGCAGGGACTCGTACCCCTGTATTGGTACGAGTCCCTGCTCTTCTGATCCAGAAATGGTATAAGTACTTACTTTTTAACCTGCGCGTCTTCAGCGTCTTAAAGTTAGAATTTGTATATGACGAAGTAAAAATAAATTTTGCTCTCATCAAAATTCTTAACAATTGTGATTTTTGTGAGCATTTTTTATTGTGTTGAACTGACACCTCGAAATCTCACTTCACATAATCATTACAAATGCGCTAAAAAAGCGCAGGTTCAACGGATTTTTCTGAATCGGCCTGTAATAATATAATAATATATAACATATAATCAACAACAGAGGCAAAGGCAACAGTGTTGCTGTCTGAACTAACAGCGTAGAGCATGGCTTGCAAAAACATGCTACTGATTTTTTATAGAGCAATTTCCTTTGTAAATTATTTTTCCCTTTATTATATCCAGTTATAAGTTGTGGGTTGTTAAGCAATGTTGATAAGGTCCAATTTTGGAAGTTTGCCATCGAATACAACTCAGTCTCATAGCATCATTTACCTAAGCCTTTTTTTTTTTTTTTACGTGGGGAAATGCGTTACGCATCCCCTCTCGCCTCGGGGGGACGAGAGGGGTATGTGGGACTCCCCGGCAGAGTGCCGGTATACCCACTAAAACCCCACGGTGTGTCCACTCGATCGCAGTGCCGGGTCCGCGGGAACGCGTTGGCATACTTCCGCGGGCCCGGCGCGACGACGGCCTCATCAGGCCTCCTCTTCGGCCAACAGGCCAGGTGCTGTGTTGGCACACTTCCAACACAACACCTCCTCACGAGCCCTATGCGGAACGACGGACTCCCCCGAGTCCGCCGCCCAGGCTCTCATCGACGGCCACTAGTTTGTGGCCATCGGGGTCTCCTGCGGGGCCTCTGCGACCGCCTTAGGGCGGGTTGACTGCATCTGGACCTTGGTCCCGGCTGCAGCCTTCCTTCCCTTTCGTCTTCTCTTTGCGGGCTTTGCGCCAGCGCAAGCCCGCCCGCCCATTTTATGTCCGGCAGGTTGTTTCGCCGCGTCGCATACCAAGCAGTGCGGCGCGGCGCTACAACCCTCGGACTTGTGGTCCGGTTTCCCGCATCGGAAACATATGTTCCCGTAGTCGACCTCTGCGGTGCACTGTTCCCTGACGTGCCCCAAGTTGAGGCACTTGAAACAGCGCAGAGGTCGCGTCTCCAGAAGCACGGGATGCACGGCCGACCATCCTATCAGAAGGTGCTCAACCTCCACTATCTTCTTGGCCGCGCTGACGGGGCAGCTGACCAATAACGTGCCGAGGCCAGATCATCATTTACCTAAGCCTAGTCCAATCTACTTTATTGTCCCACATCCTTAACAATGTGGTCTACATTGTAGAAACTAATAAAATATCAAAGAGGAATCTTGGAGTTCATTGCCCTTTGATTTCTAAACGGCAACCATTGCGTGTTCCAGGTGATGGAAATAATAAACGCTCCATCACGACAACGGGGCCGCGTGATCGACTTCAACGAGCTGCTTTACGGCTACACCAGGCTCCAACCGCTACACGGAGCCGACCACGTGCTGGACCTACTCCTCAAGTACAGGAGGTACAGGGGCCGGAAGATGACGGCGGCGGTGAGGAGGCACGCATATCTACAGCAGTCCTTCACTGGTAAGATGTTAGGGAGAATATTGTTTGATCTTTTCTCTTTTTTATAATAGCCTTTTGGATAAGATTCGATTAAAGAACTAAAGGGGTGGTCAAATGAATAAAAAATAACATAATAAGAACATCCCCTTTCAACTAAAATTAAATGTAAAAGTACTACAACCCAACAGGTGGTAAGGCTACTGCTATTGCAAATATACAGTTTGTATTATATGGTCCATAGTATTAATAATAGTAAATCTATGATCAGCAATTTGATATCAATACATTAACTTGTTTTTCGTTTTAAATTTTCAGGCATTGAAATTCGAGAACTGCCAATGGGCGATCCTCCACCATTCGAAGATCCAAACTTACTCGAGAAGCGTGATCTGAACCCGAACACAGTAGACTACGAGGACTTCGATGAGTCCCGGCAGCAAGACAGCTTCCTTGATTTCAGCAAATTGAACGTCAAAGAAGCTTTAGAAAGCGGGTTGATGAAGCTGCAAAATCTACCAAAGGTCCTCAGGTGGAACGACGATGACGCAGAGGAGTATCCAGTCTTTGACAGACGAATACACTTCATACTACCCTTGTCAGGTAGACAAGAAACCTTTGGGAGATTCATGAGAAACTACGAAGATATAGTACTGAAAACAAGTGAGGCTGCAATACTTATAGTTGTGGTATACTTAGATAGCGGCAGCCCCTTGGATTATAGGAATACCGAGTCCCTAATCAACTACTACGTTGATATGTATGGTAAAGATATAAAGATGGTACAAATGGGTACCAAAACATTCTCTAGAGGTGCAGCCTTAACTGAAGGACTCAAATTGTGCGCGAGTGACGATCTAGTTTTCTTTATAGACGTTGATATGATGTTCAATTTTGATACTCTTAGGCGGATAAGGATACACACAATTAAATATAATCAAGTTTACTTCCCAATAGTGTTCAGTGAGTACAATCATGAAGTAGTCAATGGTGATGACTATAATAAATTACTAAATGAGAAAATTGTTCCTAATGCTCTGGATGAGCTAGAAGAGGAGCCTGAACCAGAAGAAGAAATAATTAAAACTGAAAAGGAATTAATAAATCTTAAGTACACTAAAGAAATAAGCAATGATAATGGATACTTTAGACAGTATGGTTTCGGTATTCTTGGTATTTATAAATGCGATTTCGAGCAGGTTGGAGGCTTTGACTTAAAGATCAAAGGTTGGGGTATGGAGGACGTGCAGATGTTTGAAACCCTGATTAAGTCAAATTTATCAGTATATAGAGCAGCTGACGACAGTCTCACGCATATTTTCCATGCTGTAACTTGCGATAAAAATTTAGAAAGGAGTCAATTCTTGATGTGTCTAGGCACGAAAGCTTCTACTTTTGGCAGTGAAAAGCAAATGATGTATTACATGTTAAACCATCCAGATGTTTTATGGCCTGAAGAAAATGAAGAAGAAGAAGCGAAAAAGGCTGAAGAAGAAAAGGCAGAAGCAGAGAAGAAAGCCGAAGAAGAAAAAATCGAGGCTGAGAAAATAGAAGCAGCTAAGAAGGCCGAGGCTGCTAAAAAAGCTGAGGCAGAGAAAAAGGCAGAGGACGATAAAAAGGCTGAAGAAGCGAAAAAAGCTGAAGAAGTGAAAAAAGCTGAAGAAGCAAAAAAAGCTGATGAAGCAAAAAAGGTTGAAGAAGCTTCCAAAAAATCTGAAGAGCTTAAAAGAGAAGCAGATAAAAAGGTCAGTGAAGAGAAGAATATAGAACCGGAGAAGAATCCGGATACAGAAAAAAAGAGTGCTAGATAGTACAGGGTTTTCTAGGACTAGCTATACGGTGCAAGTGTACTAGATAAAATATTTTGTATAAATAAAATAGTGCTATTTTTATAATATTTTGATGTCATATGTACATACTCGTGTCTAGATGTAAAAGGACAACACATTAGTCCCTCCCCGCTTCGATATGACAAGACAACAAATTATAGCGCTTATAAATAATGTAATAAGATTTAAAACTTGACGCAAAACAAAACGTGCACCTTCAACATTGTGGTCAATTTTCCTAGTATTATTTACGTTTAATTAAACATGCAATAATGTTCGTTTTGTCTTGGGTCGAATAACAATTAATCTCGTGTATAAACTTTTATTATTTGATTCCATTATTTTTATTATGCATTTAATACATTATCTTATTAAAACTAACCTAATTATTTATTGAATTTTTCAACTGTCTATTATTTATACAGGGTGCGAGTGGCTTGGTAACAAAAACTGATACTATAGATACAACTCATGATTCTGTACCGCCTATAGGTGGAATTTTCCGTCGATCTATTCATGAAATATACGTATTTTTAAATTGATTTAGCATTCAATCATGATAGAAGTCTACCTCAATGTGAATTTAAATAAAAAACCATAATTAATAATTTAGACCTAAAACTGCTATGTTAATTGAAACTCGAAACGTTCGAGCGCCCTCGGCACTCGCACGAGTCGGGTATCGCGCGGAGCGCTGTGTTGTGATCGCATTGTTTACAATACATTGCGCGTTCAAAAAAAGAACAACAGTGGTAACTCATGACTTTTGACATAAATGATTTCTCTAATTTTATTACATGCATAAAGTGCCTAAAGTTTTCGTTACCCTGCCCCTTACACCCTGAATAGTAATCTGTCTCGTTATTTTTAACGAGTTGTAAACTCAGTGGTTGTTCATCCAATTTGTAAAGCATTTGCGTAATTGCAATAAAGTGTCAATGATAGAGTAATTTGATATGTTAGGTGTAACGGTAATAGAAGAGGTTCATCAGTAGGTGACCCCATTACAAAAAAAAACAAATCGATTTATTAACAATTTAAAAAAAATGCACAGTAGCACGTGGTGATTTTTTTATTGTTTATAAATTGTTTTTTTTCAAGTGTTTTATACATAGACGTGAACGGTATAACCTACTCCTTAATCTCTTCAAATATTTTACACTATTTTTGTTACACCTAATATATGATATCAGACTTATTTCATAGATATATGGTATTCCCCATAAGCATTGTGGCACCTACCAACTCCAGTCTGGGACTAAAATTTTAAAAAGTTACGTTACCGTCTTAAGAAATCATCCTTTAGTTATTTTTGAGATTTATTCATGAGTTCCTATTAATTCTACACAGGTATTGATTACATTTGTATATGTTACATCATCTATAAAAACCTATGGTATGATCCAATAGTTATGTAATATTTTCTATTGTAATTCTTATATGGGTATTTTGTTTCAAAAATATTATTTCATATTTTTGTTTATTAAGAATAAAAGTGTCCCAATCGATGGACTTAACAATTGGTTTGGTGGCCGTAGAAGCAAAGAAATATTTTATTTTTATCGCGTATACAACATGGATTATGATTTACCCAAAATCAAACTCTATCAACTTTAATTATGTATAGGTTGATAGGTATAAGGATTTATAGAAAAATGTTGATAGATAAATATTCATCAAATATATATCTAAAAAAAAACAGTAATTAATATTAAACAGCTGGAATAGGGTTTTAAGAACAAGGCCTCGACGAGCTCATTATTAAAACTAATGATTTCTTAATTATCCATGTCATAAGAAAATACTCGGGCATTTGGTTGTGAAGTAATTTAAAAGAATATAAAGATGGAAGTAGGCAGTTACACTTAAAGGCAATATTTACTTATTTTGTATGTACATTTAGGGCGATATAGGTTTTGAAATTATTAATTTAAAATCAATAATAGTATATTTTTTATTGCCGGTATAATTAGGTATTAGAACCTACGCCCCGACACTTGAAATTGTATTTTTACAGGTCAATGACATTTTTATAAAGATTTTTTACCAGACGTTAAGTCCAGTGTTCTATCATAATATATAATGTTAAGTGATTTGTGAAATGTAAATAAATGTACATTGTTTATACATAATTTTGTGCTCACTAAGTGCCAATCGTTAGTATTATAAGTAGGTAAATGAACGGAGGGCATCTAGGCAAGTATGTAACTATATTGAAGATAAAAATAATATTTCGTGTTGATATTTGTAAAATAATCCCCAATTGTGATTTGAAAGTGATGAAATTGATTCAAATAAGTAGTATGAAATTAAAATATATTTTGTGAAGTATATTATTTTCGGTATTTTTATTTGCCCACTACTCTACCCCAACTTACTCTAGATATAGGTAAGTGAATAGATAAATACGTGTCCAAATTCGGGTTACCAAGAAAATCACTTTATTTTTATCATTTTTATTTAATGTAAAGAACATCGACGCAGTACGTACAACTCACATATAACCTCATTACATTTTTTCACTTTTGAAATGCGTGAACGCTAACTCTAGGGCCACACGTGAGAGAGAACGCGAGCGTTTCTATAAGCCTTTCTTTTGATGCAGCTTGAAATAAGACTATAACATTTTAAACTTAACTACATCTATTATGATTATGTTAAGCGTAACGGGTAGAGCTATACTTGGGGTTTCGCTGTGCTATATAATCCGAAATGAAGAGATCCGTAGACGAACTGTAGTAACCGACATAGCCCAAAGAAATTCAACATTTAAGTGGTAGTGGGTGGGACACATATTTTTATTTTCCTACACTCGTGCACGTTTGGTTTGGTTTCCACCAAAATCACACATTATATTTCGAAGAAACACATTTTTCACAAAATAAAACAAGACTGATAACCTTTTTCTTCGAATACCCCCCAAAAGATTAATGATTACATGCACATTTAAATAACCCAGTCTACAATTACTGTCGGTTTGAAAGTGCCTGTAGCAACTATAATAGTCCGTTTGAAAGTTAAAAATGTAATTCTGGCATTTTCATTTGCAATCTATTTCACAGCATCTCACTCTGTGGCTCAACACCGATGGCTCTTGATTCGCGGTTGACACTCGTTACTTGTCCATTGTTTATTCTATCGCTAATTACTGGAGCTCATAGTTTCGCCATCAGTCCGTAGCTTTCCAGACATTTTTCCATTCTGAAAATAGAATTGCATGTCTTAGTGATTATATTGTTTTTATGTTATTCCTGTGAATATCGTGTTCCTGTGTAATGGACTTTAAAGATATATTTACTGATGTTGAGGTAGTTAATTTAATAACAAATTCTTTAACCCTCATACATTGGTTTCCTAGCTTACCCACAAACTACTTATTTTTGTTGATTCTACATCGGAACGATCGAAAATCAGTCTGAATCAATACTTGGCGTATGGTCTCCGATTGCGTTTTACTATTAACGTTTCATTTGAGTTACAGTTTTGACATTATTAACGGCTTACAGTTATAATAAAAAATATTGTATGTTCTAGTTAATTCATAAAGGGTACTTTAGGGGTAACCCGTTAGAGGCGCTACTCACAACCAGTGCTGTGTCAGAAATATTTTAAGATGATGAAAATGAAAGAGCATATAATTACTTACATAGATTATTAAACATCCTCGTCTTGTTTTGTAAAATTTACCTCTACCTGGATTCGAAGGCACCCTCGGTACAGACAGCAGAGTCACTTCCAACTTTGCAAATCGGGTCATCATTTTTTTTTTTTTTTTTTTTCCCTAATGGCCTTTTTCCATTGAGTAGGGTCATCATTAGCGAGTCAATGCTTACCAGGTAAATCCAAGAGCATGACATCATGTCTACATGGCTAGGATTAATATGACTTTAAGTGAAATCGGCTCGTTTATTTGCTTACAGAATTAATTGAAAGTCAGTGGTTTATGTAAGATGCACTCATCGTCGACACATCTCACGATCTATCGCAGATTTGTTTGCACAACGGCGTCGAAGCGTGCGCATGACGGGTAAGAACGCAGCTATCAATCATCGCTGACTGTTGTCTTCGGGTTTTGATCGCCCGCTTATCGGGTAGCCTACTTTGTTTTGCACAAAACGCCTTTAAGAAAGTCGAAAGAGTTTCTTGCCTTTCTTCTTCATGGACAATCTCAACAAGTGGCCCTACGACTTGTTGGGATTATATTTTACTTATTTTACATTAGTACGATTTAACATCGTCCTGGACTCTACTCTAAACAATTTGATTCTGCTCTCAGACGGAGTGGTGAAAATGGTTCTTCATTAGACATAGACTTTCCTGCTTTAGTAGCAGGTGTTATCGACGATGATGGTAATATGATGAGAAGTCGATATTTTTTCTTTCAATTCCTACTGCTTTTCTTAAAATTTAATTCGCTACGGGGTCCAAGAGAGTTTGCTCTATCTCGGGGCTCGCTGAGGGTTAAACTTGGGTGTCTTCTCTAGAAGACAATATATTTTGGGATACATGAGTAGGGTGAGAGTTTATGTGGACTTGTAAAAAAATATTGAGGACTTTTTTAAGATACTTTATGGTTATTTTCTCCGATTTATAAATGTTATACTATCTCTCTATCTTGACCGCTTATCAGTTCTTTATACAGCATAAATCTACACACACGACAAACCTAGTCGTGTAACTCATTATACACCTTATGAAACACATTGAGCATCACCAATGAAAATGCTTCAGGAAACAACGTTTTTTTTTTCTATTGACCCGAATCACTTGTTTCGCAAGATCATCATACATGCCCAACCGCGATGACCATTGTCTTCTAAGTCGCGTGTGATGTAATTTTATGTAACGTGCATTACTCTCGCAATTTTCGTTAGTTTAGTTGCCGTGGGATCGCTGTTTCGCAAGCGGCGATTCGGATCGCGTGCGGTCATCAGAATAGCGTAGGGTTTTCACTTTCGAGATAATAAGTGGAACTACATTTCGGTATGCGTAACATGGGCATAGAGTTAACTGAGATGTGGTCAGTTTCCAGAGCCTTCAAACCAAATGTCCAATAATGAACTTTTGGTGCTGGCATTATTTACAAATCTTCTATTAAGTAAACTACCTACATAAATATTTCTTTATAAGGTTTAACTTAGTATTGAAGAAGAGGCTATAGTACTTGTCAAGAAGAGTACATATCTAACTAGCGTCTTATAGTTAAACACAAAGATTACGCTTTAGATGCAGGTGGACAATAATCTATGGTAGATTTTTTAAAGTTGGAGCTAATCGTAAAAATATTTTGACTACAATAGATTTTTGCAATTACAATGCACGTTTGGTTACATCGATGACTTCATATCACATACCAAATTCAGGTAAATGAATTATATATCCAATATCTACACTAATAATGCATAATATACACATTGCGATATATTTTGATTAACAAATATTTTCAATATTTAATTGACATGCAGAGGTACTATGGGTGAACCTATGTTACAAAACGCGGTCCTATGTGTAGCTCCCTCACCGCCAATTTAGGATATGCCTTATTTACCTATATTAGTATACTTAACGTAAACATATATAATTTATTCTCAAGCTCAAATATCTAGCGTCAATTAAGATTTGTGACGGCAAAGTGTAGCGTATATGCCCACCGCATGGCAACACACTGGAGCTTTGTTTGTTGTTGTAATAAACACGGCTTTTAAAAAGAAAATTAATTTTGTAAAAACAGACAAGCCCGCTGAGTTTCTCGCCGGATCTTCTCAGTTGAGGTCACGTTCCGAGCCAGTTGTAGAGTTAAGAAAAAAAAATGTTAATGACAATTTGTAAGTGCCCCCGTAGGCCTAAACGAAATAAATGATTTGACTTTGACTATTTTTTTAAACTAGTTCTGATTGTATCCTCTTCCTTATTTATTTTGGGACCACCGTTGAGTCTACCTTTTTTTGACTGATTACCGATATTTATACGTAATAATTACCATGTAGTACTAGTAGAACTAATTGTTAGTTATTTTTGAACTATAATTATAGCTATGAGGTACCTGCACTTAGCTAGCAAGGTAGGATATAGTCTTGTATCCCTACTCGCGTTGGGAGGAGAGACGTATCTAATACCTTGACTACACATAACAAGTTAATTGGAGAGACAGTGCTCTCGGCTGAGTAAACAAGGTTTATATGATATGTACTTAGAACTGATTACAGGTATCGAGCACTCGGCCGAGAGCACTGTCTCGCCATTTTACTTGTTATGGGTAATCTAGGCATAACAGTGGGATTACTGAAAGTACCGTAGTATATCTAGCTGCTAATAATAGAAGGTACCTTCCCGTAAGAAATCACCATATAGGTGGGTTATTTTAAATCATTCGGAATCGAGATCCGAAACAGATTTTAACCTTTCCGATGTTGTTGTCGCTCCCGACTAGCTTTCCGACGGAGAATTTTTGAAAAAACGATTCAGTATTGTCATCATGATACATCGAAGATAATCAAATTCGGAAATTTAAATGCCGATTGCGGTAATCCAGTTCGCAAGTTTTCGATTCCGTTTCCAATATCGATTTCGAATGGTTTAAAATAACAGCGTAGGTACTTATAACCTTCTATACAATCTATTTGTTGATCGAAAGCTTCTAGTAAAGGTTTGTTTGATATTTGCGTAGGATTCTCACTCACTGAGGTCATTGAATGAAGTGGCAATTTGTAGTAGAAACTCGCCGTTACTGAGCAATCTTCATTTTACATTGATTTGTAAACTGAACTATCACGAAGTAAATTAATGTCTTGCAATCAAAGCGGATTCTGATTGTATTTCTTAAGTTGTTAGCAGTGATTACGCACTTGCAAATGGACTTTCGGACACAGCTGCTAATATTTACATTGTTTGGAGGATTTGGGAAATTTTCAGGGTGTCTCTATCTTTATAATATTGATGTGAGAGATGAAGGTCGTTGTTATAAATGGTCAAATTGTGATTCATATATTTTTTTATGTTGTGGTTCTAAATTAAAACACGGACTTACGGTGTCAAAATGTATTTATTATTTTATATTTTTTTGTTGAAAAATAAAACATAAAAACTTAAAATATATTATGCTATCTTAAAATAAACTTTATACAGGACATGAGTCGAGCCCAGCGGCTAGCCACTTCGCGCTTTGTGGCCTGACGTGCAAGCTGTCTTCGCTCTCAGTTTGACAGTTCTGACAGCTGTCAAGTCATCCATCGGCGACTGGTTAGCCGCTGGGACATGTTTCACCCGTGTGCGTGCATAGTCGCAAGCGTTGGTCCAAGGCGGTGACGTAGGGCCTGGGCATCACCTACATTGTACGTGATCGCCAGCCGATTGGTTTAAACATTCGAGCCCCCGAGGTGTAACGAGCGCGCCCGAATAACGAACATCCGAACTAATGACTGAGGCATTTAGACTATTTGTCTAAATGGGCTTGGTGTTCGGATACATTGGTTTATTTAGTAGGGGGCGCCGTAGCTGCTGGATGGGGCGCGGGCGGGGTAGCCACCGGAGGAGCCGCCTTCCTGCTCGAACTGCGCGACCTGGATGGCTTGGCGGACGCCGTCAAGGAGGATGCCTACGACACGAGCAGAGGGTACTCCGTAGCTGGAAGAGGGCACACCGTAGGATGATGATGGAGCGCCGTAGGAAGATGAGGGTGCACTGTGACCACCGTGGCCGCCGGATCCAGATGAAGCCTCTTCTTTGAGGAGGATTGTGCGGATTTGCTCAAGGAGTTGGGGGTCGACGTTCTGGCCTTCGGAGGTCTGGTAGCCGGAAGACACGGCGCGGTAAGATCCACCTCCACTGAGGCTGCTGATTCCGCTGCTGAATCCGCCGCTGAATCCGCCACCGCCACCCGAGGGGCGGTTGTAGTTGTAGCCGGACGGGGGCTCGGCGCTGGCGCAGGCCACTAACGCGAGGGCTATGCACTGTGGACAATGTACTTTATTAGTTGGCTGTTAGAGTTGGTTTCTCGGTATGTAATCTGATGATTCATTTATAAAAAAATTGGAAGAAAACAAATATTGGAATTTGCCTTCTACGTTTTAAGAATGTAGGTTAATTTTCGTTAGAAAGAGAATTTTGGCGGTGTAGTAGATGGTAGAGACTCATTTGGCAACAAAAGGCAAAATAGCATAATAAAAATGAACAAGGTAGAAACATTTACCATTACATTACAAAACTTATATAAGTAAGTATATATATTTTTTTTAATCTATGGTTACTTGCAATTTTGGTTAAATGGGCTTTCATAGCAAAGTAAGAAATTACATCAGAATTATATTGTTTAGGTATTAGTGTAATTTTAAAGATTTAAAAGTTTTTTCTATAAATACCCCATATAGCATCTTGATACCATTGTTTATACTTTTATAATGTTCGCTATCTCGTTGAGGTGCGCGTTCGCAAACAAGCGTTGCGCAAGCGCATATGACCGTATCTATAGGTGTTTTGTTAGCAGTTCCATTTAATTGATGAAAGTGAAAACATGAGGTCGAGTGGATGGTACCGTTCGCGGGATGATTTCACTTTTATTTTGGTTGGAAGGACTATCTGTTTAATTGCATAATCTGTGGTAAAGACCGTTTATAAGCTTTATGTCAAGCCAACATAATAATTACAAGATAATAGCTACATGGTTCCCATATTAACAAATTACTTTTGTGGTCGTAAATGCTAGTCATAAATCAATATACCTACTTGTTACTATATAATACTATACAATAATAATGGGTGATGTCAAGTTTGATGGAGTACCAAATGAATAAGATTGTACCAAGTTTGATTCCCTGTCACTAACGTTCGTTCTATTTTGTTTTGTTTTGATTGTTATTGTGTGGTTCTCATTGTCCTTTATAAAAACTCATTTATTTGAAAAAAAAAAAACTATAATTTAATGTAACAGTTGTGGGGGGTTTGTATGTTATCTGAATAAAGATATAAAATAACAGTGAACAATAGTTAAAATGCAGTGAAAGTCAGGTCGGAGGTACTAGAGGCATGTGAAGCGAGTAAGGGTTGCGTTGCATCATCACGCGATAGCGACGCGCAACCGGAGCGAAAATGTGAGGATCTGATCTTTGACTCGACAGAAGGTGGGAACCTGTATATTGTCTGTACTTACTTATTAACGTTCCTCGTTGTGTAATCGCTATCAGCAAGTTATAGAGGAAATTTCAGTCGTACCAAACATTACAGTCTCTTGATCAGGTATAGTTAGGTACTTAATCGATATGAAAGCGGAGGATTTCATTATTGTTTATAATTGACGCGTTCATTATATAATGTTGTTATGTATTAATGTATTAATATAACAAAAATATCCAAACATTGTAGAGCTTGATTGACCCTTGCCATTTTATCGCCATATAAAAGTTAAAGCAGCTTAAACATTTATAGGTATATGAATTACACAAAATTAATTAAATTTGATGTTTTTCATCGCCCGTCTTGCGCACTGCATAGTTAACTTAAGTATCTGGGTAATTTTAATGACCTGTAGAAAAATCTCGGTAATCGTAAAATATTGCTCCATAGTGAGCAAGAGTTGCAAAGTAGTGATCATTGTTATTGTAATGTGAACAAAATCATGGGAGGCAGGTCACTTCTCACAATGTGAAGTGGGATCTCGTAGTCGAATTATGATATTTTGGAAATATGCCATTGTTATAGATGGTGTTGTAAATACAGAAAGACACAGCACATGGATGGTTAAGTTGGCAACAATGTACTTCAATAGTTTCTCCTACATTACCCAGTGCACTTTGACATGCGCCCACACAACTGTCCCGTCGCCGGAAGTCACGGTGCCACCATTAAAACGAGCTTTCGACTATTACCAGTAGAGCTTACGGAAGTAAATATACTTTTTTATTTATTATAACAGCAAATTGCGCATTATTGCCGGCGTAATGTTTATGAGTTTTTGAGAGTTTAGTTTTGCAACAAAATCTGCAGTTACAACAATTTGATGTCAGGTAATGTCGGAGATATTGCAATTTAATTGTTATTATCTGTAATAAGTCATCTGCGTTGAGTAATAAATAATTATCTTTGCATCTGACCTACTTATTTTATGGTAGAGATTTTATTTTTTAGTTTCAAAATAAATCTATTATTTTTATCTAATCCATGAGTCGAATCGTGTAATTGGCAAATTGAACAATCGCCAATCGTGTTTGGAATCAATCATACATTGACGTAATAGAATTTGAATGCTTTGTGAATAGCGAATGATGGTTCGATTGCATTCCAGTCACGCCACATACGGTCATATGAACAGGTGCATCGTGGGAATTCGTAAGGTCAATCCGCGATAGTTGTAATGGCTATTTCTAGTAATTACAAAGTTTTTGAACGTTTCAATAAAATTAACTATATAATGAATAATTATTAATGCGTCCGTCCTGTCAAAAAAGCACTGTGTATTTTGGCCGTATTTTCCGGACAACCTTAAGTTTTTTCTTTTTTTTTTAACAAACATGATTGATAACCTTTGTCTACGACTACCCCCAAAAAGCCCGTTTCCTTTTCTTACCTACCACCAAATGTATGGTAGTAGCAACATAAAATCAAGATTATATTTTCTCTAAAATCGTTCGTATAGATATCTACTCTCCAAATGAAATTTCATTTTCGTTTTGGCATTTTGCGTAGGTGCACTCATACATTTTTATACGATTTACATATTATTATAATGGAGATCGTTAAAATATTTGCATTTAGTGTTATTTTGTTGTTGAAATAGCATTTTACTAGTTTTAGAAAGTCGAACATCAGCTTAAGACCGAGTTGCAAACGTGAATTTTGAGCACAAATTTCTTTTTGTGCTAACGACTTCAACTTTATTACGCGCCGCATCTGATTGGGGATTTCTCTGTAATATCTTCACTGTATTTTTTTTTTCAACTTTTTTAATATTAGGCACTTCTACGCAGATTGGATAGGGGACGGACTTCTTATTGGATGAGGCACTTTGTTACTGTAAAGTAGGCAGGAACTCCTACTCGATTCGTATCGTCATCCAGAAAACATGCTGTCACTGTCCCGCTCATTCATAAATTCTGTGGTATGAGAGGGATGGAGGACGTAACGTTTCTGAAACGGTACGTAACAAGGATTGTGCTTTAGGTGCTGTTCCTCAAGCACAATCCTTGTTAAGTTTCCCTGTCTCATCACATATTTCATAAATACGTTTTCTACCCTACTTCTGTGATAGAATGTCATACTATCGTCCGATCCTAATTTGACAATGTTAGTGTTCCTTGTAATATCCCAATTTTGTATATACGCCGACGAAAACCTTTAAGCGGTAAGTTTATTTATTTGCCACGCACCATAACAAATATTTTTATGACGCGCATAAGACCGTATGTTAAATGGTAGTATACCATCAATTAAAATGACCAGAACTTTACTATATTGGTAATATTTACATGTATCGGTAGCCCAACGACTTATGACCCGCGTCGTTGCGTAATTCCAATGTACAGCGCAAAATTTGTAATGTTGAGCGTAAATTATTGCAATGATCATTACGGTTTATGTGAGTGTTGTAATTTTGCGGTTATTTAGATTTGTATGGAGGGAGATGGTGAATGCATTAATGGCGTCTGCATAAATTAATTATGAGAAATATAATAAGGCATGTACTCTGTTTTGTATTGTACATATTTCGTTTGAAAGTTATTTTATATACCAACTGTTGCGTTAGAATGGCATGTTCGTCATTGATTAAAAAAAAAACAAAGCAGTGGTTAATTAAATATAATCGATCAGAATCGATATGAACTGGACTGGCGAGATAATAAAGATGAGTATTGATTGATCTTAAAATATCTTGTTGAAAATGAAATTTGCATATGAATCCAGGAATCCCAGAGGTGAGAGCGTTCTACCAACTCTACCGACTTCAAAAAGGTGGAGGTTCTCAATTCGGTTGTATTTTTATATTATTATGTTATTATAACTTAATATTTACTAGATGGGAATATTCCGTAGAGTTATGCAATTAAGAGAAATTGGTATTCTAATGAGCATCACAAAAGTGAAGTGATAAAAACGTCGCGCCCTCATACAATGGGACTTCACGATGTGTGAAGCCGTTTGAAAAGCAGTTTGACAGCTGAATAGAGCGTCGGGAACTTTTGTGCGGTTTTATTATATCGATCTTTGATTATACTGGAAAATGGTCGTTTCTCTAGTTTCGATATAGTGTTTATCGCATCACTAAAGGATATCACATGATTTTCAGTAAAGTAAAAGTTTTGTAAAGTGATTTTATAGGGTCTCAATGGGGGGGTCCGAATGGGTTCAAAGGTAATGTTGTCGTGTCTCTTTCTGTAGAAAGTCAATGGTCTCAAATCGTCCGGACAAAGGTAGAGAAATTCTGCTATAAATATTTTGAGAATTTGGCGAGCGAGAGATTTTGGCGCGCATCTGACGTTTTACTTTCGTTCGGAGTTTTTTTTTGTTTTGTTATCTAATGGCATGAAGTAAATTATGGAAGAGATACATCAGATAGTTGCATGTCTCGAAAGCGGGAAAATAATGGCCTTTAGAGAAAAGATGCCTCGACTTTTCGTATCCTTAACCTAGTATTTTTACACAAATTATATATATACATGAAAACAAAAAAGAACAAGTTATTGTGATAAGATTACGATCGCGTTTTGATTACAAACAACGCATACTTGTTTATACTTCAACTAGCAAAGGCAGTAAGTGACATAACTGTTAAATATATTCACAACTTTAACTTCAAAGTAGTAGAGTTTGAAATATTATGTTGCGGCTCCGTTTTGGAGATGATAGTATTTTAAACAAGTATGCGTAGATTTACAGGTCATAGGCGAATGACCTTATCGAATAATCGATACGCGATCGTAATCCTAGTTCGGAAATCAAATGGCTCCATTCCAGGTTCTATTTTCAAAACACACACGATGCACCGTTTGATTTCGGAACGTCACAACACTGGTCACTTTTTTATTTCACTTTTTTTTATTGGCACGGGCACTGGCACTTTACTTACCGCTACGAAGGCTTTCATGATGTTAGGTGATGGGTCACTTCGGTTCTGTGCGAAGTAATGTGGTGTTCATGGGTTGCGGTCGCTGATATATACTAATCAGTGGCCGAGGTGGGGCGGAGAAAGGATAGCTTAGTTGTGTAAGCTAGGAGATGCTACCTCCGAATAGGAAGTCTGTTGTAAATTGGGAAGGCGTTCGTTTTAATTTTCTTTAAGGTACATTTTTCTTTGATCGATGCATGGGGTCAAGGGTCTATCGGGGATATCACTACGTGACCACCTTAAGGCCATTTTTGCATGGTAGATACTTAGCCTTAGTACAACGGCTTGCTATGGCTCTGTAGCTGTACTGTTCAAACGAAAATTGTCTTATGTGTGCAGGCTTTTTGAGGAAAATGTCTGTTAGTATTCTGAATATTTTTGAAGTGGTCGACCTAGACAATAAAAACCGGTAATTCATCGTCTGTCTTTTGTTTAAATTAAATGAAATAATGTATACGTAGTTTCTACTCCGTCCCATACATTTAAAAAACAAAATGACTTAGTGTGTCCAAGTAGATAAAAAAAAAGAAATAAAAATATAGATTTAAAGGTCTAGCTTCATTTCAGAAGACGATGCCAATAAACTGGGGAATCGTACTTTCATTTTTTTTTTAATAAATGCTAGTAATGTCCCACAATAACTTTTATAGTACACATGTTAGCCCTTCTAAATAAGCTAAGGCTTGTCCTAGGAGTGAGCTTACGTCAATAATTTAAGGGCTATCGATCGAACCCTTTTGCTTACAGGAGCGGCAACTCCTTTCTAACCACTAGTCTATAAACACTTGAAAAAAATCGATCGTAATCGAGTCAACAAGCCGTGTTTTACGATGTCGCGGCACGTTTTACGGTTTTAATTTGTTTGTCTGTTCGCACGTACTATCGGGGAATTTACTTACTGCCCACTTAAGAAAATGTTCGTTTGAACGACGCATGTGTAAAGTCGCAGTAAACCGTTGTGCCAGAGCTGAGCATTGTCATGCAAATATCACCTTAAGGTGAGCAGGCAGTAGAGTCTTATAGTACATAACACGACTCGGTGAGCGGCGCCTGTCTATAGTAATGACAAATAGTAGACATGGACTGTTGGCATAGAGTAAATAAATCATTGATTTTATTCCAATATTCCAAGACAAATTAATTATTTTGTTTTGTAAGTACATATAACTTATAAAAACTAAGCGGGCTTGTCTATTTTTTATTAAGTTACAAAATACTTATTTCACCAATGATATATTCAACAATCATGTAAATATTAATAAGATCTATTTATCTGGCGTTAAACACCTTTTAGTTGAAATTAATCGTTAATAATTTAAATTTTCAGTAAGCACATGAATGTTATTCTACCGATACCAACTCAAAGCTACAAGAAAAAGATTTTTAAGTAGGGCCTGTACGAATAAATGATTTGACTTTGACATCTACATATATATATACAAGCTAATCCTCTTACTTCTTTTAAACAGTTTCAGGACAGTTAGAGCCAGGTAATTCGACCGCAATTTAATGTCTAATAGATCAGAAAGGCACCTGTCTATATTTAACAATTTATCAGGCGTTCGGTTTGATGTATAAGACTGGAATCATTCTACAATCACACTTACATAAAGAGATGTCTGTGCAATATCTTCTAATGACAGTTAAATAAAAAAAAACTATTATGACTTTAACTTTCTTTTCTATTACACTTATGAATATGCTAAAACGAGTAATATGATATAAATACTAGCTTGAGATAAAGCCTCAATATTATATGTAGAACCTTTGTTAGAGACGTCCATTTCATTTTATATTTGGGGGTTGGCTTCTTGGTTGTTAACCGATATGTACACGTAACGGTTTCCGTTTGGCCTCGGAGACTATATGTCCTAAGGACAGCAGCTGATGTCAGGCATTTGGTAGAAATTTTCCTGCCTCAATAATAAGGAGAGTAAATATTCCACTTCTTTTTATTCGAATTGATAAATTCTGTTGATCGCAAACGCCTTTACAGCTTCTCCGGGCGAGGGGCGAGAACATTGATTTTGAACTGTGTTGATATTGAACTAAATTCAACCTTTAACTGTCACGTCAACCTTACCTACCCTTTCTTTCTATGATTTTATCTCTTCTTCTTTCTTTACGAAATGAAATGCGATGAAATAAAATGGATATGAATATGGCCTCACCCGCAACTTAGCGGGTATTTTGCCAGTGTCAAGTAATTAATAGCAATATTAAATTCAATAAATACACATTATAAATAAAATAATGAATGTGACATGATGAAATGAAAATGGCGTCTAAAGTCTCATGAGTAGTAGTAGTTTAATTCGTCCAGTAGGACAGGCGAAGGAATCAATCCATACTGCCAATTCTGATGTTGTCAATGTCATGGGTATTTTTTTGATCAAATTTACTTGCAGGTATACAATTTTAATATAAAGGCACAAGTGCCAAATCTTGAATAATTATTTTCTTTAAATAGTTCAGTAATTACTAAAGTCTCATGATTATTTCTATTTTATCTAACTGTTAATTCTTGTCTATGGTGAGAAAACTCTTTTTAATTTTATGCCATGTCATATGTAAGGCCAACGGAGGAACCGCCATAAATAGAGAGGCCTGTTCAGCGTCAGGTTGATGATAATGACGATAGTAAATATTACACACATAAAGGTCTGATTTCGTTGAAGTCTGTGTACACACTCGTTCGAAGTGGATGCCTCGTATGCCTCTCATTAGTCGTTAAGGTCACACCGAGATATATTATGAGAGCTCACATTATTTCTGACATTTCATCATTTTGAGGTTTATGTGTGGTACAAGTAATAACGTACAAGCGATTGGTATTACAATCTCTGAGACAGTAATAATAACCTTCTTATAACATTTAATCAGGTTTGTTGATAAATATATATCATTCCACTACAAGCTTCTAACTTAGGGACTTTTACTTGGCATACAGTAATTATAGTAGGTATGGCTATTAAATTTGTCGTTATGTTATATATCAGGGTTGACTGGAGCCTTTTTGTTACATAAATAAGCAATTGCATACATGTAGCTTTTCTCATATTAAAGAGTAACCCCCAAATTTATAGACGTATTATAACTTTATCAACGTATAGTACTGCGCACATGAGTTTTGCTTTGCGCAGTACTATATGACGCTTGATAGAGTTATAAAGCGTCTATAAATTCGGGGGTATGTGTTTATAGGTGTATATTACTGGTATATTTTACTAGTGGTAGGCTTTGGCCGTGGCTAGTGGCCACTGAACAAAGCCATGTCGCCAAGCGGCCTAACCGTGTTCCGGCATGATGTTCGGTGTTGCTATCATGGATGCTGCATGTGCCTAGTGAATGTAGCGTCTCTATCTACTGCCGCCTTCCTACCTAGGCAAGTATGCTCCATCGTAGATCTCCAAATACTTGCCTATAATGTAATAAAAAAAAAACAAAAAAAGGGTCTAACTGGGGGCACCAGCATAAACGAGAGATTCCGGGCGGGTCAATGTACTATTGACGTGAGCCCACTGCTATTCGAGGATTGCAGGGACTATATGTCGTATAAATAATATTGAAAACTAGTTCGCTTATAATATGGACCACAATCAAAATAACGAAGTTATAACCAACACGGTTATTTTTGCACTTTACTTGCGAAATTGTCGACGTTTTATCGAATTATCGTTTCTCTTTTAAAATTTTGTGAATTAGAAACAAAATATCAGCTTGGCAGTGTTTTAGATGTTTGTTTGTGGTTAACATAACCATAGACTTGCTTTTAGATTATTTCGTAAGGTCACTAGTAACACTAAGCGGCCGAGGTAAAATATTTGGGATAGCGTATCCTATTAAAATACACCTATAATTACACATTAAAAAATAATCGACTAACTGTCTAAAACATAGCTTAGCGCAAGTTTAACTGACGGTTAACTGCAGTATTGGCATTATGTGGTTGCCATAAGCATCAATTACACATTATTTGTGCCGCGGTCCCAAACTAAGCGTAAGCTGTTTTGTTATTGGCAATCAGCCTCATACGAAACATTTTGGTTTTTTTCTTATAATTGCGTGGGAAATATGCGCCTATATATTTATACTAGCTGCGCCCGGCGGTGTTACCCGCGATAAAAAGTATGAAAAATTAAAACATCTATCCCACGGGAACCATACATTTTACCGGGATAAAAAGTAGCCTATGTGCTATTCCAGACTATAATCTATCTCTATGGCAAATTTCATCCAGATACGTTCAGCCGTTTGGGCGTGAAAGAGTAACAAACAAACATCCATCCATCTATCCATCCATCCATCCATCCAAACTTTGACATTTATAATATTAGTATAGATTACTTGCGCTTAATGGATTAGGTCATTTTCTAATACTTAGTTGCCGCGATAAGATGCTTTTCGTATTTTTGACTTTAATAACTAAATAAAGCTTACATAATTTGAGTTTACATCACCTCCAATACCGAACATCTTACCACACATTACAATACGGAACATTACATTACAATACTATACATTTCACGACCAGATTATCTCAGTTGGTTTGGTAATGACACCGCTTTCTGCGCTGAGGGTCCGTAGGGATGTAATGAGTTCGCCCCCAATCCATTGAACGATACCAATAATACAAGCGTTGCTTAGTGTCGGACTATAAAGTTGGTGTGTTCGTCTTGCGATATTATTAAAAAAAAGTACATGCAAATGACTAAGAATATTGCAATACAGTTAACTCAAAAACGTTATCGGAATATTTATAGGACTAAACAGTTATTTGTTACTACCACATGCCCATGGAATACGAATAGATGGCCATAATGTTGCACAATGACCTTCAAGTCCGCAAAACGTCAAGGCTTCAGGGTGTTTTTAGAAATATCGAAGTCCATACACGCGCCGCGGCCACGTTTGTGCTGCAATTTTTTTAAGTAATGAATTTGTAATGATATTAGATTTTGACCTCAACTGTGACGAAATAATAAGGTCCGTTTTCGCTTTTTATTTTAAGATTATCTAGTGATGTACGATAATCACATTAATAGCAATGGGCTAGCAGTGGGCTCGCGTCCAAGCTCGCGTCACATAATTTATAGAATTGAGTGGAATCTACCCCGGTACCTCTTGGTTACAAAGGCGACCCTCTAACCACTAGGCTATTGACGTTTAATTAAAAGATTTAATGTCAGTAATGAAACACTTAATCACAGCTTATTTTTTTTTATTCGATATAAAATATAAATAACCTTTCATCTTCAAATAAATATTATATATTGATTTCTTATATTTACGCGAATACTTACTACACATTGAAATAAAACTAATTTTACGAATTTTTTTCGCGGTTATTTTATGTTTTTTACATTCCCGACGTTTCGGCTGCTTTACAACAACCATGATCACGGGAGGACTGAGGTGGTTGACGTCCTGGTGTCATAGTTTGCAACGGGGTACCCTCATATTTAATTGTTGCTTGTATTCCGATCTACGCAGAAAGTGCTCACAGTGTCTTGAGGTCTTGCAATGGTGCGCTTGGTTTTGGATTTAATAATATTAATTACTGGATCCCAACTCGGTGTTAGCACCCAGCCATCTTCCCTATTGAGATTAGCATGTTTTTTAGTACCAATGGCCTCGCGTACACCATGGCTCATTTATTGATAGCCGAAATAAACTTTTAAGTTCCCACCATTATTCACCCTATCTACGTTTAAAACTCTTCAAATTAACCAAAGACTTGAAAATTTTACTCGAGACGGTTCTCTAACGCATATTGTATCATCTACCAACACAGTTTTATGTATTAATTCTCAAGTTTCGTTGCTTTTTCAAAAAGCCTTGGGTAACGTTAATTTTGTGGTTATTTTTATTCTCGAAACGATCAAGTGGCTTCGGATAAACATTCTAACGATGAGTGGCGACGTGAATTGATTATCTAATAGCTGTTAATGAGTTAAAAACCTATCTGCAGTAAGACTGTCATGACGCAAACTTTTCAAGAGTTTTCGAAAGCTAAAACTCTCAAAAGCAAAGAAATAAATAAAGTGACAATTATAATACCTACCATAGCTATATACTATTTCATTGCGAGCATTGCTGTGGACACGCCATTTTCATATCATCATTCACATCCATTAATTTATTTATAATGTGTATTTATTGAATGTGTTATTGCTATTAATTACTTGACATTGGCAAAATACCCGCTAAGTTGTGGGTGAGGCCATATTCATATCCATTTTATTTCATTGCATCTCATTTCGTAAAGAAAGAAGAATAGAGTATTGTTGTCACCATTGACAAATTAAAAAAGGAGAGTAGAAGATAAACTAAATCCCCGTGTACCTATGAGTGTTTTGCTTTTGAAAGTAAGAGACAATAGCATTGTTGGTACGGTAGCGTTAAAGTTTATCTATGTTGATATGGAGTTGCTGACCAATCAAAATAAGTGTGAAATCCGCTATGGCTAATTAGCATAATACTAAAATATAATGTCATCCTTATAAATGTTAATAACAGCCAAGTACTAGTAATAAAGTAATAACTATGTACATAATTTATTGAAATAAAATGTTATAATAGCCATATAAAAGAGCAATCAGGGAGTTTTTTGTTCCTCCTTCTCAGTAATAACGGCATTCCAAACGGGCAGTGGAACGATACCTGGTACCGTAAGGGTTTGTATGAAAAAAATAATCCAAAACGGTTCATAAACCACTGAGTTCAGAGGTAGCAAAACTTTTTACGAAGACTTGCACTTTTTACAACCGAATTTAGAACTTCCTCCTTTTTTTTAAAGTCGTTAAAAATATTCTCATTTTGATATTTTTCACAATAGCCAATCAGTAACAGAAATAATTTAGCATAGATATCAAATACTGCGTCGTTAGTAATTATTTTCTGCATTGGTTCATTATCATCGTAGAGGGGAATAATATAAAAATAAAACATAACATCTACAATTTAAAAACTTCAGTTTTTTTATTAGGCACATTAACATACTTATACATTTTAGACGGTTTGAATTTATTTAACAATATTTTTAAAGGTGGCATTATGCAATCACGTTAAGTGAGACTTATATTTTAATATATTCAGCGCAATTAAGAATAATTGTATATACACTTAAGAGAATAGAACAAAAATCACTGTGTCAATATGTTCAGTATATGTATAATAATAACAATAATACCAGCCCTTTTAAGTCCCACTGTTGGGCACGGGCCTAAAAAAACATAATTAGTAATTTCGGTTTAAAACTGCAATGTAAATTACACTCGATACGCTTGAGCGTATTCGTCGTTCGCACGAATCGGACATCGTGCGGTGCGCTGTGTTTATTTACGACTAGCTGGTGCCCGCGACTTCGTCCGCGTGGTATTTAACAAAGACTCAGCCGTTGGCAACAGCCTGCTCGCGTTCTGATCCCGCGGGACGCATTGCAGATTGTTGCTATCAAACTTTAATCAGGCTCAGCGCTGCAACATTGGTTTTAATTTTTTTTCGAGAGATCCAATTTTTTTTTCTAAAATAAAAGTAGCCTATGTTACTCCTTGTTACATCAGCTATCTGCCAGTGAAATTCCCGTCAAAATCGGTCCAGCCATTTCAGAGATTACCCGGAACAAACAGACAGACAGACAGACAGACAGACAGACAGACAGACAGACAGACAGACAGACAGACGGACAGACAGACAGACAGACAGACAAAAATTTTAAAAAATGTTGTTTCGGTATAGGTAACGTGTATACATCCAAATGCACTTAGTAAAAAGCGGTTATTTTAATATTACAAACAGACACTCCAATTTTATTTATATGTATAGATACATTGCGCGCTCAAAAATTACAATATTTGTGACCTATCATTCCTCGCTCTGGCTCGGAATTAAAATATAATACCAAAAATACGTAGTTTTTTTAGGCCTTTTTCTTCTACCAGGTACTAGGCCTCGTATTACCTACTAGCATTTCCTAGCATTTACGATTTTGACCCTTCCACTCTTCAACTATCAGGAATGAAAATTGATAACAAGTATATTGACAAGTATATTAATTTGTTCGCGACATCCAGTCCGTATTATTTTTTCAGCTTAGATTTGGAGATACATTTGGATTTCCCGCGTCAAAAAATAGGTACACCAGGGCCCCCAGTCTGTTAACAATTGATCCATAATTGAATTACTCTGGCGTCACAGTTGACACTTTTATTAGTTTTGTTATGGGAAAGCTTTGAATAGTTAGAATAGGAGTGCCATTGCCATTCGTTTGCAAGTTCGTGTTAGCAGAGTTTGGGCCAAGGTAGTAGGTACGTTGGTCAACGCATCCGCTGTGGGCTACCGCTGAAAGTGGCTGAAGTGCATTCGTAAACAAAGGTTGCTTCGCGTCGACTAATTGTGGACACAAATATAGCAATAGTCGCTACAGCTTTCACAATAGGAGGATGTATTGGCAATGGTTGCTCTTAGAAATATGATAATACTAACTGCGCCCTGCGGTGTTACCCGCGCAAAAAATCATGTCGATACAAATCTATCCCACGGGCACCATCCATTTTACCGGGACTAGAGACTTCCAGACTATAATTTATCTCTGTGCCAAATTTCATCCAGATCTTTTCAGCTGTTCTGGCGTAATTGAGTAACCAACATCTATCCATCCATCCAAACTTTTACATTTATAATATTAGTATAGATTCTGTCACACGTAATGACATTGGGATAGCGAACCTTTTTACATCTACATGCAATTTTTTTATACTATCTTATTAGCTCGTTGCAACGACTCCGTTTATTGTGGCCTTGACGTGCCAATAAACAATCTTATTATAATGAAAACGACAATTATATAAAGATTGTTTATTGACGCGAAGTTGAAGATTGAAGTTGTCAAAATAAATAAATATCGCCAGACCAACACACTAACTATACGGTCCCTATTCTACGGGGCTGCCATACATTTAAACAATACTAGCGCCCCCATATATTGTCTGCTTATATATCGGTTGCACAGCACTGGTTTTCAGATGGGACCAGATAAAAAGGTACCGTAACACGATGCGAATATGTGTGGGAAGCCATTAAGCTTCTATAGTGGTGTTATTATTATTAATTTATTGAATTTTTATTAAAATCCAATATCATTAATATGTAGCTGTATAAATGCTTAAAAAGAAATGCGTGTTGTAAATTGACACCTACGACATTTTTTGGGTAGTGTGTCTAAGCTGGTTTTAAATATAAGTTTTTTTGAAAATGTTCACACGCCTGTATAAACGCCTCTTTCAAGGCTCAGCCCGTAGTTCAGTTCTACGCATCCAGTTCCTCCTCCTGCCTGCACTTTGATCCTTCCGATTTCCAGGACAAAAATTATCTCAAATTGTTAATTTGGGATAAATTTATCTTTTTATAAGTCAGCTATCAGCTCACCAAGTTTAAATAGACCCTGCTTCATTGATTTCCAGGTACAGATTTTTGGATATCCTACAGGATCTTTGTATAAGAGATTATTACACAGCGAGCTCATCGATCACACATATATTGTTATACTATAAAGAAAATGCTACGGTGGAATTATGACAAAAATATATATTATAACATCATATCAGATTATAACATCTCATAAAAATGCTTCAATGTGAAACCAGTTTATAGTTTATTATAATGTTTGTATTCTTATTAAATTACTTTTTAAAAGTGGCCAAGTTCAGTCCGGTAGGGATTGCACATTGAGGGGTCCGTACTCTAGCTATTGTAAGAGTAAACGAATCGATTTGATTTGTTTAAGGAAAAAAAAACATCTATAAACAATCGTAAGATTAGCGTATACTGTACAATTTGCTGATAAACCTTATCCAAAACCTTATTTATTAACCTGTGCAACATGCTCTTATTGTTGCAAGATGGTTTGTGAATTTCACAAATAAATGTTGGTTCCCCTTTTGCATGTAAATGAACCTGTATTCTATTTTATATTAAACTAATCATATCATCGTTAAACGAACATACCAACCATACGGTCCCACACTAAGCAACGCTTGTATTATGGGTACCGTACAATGGACTGAGCGCGATCTCAGTATATACTACTTATATAGAAATTAAACATCCATGACTCGGGTACAAACATCCGTGCTCATCACACAAAGTTTGTTCATACCAGAAATCGAACCCAGGACATTCGGCACATAAAGCAAGGGACACTGCGCTAATCAGGTCCTCAAAATTATTGTTAGTGTTTGTTCCACATGTGATCAAGGTTTACATAATACGACATTTACACGAAAACTTCAAGATCCTATCTCATTTTATTTAGAACCTAGATAGTCCGGTCAATTTAGACATTCGAGGTTGCATAAAGTCCCAACAAGCTGAATTTCTGTGAAATTGTTCAAAACATAATTATAAACAATGTCTAGAAGTTCCCCATCATTCCCCTGTAAGGAAATTTTTTTATTCAAAGTCAAAGGTCAAAAAAATGAGTTTTTCGCGATTTTCAGCAAAACGGTAAGTTTTATCATAAAGTACCTCAGACAAAAATTGTAGATCATAAAATTATCTATAAAAAATGTAACTATACTTTTTTCTTACGAGCCACCGTTTCTGAGATATAACGATTCAAAAAGTTATAAAAGTTGTTATCGTCATAATATGCACACGTTTCCACGCCACCTATGAGGTAGTGTACTTAGCGCGTTTTTTTAACGTGGTTTCCCCAGTAGGCCTACTCCACGGGTCAGTTGTGATTCTGTTTAATGTAAAACTATTGCATAATAACGGAAATTTTCAAAGATTGGGAAAGATAAAAGCGATGTAAATTAAAAAAAAAGTGTTGAAGTTTATTCGTCTTCAGCAGTTTTTCCGGCGCAGGTGGAAGTAAAGTTTGAACTGGCTCTAATATATTGTTGACCAACTTCCAACCCCAGTCTGTAGGGTCTAGCTGATAACCAAGCCACACTTGAACTTGGTAATATACTCGAAAAAGATGTTGGTGAGCAGCAACTGAGGTTGGAGGAAGACAAGCTAATTGAACTTGTTTTTTATTTTTAACGAAACATGCATATCGATGCTTATCTAAACAGGTAGTTTTTTTGTAAGTATAAGTTACAATGACCGATAGAAAAATATTTAAACATTTAATATATAATATATATATATATATATGTTATATAAGATGAATATACGTGGCGTACTCATGCATATTATGACGATAACAACTTTTATAACTTTTTGAATCATTATATCTCAGAAACGGTGGCTCGTAAGAAAAAAGTATTGATACATTTTGTATAGATAATTTTATGATCTACAATTTTTGTCTGAGGTACTTTATGAAAAACTTACCGTTTTGCTGAAAATCGCGAAAATCTCTTTTTTTTGACCTTTGACCTTGAATATAAAAATTTCCTTACAGGGGAATGATGGGGAACTTTTAGACATTGTTTATAATTATATTTTGAACAATTTCACTGAAATTCAGCTTGTTGGGACTTTATGTAACCTTACTCTCATTTTTTGATCTAAATTGACCGGACTAAGAGTCCACTAACGGACGGACACACGACTTTGGCACAACAATAGGGCTCCGAATGGAACCATCGCGTATGGAACCCTAAAAAGGTTATTTATCTCATTATAAACTTTTACTTGCGATAATGCGGTGCGCTGTGAAAATTCATATGCGAATAAAATTATCTTAATGTTGGTTTCTACTGATAAAATCGCTGTTAATAATTCAATTAATATTTAAAGCAATGTTGTATGTGCCCACCAAGAAAAAGTAAAAATTAAAGACCAAGTACGAGATTATTCGGAAGCTAACCGTATACTTCATAGTCTACGTATTTAGACACATTTTATGATAATAGTTTTTAATACTGTTCACTAGAGGCGCTGTTAATTTGCCATACAATGTGTCTAAATACAAAAACGATACAGTTAGCTTACGAATAATCTCGCACTTGACGAACAAACCTGCTATACTTTGGCGTCTAGTCTCGTCTCATTGACTAAATATCAGTGTCTTGTTTTGGAAATCTATATTGTAACAATAACAAGCAAAAAAATGTGAATCCCACTAAAATTATAAATGTGAAAGTTTGGATGGATGGATGGATGTTTGTAACTCAATCACGCCACAACGGCTGCACGGATCTGGATGAAATTTGGGACAGATATAGATTACAGTCTGGAATAGCACATAGGCTACTTTCTTATCCCGGTAAAATGTATGGTTCCCGTGGGATAGTTTTGTTTGAATTTTTCATAGAGCAAAGGATCGCTATGATTTTTTGCATAGGTAGTGGTAATTTATGTGAAAGGACATAGAGGAAAAGGACATAATTTTTAATCGCGGGTAACACCGCGGGGCGCAGCTGGCTAGCAGTAGTAAATAAATAGAGGTTATATCAATCAAAGCGTGGACTTAATATAATTTGTAGCGTATTGGAATCCTCTTCGATCGTTCAAGCCAAACCTTATAATGCAACATAGCTATTTGCTAATTGGAGCTGCATTTTAATGAAACGACGAGATTAGAGATTGTGTTGCGCTCAATGATGACACACAGACAACCGTCCCTTGACCAACAGACGAGTACTTGTATGGCATTAACCATGGACCAAATGCCATCCTTTTACCTTCGTTCATTATGTAGTCAGCTTTGGATATAGACACACTATCACGCTTGTAATCCCTGAAGGTGTACACAAGGATGCACTGCAGTGACTTCACATTTTGCTAATGGTAAATAATAGTATGCAGTGATAACTCAAAGGCAAAGACAAATTCGCTTTGTGATTAAATTCAAACACCATTTGTTGATAGGAGAGCTGTTTCTTTCCTCCCTAAAAAAATTGCTTGATAATACAGCGAGGAAATGCAGCCAGCATTCTTGCCACCATTCCACGCGGACAAGGCCTTTTTGATACATAGTTTGTTGTCATACTATTTTTACGTTTTTTATTTTCCAATTTAGTTTAACTGTTATTGTAAATTTTAATTATTTTATAAGTACTTTATATATAAGTAAAAATAACACCATTCACAGAATCAGTTTATACATAAAGATATATCAATATGACTTACTCGGTAACCTCGTAAAATATTTAACATTGTTTTTGTTACAACTTATAAATCCAGATATGTATTAATCCTTCCACTGATGAATATCCTTTTCGGTTTAAAATAAAACTAATCTTACAGACTTTATCGCGTTTATTATACGTTTATATTTATAAAGCAGCAGAAACGTCGGGAACGTAAAAAAGTATAATAAACGCGATAGAATCCGTGAGATTAGTTTTATTTCAATGTGTAGTATTCGCGTGAATATAAGAAATCCTTTTCGGTTGATTTAATGTCATCGACCTTTACATGGTAAGTAACATTACATGTTATGGCCCGAATAATTCAATGGTTAAGACTTCAAGAGAATACCAAACACTAAGATTGTTTTTAATCCCACGATTTGAACAGAAAATGCGTGATATCAGAGGATACCCTACAGATCTGCCGGCGTTAAGGAGATGGGTGAGGTATTTACGATGGCACCAGCAGACGTGCCCGGAAAGTATGTCGACCTACATGATCTTTGTTTTTGTTTTAATTTACAATAGCTTTACAAAGCATTTGTCAGAAGGAAAGTGATTCGTGATGCCATTGCAAATGGATGTCTATAAATTTGGAACTATGTTGAGTTAAGTATAGTTTACTATAGACTTATTACAACTGAATCCCAAAATCGGGTTCAGCAGCATGCTATTGTGAAAAAAGTATAAATCACCTCAAAAATCATTCCGGAAGTCACATTTGCAATATGGCGGGTGAATTTTGGCTCAGTAAGGTAAGCAGGAACTTTTAATGTAATCGTAACGTCATCGAGAAAACATGCTGTCACTGTCATACCTATCCATGAAATCTGTGGTGTGAGAGGGATGGAAGACGTTACATTACAGAAACGCTACGTAAAAGGATTGTGCTTGAGGTACAGAATACCAATAGTCTTAGTTTAAATCGTCAAAATACTCATCGGACGTAGTTCTTCAGACTTCCGTCGTCACTCAGTGGCGCTAGTGTGACAATACGAACTCTTTTGTATAAGTGTTTTCGCAAATGAACATTTCAGAATAGAATAGCTGTTCTTTAAAGAGTAATCCTTAGAATATTACGTAGAAAATGGATATTCTGTAATAAAGTATAATGAGTATTTTAAATCAAATAATAAGTTACTATACCCTCATTGTACCTGATTAAGATGGGGTCATAAGCATGAAAGTCTATTGTCGTTAGTTGCGTGCGGGTTTGAATTCCGTGTGGGGTCACCTCGCACACCCAGGGTCATAGGCCACCCTAGACAGACTAAGTGGGCTTATTCAAAACTATTATTTTTACGTTCCCACATTTAATATAATGGCAATTCTTGATTCGTGCTTAAAGATGGCATGGGAATTTAGATTTTATTTAAATAAATAAATAAATATCGCCAGACTAGTACAACACACACCAAAACTTGTAACGTGAGAAAATAAACAGTAAAAAATTTTCGAAAAGATCATTCCTGAAATTTTATCCCAAATGAAAGGTTAAGACGTCTTTAAAAACTGAAAATGCTTAGTTTAGTAATTTCCTTTTTTATTTTATATTATTTTGCTTTTTTATTCACCTTGCATTGAGTGGAAGCCCGTGCTTTTATAATTTTATTTATAAAAATCTCTCGACCAAACTCATCATCTCGATCTAAATGTTCGCTGGAGACCTGCATCCACTGAAAGGAAGGTGCTGCTATACTCTTCTGGCATCCAGGCATCAAAATAATGTTCACCATGTATTTGGTACAAAATCATCATCAATCGCCGGTGATGTCATCCTGTTGATCGATTGGTTGATTTCACAATTATGCAGATGACTTCAATCATTATCCGCGGTGAGTGACGGGTCATGGAATTTACACGCATGTCGGGGATTTGACTTAGGGTCAAAAGAAATTTCACTTTTAAAACCTGTAATTGTTGCGCAACTATTTCATTTCATCTAAATATATACAACAACAACACCAAAACACTTGATAGATTGAGGACTTGATTAGCGCAGTTGGTAGTGACCTTGCTTTCTGCGCCGAGGGTTCCGGGTTCGTATCCTGGTAGGGAACAACTTTGTGTGATGAGCACGAATGTTTGTACCCGAGTCATGGATGTTTAGTATCTATATAAGTATCATATACTGAGTTCCCGCTCAGTACATTGTACGGTACCAATATTACAAGCGTTGCTTAGTGTGGGACCGTATACTTAGTGTGTTCGCCTGGCGATATTAATACTTAAACATAATGTTTCAAATACATAGTATTTATGAAATAAACAGTAACTAGAAGTTATACAACATGGGTTCTACAATTACTTTAAACGCTGACTGCGTTTTATGAACTATAGGTATTGTGTCATTATGAATACGATGCATTTTTCTTCAACATTTCAAAACAATGTTCTCCTTCATCGCACGCAAACAAGGCAATTACCACATTTAATTATTAAAAAAATATAACTTTTAATCACGCATTGATGAATAAGCTAATAACATATGATCATAAACAAACTGTTTGTAAATAGCTAATAGTGTATTCGTTATTAATTAAAACTGATGGACAACTAGTTGCGAAATGTGGGTAATAGAGGGTTTTAGATCATACGATGCGGTTGCGACACGATTTTTTTTATTAAAATTATATTCATTTATTGGATCTAACGCGTATGTTAGATATTAGAGTACAGCACGAATCTCTTTCGAATTGCGAGGGCGTGCCTCCCCGCTCAGGGTGCCTATTATAATGGATTGCCCCTAGTTATATATGTAACGGAGGTTCTATGTCCACGACAAATAGCTTGCCGCTTCACAGCCGGCTTTGAACGTACGTCAGCAAGGTTTCAAGGGTCAACGTTTTGTTCTAGCTGTCTTGTTTTTATTGCTGTAAATGTGCAATTCTAAATGAAGATTAATATTATATATTTTTACAGCAAACCAAACCTATTATTATTTGTTAACACGATTTTCGAGACTATATATAGATATGTTACAGAAATAGGCCCCGGCTATTTCCACATACATATACATTAGAATTAAATGCCAGCAGCGTACTTTGGATGCACTGTAGTGCACTCCATGTGTCCGACACACGACATAACAATGAATTGGGAAATAATTCTTCTACTACGGCTTTGCGAGGCCGGCTAGGTTTTGATCCGAGAGCGGGCGGAGTTGAGATAAACAGTCGGACTCATGGGCCACCAGAGGCAACCTTGTAAAGCTGCTGGATTAGTCAATAGATTTTTTATAATTATTTATTAAAATAAAAGTCGTATTGTGTAAAGAGTATCTATATAATGTGATTCGACGCACAGAAAAGATCGTGATTGCCGTTTTAAGTCACCATGTACGCTGCACGGCTTATCGAGTGCTCGCTACACAGCCCGCCCAAGACATATACTTTTAGCGAATATGAAATAAGGTCTATAAACGTCTATTTTATATACATTTCTAGCTCTAACAGAGTAAAATGCATTTGCTTCGTAAATATATTTTATTATATTAATAATAATCGCCAGACGAACATATTAACTGTACGGTCCCTAACTAAGCAACGCTTGTATTATGGGTACCGTCCAATGAACTGTGGGCAAGCCTAGTTTAAATCATAAATTATAGAAGGTTATTCAGTAAGAGTATATAAACCTTTGAACCTACGCCCCTAATCATTATATGAAGTCAGAATTTCGACAGGTATATTTTTTTTAATTTGCTCATAAAAAATCATGATTGTAATTTTTTCGGTAATTCTTTTTTTTAAATCGTCTTGACATAATGATTGCAAATGCGCTAAATAAGGGCAGTTTTAATGATTAGTATACCCTTTCTGAATCATCATGGATAGACTTTAAACATCCGTGACTCAGATACAAACATTCCTGCTCATCGCACAAAGTTTTCCCCTTCGGGGATTCGAACTCAATACCCTTGGTACAGAAATCAGGGTCACTACCAACTGTACTAATAATAACTGTACAAACGTATTTTTTACTTTTTTTAAGATTATAAGTTACTACAAAATTGATGCCTTCTTAGGTAACTCAAAAATATATGATAAAGTAAGTGTCTTCTAATTTCATACACTTTAATTCAGTTTGGATTTGTGATAATTAAATGAGAATGAGAGTCAGTAAAAACTATTCTTTTCTTTCGTTTACATACATTTTTTATATCTTACTTTCTCGCTTGTCGCTCGTAACTCACACAGCCGTGAGAAGTAGAGATCGTGGTATATGATGCGTCCTCCGCACGGAATGCCTTTCATTTTTGGAATAGCGCTAGTAAAAGGCTATAAAAGCGTAAGTAAACCAACGAATGTGCACACTATGAGTCATTTAACGCCTCGGCCTGTTGGTTTAAGGTATTAGAGGCTATGTAACATCTTAGGCAAATTGTTTATCTTTGGATGGCCTTTTTTTTGAAGTAGCTATCTGAGGATCTCCCTTTATATGATGGACATATTGACATTTAGATGTTAATGTAACACAAAATAAAACAACGAGATTGTGTGCACTGCAGATGTTATGCATGAAATAGTTTTTGAAAATAAATTAGCCGCAGTGGACATTATTATAGAGTCCATTTAACTTGAAGGATTTTATCAAGTTCTTTTTTTTTAATAGTCTATGTATGTCACTGAATGCAGTTCCAACCTTACGGCACAGATTAAGTAATAGATACCGAACAAAGGATACATTCAGTCCAGAAGCTAACGTCGATACAGACAAAGTCGCGCACACATATAGTTAAAGAATAGCAATAACGACTTGCCCATTTTGAAATAATTTTTTAGAGCATTTTATATACAAACTGAACGTCATCACGTGATGACAGGAGGCAGGAGTATGAACAGATTGAAAGCGTATTGAAAGCGAAATTCTGAATAGTAGCATCAGTGCGTTGTATAAGTCACTGTCGAGGAATCTTTATCATTTTAAAGCTATTGGTAAAATCTGTTGAAAAGTAAAAACAATAGAAACTAATGAATGGGCGTCGCAGAAACAATTACGCGTTGGACTTGAAAGAGCCGTTTAGGGTATACTATTTTCAACTCTAAAAGCTATATTTAAGGCGGTTCAATGGCAGGTTTTGGCATATCACACAGTAATTTTTAGAAGGAAAGTATATCTACATATATTAAAAAAAATAAGGGCCACACGTCACAGGGTTCTATTATGCACTAGTTGAATAGTACACAATGAACCCGCTTGCGGTCAGTTCGCACAAGAGCAAGAGGTCACCAGATCTTCTGGTCATGTGATGGATTGCTTACGCAACATACAATACTGGAACAACAACGCATTGTTAGTGTGAACTCGGGTCACCGTTAAATTTGGAAGGCAAATTTCTTATTACGTAATGAATTTCCCTTCCAAATATAACGTGCGGTATACTGGTCTGGTCTGGCCACACTATTTATCTAGCTATATTGTATTATGTGAACCGAGTAGGTTTAATTCGATTGTATTAAGATCCACTCGGGACTTTTATAATGTACTAGCTGCACCCTGCGGTGCGCCTTACCTGCGATTAAAAAGTATGAAAAATTAAAACAAATCTATTCCACGGGAACTATACATTTTACTTGATAAAAAGTAGCCTATGTGTTATTCCAGACTATAATCTATCTCTGTGCCGAATTTCATCCATATCCGTTCAGCCGTTCTGGCGTGATTGAGTAACATACATCCATCCATCCAAACTTTCACATTTATAATAGTCTCTTAATTTTACACATATAGAGATACGTAATATCCAATAACGCATACATAATTGTCAATAGTCAAGACGTTAGAGGAGTCATCCTGGTAACCATGAGGTTCCGGGTTCGATCCCCACTCTGGCTATTAAAGAATTACAGTGAGCCCATTCCTAGCCTAGCATGTTTTGGTTTAAAGTTTAAGCGCCACCATAAAAACCACTAGCACCCACTAGCGAAACTGCTAGTGGTGTTTATCATACATTACTAAGTAATGATGAAAGGATATTTTAAACTAGCTGACCCAATAGACGTAGCCCTGTCCAAATGCCTATAGAAAAAAAAACACTTAATATTTGAAATTTTCCGGACGACTTTTTAAAATTTTCTGTCCCTCAAAATAAAAACCTAATTCGAGGTATTAAGTACATTTACAGAAACAATGAAAATTGCTCTAGCACGACGAACAACATTAAATTTCGACTTTTTTATATTGAAAAATTATCTATACATATAAATAAAATTGTAGTGTCTGTTTGTAATATTAAAATAACCGCTTTTTACTAAGTGCATATGGATGTATACACGTTACCTATACCGAAACAACGTTTTTCAAATTTTTTGTCTGTCTGTCTGTCTGTCTGTCTGTCCGTCTGTCTGTCTGTCTGTCTGTCTGTCTGTCTGTCTGTCTGTTTGTTCCGGCTAATCTCTGAAATGGCTGGACCGATTTTGACGGGACTTTCACTGGCAGATAGCTGATGTAACAAGGAGTAACTTAGGCTACTTTTATTTTAGAAAAAAAATAGGATCTCACGAAAAAAATTAAAACCAATGTTGCAGCGCTGCGCCTGATTAAGTTTGATAGCAACAACCTGCAATGCGTCCCGCGGGCTCAGAATGGGCGAGCAGGCTGTTATCAACGGTTGTCTTTGTTAAATACCACGCGGACGAAGTCGCGGGCAACAGCTAGTAATAAATAATAGTAGTAAGTAATTTAACAAAAAAACATAGGATTACATGGGATGAATATTAAGATCTAACATAGTATGCAAGTAATGGTTTAAGCGACGATAAGTCGCGATGCTCGCAGTGACATAACCTTTGCCTCTTACTTTCCAATGACCTGTGCAAGTAGCACCGTAGGGACGGGGCGTTGTTATCGATAGAACCATGGCTTGTATCTTAAGCGCGGAATATGAGACATTACATTATTCTTGGTAATTGCGACGTAAAGAGTCTGGCCAAGCAGTGGGTCCCACGTACAATAAATCTAAAGTAAATAAAACAGCACTGGTCTTTTACAAAATATGCTCGCAAAGTAAGCAAAGGGCAACATTATGATAATAACTTGAATCCTTCAGTGATAGTCGTATGGTTTCTATTCAATTGGATATTAACTATCCCGAGTTAAGAATTCCAAACTGTTCACTAATTAGGCACAACACACCGCCTCTTTTAATATATTGAGCTTACATAATAGACGAAGCCCCATTCATATTACCAATTTATATTTCAACAAATATATCGTCTTCTTCGTCGTTCCCTCCCTAATGAGGATCGTGATCATATTATATGATTTATCAAAAAAAAATATAAGTATTTTTCTAAATGACGTATACAGTTACTCCTTTGTTAAGTTTGTAGCACTATACCTAGAGCAATAAATTTGCGTTTATGTCTTTAACTGTCACTTGTGGCAAAATGGCGAAACCCCTAGCTCAGGCATTTCACTAAGAAGAAGAAGTACCTAGTAAAAGTTTATTAAAATAACTATAAATATATTGATTTTCATGTCATTTCGTGCGAAGATCCATACTTGCCTGGACATTGTTCTTTATCGACGCAGGCACAGCACTATAATACTATCGATAATGATTATTACGTCACTATGTCCGCGTATGTAGCGATAGATATTCAATAATTGCAATACCATCTGCATTGCGTGATTTTGGTTGCAAATCAGTAACTATGATTTTTAAACATAGCTCATTGAACTGAGCGGCATATCAGAATCCCGTATATTGTTGAAATGAATGTAGGTGTTAGTGAAGTTACTTAGTCTTTAATGCATTTCGTAAACCTAAAATTTATGAGAGTTCCTCAAAATGTTCAAAGATTCCGAGCTTATACTTTCTATCATGTACCAGCCCTTTTTAATGTCCCACTGTTGGGCACGGACCTCGCCTCAATGCGAGGGAGATTAGGCCACCACACTGGCCCAGTGCGGGTTGGATATGATACTTTCTATCGCATTTAACCACTCACTGAAAACCTGAAATGTCTGGGATACAAATTACCTCTTATATTTTCTATAAATAACTTAAATTGCTAATAATCATAGATTAATCGCAACAAAATTGCAATTTAAAAGCTACTTAACATTATTAAGAAATCTACGTACAATTTTACAATGTTCAATGTTCTCAATTGAGGTGCATTAGTTTTGAACATTCACTCATATTTCAGTGATGGCAATACTAGGTACATTAAATGTCTATTAGTGTTGCCAGACTGCAATTAACGTAATTATGGCAATAAATGCTACTGTAGTAGAGAGGTAGCGTATAAAAAGCGCAGTAATAGCTGAAAGTAATTACTTTATTCTGTGGAAAATAAATTGAATATTTGGTCTCTGATTGTATGAGCTCAGATATTATATTGCCCACCTGTCTCGTTATAAAGCATATTATCTTAATTTTTTGAGTAGTGTGTAGGTGCTGTTGTTGAGTGCTAATTATCACTGTGTTGTTGTTTTAGCCCAACGCCATTGACATGAATATGCGAATCTCAAATGTCATAAGAATATTCGTCTTGATTAGACATGACCTAGTCATGTATCATTAGCTTGTAAATCAAGACCATAAAGCAGATATTATATGTATTCAATATAGTTGCTTGCTTGCATATTGAATGTTTTGATATTATATTGTAGTGCTCTTGCGCACACAAGGTGAAACGATGACGTCACGCGCGTTGCAGGAAGCTGCTCTATTTTAGTTGCAAAGCAATTAAATGTGTGGAAGTCCTTGTGGGAAGTCGGCAGTGGACGGCTGAGTGCTGGTACATTTTTGTTGGCAACATATTTGAGATATCCGATTTAATTCCATATGCTTGTGAAGTCTGTAAAGCCTAGGTCACGTATACGCATCTAACTTGCGCCACACCGAGTACATTTGCGTAAATCACCCGGAAACAAGGTTGGGAGAGTGTGACTGACATAATGATCCCGCGTTACGATGCGCGAGAGTGTTCCTGGACTTTGATATATTTGCAACTAAATGGGGGAAGAGGAACCCACCACTGACCCTCGGTTTATCAACTTTTCCAATTATAAACCAAACAAGTTGATCGATAATTAAAGAAGCCAAAAACACCGAACTCCTCTAAGATGTTAGTCGAGAAACTGTCCCTCACGAGTGTTGGGACTCCAGTTAATATGAAACTATTTGTAGCCGTCTTGGTGATGTTGGCAATGGCAGTCTCATTGGCTGAGTCAATAGTGGCCCTGCTTCTATCTGGACCGGGGGTCCCAAGATTAAATCCTGGTAAAAATGTTCGTGTACAAAAATGTAACGGATCTTTTCAAAAAGAGCACCATGGAGTTTCTCGCCCGTTCTTTTCCATAGGAACGGCATTCCGAACGGGTGGTAAAGTTGTAGCTTAACGTTTGGAAGCTATTTTGACGATACATAAGTACTATACTTAATGGTTTATATGAATAAAAAATATTTTGATTCTGGTAGGGAAAACTTTAGAAAGCAATATTCGTGTACCCAAGTCATGGATGTGTAAAATATATAGAAGTAATCATATACCTACTTACTGGCATCAACCCCAGTCGATACGAATAATACAAGAGTTTGTATTCTTGCTTTGTTTAGGACTTGCACTGGGACGTCAAACACCTCAGTCCTCCCGTGCCCATGGTTGCTGTAAAGCAGCCGAAAAATAGGGAACGTTAAAAAATAAAATAAACGCAATAAAATCCTTAATCCAATATTTATTTCAATGTGTAGTATTCGCGTAAATATAAGAAATGAATATATTTTATACTATTATTGAACACCTTATATAAAACTATTTTAATAATAATTACTATAGATGTAGTTATTAATGTCTTACAACCAAAAATCATCAATTAAGTTATTAAGATAACACTGACAGCAATAGATGAGATAAGCATCAAGATTACTGCAATAACGTAGCCGCCGGACAGCCAGCGACCTTGTGTGTGAATATTAATGGCATAACCATACCGGCCGATCATGTAATAGCGGATAAAATAACCTATTCCTGATAACTAGACTTGCAACTTCTTACACGAGGACTTTAGTTTCTCTTCCATATCTAAGTCGCAGTATGTTACCTACTAATTCACGTACGGTCAGGATTATGGGACCATTATAATGCTGTGCAGCCTATAGCAGTGATAGCCAAGTTGGTAGAACGCTTGCCTCGGTAACGAGGATTGCAGGTTCGTGCCCCGACTCGCACCTCTGGAATTTAAAGGGCGAATCTCATTTTCAACCATGAGTATCACTTGCTAAGCGGTGGAGGAAAACATCGTGAGGAAACCTGCATGTCTGAGAGAACCCCTCGAAAGACGTGTGA